>OW285236.1:229464047-230140923 GCA_935421215.2 Melolontha melolontha | reverse complement strand
TACTTTATTTTTATTTACTGTGCTACTACTCTTGTTAATTAAATTTGATGTTGTGGTTAATAATTAGTATTTATTTAAAATAGTGCAAACTTTTAATACTACTCGTACTTGATTCTTTCCTACATGATTTCGATTTATGTTAAGCTAATTAGGTATGTATTGTTTCATATTAGGTATTCGTAAAATAGTTGGTTTTACAAAATTCTTTAAAATACAAATTAATTAGTGCAATTTTTTTATTAAACTAACACCAGATAACTTAATCGGCACGGAATCTATTGAAAATGCTATATCACTTTATATTAATTTAATGTTCGCTTCCACCGCTGAGTGAAAAGCAACTGTTTCTCGTACTTAATGGGGTTTCTTTTTGTTATAGACCATTTATGGATAATTTGTTGAATATCCGATCTTACAGAAGGTTTAAAAGCGCAAATTAGCTACTAAAAATACAAGCATTTTTCATTAATTCAACTCTAAAAAGAAATAATTAGCAAATGATCCATCCTAGGTGCATCAAATGAAGTATCAATAGAAAGCGTAGTAAAAGGGCTTTTCAATGAGCTAAAAATATACAGGGTGTTCCATTTAAATATTACGAGATTTCTTCGATTTTGCGAAATTGTGAACACCCTGTATAACGCGAGCAGTTGCAAAATTTATTTCACGTAGCAACGAAAGTGAATACTAGTAAAAATATTCTATTCTATTTGTTTCGGATCTTTTGATTTTCCTTATGTAAAATAGCCTACTGAAATATATCAATTTATCAAGTAAAATAATTATTTACACAGAAACTATTAACTTTAGACCCATACAACATTATATCGATGTAACCAGCTTTCAAGCGCGGATCATTTTATCTATTAATATACAGGTTGTTCCATTTAAAAAAATGCAACTTTAGTCTGGCATTTCCATCTGGAACATCCTGTATAAAACAAAATATTTTTAAAACGTGCGATTGATGGTATGGAAGGATATCCGATGACTAAATATTTGACTAACTTTCAAATACGCGTGTAATCTTCCGTCCCCGCTTCGTTGGCGGAGCCTGAATAATTAACAGACACACAAGAATTTTCTTATAGTGAAAAACTCTATACTGAAAACTTAATTCCCTAAATGGAATCGTAAATCATTTAACTCAATAAAATCTCCCTTCGTGAATTATATAAACGAGAATATAATTAATAGAGGCTGTCGTAGTTATTTTAAATGTTGTATCGCATCAAGCGACTCTGTTTCCTATGACTTAACGGCAGTAGAAAACGCAATGTCATTAAAAACGACCAACGCTAGAACAAGTGGAAGACAAAAGCCAACTTGTGCAATCGGAAGCGAGTTTTGAACGTATTTCATGCGCCACTTATCAAAATATCTGTATTTCGTTCGAGCTAAGCGATCCATTATCCTCGTCAGTTATAATTTCACTGGAGATAATGATTTTCTTGACGGTGAAACCTCGACATCGTTCCCGCTCTTAGCTCGGAGTGACATGTGAATCGCACCTGAGTACTTCTAAATAATTAATCCGTTTCGATTGTAGAAGAGCATCGTGAATATTTTAGAAAATACTCGGCGCGGAGGTTGATTTAAGTGTAAAATTTAAATTTATGGAATTCTAGTAAAATGAACTAACATTTTGTTAATTTTTAATTAACTTTAATGCAAATTACTTTCATCTTGCAAATGAAACTTAATACTATATCGTGACTTGCAAATAGTAGAAAATTATTTTTAACCTCTTCGGTCCCCTGGTGCAGCCCGCTGGATACGTTTTATTTGCGTTCTAATATAAAACGCATACATATAAAATATACATACGCATACATATAATATATAAAATACATATTTACGGTACGATAGTCTCGTAGACGGCACTGAAACACTGGCCGCTAAGTAACTGCGCCGTAAAATATCCCAAATGTTTTTATGGAATCGTGTACTATCGGCCAATATCGGGTAACATTCACCAGGAATCTATAATGATTTATGCAGGCCGCGGTGTATTTGCCCCTTAATATAATTCTGTGGGTTCTAACAACGTTAGACAACGAAAACGGATTTCAGTTTTTTGAAATTTAGAAATGTTAACTGCTCATATGAATAATAATAATAAAATGAATAGCAAAAACAAATATTTAAATAAACATTTAAATTGTGTCTTATACATATTAACCCTACAGTAGTGGCGCTCCATTTCGTGATACCAACAGTGGCGCCGGGTCTCTCGGACCCAGCATGTACAATAGTATTAAAACAATTGAAAAATAAAGCTTTTATTCACAAACCTATATTATTACGTTGCAAAAATAAAAGTATTACATATTTCAAACAATGTCATAAGTAATAGGACAAACAAGTATGTTTATGAAGCCAATTGAAAATACTTTTGTTTAGTTTTTATAAAAATAGACAAATAGATTGTATGTTTGCACTAGAAATTAGTACCTAGCCTTTCTTACAGTCTGGGCAAATTATCACTGCATGTTGTAGACATACAAACTTTTGGCACTTGAAACAATAGTACCTACTTAGATTTATTGTCAGCATGACACGAGTAACATCGCTTTCTTTTTCCTAGTGTTATAAATGCATCTCTATTCGTTGGCTGAGATGTTCCGGCAATTTCCTGTCTTCTTTCACGCACTGGAATAGGAACATTTAGTTCCATGGAGAGTCTTTTCAAGTGCTCTTCAGTTAGATCGAACGATAATTTTCTCAAAAACTGTCTCCTTTCGATAGATTTTATATCGGGATTGTTAGCAACGTAAATTATTTGTGAATTTAAACCCGTCACATTGAGAAGGGCATAGAATATAACCCTAGGCCATCTCCTAGTGTTTCTAGCCACATCATATGTAGCACACAATTTATCTAAATTATCTACTCCACCTTTAGTGTGATTGTAGAACGTTATTATATCAGGCTTCTTTTTGTCTCCGGTTTCTGCATCAATTACGTGATCATGGTATAAAGTGGATATGAGGATGACATTTTTGTACCTTTTAGGTACATACGATACAATTGTAAAATCCTTCTGAAATCCAAATACGGACGGATATACACTACGTGCTCTTGTGTTGACAAATTCTGGCGAGATTTCTCTTTTGTTTTTCTTCATAGTACCCACATAGGTAAGGCGATGTTCGTTCAATAAAACTTTGACTAAATTATAACTGGTGAACCAGTTATCGCAGGTAACATTTCTATTCGTGCCAGATAATGAAGATACCATTCTAAGCACAATAATCTCAGGATCGTTATTCATAGAATATGGACCTTCTGGTTGTTGTCCCACGTACACTTCAAGATTTAATGCATAGCTTGTTCGTGAATCTGCCACAGCAAAAATTTTGATATCGTATTTATTCGGTTTTGATGGGATATATTGTTTGAATCCGCATCTACCTCTAAAAGCTTCTAGCTTTTCATCTATTGTTGTGAACTCTCCAGGTGTACATGCAGATTTACAATTAACAACAATCAAATTAAAAACGTCTCGTATTGGCGCTAATTTGTCAATAGATCTTCTTTCTTCTCTAGTGGTTAGATCATCGAAACGTAAACAGCGTAGTAGAAACAGGAATCTTTGATAGGACATTGTGAGCCAGAACCTTTCAGCTCCTATACCATTTCTATCCCATAGTTCTTTTGAATTTATCCGACCACTTTTCAAGACTCCAGCTAAATATAGTAAACCTAACAAAGCTCTTATTTCTATGACGTCAGTGCTTCTGGTCGATCTGTCTCTTTTGTATTTGTCTGCCACGCTTTCAATATAGCGATTAGTGTTTTCCGTAATAATTTGTACTATCTCTTTTGAAATAATTAATTCCCAACATTCTGTATGTATATTTCTAGCGTTCCCTTTGACGCCAGGTAAGATTCGAATTAAATTTTCTGTTCTTGTTCTAACATTTTATTGGCACATATTTTGTTCCACTTACTCTTCCCATCTTTACCAGTAAAGTATGACTTTTGACGCAATTTTGAATTATCCGAGCTTGTATCGGAATCACTTTCATCCTGATCCATTTCTTGTTCAGTCTCGCTGTCAGTATCTCTGGTCTGAGTAACATCCTCTTCGTAGGCTAACTCTTCTACAGCATCGACAGCATCTTCTTCCGCTTGAATTTCCTCCCAGATGCGCAACAATCGCACCTTCTCCTTCTCGTAATCTCCCATTGTATACTAAAATATTATAATATGTAAGTTAACACAAAAAATAATATCTAATTATCGTAACTTACGAGAAGAAGAAAACAAAATTTGTAACACGAAAGGTGGCGCGGGTCTCACAGACCCAAATTTGCGTATAAGTCGGAATCGCAACAAGCTACAACGCGCGCGCTAGACAAGTGCATACTGAGGGCCGATTTGAGAAGCTATTATGACGCATAGACCACAGCGTGTCCCCACTCCAATGTTACAGTGCAATATATTTGCGTTTGGTCTGTGAGACCCAGCGCCACTACTGTAGGGTTAAAAATTCTAGGAGGGACGCGCGTCTTCGCGGCCTTATACAGCTACCGCCACTGCGTGCCACTGCTAAGCTGAAGCGACTGGTAGAAAAATCCCAATTGAGACCATCAGTCTTTTGTCATATTACACTGAAAACACATTAAACAAAGTTGTGAATGTGTGAAACTAATACTGTTTTATGTTGCATATATTTAGTTTGTCTACTACGAGATGTCGCTTATAACGATTGTATGCTAATAATTATATATAACCACTAAAAATAGATTTATTTAAATTAGAATTAAAAATATAATGTTGATTATTAACCAAGAAAAATTATAATATAGAAACATAAATCGAAGCTTATATACTTTACTACTTCAAGCTGGAACTGGAAACTGAAAATTCTTAACATATTACATATTTCCAAATCTAACTTATTGTATTAAGGAATAATAGAATGTCTTAAATTTTGTAAAGCACGTGAACATGAAGAAATTTCTTTTCAAAATTTCAAACAAAACACCCTTCCTAGATGTACTTTCATTTGAATATATTTATTTACACTATATACATTTATTTTTGGATCTACAATGACTTATACTAACACCAAATTGCTGTTGAGAATGGTGTCCCTTGTGTAAGTATGATTGTTATGTTGATGTTTAATGAAAGACTGTGTGTCTTGATGTCATTGAATTGATACTGTGTTGTGTTGTTGCTTTCTATGGTGTTACGATTGAGACTGTTGTGTTAAGACTGTTACAAGTAAGTAAGAATATACCTTATATAATTAAATGCCCGTATTCAATGTACATTGTATTATTTGACGTCATAACTGGGAACTTTGCTGTGTTATTAATTCGTGGAAATTGTAACTACGGGCAATAATACCCAAGGTTTACGATAGCGTCTTAAAGATCTAATCTTAACTAATAAAACATAAAATATCATTACTAATTAAGTATTGGCGTTCTACAGTAATAAAATTTATTACGCCTATTTAGGAAAAATAATCTCAAGAATGGACATCCAGATTAAACACTTTGTTCATTATGTCCCTTAGGCAATAAAACACCGGTCTAATCTATAAAGTAATAAATAAATTTGTAAATGTTAAGATATCGTTTTCTTAGAACCTAAAGAAAGTTTTATAAATTGAATCAGATAATAAAGTGATGTTATACAGTGGCTTAAACTCGAAAATGGCCTTTAAGTATTTATAAAATTGTAAATGTTATGTTTGAATTATATATCCTAGATTTACTTATAATAAAACATGTTTGAAATTAAAATATTACAAAAGGATGCTAAATGTATCCTCAACAAAATGTGTATATAGGCATGACTTCTTGCATTATATACAGAATGATTTAAAATAATTTCTGCATACAAGTATCAGTAAATTTTACAATATTAATTTACAAGTATATACAGCATGTTATAATTTCAAACCACTACAGTATATTGCTGAGGCCTCAAGGGGGTTTTACAAAATATTGTTGTATTTTTGGTCCATGGGACAGTCGAGCAACATTAGAACATTTCAACAAGAAAGATTGGACATTTAGAACTTCTTTTCATCAGGTACATCAAACATAAAATTTGTAACCCTTGTTAGTCCGAAAAAGCTGCTTTTGCCACATCTTCAGATTAAGCTTAGATTAATGAAAAACTTCGTTAAATTTATGGACAAAGAAGGTTTAATGTATCTAAAAGAAATATTTCCTCAGTTAAGTGATGCGAAATTAAAAGAAGCCATCGAGCCTCTAATAAGAGAACTTTTAAGTGACTTTCCTCTTCAAGAAAAATTTAATGGCAAGATATTAGCAGCTTAGAACTGTTTTGTCAGTGTAGCGAAATTATTTCTGGTTAATGAGAAAGGTGAGAACTATAAAACCCTAATGGAGGAACTCTTAAAAGCCTGTGTACTAACGTGATGTCGCATGTTCTTCTATACTCGCATTTGAATGTTCTTCGTGTAAATTTGGGTGGAGTAAGTGACGAACAAGGAGAGATTTCAGCAGGACATTAAGATATTGGAAACATGAAACCAGAGACGCTAGAATCTATATATGTTGCTAACTATTGCTAGTTCTTAAAACGAGATGATAATACTGAGCATAAGAGAAAAAGGTGAATATATTTTGTCATTGTATATATTCATGTAACATTTTATTATTTTTATGATGATTTTTAAAAAAAGTCTTTGCTTAGATTTAACATATTTTAAGTTTTTATATTAAATAAATATCAGATTGCAATAATATGTCGACTCTCTTTTTATCCGGCCACCAAGTCCTGCAAACCAAAGAAACCGTACGTGTTACAGTATTTACCATATATATTTCACATATTTTTACTTTCACATATGTTACTTAAAAAATTTTAAATTTGTTGGCCAGTGTTATTAATTTAAAATTTGTCGCAACTACTATAAACTTTCTGATCCGCAAAAATTATTAATTTGACTTATTTGACCAAAGAAATGCTTAAAAATATACGATAAAATGCTTAACAATTTACAAGTTAACGAACTGTTACAAACTAAGTTTTATCTTGGAGCAAATCAAAATAAATAGAACATCGATCGAAGATGTTTTAGAAGGGATACATTCAAAATCTCTCGTAAAAGATGGGGCAAGTCAAACTTTTTAATTTATTTCGGTTCTGTGCGCGATTTGTAACACGCCCCTTTCCACCCAAGGACGGACGTGAGTTACCTATGTTATCGACCGTACGTTCTATAGAGGACACAACATGCGCGTAGGTAAAAATGAACATCGTTAGAGGAAAGAAGGAAGTAGCTATTTTCTCGGAATTGTGTTTCGTGGATATAGTTCGAAAGAACTGATTTACTAGATATTTATAACCGTTCGACGAAGGTTGGTATTAGTGAATTATATAATTGAATGACTATTCACGGCAAAACTCCCAAAACAGAAATTTCAAATTGCTTTATTATATTTTTATTAGAAAACACTGGTCAACACAGTTTGATATTCCTATACACCAATAAATAGTTTCTTAAATAATTTTTGAAATATTAAATTTTACAAAATTTCAGTTACTTTTATATAAGAAAGATACTAACGCTAAGAAATAAGTAATTAAAGTTCTAGTTTCAAAAATTATTTTATTGTAAATACCACTACAATATTGTTTCGCCATACAATGGCTTCATCAGGTGGATGAAATACTTCAAAGTATTCGAAAAAATAATTAGGATCCATTCTAATCAGAAATTACATTAAAAATGACGTTAATAAATTCATAAAACAAAATGACATGACTTGCATAAATTTGTACATAGGTAAATACACACATCTACGTAGATTCCATGTCCGTGTAAAATATGTAAGGCGCATGTGCTACTAATGTCACTTATATGTTTACGGCCTGAACCCTAAAATTAAGCAGCTGAATAGAAATGTAAATAAGCTCTGCTCTATAAGGTTACAACGGGGTTGCAAGGTATTTATAAAATGATATCTAATTAACCCTCTAATTTAAGATGAATTGCAGAGCTCTCATGCTCTAGATTTTTACCAGAAGGATGGCAATATAACCTTACAAACAGACGTTGCAGCGGTAAAATACATTCGTAAAACAATGGTATATAACAAAGAGCTAAGCGTTTAATGAACAATAGGATATTCCAAATCATATACGATAGCTACCAGATATATCTAACGGTCTAGCTCAAGTACGTAAATTAACAATTAACTAATAAGGCAACAATTCGGGCGTTACAAGAAATAGATGATTCTAGATAGCAAAAGCAAGAACAAAAACGTTATTGAAGGGTCCTAATTAATTGTGTAAACTAATCCTTTTAATAGTAACAACTTTGTAAGTAAAAAAAAAAGATAGCGAACCTTTCAGGTAGATACATTGTCGTTCAGAAATAAATGATAAACAGAATTAAAATTAAGGTAAGATAAAATTAAGAATTTAACTAGCACAATTGGTTTGCAATAATTATAGGCTATACTGAAAACATACAGAGGTCGAAATTGACTTATAACACCTATTTTTACTGCAATTTTTATAGATAACTCATTTTTTCGGGTACATGAAAGAGTATCTGTGATAAATGCGGTGCGGCATCCGACATTTATACGATCCAACCGCGCTATGTTACAAGTTTCAACACGTTTCAATACGTTCGTAGTAGGATTGCTAACTTACAGCAGCAAAACCATAAAATGTGTCAGCTTTTTACCAATTTCAGACTCTTGGCAATATTTTATCAGTACCTTTTTTATGAAAATAGAATAAGACGCTTTTATAAAGTATCGGTATTTAAAATTTAAACAACATTATTTGACACATACTTGAGTAGGTAACACCTACCAATTTTGTATAATACAAAAATATTTTTAATAATATATAATATTATTCAAAATGGGGTGTGAAGAACACAATACAAGTTCATATGTATTTTGTTTTGTATTAAAATACATATGAACTTGTATTGTCTTCTTCACACCCCATTTTTAATAATATTATATATGTATTATTAAAAATATTTTTGTATTATACAAAATTGGTAGGTGCTACCTCCTCAAGTATGTTTCAAATTATGTTATTATATACGTATTCGGTTCATGCCGACAAGTAGTGAAGACACGATAATACAGTTTTTATAGATACGGTGGTTACCGACTATAAAAAACACTCGGCTAGTTCTGCGATTATTATATAGACAGCGCTGAATATTCCTTCACGCTCTGTCTTAATAATATCTGCGAGAAAGCAAGGTAGTTATGTTTTGTTGAATGTGTCTCTTCTCCAACAGGGGCGTATTGATAATCATGTAGAAATGTTAAATACGTATCTACGTCTTTGGAGAAGATACATTCAAAAATACATATGAACTTGTATTGTGTTCTTCACACCCCATTTTTAATAATATTATATATTATTAAAAATACTTTTGTAAAATTTAAAGTAATCAAAAAAATCTTGATTTGCTATAAAAATTACGATTTTTTATTTTTTCCAAAAAAATTTTTGTCAACCCAGGTTTAGATCATACCAGAACGCTGAATTAATTTAAGAATATTTAATGTAAATTATAAGTAGAGTGGACCAATCCGGAGCGATATTGGTAAATATTTCATATAAAAGCCCAAAAACTCCAATAATTTATCAATAATATATAGATATATATCAATTTATATATATATATATATATATATATATATAAATATAATATTTTCGTGACCTTGGTATGATAAGCTAAACTTAATAAGTCGGCGATTAAAGGTCTGGTTCATTACTTCAAAATATATATATTTAAAACAACCCTACATGTTTCGGAAATGATGCCTTTGTCAAGGGAATAAAAAATATGATGCAATGATGCCCTTGACAAAGGCATCATTGCCGAAACATGTAGGGTTGTTTTAAATATATATACTTTGAAGTAATGAACCAGACCTTTAATCGCCGACTTATTAAGTTTACCTTATCATACCAAGGTCACGAAAATATTATATATATATATATATATATATATATATATATATATATATCTTCTCTTCTTCTTCTTTCGATAGGCGTATCACCTGATTAGTTCCGGTTTCTTTGTGGCGGCAGTTCTTGTGAATTTGATTGCCAGCTGTCTCGCCGGCGTTTTGGTGGTCGTCCAATGGGTCTTCTTCCGTGAGGTATGTTGTTTCGTACTATTCTAGCCATTCTGTCGGGAGTTCCATTCTCTTCTTCTTTTCCGTATCCATCTGACTACGTCACCCGTTTGACACTTCTCCCTTATATCTGTATTTCTTTGCCTATCATGTAATGTGTATCCTGTTATCGTTCTTAGAGTCTTCATTTCGGTTGTTCTTAGTATCCTCTTTGTTATCGTCGTTTCCGCTCTCGTCTCCGCACCATATGTCATCACCGGTCGTACGCATGTTTTGTATATCCTTGATTTGCATTCCGTACTTAGGTGTTTGTTTCTCCAGATTGGATACCTAAGATGTCCCGATATTGCTGCTGCTTTGTTTATTTGTTTCCTCACCTCATCACCCAAAAACCCCGCGCTTGTAATTTTGCACGCAATGTATTCGATTGACATGGTCTGGTGGACGGTCTTATTTTCTATTACCAATTTGCAGCGTACAGGTTCTTTTGCTATGGTCATGCATTTGGTCTTGTCTATGGAAATTTCCATGTTGTGTTTTCCTGCCTGTTTGTTGAAAGCATGTAACATTCTTTGTAGGTCGTCCTCTGATTCCGCAATAAGTACTGCGTCATCAGTATAGCATATTATATTTATGTTGTGTATGCCCATCCGATATCCTAATCCGGTGTTCTTTACAGCTTTCACCAGCTCATCCATGATTGCGTTGAATAATAAAGGACTGAGACTATCGCCCTGACGGATGCCTGTTGTGGTTCGTAGGTGTTGCGTTAGGGTGAGGTTTGTGCGTATTTGCGTTCTTGTGTTCGTGTTTAGGTCCTTAATGAGTTCTACGTATTCTTTCTTCGTATTATTGTTTTCCACGTGATGACGTCTTTTAGTTGTACTCTGTCGAAGGCCCAGTTAGATCTACAAAGCAAAGATAGGCAGGGGTGTTGTACTCTAATGATTTTTCTATCAGTTGTCTGAGTATGAATAGAGCGTCAGTGGTGGATAGACTTCTTCGAAATCCTTGTTGTTCTTCGCTTATTGGCATTGTTGGGGTTATTTTGTCCGCAATGATCTTAGTTAGGAGTTTTAGCGAGGTGCTCAACAATGTTATCCCACGGTAGTTTGCTGGATCGGTTTTGTCTCCTTTTTTGAAGATGCGTATTGTTACGCTGTTCTTCCATTCTTCAGGTATTCTTCTATGTTGTAGTATGATATTAAACAGTTTTGTGTATTATTTTATGGTGGCAGTTCCTCCATTTTTTATTAGCTCATTTGGTATTTTGTCTTGGTTTGGAGTTTTCCTGTTCTTAAGTTTCCTCGTTGTCTCTCTTACTTGCTCTTCGGTGATTTGCGTGCACTCTTCTGGTGGGTCGTTTTGTATGTCTTCTTCTTGTGTTTCTACAGGGTTCTCTATGTCTGCGTAAAGATTTCTTAAATATTTCTCCCAAGTTTCTTCGGTAATTGTTCTGAGTTGTATTGTTTCATTCGTTTCCCGTTTCATGCCTCTTAGTAGTTTCCAAATTCGTTTTTGTGCTCCATACATGTCAGCTTCCATTTCGTTACTGAATTCCTGCCAGTATTCTTCTTTGATCTCTCTAACCCTATTATTGACCTTGTTCCTAGTTTCAATATACTTATTTCGGTTTTATTGAGTTGGAGATTCCCTGTATTGCAAATAATTTTTCTTCTTTTCCCTTGTGATATCCTTGACTTCCGTTGTAAACCAAGGTTTATTGTTCGGTCTACTGTTCTGCGATACCGTGCGTGTGCCTAGGGATTCTTCGGCGGCTTTATAGATGTTTTGTTTCAGTTTATCCCATGCTGTTTGGGGAGTGTCGGGTTGTATTATTGGGTTAAGAGAAATGTATTGTTTGCATCGGTCTGCGTATAGTTGTTTCGTATTTTCCTGGTTGAGCAATTCTATGTTGAATTTTTCAGCTCTTGTTGTTGGCTTTTGTTTCCTCAGTGACATTGCTATTCGTAGTTTTCCTAGCACTAATTTGTGGTCTGTTCCAATGTTGGCTGAGGACAGGACTCTTATATCTGCTATTTGTTGGGGCATGAACATTCTGTTTGTGATAAATCGATTATGGATTTATTTTGTCTATTGTCGTAAAAGGTGTATTTGTGTTGGTCTTTATGAGGGAAGTATGTGTTGTTTATTCGTAATTCATTCTGTGCACAAAATTCTGTCAACATTTCGCCATTTCTGCTAGTTACTTCTTCGTTTTATTTTTGTTTTACTCCATCTACTGCTTCATTTCCTATTCTAGCATTTAGGTCTCCTCTTTTCGTTTTTTGGGATTTTGTCCAGTTCTGATTGTAGGATTTCGTAGAAATCTATTGACATTTCTTCGGGTTTGCCAATGTCAGGTGCATATACTGATATAATGTGCAGGGGATGATTGAACATCATTTTTACTCTTAGAATTCTGTCGTTAACATACTCTGTGCTTTCTATATTCTTTTCATATTTCTCGTTTACTGCCATAGTGGCTCTTTGGTCTTTTGCTACTCCTGAGTACAATAAGATGTAGTTGCTAAGGCTTGTTGTTCCTCTACCTTTCTTTTTCGTTTCATAGAGTGCATATATGTCTATCTTATGTTCATTGAGTTCGGGAATTAGTTCATGATCTTTTGAATACAGAGTCTTTGTGTTCCAGCATGTAATTCTCATTTGCTGTTTCTTCATATAGAGTTTGCTCCTTATTCGCGCGTGGGTCGTGCTCCGTGAAATCCGTCCATGTTCCGAGGCTATGCTACCGGTGCCTTGAGCATGTAATTGTTTTTCCCCTAGGCAGGTTGCTAACATTACCTAAGAACTCTCCTCCTTTATCCGGGCTTGGGACCGGCAGCGGCGGCTGTGAGCTACTCAATCCACCCACAAGCCGCCCCAGACGGAGTTATATATATATATATATATATATATATATATATATATACGAGTATATAAATTGATAAATTATTGGAGTTTTTCGGCTTTTATATGAAATATTTACCAATATCGCTCCGGTTTGGTCCACTCTAATTATAAGCAATCAAATATTACTCCGGTCCTAATATGCATCCTAGGGTTAATAGATTTTTAAAGTTTCATTTTAGCTAATATCAATATTCCCTTATTAAAAAAGGATTTCTTTGGAGACTGTGGTTATGTAAAAAACTCAAAAAGGTATATAATCCCTTACCACAATTATAATAAATATGTTGTTCGACAACTAAGTTGTCATCATCAGTAGGTGAAAACCACTAATCAAAGTGTCGCATATGGGGTACAGTAAAGATAAAACACATATGAAAACGCACCGACTTCACACGGCGTTCACGTATACACTGACTTTAAAATAAAAACATATCGACTAAAAATTACAACAAAATTACCTCTCTTAAGAGGTAACTGCCTATCTTATTTCATAGCTAATTTATTCATGAGTTAATTTGAAGTAGAATTTAAATATGACGCTAAATCTTCCCCAAGAGTCTGGATCAGGTACGTAGATGACATTCTCGCGATTTTTGATACACGGAAATGCGAATTAGACATGTTCGTTAATCAGTTAAATTTGAAATTTCCGACGATTAAATTCACGGAGGAAAAGGAAAACAATGATAAGATACCATTTTTAGATGCATTAGTAATTAGAAATAAACATAAAATAGAAATCGACATTTTCCGGAAAGAAATCAATGTCAATAGATTCATCATGGCGGATTCATATCATAGTTTTCAATTTTAATTTCTTAGTCAATCGGTTACTAAATTTTCCGTTAACAAAGGAGAGATATGAAATAGAACTAGATTTTTATTAAAAACATCGCGAAGTATAATGGCTTTGACGTAGAAATAATCACTAAATTAATTAGAAAAACTAAATTAAAAAAACATTCCGCGAATCCACAAGTTTGATACCTCAATGTAACCAAAAGAGAGCGTACATGTGTTTACCATACCATCCTATCACGAAAAACATTAATAGAGTTGTTAAAGAACGAGGTCTTCAAGTTGCCTTTCGGACTGAAAATACCATCGAAAGTCTCCTAGGGAATACCAAAGATAAAGTTAATTTGAATTTGAAATCAGGTAAATACGAAATTAATTGCGATGATTGTAATTTGTTGTATATAAGCCAAACGAAACGGATTAATAATAGCCCGCTTTAAATAACACATATTACATATTAAATTCAATTGACCAGATAAATCGAACGTGGCCAACAATTCTTTAATTACACAAAATGTCGATTAAAGTGTTAAAACTTGTCAAAGCCGTCAATAATCCCCGCGATCTTGACGCATACGAAAGCATTCATATCGCTAAAAAGAAACAGAACACGATGAATGGAGACAAGGGACCGATCCCTTATAGTTGTCTCTTTTCATTCTTAGAAGAGAGGTAGAAAGGTGGAATGCGGTCGAAGAGAGAATAAAGACATGTGGTTGCCGGTTTCTTACGAGAGGCAATTATGTCGTAATTTTTAGTCGATATGTTTTTATTTTAAAGTCAGTGTTACGTGGACGCCGTGTAAAGTTGACACGTTTTCATATGTGTTTTAACGTATGTGCAACGCTTTGTTTAGTGGTTTTTACCTAGTGATGATGACAACTTGGTTGTCAAAATACGTAATTGGGATACGATTAGTAATTTTGGTAAGGGGTTATATATATTTTTTGAGAATACTCTCAGTAGCTGTAGTTGTTGAAGCTTAATTATGAATATTATAATGATTATCACTCAAGACTAGAGCTGAGGATGTTTGCGGTATAACCATGGTTATATCATGTAACCATAGTAAATTACTATGGTTATATGATATAACCATGATTATACCGCAAACATCATCAGCTCTACTCAAGACACAAGGGTTAATGGTTAATACAATCGTCCGTTCCATTTTTGAGGTCAAATGCAAATAAATTACTTAATGCTAACAGCAGCATAAAATTGGAATCGTAAATTTCCAATATGAATTATGCATTTGCTATTATTTGTACACACATATTACAAAGACAAATGCATAAACATGAAGTAGATGTAACTCCCTAGGATTTATTAATGTATAAATAATTTGTTATTCTCACGGGTGATTTTAGTAAGAATATTGCGCTTAAGCAGAAGCATTTCAAAGGGAAACTCGCGCGCTGCAGTAAACACATTCTCAGATTATAATATGACACGATTTGTATCCATAACGACTACGAACGCGGTGTACTCTCTCCGTGTATATATATGTATATATACTCCGCTATTATCGGATATCCAATATGCAACACGGCACAGTACAGTAATAATGATGTACTGGCACGTTAAACCGGTAACAACAACGCGGCGTTACCGCCGCCACTTCTACTCACCGCCACCCCGATTTTGTGCCCCACATATTGCCGCGTGGTTATCTTTTCGTGTATAAAATTTGATTCCGAAGCAACTTCTTTATAAATATTTATAATGTAGGGTGATATGGGTAATTTGCATTTGAAGACGTTGCTTTTCGTGTTTAAAATTCTGAGGGAAATTATCTTCAAATTGGAGTTACGATGTTGGCATGGTAAATATGGACTAGAGAATATAATCTGATAAATATTTATTACTGGGGTATACCAAAATGATTGTAGATATAACTGGTATTAGATATTAGGGTGGGTCGAATAACCAAACTTTGAGATAAATCTACTGTTGGAGGGTGTGTGGCTGGATTTGACACTTCTTCGAATAACGGGTCGTAAATCCATGATGACTAGTTTCTGCTGAATTATTCGCTGGTGATTTTCAGGTTGTGAATAAAAAGATCTTTTCTCGCTCAGTGGTTCGCAAACGACACTTGTTGAATGCACAATATTCTTTAATTATATTATTGAATAAAAGAAAACAATATTAAAATAGAAATCAAACTACGGTTCTAATCTTCACTTTTAATCTTTAATCGTAACACGACAATTGTTTCGCCAGCACAGTGGCTTCCTCAGGTGCTTACATCTAAAGAGTACCTTACAAACTAAATTTATATATATATATATATATATATATATATATATATATATGAAAAATTTGTGAAAAACTTATCTGCGCGGATTGTGCAAATATCGACATTTCACTGTTTTTACAGATCATCAGTGCACCTTATCCGAAGACAGGCATGATATTCACTTCTATACTACGTGTATATATACGAACTGTAATGAACTTCATGTGTATGAGAATTAATAATTATTAAATCTCATTTTGCATGCGATTGTCGCTATAATTTGTTGCACTAAATTCTACAATTCGGCAAATCACTTTTGCCCTAGATTGTAGACGCAATAAGCTGCGACGTCAACTGTACAAGTTGTCAGTACAAATGAAACATTTGTGAAAAACTTATCTGCGCGGAATGTGCAAATATCGACATTTCACTGTTTTTACAGATCATCAGTGCACCTTATCCGAAGACAGACATGATATTCACTTCTATACTACGTGTATATATACGAACTGTAATGAACTTCATGTGTATTGTATGTGTCGATATTTGCACATTCCGCGCAGATAAGTTTTTCACAAATTTTTCATTTGTACTGACAACTTGTACAGTTGACGTCGCGGCTTGTTGCGTCTACAATCTAGGGCAAAAGTGATTTGCCGAATTGTAGAATTTAATGCAACAAATTATAGCGACAATCGCATGCAAAATGAGATTTAATAATTATTAATTCTCATACACATGAAGTTCAATATATATATATATATATATATATATATATATAAAATCAAGAAGGATGGTATTATTTTACAATATTTTTAAAGAAATCTATGAATTTACACAAGTATTGTCGGTAGTGAGAAAATGTGGCATATAAGGTCGGCCCTAACTATATATTATAGGGTACTAAACATGTTTACGCATAAAATTTGTTTAATAAACTACATATCCAGCAGACCGATTTTCATGAGGCCGGTTAGAAGTACCGCCCTCGAGATGCGCACGAAATTCATAGGTAGGGGAACCTCTGGCATCCCTTACTATCCCTTACCATGTCCCAATGCACGACTCGCACAAAGAGTTTGCATTTCATTTTTCCGAAAACTGTCTCTATCTAACACTGACCCTTACTTACGCACGTATAAATTCTCCCACTGGCCACATGAAATTCGGTCTGCTGTACATTTGTATTATCGTCTAAACAGATTTTAAGTAAATAAATTGTATAAAGGCGAGTTATTTAAATCTAATTGGTCATTTAATAAAATTTGTGACTGTTTAAATTTATTGATTTCTAAACTTTCCAGTAAATTTAATTTGTTGCCTTTATTTTCTAAATGCAGAATTTGAAAATCTTTATCGAAAGTGTGGTTTTCTTCTAATAGATGATTCGCAAAAGTGGAATCTTGTTTTTTATTTTTAAACGAAGAACAATGCTCGGCAATGCGTTTTTCAAACGATCTTCCTGTTTGACTGATATATATCTTACCGCATCCACATATTAACTTATAGACTCCAGATTTCTTATTTTTGTCTGTTTTATCTTTATTGTTTTTAATGTGTTTGGATAAATTATGATTAGTTTTGAAAACCGTGTTAATATTAAGTTCTTTTTACTTGAAATATGCTTATTAGGTGTCCCAATGTACGTTTGTAATCTAAATTTTGAATTTTCCTTATCCTTTATTGCAGGATATACCATAGAGATTGCTTTTTTGAAAAGTTTTTTTGTCAGCATATTTTCAATTAAAGTATCTGTGTAGCCGTTATTGATAGCTATTTGTTTGACTAAATTTAATTCTTTTTCATAATTTTCTTTAGATAGTGGATAATTAATTAATCTATGTAAAAAACTATGGAAACTCGCTAATTTTTTGTTGTCTGGGATGTGTTGATGTATTATGTATAGTTATGTCAGTATGAGATTCTTTATGGTAAATATCAAACCCTAATTTATTACAAAATAATACAAATCTGTATAAAAACAAATTTGTATCTGTATATGCATGGACACACAGTACGTATTTACCAGCTTTTGCTTCAACTACCAGACGCATGCGTTTCTGTGTAACCACTTTGTCAATGATAGATTTACGAAGCTTCGTAAATCTATCATTGACAAAGTGGTTACACAGAAACGCATGCGTCTGGTAGTTGAAGCAAAAGCTGGTAAATACGTACTGTGTGTCCATGCATATACAGATACAAATTTGTTTTTATACAGATTTGTATTATTTTGTATCAAAGCTTGATGTGACTTATCGCATCGACATGCAATCTATTTTTTCCTAATTTATTGTTGATTTTTTTAATAGTTAGATCCAAAAAATTAATACTATTGTTTACTTCTTGTTCCATGGTAAATTCCATATTTCTATGAATAGAATTGACGAATTCTAGTAGCAAGTTTAATTGTCTTTGTGTTCCAGTGAAACAAAGTGCAATATCGACTACATATCTATGCCAAAAGAAAATATGCTGTCTTATGGGATTATTAAAAATGATGGATTCTAAGTGGTTCATGAAAATTTCTGAAGGTTATGGACTTAAGGGGTTACCCATAATTAGTCCTTCCTTACAAATGTATATTGAATTATTAAATTGGAAGTAATTTTGTTTCAGAACTATATTTAACAAGTCCAAAATTTCAGCTTTTATTACCGGGTTAGTGTACTTAGCAATAAGTAAATTTTCAATTAAATTAACGGTTTCGGCTGGAGGGACATTCGGGAATAAGTTTTTAACGTCAAAAGATAACCAATTTTGCATTATGAGGTATTGAAATATTTTTGATTTTATTAATTAATTCGTATGATTTTTTTATGCTGTACTGTGGCTTAAAGTTAGTGTATTTATAATGATATCAATAAGTATTTTTGATATTTTAACAGAAGGTGCACTAACATAAGAAACAACTGGTCTGATGGGATCATTTTGTTTATGTAATTTAATTAAAGAGTATAATTTAGGAGGTTGAGGGTTCATAATTACTAATACATAATTACTTCTTTTCTCTTTTTCGTTAATAACAACATTTATATTTTTTAGAGTGTTTTTAATAGCTAATTAATATGAGTTAGTAAGGTCTTTGTTAAGTAAGACATACTTATCTGAGTCCAGAAAGTCGTATGTCTTAGATATATAATCTTGTTTATTTATAGCAATAACTGTTTTACCCTTATCTGCTCTAGTAAAGATGATGTCATTCTGTATAGATTTATTTTTAATAGTTTTAACTACAATATGTTCTTGCTTAAAATAATTCTTTCTTTTCTATTGTTTAATCATTTTCGCTACTTGAAATTTATGTTTTAAATTATTAGGAATGTCTGACGATGCTAGTTCAGTTTCTACTGCTAAGTATTCTAAAGAGTTTTTATTTATATTTGGTTTTATATTATAGTTAACCTTTTCTTAATAAATTAACTTGGTCTGAACTGAAATTGGTACTAGTTAAATTTTGAAATTTTGAAACCTTTGAAGAAAATGTGGTTAGAAATTTGTGTTTTGTTATTAACAGGTTTATTTGCTTTTTTATGCATTAAATGATTAATATTCTCTTTTTGTCTAACATACTTTTTATTAATAATTTCGTTAACTTGAAATCTAATTTGTGAAACTAATAAATCAAATTCTATATTCATGAGTCCATAAGTTAATTCTGAGTGGATTACCCTAAGATAAACGTTGTAGACATCCCGTTTGTGATATTGGGATCTCCTCTCTTCCTTAATCCACCTCCTCTTACGATCTTACACCTTCTTACATCTTCTTACACCTCGTGTTACGATTAAAGATTAAAAGTGAAGATTAGAACCGTAGTTTGATTTCTATTTTAAATTATGGATCTTCATCAAGTAAATGCCGAATCAATTCAATTAAAAAAAATATTACATAAATCAAGCAGAACATTGAGAGCAGAACATTGACAGCAGAACTTGGTTACATTTCTTGAAGCTGCGCGGAATAGCACCTGTGATCTAGTTGGCAGATCTCAGCAAAATTCTGCTCTAATTTTCTAAAATGTTTGCGAGCTAAAGAAATTCCAGTTATAAGACTCCACCCTATTTCTTACGATTTGTCGAAACAGGATAAGTACCTAAGTTTACATAAACTTGACACCGCTACATTATGTGCAAACGCAGATATGGATAAATAGATGCTTCTGATGATAGACGATAATACATACTGTTTTACCTAGACTTGGCGTTGGTTAAATCGTGTATCCGAAATACTATTATACAAAGTAGAGCCTTGAAAATATGACCGTAATGAAATTGTTACAAGTTCTTCTGGTCTATCGGCAACTACGTGTTTATAACAATAGGTGGCAAGCCTATAAATATTACAATGCTAAACTATGATGTGCCTGGATATTAGGCGACCATAACGGTTACATCTTAAAGTAAAACAGATGCAAATAGAAAAGGCCTGAATACATAACTGTAGGAGAAATGATAAATACGTATTGCAAAGTACATTTTCTAGGGAGGATGAACCAAAATATAAATTGTGAGATACATGGTTAATGCAAGCCGTGCTTTGAACACCACTTACTCGCAGAATAATTTGAAACATACATGAGAGGGTAAAAACCTCACCAGTTTTGTATAATACAAAATATTTTTGATAATATAAAATATTATTAACCCGTAACTAGTGACGTATAATAAAATTACACTGGCGGTGATGTGGAGTCTGAGAGAGTCCCTGCTAATTTTTCGTTATTTTTGTTAAATAAAAAGAACAAACGAATAAATTGTAGTTATATTTAGTTATAATGTTAACATACTATGTGGACGCGTGCGTCTGCACTATAGCGATACCTGTAGTGTAAGCAAAACACACAGAGGTGTCCGTGTGTTAGAACGGTAAAGAAGTAGACGCAATGTTCTACTGGATTACAACAGAGCTAGTATTTCCCATATCCCTATTATGCACTCGCATTTGTCAAAAAAATCCACATTTATACGGTGTAGTCGCGCAATCGCATCAGCCGTCGCTCCCGCATATGGGTGTTCTTTGCAATTTTTATATCGTCGGGGGAGCAAAAACTCTTTATGATTAAACAATTTTACGGTGGTAATTCCGCGGAAGTAACTCGAGCTTTATTTGCAATTATTACCCTGAAAGTCAAATTCCCACCATTCGTAGGACAGTTAATCGGTTCGAAACTACATTTTCTATAGTAACTAATAAAAATAAAGTTGTTCCGGATAAGAATATAAGTGATGTAGAAATTCGAGTATGGGCTTTAGTTGAAGTAAATCCCACTATGTCGTCTCGAAAAATTGCCCGCGAATTGGATATCAGCAAAACAACGGCTCAACATTTACATTTACATTTTACGTACTAATAAATATCGTTTTTGAAGACGGATGGATCGGTAACTCGGGTCCTATTAAATGGCCAGCGCGATCTCCTGATCTAGCCCTAACGATTTCTTTTTATGGCCCTTTTTACATAATTCGATCTACGGAAACGGTGATGCACGTCCATCAAATCTAGAGGAACTTCGCGCTAGAATTGCCGAAGTCACTAATACTGTAACAGCAGATATGTTAACAAATGTGCGTCGGAATTTTTATAATTGGTTGGGTTACTGTTCGTGTCAAGAGGGAGGTTTATTTGAACACTTAACTAATTCATTTATTTCGAATTTAATTAGTGCTTAAAAATAACATTTTCTATTAGCTAATTGCAGGTTTATTGCAATGTTGAATTACAATTCTGTTTTAAGAAGTAAATATTTTATTTTTCCGTATTTTATTATAGTTCAGTTTTTAGAGTATAATACTACTATAATACTAAATATTATTTTCATTAAGAAGTTTTTTATTTTAAAGTTCAGGAGTTCTGATTATTTATGTTTGCTCTTTTATGTTGTTTATGAAGCTGTGATGAGTTACTTCACTGAGATGTTATCAGTGATTATCTGATGCTTCAAACAACTGCAAATATTTACTTCTATCGGGAACACAATACCTCCTACACTGCTTTTCACTTGATTTGCCTACGAATGCGTTTATACGCATAACTTATAATACGCCCGCTGTCGGTGTGGCAATTCAAGTTGGCGCGCCCATTATAGTCGACCAGTAGTTGCTAATACATGCATCGCGCTATCGGTGGCGGCCACACTGTATAGACATCGAAATATTTGAATAAAGTTATCAAATAAAAAAGTTATTGTACTTGTATCAGTAAATTGTAAATGTAACTACGGAAAACAACGGTATCCTTCAAACTTTAAATTTGTCATTTTAGCAGCTTGGCATGTCAAACAGAAAATGTTCTTAAATAGTAAAAACTATGGAAAAAATAGAAATTGAAAGCAATGTAAGTTAATTCATAAACAAAAAAAATGTCATGGGTTCAAGACAGTCATTTCTGACACAGCATTCGGTACATAATTTATTAGCGCATTGCAGACAAACGGGACGGTGGCACTTACGACAAAGATATTTGGCTTTTCTCTTTAGTTTTGCACACAAGAAACAGTACTTTCTTTTTTCTAGTGTTTCTGCAGGTGTTGGTTCTGGGTCGATGTTCAAAATTTTTCTGATACCAGTTTGAATCTCTAATGAAATTTTTACGTTGTCGACTCTTCTTTCCATTTGGAGTTTCACTAATTTGCTTGCCAAATCTTTCATAAATATAAAGCGTTGTAATTGATATTTATCTTGTACATGTTGAATTTGATAAAAGAGTTGACTGTACTCATATCCAATGTCTGGAAAAATATTGCCATCGGCCAGCATCTAGTTCTTCTGCTTGAACTATATACGGCGCACTTTTCATCAAGAGAGTCAACTCCTCCCTTTGTATTGTTGTAATGAAGAATCATTTCTGGTTTATCATCATCGTTATTTGAATGACAATGATGCATCGATGAAATAAGTAGTACCACCTTGCGTTTCTTCGGAACGTATGATAGAAGAGTTATATCTCTTTTAAAACCATACAAAGAAGATTTTACTTGTCATGTGTTGTTGGGTAAAAATTGGGCTCAGCTAACTGAGCTAAACCAATTGTCAGCTGTAATATTTCGGTTTGTACCTTTCAAACGCTTAGCTAACGTTAGCACACTTAGCGTGGGTTTACTGAGTTTCCTTTCTTCTTGTGACAAAGTTAAACCATCAGAATCTTTACCACAATATATGTATCTATGATGTACATATCCGCTACGGGAATCTGTGAGCATCATGATTTTGAAACCATATTTAACTGGTTTTGCTGGCATATAGACCTTAAATCGATACCTTCCACGAAAGCCAACTAACATTTCATCAATGCAAGCGTATTGTGTCATCAAACAGGAGATTCTAGACCTTTTCAGTGTTCTGATGTACGTCTATCATTGCTGGAGCTCTTAGTTCTGGTAGATGCGATACGATGTTTTGAAGTGGTATTCGGGTATTTCTTGTTGGTTCCTGACTGGACCATTTATATTTATTTTTTCCATAGTAGTATCGCGTTCTCGAAATATCTTCTACATCGGTTGATCGTGTTTGATCTATTTCCATGCTTGCTTCCGTTTCGATATCGTCAAATATTGTAGGTATATCTTCTGTATCCGATACCGATTGTTCTGATTCTGTGTTATGATCGGAAACCTCAAAAATGTCATCATTTATCATTCGTTCGTTATCGGAATCACTTGCAAGTTCGCCAAACCACTCCTGCAGTAGTTTCAAAATCTTTGTCTCAAAATTTAACTCATTTTAAAGTTGAAGGCAATTAATCCATTGTGAAAATCCTAAAAGTCACGCAAAATTCGATTGCTAGAAACTATTAAAATTGTGAAAAAGTTACAGTGACATGGAGTCTAGTTGACACCGCCTGAACTTTATACACAACAGTAAGCCAAACAGGACTGGCATGTGCACTGCACATTACTTGAGTCAAGAAATGAAGGTACATAGAATCTGGTGGGGGTTAAATCGGGATTTGTTAAAATACAAAACAGACAAACTTTACAGAAGTCTGGTAGACTCCACGTCACCAGTTAAGGGTTAAAAATCTGGTGTGAAGAACACAATATAATACAAGAAAGTTTACTAATATGCAGCGCGGAATGTACTTCTACGCTCGGTCTGAATAATTTCTGTGAGATAGTGATGTCGTTCATTTTGTGAAGGTATCCTTCTCCAACAGGGCGTACTGAGGAATCTGTAGAAAGATGAAATACGTATCTGAGTAATAACCTAATTGAGTAATGTTTTGTACTATTTAACGTGTTCAAGGTGCGACCCCGATCTTATTTGTATTGTATTCAAAAACATGACCTCGGTCCATCTGATTTACATCAACAAGCGTTCTCAATTACAAGTTACACTCTTTCACCACTTGTTGATATTAAGACTAAGGACATAGTCGAAAGTAGCACACTCTAATGGATATAAGATGATCCATCACATCATAAGGGATAGTGACAGATAGTCCGACGGTCAGAGAGTCAGACATAGTTAGTTATACAGTACGACATAGCGAGCGTGAGATAGAACTCTCCTTTCGACTACTGTCTATATTATTAATTATGTATATAGTCATTGTTATATCGTTATAAGTGTTATTTAATTATACGATGTTATACCAACTTTTCCTGCCTGTTATTTAAAGCATCAACGCATCTGCGTACCAACGCAGCGGTGTGGCCCCGCAAGACCGGGTCACATCACATGGCGATCCTGCTCTAGTTAGGTGATCTGACATCACAGGTCACATGGCGACGCTGCCCACGTCCCCACATCACATCTGCTTCTCTAGAGATGGATACATTCACAAAAAATATTAATATTGAACTTTTATTGTGTTCTGCACACAAGATTTTTAATAATATAAAATATTATTAAAAATCTTGTAAACACTTATTGTATAAGGTAAGTAAAAGTACGTCATAAAAATATGAAGGGTGCTCGACCGATATAGACGCATTTTCGTAGCTCCGTTTGTGTAACCATGGAACACGCGGCTAAACCTCAAAGAGCAATAATTTTCTTTTTGTGGAAAGAAGGTGTGGAAACTTCCTAAATTATTAATCGTCTGCAAGCAGTGTTTCGTGAGTCTTCAGAATCTAAAAGTAATGTATATTGGTGGATCGATCGTTTTAAAAGTAGTAGAACATCATTGGAAGACGATCCACGAAGTGGTCGCCCGAGCACGTCGGTAAATGAAAGAACCATTACTGCTGGGGAGAACCCACTAAAAGAGGACAGATGAATGACTATTTCTCAAATTAGTGTGTGCCTAGGAATAGTTACACGACAAGTGAGATCTTACATGATCTTACATGATTGTTTGAGGGCAGGCAGGGTTTCAGCCTGATGGGTGTCAAGGCTGTCGAGACCGGAACCGAAACTCAATAGACCTGACACTTGGCGTCAACTTCAAGAGATGTTAGCCCGTTACGGTGTTGAATTTTGGCAACGGATAATAACCACTGACGAAACGTAGATTCCTTATTTTAATCCTGAGGCCAAAAGTCAATCCAAAGAATGGCGTAAATTCGAAGAAGGGCTTCCAATTAAGGAGCGTGCAGTTCTGTCTATTGGGAAAGTAATGCTTACTGTACTCTGGGATTGCCAATAGATTATTTTTTGGAGTATCTGCCGAAAGGTACTACAATTAACGCAGAAATTGTATTCGAACTTATTATCCGGACTACTGTGGCTGGCACTTATCAGAAAACGGCCTTTGAAGTTGCATAAGCGTCCGTTATTGCTACAGGATAATACAACAGAATAATTGAAACATACTTGAGTGGGTAAAACCCCACCAGTTTTGTATAATACAAAGGTATTTTTAATAATATAAAATATTATTAAAAATCTGGTGTGAAGAACACAAATACAGGTTCACTATTAATATTTCACCGTATTTCACCTTTCTATAGGATCATCAGTACGCCCCTGCTGGAGAAAGGATATCTTCAGACACATTCACAAAAAAGAACAACATCGTTATCTCACAGAAATTATCCAGACCGAGCGTAAAAGTAAATTCGGCGTTGCCTGTTGTTAGACGGCCGAAGTACCTTGCTCTGTCCACATAACCAATGCGAACCAACGACGCCCTTCCAGAGATGGTACAGCCTTCTCTCTAGAAACTGTTTTTTGTTTGTGACTTCACTCATACTACGGACTAACCGCATGTGTAATGTAACACGATATTTGAAAACGATATTTCTTTTTGTGAATGTGTCTGAAGATATCCTTTCTCCAGCAGGGGCGTATTGATGATCCTGTAGAAAGGTGAAATACGTATCTGCGTCTCTGGGGAGGGATATGTTCAGGCACGTTCACTAAAAATATTAATAGTGAACCTGTATTTGTGATCTTCACACCAGCTTTTAATAATATTTGATGATATTAAAAATACCTTTGTATTATACAAAACTGGTGGGGTTCTACCCACACATGTATGTTTCAATTATTCTGTTACATTACACATGCGGTTAGTCCATAGTATGAGTGAAGACACAAACAAAATACAGTTTCTGGAGAGAAGGCTGTGCCATCTCTGGAATGGCGTCATTGGTTCGCATTGGTTATGTGGATAGAGCGAGGTCCTTCGGCCGTCTGTCAACAGGCAACGCTGGATTTACTTTTACGCTCGGTCTGGATAATTTCTGTGAGGTAACGATGTTGTCCTTTTTTTGTGAATGTGTCTGAAGATATCCTTTCTCATGCAGGGGCGTACTGATGATCCTGTAGAAAGGTGAAATATGTATCTGCGTCTTTGGGGAGGGATATGTTCGGACACGTTCACAAAAAATATTAATAGCGAACCTGGATTTGTGTTCTTCACAACAGATTTTTAATAATATTTTATGTTATTAAAAATACCTTTGTAGGATAATACAAGGCAGCACACCGCAAGAAAAAGGAAGGATGTTTTAAACGATTTACGATGGGAATTGCTTTCGCATCCAACTTATTCACCGGATCTCGCACAGTGCAATTTTTATCTGTTCCCAAATTTGACATAAATCAAAATATTAATTTTTATGAACGATTTAAAAACCTTACAGATGTAGAATTCAAAACCGAAGAAATTAATCTTTTATCTAAGAAAATACCTATACAGGGTGTTCGTTTTGAGAGTTTATCTGACGCGAAACGTGCCATAAATAAGTGGATTGAGAGACACGGAAGAAGTTCTTCGAGGAATCTATTCAATTAAATGGCGATTATGTTGTAAAACTACATTGTAATATTGACTAAAATTGACAAAATAAAACAATTATAGCTAAATTCCCAGAACTTAGGAAACATCCCTCGTAATTACCTACAAGCGCTGTATTACGCATATCTACCTAAAGAAAAAAATATTTTTTTTCTGCGAAATAAGCTAATAAAACTTAACTAATATTAATTGAAAAAAGTGTGTAGGAAATAGCTACATATTTACGTGCTACATTAATCTATTTGACTACATCACTGAATGAACGCGTGCATTTTTTAATTAGAAATTTAAAAAACGTAAACTTCCAGATCCTTTTTAACATTTTGCAATTCCAATCACAAATTAATAATTTCCATGCGTTTTGACATGGTCATTATTTTGTAACTAAAAGCAAAAACATGTTTCTATGTTTCAGTTGGAATATGAATAGGTCTTCCCAAATCTATGATTCTGTAAATATTTAAAACACAAATACAGAGAATATGTAAATTTCAATTTACCGAAAATACTAACGAATTGAAACATGACTCTATAATAGAACGTAAAAAATCGATGTTGCGCATATAAATTGGGTGATGTTTTGATATTATTATGTAAAAGAAAATATATCAAAAGTTTGCACATATTTTTCGCATTCGCATATTAATATTTCTTATTTGGAATTACTACTAAAATAAATACTGGTTTTAAACATATTTCAACTATTTATTTTGCTATTTGCAATGGAATATCTCACCGTAGAAATGGTCACAAATTGGTCTAAATATAATAATAATAATATCAATAATAATAAAGCAACAATAAAGGTAATAATTTCACAAATACAGGTTTAAACAGTAAATGTAAATTTTATTTACATAACAGCAAGCCTTAATATTACTAATTCAATTTTGACTATAATTATAAATACAAAAAATTATTTAATATTATATAATAATTAGGGACCGGACACGAGAGGCCCATGACTCATCGCCCATGGACGTACTATTTAAAATTTGTATTTTTAGAGTGTTTTATTCTGTAGATCTCGGTTTCCGAGTTGGAACCGCGTCGAGTTAGGCGTAATTGACAACGTAGATGTTTGTCGTTTCGCAGTAGCTTGAAGAATGCTATGACAGAGACCGGCACAACTTATATAGGGGGACCGGGTCAGATGTTGGCCTACTATTGGCTGGGGATAATGAACCAATCGCATGCGTCGTATGCGCGTTGTATTTCGTAGTAGAGTTTGTTACGCTCGAAAAATCACTTAGAGACCTTTCGGGAATTTTTAATGAATTTATTTCATTATCTGCTTATGTAAAGACTTCTTAGGCATTTCATAATTCAACTTTTTCGTTTATTTCAATTTGATTTATTTTTGTTATTAATTATCGATCAACTTAGGCTTCTTCTTTCTTCTCTAATCATTTAATACGTTTTCGAACCCTGTAGATCGGCAACCTCTTTTGCCTGACATCTTTTGCTCGATAGATGGCGCCTTACCCTGAATCTTCCGACGATCGTGTATGACGTATATCGGCTCTCGAACGTATATCGTGTCTCTCGATGAGACGCACTTTGATCTTGATCTTCGTTAGTACTAGATCTGTTTTATTTTAGTGAGTGAATTTAGACTTGCGGTAAGCGATAGCATTTTCTTTCAAATTTTTGCTTATGCGTTTCTTTATCATCCTTAGGATATATTTTCTTGGGGCTACCTCCCATCTTTTCCGAATTTAAGCCGACTTTTCTACGAAAACTCAGCGAGGACTACACCAGGTGGTGGGCTGTGTTTTATTGCACAGGCAATTTTTCCACTCAGTGGAGTATCTTAGCCATCATACTTCTTTTGGAGGAGATCCGAAAATTAATCCATTTTCCACCAACGAGGGTGAAATTGGGAACGTCGAGGCTACCGTTATTTTTCTGAATTTCAAACAAATTTATCCGACGCTTCAAGTTGGCGGCATACCCACGCTTCCTTAGCGTGCATTTGGTGGTGTAGACGCAGCATCATTTTAGTTGGTGAAATATTGGGAGAAGTCAGTACGAACAACATCTGAGAAGGCAATCTCAAATAAGGTTTGGAAATTTTGGTCAAATTAGGAGACGATATCGAGAACTTGTTTAGAAGTAGGTTTTGATAATCTAATTCTATTTTTATAATTAAAATCTATGCATATTCTATTTATTAATCTAAATTTCAATACGTTTACACCTAAGTAGGGTCTCTCGCCTCTCTCTGTTTGGAGCAGACGTTGTTTTGTTTTCATTGCATTTAATTTGGCATTGTAGAACCCTGATTGTGTTATCGGGTTAGTTTCTCCAGGGATTTATTTTACTAGACCTAGTTCTGGTTTGTATTCTATAGCCTTTATCTTACCTGCTTAACAACGTTTGATTGCTTATCTGAGACTTTATTTTGATGTAATTTATAAATCTTTAATAGCTGTCTAAGCTAATGCATATAATTTTTAACAGTTAGAGGCTAGAACACCTGGTTTCTTTCATTCGTTTAACTTATTATAATCAAGCTGGTCATCAGCTTCACTGATAATCAGTTGCAGATTTTGTAGAACTATTTTACGTGGCAAGTTCCTTCTAACGAGCCTACGTCTTGTTAACTTCAATAACTTGGGGAAACGTCTCTCATTAATACTTCTTATTTTAAACTTTATAAACTCATTGTAAAGAACCGAAAATTTCGTATACTTAATTTTTGTTCTGCTTATTTTTAGTTGGGTTTGTGACCCAGAAAATTCAATTTATTCAATATACTAAAATCTGTATATACAGGGTGTCAACCCGATGTGTGAATTTTGTCAATAGAAGTTCACTGTTTTACGCCTCTTGTTAATTATAATTATTTTAAAAGTAATCTGGGAACCCTGTTACTGTTATCGAAATCTATTAAGTCACTAGCATAATTACAGATTTGGCGCTTATATTTTGAAATCATATTATCTTTATATTTGTTTGATAACTTCCTAAATTTGTTTTTGCTTATTTTGAACTAGTCTAATACCTTGTTGAAATTTTGTGTACTACGTCGTCTGCAATTAATCTTTTATATATGGAACCTACTCCTTGATAATAAATTTTATTATTGTTGACGACTTTAGTTTGTTTGTATCCCTACCTACAAGTGTTGTGCAAGGCAAAGTTTCGCTTATATCTTTAACAAGTAATAAGGGGTTGACTCTCTGGTCTATTTTGAAGCTACCAGGGCCCGCCTGCTTCAGTTTTCTAGGATCCTCTGCAGGTTGATAACGGTGGCGTCTTTACCTACATCTAGCGACCTTATGGAACTCGCGACACTCTTCGTTACTTGACTGAGTTAGCCGGCAGAGTACATTCCCGGGGACGACCATCTTCAGACAGGTTCAGGCCAGAGAGGGAGAGCAAGCAGAACAACGCGCAACCTCCTTATTACTTGTCTTATTACTTTTTGGTCGCGTTTTGTGGTAGCAAGTTCAGTAGAGTTTTCCACGTTGAATCTAACGTATAGCCATCGTCTCTATTGAGATTGCGGGGATTTTTGTAAATTTCAATAGATTCATAAATTTTCTTAGGGAAATAAGGCGATTCACCAGACAGAAGCTTGTGTTCTGCCAGCGCTGAACCGGTCTAGTACAACGTTCATGTGCGGACATACGCACATCGACTGGCCGCTTAGTTTCGCCAATGTACACACTCCCACACGAACACGGAATGCGATACACTGCTTGTGCTAGGAGCGGAGATATTTTGTCTTTAATCGAGAGTAAGAGGTGAGAAACGTTGGCAATTACGCCTAACTCGACGCAATGTCGACTCGGAAACCGAGATCTACATCTAGAGAGCGACCGTGGAAACCTACACCTACATTAGTTTTTTATTTTATTTAGTTAATTGGAAAACAAACGGGTGGTGATCTATAAAATGCGAAATGTTCATTTTGTAGTTAAAGTTGAGTAAAGGAGTTTTTATATTAACTAGCTATACCTTCTCACTATTCACTTCTGTAAAACTTGTTCTCTTTGAATGAAATACATCATTGTAGATAGAAAACGTCCTTTCTACATCGCAACTGCAGGCATTGTCACTATACACAATTGCCGCAATGTTATTAGATCTGGATTTATATTAAAAACTGCGTCTAACTCTTGCCGAAGGCCTGGTTCTTTATTCAACAAGCGTAAAATTTCCCTACGTCGATAAAGCGATTTATACCTGGTTTATCCAGCAAGATCTAGAGGTATATACCAAAATGAATGACTTCTATCTATGGACGTAAAATTTAAATTATTCTAGGTGTCCCAATATCGGGAGAAATTTTACGTGAAAGGCCAAATTCTTTTATGACCAAACTCACAACAATGATAATTTTAAAGTTCGTTCCGGATGTCTTAATAAATTTAAGCAGAGGTATGGAATTCGACAATTGTCAATTACAGGAGAAAAATTGTCTAGTGACGAGGCAGCTGTAGAGCCATTTAAAAATTTTCTTCGAAATAAAATAGAGGAAATGCAATTGCGCCATGACCAAATTTACAATGCAGACGAAAGCGGACTTTTCTCTAAACTACTTCCTTAAAAAACACTTGGTCACCAAGCGGAAGCATCCTCCACGCAGAAAAATAAGTAAGTAAAGAATTACATTTATGCCTTGCTCTAATGTTTCTGGAACGCATAAAATGAGATTGTTAGTTCTGGGCAAATATCAAAAACCAAGGGCTTTTGGAAATGAATCACTACCAGTGATGTACCAAGGACATAGAAAGGCCTGGGTTACCAAAGAAATTTTTAAGAATTCGTTTGATGAAGATTTTGTTTCGGCACTACGAAAAATAATGCAACAGCTGAATTTAGACGTAAAAGCACTGTTAATTTTAGACAATGCACCAGGACAACCAGAAGATTTATGCTCAGATGATAAAAAAATTCGTGTAATGTTTTTGCCGTCAAATGTAACACTGCTAGTGCAACCAATGAACCAAAATGTAATTCTGGCAATCAAGTTGCATTATAGAAAAGAAATTTTAAAACGGATTGTTTCTTCTGAAGAAGTAGATCTTTCTGCAGAACTTAAAAAAGTTAACCTAAAAGAGTTAACTTTTTTAAGTTCTGCAGAAAGATCTACTTCTTCAGAAAAAGGATTGGCAAGAACCAGGGAAAATGTAAGACCAGAACTCATTCAAAAATCTAGTAGTAAACTTCTAATGCATGATGATGATTTTGACGAAGGTGGTTGGAATGAAGATGATAATCTTCCACTGCCTCAATGGAAGAATAAAGTGGAGTTACAGGGTACAGTGAAACAAATAGAGGAAGTTACCGCGCCGATGAACAACATTTCTAGCAATGTAACTAGATAAGAAATTGTTGACTGGGCCGTCGAACAAACAGAATCATCTGAATCTACTAACGATATGGATATTTTGGGGCATGTTCAAGATGAATCGAGCCCTGATGAAGAAGAAACGATACCAAGACCTATAAAACACACAGAAGTCGTCAAAAGTTTCGAAGCGTGTTTGAAGTGGGCTCAGGAAAATACTGAATCAGAAAATCCCATTCCAATTCTATCTGAAATGAAAAAAGACCTCAAAAGGCGAGAAGAATCAAGTGTTAAACAGAGAAAAATGGCTGAATTTTTGTCATTCTCTTAGCATTAGTATTTACTTGTTTCGATTTATGTATATCGGGTGCGGCAATAGTGTGTCGGCGGAGCTAAGCATGAAATCTAATAAAGTTGTAGCAATGAACTTTTACGTACACATGTAGTATGCTACAGTGCATTTTCTATTTTTATTTATATATTCACAGGCTGTTCCAAATTTCCGCAACCACTTTCAATTTTTTTTTTAAATACTGTATTGCTATACTTTCTTGTTATTATGATGATAGCCACCCAAATTATCTTTGCAATGGTATATGATAATGTGCACTTACAGCTGTTAGTTTTGGTTTTATTGCAAATTTTGTAAAAATCTTGACAGTTGCAGCGTCTAACATTTTAAGTCTTAGCCTGAAAATGTGTGCAGTGCCTCACGTAACTCTTTTGTTACAAATTTATGGACTAACACGTTATATGTTTTGAGGGCGAACAACCTGACAACATATACAGGGTGCTAAATATGTCGTGCCAAAATTATCGAAGTTTAAAGGCTATTTTCTCTTTTTTTTTTAATTGAACATATAATATTTTTATTAGTCAGCAAATTCCTTGTGAAATTGCCGTTAAAATGGTACCAAAAACATAGTACTTATTTCTAGTATTTTCGAAGTTATAACCCTTTAATAGGATATACCTATGTTTACAATATTCAATATGCGGTGCTGCATCTAATAGTTGGTTGGTTGGCCATGAAATGATGTTAAGCAAAAATTGCTGTGTAACCAAATGTCAAATATCTACTTAACATTTCCGTATAAAGTGTTTTTCCGTAGTTCCTCTTTGCTGTAATCGCGTTTAATTGTTATAATTTAAGTTGGGCTAGTTAATTATAAATTTCCGTTTGTTCGTTATTAGTTGTTATCTTGTTGTCAGTTATATCGTTTTGTTGTCATTATTTTTCGTTTACTTGCCGTAATAGTTTATAGTTGTGTTTCTTTAGAATGAATCTTAGAGAGAAGCTAATAGACATAGTATTTGTTCTTGGCGCTAGCACTAGAAATCCACTTTTAGCATCAAGAATGTATGCTACGGAGTATCCTCACTGAAGGGCACCAGATATTAAGACGATTGAAAATTTGTTGACAATGTTTGTTAGGACGGTTTCAGTGAATTACGTCAAACATGAAAGAACTAAGACTATGGTTACAGTCATCCAGTCCGTTGTGAAAAATCCGTGCGTATCTACAAGAATAATTTCGAAAGAACACAGCATAGATGTCACTGCTGTAAGAAGGATTTAAAAAAAATATAAATTTCACCCTTGCATAATTCAAAATCATCAAGGCTTATTACAAACGGATTTTGAAAGGAGACTTGTTAACTGTGAATGGCTACATTTCCAATTACGACAAGATCTAACTTTTCTAGATCATTTGCTTTTCACAGATGAAGCAACATTTGCTAATTGTGGAATAACAAACAGGAAAGATTCTCATTATTATGACACTAGAAACTCTCATTTTGTGCAACCCATTTTATACCAACAAAAAATGGGGTGTTAACACCTGGGGAGGCATCATAGGAAACACTATTATAGGTCCATTCTTTTTTAATACTACTTTTAATTATAAAATCTACACAAATTTCCTACAAAATAACTTACCATTGCTGTTAGAAAACCTACCAGATAACGTCATAAGGAGATTGTGGTACCAACATGATGGTGCATCTGCACATTACGGTGCTGCTGCAAGAGCACTATAAGATGGGGTATTCACCAATAGGTGGATTGGGAGAGGAAGCTTTATAAGTTGGCCACTGCGATCACCAGATTTAACCCCTTGTGATTTCTTTCTGTGGCTTACTGTAAAAAACATAGTTTACGAAATACCTCCTACAACAGCAGAGAACATGCAGAAACGAATCAGAAACGCTTTTCTTCAATTAAGTGAAAACAACATGGCTGAAAATGTAAGTCTGTCGATGCAGAGGCGATTAGTAGTATGTGTAGAGCAGAATAGACATATATTTGAACACATTTTAAATTAATTTTGTTTTATTATGGAAAAATTACAAAATGTAATTCTAAAACTAATAATAAAGAATTAAAAAACAGGTGTTTGTAAAAAAAAGTTACTTTGTTTGATATCATTTCATGGCCAACCAACTATTAGATGCACCGCATATTGAATATTATAAACATAGGTATATCCCATTAAAGTATTATAACTTCGAAAATACTAGAAATAAGTACTATGTTATTGGTACCATTTTTACGTCAATTTTACAAGAAATTTGCCGACTAATAAAAAAATTATAGGTTCAATTTAAAAAATAAGAGAAAATAGCTAAGACTTAAAATGTTAGACGCTGCAACTGTCAAGATTTTAACAAAATTTGCAATTAAATAAAAACTAACAGTTGTAAGTGCACATTGTCATATATCATTGCAAAGATAATTTGGTTGGCTATCATCATAATAACCAGAAAGTATAGCAATCGATTTAAAAAAAAAATTAAGGTGGTTTCGGAAATTTTGAACATCCTGTAAATATATAAATAAAAATAGAAAATGCACTGTAGCATACTACATGAGTACGTAAAACTTCATTGCTACAACTTTATTAGATTTCATGCTAAGCTACGCCGGCACACTATTGCCGCACCCGGTATAATATGTTATACATATAAATGTATCTTCTGATATCTAAGAAAATACATATGCGGTAGTAGTGTAATTACTTTTTATTTGAAAATAAAAGATTTTTCCAAATTCATAGATAATAGGGTATATGCGTGTTTTTTTATTAATTTTCGATAATCCGAACATTTCCGAAAACCGGATCAATCAGTGCAATTATCAGTTCGGTTTAGAGAGTCCATACTGTATATTCACAATAAAAACGAAATACACTAAACAACAATTTAAAATCTAATAACTAATAATAAGAGCATTTGTTTCACAATAAGTATTTATATTTATATGAGATCACTCGACGATGATTACTCGCGGAATGCCGTCACCCTTAATTTTCAGTTTTTTATACTAGGTTATACAACTTCGAGAATTATTTTCCGGAGCCTCCAGACCTTTCCCGCGGCAACTGGTATGTTCGGTGCATGTGAGTCATCGCCAAACTATCGCCTGACGTACTTCGGATGACTCACATCACAATATTTACCCGTCCAAAAAATATATAAAAATATGTTATATTTCACTTTTGGCTTACCTGTTTAATAAAACTCATTCAAGCAAACATTTCTCGTCTTAAAGCTTTTTCTCTACCTCTTACCGTTAACGAGTTATGAACAGAGACAGAATGGAAAATTTCCTTAATTTTCAAAAATCCATTTCACCCAGCCGGTAGTGTTTTTGTGCCAAAAGTTTCATATTTTTTTTTATATTTTCGGGTTCGGGATCTTCCTATGCTAGTATATTTAGGGATTAAAAAACAAGTAAACAGTATTTACGTATAAAATAATATTTATTTATACAATCGTAGGGTCCGAATTAATGCCTTGTACATTGTTTTCATTGTTAGATACACGTCCGTTACGTAAAGGAGCAGACATTTATCAAAGCAAATATTTCGTGTGTTTTGTTAGAAAATTAAGTTTGACACGTTGTGTAAAGGGAATATAATATTTCCATGACCCCGCTGGAATTTTCTCTTGAATTCGTATCATACCGGAATATAAATTGTTACTAGCACTGCTAAATTCTCCGCAAATAACTAGTCCACTCATCGCGGTTCTCTGTTTGGTAGTTGGGTCGCATTGTGTTGTTTAAAATAGTCAACGCCGAATTTATTGTAGTGCTTTCCAGGATTCCGCATGTATTTGCGTACATTTTATTCGTTAGTAATTTCCCAAGACTATTTTGATTCGTGGCATGTGCATATGTTATTAAAATGGTTTAGGTCTTTCGCTTCCTACGCTACATTAGCTGCAGTAAATACTACATGTACTTCCCCTAAATAAGTTATTTAAAGGGTGTTCTGCGTGTTTGTGTGGGTGAGCGTGGGCTAACGAATAAAGCTGAAATTGAAATACCATTTGTGTATAATACATGATGAGATGTATCCGAGAGAACCCGACTCGATATATGTTATTCGTATACAATATATGGGAATGCATGGTATGAAAACTGAGTCACAGGTCATCTAAAATGAAATTCTAGTCTAGCTTAGAAATACTGTCGTAGAGTACCTTTTTCTGAATATACTAGGTGGCTCATGAAATCATCCAACGCTGGACTAGTTTCTAAGTAAGAAATTGGAATATCAACAAACCCAGAAATAAAGCACGAAATTTTTCTATATTTATTTTGAAGTATTTGTCGTAATTATCTAGGTATTTTCGTGAATTCGGCAGATATATTAATCGAAATATTGTATCTAGAGCTGTAAAGCCATCTCAGAGTTCAATCCATGCACTCGAGCCTTAATTCTCAGAAAGAGGAAGATACTGCAAATCTCAAGTTGGAAATGTAATATGAATGAGATATACAGACTTTTTCACGTAATCCATTCGCTAAAAGTTTCTGTTATAGCATTAGGACACTTTTGAAAATTTGTGGCACGTAATTTTGTTATTTGGTGTGTTAAAATAAATTATTTGCACTCATGAACCACTTTCGGTTATACCGAAAGTCATAGCCAACTTTGATATTTTAAATGGAATGTTATATTTTTATTGCATTTTTAGATTCCTTGTAAGTGCTATAACACTTTCTTTTATAAAAAATTAACTATTTTTTAATTATTTTTATTTTTATGATTTTTTTTTGCTTTTTCAATGCACTTTTTACAACTACATATCTAAGACGTATTTGAAATGAACTACGTCGTATTTTTGCTGGAGACAGAGAGATGTATAAGATTCTGAATAATGTCTAAATCTCTTAGAGTGTTCGAAATTTTCTTATTTATTTAAGTCTTTAGTTAAAGAAAAATCGTTTTTTTTTTTTAATGGAACACCTTGTTGATGAGAATGCCATAGTAAGTAGATAAACATTTTGCATCGTACAGGTTGCTAGCCAGTTAAGAAGCGAGCTAGGGAGACGTTCTTTTTAGAAGAGGCGTCACCGTGTTTATGATCTCAACCCGTACAGCTAACACAGAGGCTGCCGACGGTAAGCTAAATAAATTCACAGGAATCAAGCAGACACTATCAACAGAAATAAAGTCCAAGGTTGGATAACAATAACAAAATTTAGTTTATTATATCATAACAAGTGAAATATGTCTGAATAACCCAGTATATCGTACAATCAAAAAAAAATTAAATAAATAGATAGGTATATTGAAAGAACACAAAAAATATACAATTCAATATTTAAACAATGACCGGCAAGCCGCAATTAATACTCAAAATAATTTACAAGTGACCAAATTGTTTAAGGATATGCATAAGTTAATAAATTGTGTTGAAGATGATATAGTGAAAATTGATACTGGGTTATGAATCACCTTGTATAGTAAATCATTAAATAATTGAACAATATACAAGAAAAGGATTAACGTAAAATTTCAAAAAGTAAATTAATGGTAATTATACTGCAAGACAACAACAATGTAGTGATTAAGTAATTGGTTGTAAATTAAAATTCCTTAATCTAGATATAAAAAAAATGCAATTCATTCAGATCTGTAGAGAATTTTACATAATATTTTTATACACTTAGTATATATGCTATTAGACTATTAAAAAATATATCAACAGAAATTACAGTTTATAATCCTATAAGAAATAGTTGACATTGTAAAATGTAAAAATAGAATTAGCGCAATCATTGGTCTGAATGATACATACAGTATACATTTGAAATTTTAAAATTTGTAAACGATAGCTTTTAATTAACAAAATTCGGACATAACCCTAGTTCAATATAAAGTTTGATCAACCTGTGTACAGCAAAATCAGCAAAAATCAAAATAATTATAAAACAGTTGACTTTTTTCAAAAGAAACCTTAACATAAAGTGTTATCACACTTTACAAGGAATCTAAAGAAGCAATAAAAAATATAACATTCCATTTAAAATACCAAACTTGGCTATGACTTCCGGTATTACCCGAAAGTGGTTCATGAGTAGAGATGGTATATTGATGGCAAATATGTGTTATTGGACAGCAATAAACCGATATGTGTTTCAAAAGACTAAATTGCATCCACAAAAAGTGACCGTGTAGCGTAAATTTCATGTCAGAAATGTGATTGAACCGTAATTTTTCGTCAATGAAAATGATCGCCCTGTTACGGTCAATGGAGTTCGCTGTCGTGCCACGTTGGAAGACTATTTTTGGCTAGAATTGGATGTACTTGACATCGCTGATATGTGGTTCCAACAAGATGGTGCCACATGATTGATCTATTGAAAGGGATGTAATCGTGTAATCTCGATAAATGGTCCTGTCGAATGGCCACCTCGCTTATGCGACATAACGCCGTTGTATTTATTCTTATGGGGTGACGTTAAGTCGTTGGTTTATGCCAACGAGCCAACAACGTTAGAGAAGCTCAGGAACAATATCGAACGCGAAATTGCCAACGCTCTGGACAATATGCATAGATGAATGGAAGAAAATTGGCTCCAAAGAATCGATCGCTGCAAACGTACTCGCGGTGCGGTGGTCATATGAGCGATTTCGATTCCATACTCATTTTAACATGTTTACTACACCTGGAATAAATATCAGCCCGATATCTCAATTATTCTGTGATTTATTTAAATACAAAGTTTTTATGTCTCTATTAAAAATTCGCTTGTTGTATACTAGCCTACTTTGGTTTTTGGGTTTAATTTGATTATATTAGATTAGATAGCTAACGAGCCATCGAAAAAATTCATAATTGGAGTAGACTGTGAAATTGGGTTGATACTTTAACCACTTCCACATAATAACATTTATTATTTGACATTGAAACTATAAGTTTGTGTCAAATTTTTCAAAACTCTTATTAAAAAAATTGTTTGTGTTTAGATGTAAATGGACAACATTTTCAACAACTTCTGTAGCTATATGTAAATTTTGAATATGATTTCGATATTAAATAAATTGTTTGTTTTCTATTTTGTTGTAGTATCATTTCAATGCCATAACCTTTTTTTACAATGAAACCAAATGAAACTGTCAAGCATCAAGTAATGTTATTATGTGGAAGTGGTTAAAGTACCAACCCAATTTCACAGTCTACTCCAATTATGAATTTTTTCGATGGCTCGTTATATCTCATTCCAAATAAGAATGGACCAGTTGGCACTGCGATTTACACAGGATAGATTTTGTAATTTCAAATATGTTTACTGTCATATCTTGAGGTTACATACATATCTATATAAAAGCACATCTATTATTAAGAAAGCTTAAACACTCTTTGATAATTTTATTTAAACAAGAAGTGACAAATTGCAAGGTACTAGACATATATAAAATATTTCATCAATATCATCTAACTTGTTATTTTTTGTTTAAAGGTGCTACATCTACAACAAGATTATGCGCTAACGTTTTAAAACTATCTCAGAGCAAATATTTATGTAAATCTTACTTTGATTTTACTAGCGAACAGATCTATTGTGTAGATGTAAAACTAATAAATTTAAAGGATTAATGGTAGCAGTGTTGCACATATTTTTGTGTAAGTTGGTAACTCAGTTTTTAAGAAAAATGAGTGCATGTACCTTCTAATTGTACTTTTTGATGTTTCATACAATTTATTGTAAACATCTTGGTAACTTCGTTTTCTTAACGGAGAATGTAAAACTTCCATTTCTTTGGTAATGTCAAACACAGTATCTTCGTAAAATGAGTATTTTATTTTACGAGTTCTATAATAAACTACTTTTAATGAATATTAATAGTTAATAACACAATAAGCAACTAATTAATAGAATATGCAAATGGGTAGTATTGAGCAATATTGACAGTAAAAGAAAATTTAACAGAACAAAATAAAAAACTTGATTTTGCCCGCGTAAATTCACCGTCTATTTTAACCAATAACAAGCTTTTATTTTAAGCTCTATCTCTCCCCATTGGTCCATTCTTATTTAGAATGAGCCATAGTATTTGTTTGACCAATATATTAAAATGAAAAGATATTTATCGGATGAAATTAAACCAGCCTGTATAATACTCATGTAAAATTTTTAGTTATTTTAACTAAATAATTAGATAAAATTTTGCAAAATTGAAGCGATATCATAGAATCGTCCTTTATTTATTCTTAAATAGCTTACATAATTGTCTCTGGCCTACTGGACGAGTTTTAATCCAGATTAGATTAGTAAAACATTAGATTAAATATATTAAATCCCCTGTACCTTCGATTGAATTATTCAGGGACATATCGAGTATTTGCGAGGACAAGAGGGGCGACAGAACACCGACGATAGTAGGTGCGTCGGCCATGTTCAATTCGCCGTAGCACAAAGGAAGCTTGAACCTGTTTGGCTGAGATTAAAAGATAGGGCACGCTGTCAGGTTAAGTAGAGACTTACATGTTTGTGTGACTAGCAAAACAGGCTATAAATTACACATTATCACGGCGTATCCTCAAATATGTTAACTCGAAAACCTATTATGCACATACCTGCTTGTACTGGTATCGCGTTTTCTTCAGAATTCCTTTGGAAAAACACTTAGTGTGCTCTGAACTAAATATCGTATGTGCCTAGATTATTTGCGAGAAGTCTGCATGTACAAAACGTAATTTAATAAATCTTTACAGAGTGATTTTTAATGACGCTACGGTTTATTACACTTAAAAATGTTTTAAATTCTATTTCTAAATTATATTAATAACAAATATATCGAATTTAAAATATTAAAAAAATCGTTAAGCCACTTTGCATAATATTCTTAGTATTCGCAAGAGAACGTATTCCTTTTGTAACGATCTGCCTAAAAATTACAACCTTCCGAAAACTATCAACCTACGACCGAACGGTCAACTCAAGTACTCATTATTTGGAAATGTTTGTTTCGAAACGCCACTATAAAGTTCAATTAAGTTATTAATTATTAACATACAACTTCTAATCTAATTATTTATTAATTAGTATTTTATTTATTATTGAGCTATTTCTTCAATATATCGAAATAATGTCGACTCCAGTGGTTGACATAATTTTAATAGCCATATTTAAGTCACTATTGGAAACTTCGTCTAAACTACTTCATGTCAAGTATCATTTTAAAGTATTTTTCGCAAGGAATATTTTATTAATATTAATTTCATTGCCGTTACTACCATTTACCTCACATCGTTTATCAATTTATAATTCTTTAGACATCGTTAGTTTCAATATGGTTGGTTATCGTTAAACTAGATCATTGTAGTTTAATGATCTAGTTTAACGATAACCAACCATATTGAAACTAACGATGTCTAAAGAACCTTCTACCACGGGGTTTCTTTAGAAAAACGCCCTCTTTGTCTCTAACCTTTGCTGAGATAACATTTCTTTCCTATTTCTTGGTTGCCGTGAGGTAAGCATCTCTGACTACACGTGCTTCCTCAAGCATTCAGATTAGAACAGACCAATTTCCGTGCGCGCCATGAGCGCCGGTATGGGAGTGTAATTCGTAATATATTAGAATATGCGATAAAATAGGGACGCAACATGAGCTTGTTACCGATATAAGTATAGAAGTAGAGACAGTTATTCTATCAGAAATAATTAAATATATATTTGGTTTTCTGCTATTAAAGTAATATGCGTAAACACACGAAGAATAAGAATAGTATATATTATAGCAGCGTTGGTATGTACCTATAAATAAAATGGAAAATGTATGAAATCAGTGATTGTCTGCACGACAGAGGATTTAAAAAAACACTTACCGATTTAAGCGTCTTTCAAGGACTGACAAACTGGAGAAACTCGATTGTATATTTTCAACATCAGGTGCGTTTCTAAGGTTATTTCTGAAAAACTTGTCCGCCGTGAGGAAAGAATATGTTTATATTCGGAAAACGAGCGTTCTACATCTAGCGATGTTATATTCGCATAATCAAAATACTTTTTTAAGCAACTTAACGCATCTGTAGACGTGGCCTCATAAATACGTGTTAGGGTGTCAAAATCTGCATTTCTGTCTAAAACACTTTCAAATTTAATTAGAACACTTTTTGCTTCTTCTACAGCACACAGTTGTGCGTGAACATCTTTAACGATCTGCAGTGATTCCTCTAACGACAGTGACGAATTTTCTAATTTTGTTATTGCTTCTACAAGTCCCAAGTAATTCTCACGAATACTTTGTAAATCCATTTTAATCTGGGCATCTTGAATTTTTTTCTGGCTTGTATTGATAGCTGCACTTTCTTTCGGATCGAATGGTAAAACCACGTCCTTAATTTTTTCAAAATGTTCATGATAGTTAAACCCCGCCCGTAACCATGTACCCTAATGTGTGAGAATAGGCTGTGGTGGCCTAGGGGTATGGGGACACTATTCGTGAAATTTCCCAATACGTATTGGAGATTTCAGGAACACTGCCTTTGTACTCGATATTAAAGCATATACCACAGGATAACATCTACGAACCATAAACATTAATACTTGATCTTTCGAAAGTTTTCCAAAGTATCTAATAGCACCTCTGAAATTTTTTCGGCAATACATTGTTCTAGTCGTCTGGATGCTAATGAAATTGAAAACGTTGGTTGATGTGGTTCCATATTACGCGCCATCACATCAACTACAGATTGTTTTTTGCTGTCAGTTGTTTCGTCCACACATAACCACAGTTTTTTATTTTTCAGTTCGGGTTTGATTTTATTTTCAACTTGTTTACGCACCGATGGTAAATTTCTTCGTAACGTTGTCGTGCTCGGTAATGTTTGATTCGCGTATTTATTCCATAACGAAATAAATGAATCATTACTTAACAAGGTAAACGATAGTGTGCACACAATCATAGTTACACATAGTTCATATATAAACTGTTGTCGTTTAATTTTGTTATTATTGTGCTTCAAACTGCTTACATGTTCTTTACAATGTGTTTTTGACCAACACATTAGATATGTATTGCACACCAAACATTTAATTTTTGAGCCATCGTATATTAAGTCCGGGAAATCTATAATAAACTTATTCACTTCGTCTGACAACGGTCGCTTTCTCGATTTATGTGTCGACGACATTTTATTACGTATACTTACACTTACATGCAGTCTAAGCAACTACCAAACACATACTGAATGTTTTTTATTGGTTCTGCAGCAATACAATCATCCTCACATCGGCGCACATGGCGCGCACCGAAATTGGTCTGCTCTAATACAGAGTGAAGCACATGTCGGATCGTGACGCCATTCAAAGAAATCTTGTATTCTTCGATACAGATATTATTTGAATTACATTTATCGAACTTTATCATTTGTTATTTTTCAAATACTTATTCAACCTTACATACTAGTAACGCCATAGAAGCTGTACAGGGTGACTTTGGAATAAAGGGACAACGTACGAAAAATGGTAATGTGTAGTTATATAGAATATAATTCCAATATATTGTAAGCCAATTACGATGCGAACACCAAAACTAAAAACCCCTGAAAATAAAATAGCGTGCTGCCTATGGATGAGAATGTCTATAAGAAAAAAGATCAATGGAATTTACACACAAACATAACGTCGAAATGTTTATGTTTATAAGAATTCTAAAAGATAACATTGTCAAAACGGCTGTCGATGTTATAAAACCTCGACAATAGAACAGTTTTTTTTGTTTAGGCTTCAATAACTTCAATAAAATACGTACAAATACATCACCTGTAAACTCTTTTTTTATATTTAATGTAACAACTGTTGGTTGTTACTGAAAAGAACCGATTGTAATTAGGTGAAATAATTTCAGTCACAAATATCACCAATAATAAATAATTCTTGATGCGGCAGTCATATGTTTTTGTGCCAAGATAGGTGCACGCCGAATAATATTATGTGAATGAATTTTATATTCAATTGTGGTTCTATTCTCCATTCCAAGTCGCTTGGAAAAATAAACCGTGCAGATGCACTGTTCAGATTTGAATTATCACTGGCACTAATATTTTCTCCATGACCATCGTCATAGCAACTGGATCATCATCACTGGATCACAATTCGCTTCAAAGTCACTGTCCATTAATGTCATCATCTTGGAACGCTTTTGCCCACATTCCTCGAACTTTAAATTACCAAACTTTACACTTTGTATACTTTTTCGATGCTATTATCTCTTTTGTACTACAACTTCGCTCAATGAAGTTTGCGATTCAACTGAGTTTACGTCAAATTGTCTAACGATAAACGCCAGCAATAACAAACTGAGGCATGTTAATACAAGAAAATTCTTGTGAGTCTCGCAGGCCCGATTTGTGTAAATGCAGGATTGATTATAAAAATTATTTTCTATTTTCAAAAAATAAACAATTATTTGACCAGAGAAGCAGTTGAATAAATAGCTGTTTAATTAATAGTCCCGTTTTATGTATCTTAGGTTTAACGTATTTTATATATTACCTAATGTCTTCAAATTTTATACAGCGCCATATATTGCAGAATTATTTGAAGCTAAATACAGGGTGGCCCAAAATGACAGAAGGGGTTTGAGTTCATTATAACTTCTTATTTAAGACATAATTATTAATTTTTTTAAATTTTAAATACAGTATATTAATGGAGAATATTTTTAATTTAATTATGAAAAATTATATCTCGCAAGTGGTGGCCATTTTCTGCTTCGCATATTCTGCTCTTTCAAAAACATTTTCCATAACCTTTCGCAAAACTTCAGGTGTTATGTTGTTGATTTCGTAGCGTATATTATTTTTTAATTGCTGTATGGTTCGAGGCTTATTAATATAGACTTTTCCTTTCAAATAACCCCTAAGGAAACAGTCTGAAGCGGTTAAATCCGGTGAACGCGGAGGCCAATTAAAATCGCTTGTACGGGAAATAATTCGTTCACCAAAGATGTCGCGTAAAAGAGCCATTGTGTCCCTCGCAGTGTGCGCTGTGGCTCCATCCTGTTGGAACCTTACTTGCGGATGGTTTTCCACGGCTGGCCTTAAAAAATGTTCCAACATTGTCCGATATCTAACACCAGTGATGGAAACGGCGACACCGTGTTCATTTTCAAAAAAATATGGGCCAATTATCCTTTCCGACGAAACACCGCACCAAACGGTACACTTAAGTGGGTGTAATTCTCGCTGTTGAAATACTCTTGGATTTTCCGTAGCCCATATCCTGCAGTTTTGCCTATTAACGAACCCATTTAATTGGAAATGGGCTTCGTCGTTCATAATTAAATTATGAATAAAATCATGATTTTCTTCTGCTTTTTGACGAAAATAAATTGCATAATCAAGTCGTTGCTGGTAATCTGTCGGTTTCAATTGTTGGACAAGCTGAATTTTGTATGGAAACATTCTTATTGTATGCAAAATTCTCTGCAGCGACCCTCTTGAGAGGCCAAGTTGTGTCGAACGTCTCCTGGTTGATGTTTCTCCATCTTCCTGAATACTCTCCTGTACCCGTTCAATATTGTCATCCGTGTGCACCGTTCGTCGTCTGCCGGCACCAGGAAGGTTCCTTACTGCCCCTTGTTCTCGAAAATTTGCAACCAGACGGTTTATTGTTGACTCTGAGGGTCCAACCCGCACATTAAAATAACGATGATATGCACGCTGAATCAAAACAATGGATCGTTGATTTGAGAAATAAAGTTCAACGATTTTGGCACGTTGTTCAATTGTGTACTGTTCCATTTTAAATTCCCCAAGTCTTCTTTAGAAAATACTGAAAACAAAAAAAAAAATTATAATAAAAAAGTTATAAGGAATTAAAACCCCTTCGGTCATTTTGGGCCAGCCTGTATATCTGTAATCTAAAACCAAAAACTATGTCGCACTTATCGGTAAACATTTCATGTATTATGAAGCACTTCAATATATCACCATGTTTTGAATATTAGGTTACGAAAATGTGAGCTAATTTACATTTATACAAAATCTAATTCCCTAATTTATTAAAATTATTAATTTATTCAAAAATAATGAGAATAATTTAAATATCAAGATTTACGCTTTTTTTGTTTTCGTTAATGCACGTGTTATTAATCACCTAGAAAAACACTCATGAATTTTATTAAACACATAATTCTGTTCTCGATTTATGGATTAAATCGATTACCTTCTAATGAAAAACTGGTCTTAATTGATTAGCGATTATTGATTTCACATGAAGCTTTAATTAAAGTCCGTAATTTAATTGAACTCCAATGAAAATATTCTCATTAGGTTTATTTAGGTTAATTACCTATGCACATATGCTAGTAACAATAAATTAGCGGAATTATTTTCCAACCTTTCTTATTACTGTATACAGTATAGATGTTTCGAGAACCTAAACTAGTGTAAATTTATTATTTGGTTCGAATTTCTATTATTTTATTTCAGTATTCTATTCAGCAAACTTTTCCAAAGTCTATCGTGGTTTTTACACAGAAAAAACCCGTTAATGTTAATAGAATGCATACTGTTTAGATCTTTTCATGTAAAATGTAAGACCTTAATGTGTTTCCTCTAGCGCCTTTCAGGATTCTTCAATTGAGTATCACTGTAACTGAACTTCTAAGATAATTATAGTCTTGCTTCTGATGGATAATATATACCGATGTTGCGGCTATCTACAACTAATTAAAAAACAAAATATTTATTCATAGGCCAACTAACGATCAATTCTAAAGGTTTATTATGTGGTGATTTGAAATTAGTGCTAAAGGATTTATACAAAAAAAGGCATGTTCTATTTGACCGTATCTTCATAGAAGAAACAAAAATATTGAGGTTATGCCAGATTCAACAGTCATAAGCTATCATTAACTCTAGATTAACATCGATTAATTGTTCGCAATTTATTACTGATATTGTAGCTATATATCGTTCTAGATCTAATCAACAATTTTCTACCGTATAAATCCTTTTTAAAACCTATACTCACTTACTCAATAATACAAATAATATAATGCAGCGATAACCTACTAATTGGCATCCTCGAGGTTTTAGAAAATAGATTCCTAAGAACTATACCTCAGGCACCAAAGTTCATGAGAAAATAACTTTTCACAGAAGTCACAAAGGTGACTAAACAATTATCCAGAATCTGTGGAGGGCATCTAAATTCATTCACCTTTTATCGATATTATGTAATATTGGTTCTTTATTTGAGAAATACTAGCAGGATTAGTAGCTTAGTAAGTGTGACATTCAAAAATTACAAAATTACTATGAAAATATGGAAGAAGATAGAGTTCAATAATTATATCTAAGTGACTTTGAGCGATCAACGTATATATATAACGCTGCATATATTAACATGAATTTTGTGATGAACAAATCTATCAATTAAAAATTCAAGACGTAGTCTTTCCAAGATTCCCTTTATCCATTTGATGGAGACACGGCGAAATCTAAATGAAGTATTTTTATGGACCAAAAGCTTCGTCTAAATTATAGCGTGTGGGAAATTAATAGGCAAGGTGGAACAAATAGTACAATAACAGTAACAATTTTCTCTGATAGTCAAGCAATGCTGACGCCATTAGATCCAGTATATATTTACTTTGGACTTCTATGGAATTGCGTATGTGCCTTCTTGATGGAGTCAGGTGTGGTAAAAAAAGTGAAGGCAGTTTGGATACTTGTACAGGAAGACTAACACTGTAAAGAAAAGTCGATGAACTGTTTGCAGAGACATCTTTAATGACTCTCATACGTGCCTTTCTCCGGTATTACACAAAGACCGATATCGAAATAATGAAAAAGTAGATTGAAAGTGTACCGGGTGCGGCAATAGCGTGTCGGCGGAGCTTAGCATGAAAACTAATAAAGTTGTTAAATCGATTCCTATACTTTCTTGTTATTATGATGATAGCCACCCAAATTACCTTTGCAATGATATATGACAATGTGCACTTACAACTGTTAGTTTTGGTTTTACTGCAAATTTTGTTAAAATCTTGACAGTTGCGGCGTCTAACATTTTAAGTCTTAGCCTGAAAATGGGTGCAGTTCCAACTGGCTGACTGACTTCTCCAGGGATTCGGCCCCGCTTTTATTAGCTGTCGCTGGAGTGGGGAGGTCGCCCCACTCCTCTACCATTGGTCAACGTCGTAGGTGGGCGGGGCCTAGCGGTGGCATCGTGGATGCATAAATATGGGTAGAGCGATTGTTTGTTGGCACACCAGGACATGACAAGGTGAGCAACACCTGTCTGAAGGTACTCCCACGTAAAGGACAAATGACGCTTCTCAACATTGTCAACTCGTCCCTCCGCCTCAGGCATTTTCCCACCGCCTGGAAAGAAGCCCGTATCATCATGATCAGGAAGAAGACGGAAAACTCGACTTTTCCACAAAGCTACAGGCTCATAAGTCTACTTCCGACTATGGGCAGAGTCCTTGAGAAGACCATCTTCTCCCGACTCAAGGACGAAATTGAAGATCTGGACCTGATTCCAAATGAACAGTTTGGATTCAGGAAGGGACATTCCACGACCCACCAAATCCATCGACTGGTGCGTCACATCACTACGGGCTTCAATCTACGAGAAGCGACGGGAGCAGTCCTCTTCGATGTGGCCAAAGCCTTCGACAGAGTCTGGCATGAAGGAATCATCTTCAAGCTTATCCAGGTCAACATACCCACATCCCTGATACACATCATCCAATCCTTCCTCAGTGATCGTACCTTCTCTGTTGTCCTTAAAAACTCCACCTCAATCTCCCGGCCTATATTGGCTGGAGTCCCTCAAGGTGCTGTACTCTCCCCTCTCCTATTCAATCTATACACCCATGACATCCCTAGATCCCCCAACGCTCAAGTCGCCTTATACGCTGACGACAACCTCATATTCTTCCGCTCCCGATCCCCCTGGATAATACAACGACGCCTTCAAGCAGCCATCGACGCCCTGGAAGAATGGTTCTCCAACTGGAGGATCTCTATTAACCCAGGGAAAAGCGCAACAATTATCTTCGTCAGGCATACCAGGACCAGGCCAGACACAAACCTTTCTATGTACGACAGGGACATACCATGGGCAGCAAAGCTGAAGTATCTAGGGGTCATACTAGATACCAGGCTCACCTGGAAATTCCATATCGAAAAGGTCCAGAACCACGCTACGGGAGTGATCACGCAGCTATATCCCATGCTGCACGGTCACAACAAACTGGACCTAAACATGAAAATTCTGCTCCTCAAGGCCGTCATCAGACCAATCCCGACATACGCAGCACCAGCGTGGGGACATGCTGCCAAGACCCACATCAACCAGCTCCAAATAGTCATAAACAAAGTCTTGCGTATCATCACGCAAGCCCCATGGTATGTAAGAAACGACACCATCCGTCGAGATCTCGACTTCCCAACCATCCGGGAAACCATAGTAGAGATCGCAAGGAAGTATTTTGAAGATGTTCCACAGCACGAGAACCCGTTGATCTCCGAAATGGAAATATACCTCCATTTCGGAAATCATCGACGACCCCAAGACGTCCTACTTGATGACCCTCCTTGAAACAACCCTCCAACACCCATCACCTTACTCCATCTCTCACTCCAAAACTCCCACTGCCCAAATACCGCCTATTATTAACACCCATCTTCCGATTCAACAATTCACTGACCAAAACCCGAGAGGCCAAGAGGCGCAGCACACTGCATCTTAGACCTAAACTCGGACAAAAATCATCCGCGTCACGAATCAAACCATTAAAGGACCGAAACAAAGAAAGTTCATTTCGGAATATCTCCATTCCTAGAAGAAGAAGAAGAGTTTGTTGGCATGCACGATGTACCTGTGGTGGTAGGATGGCTGTTGCTGCGGAGTTACATCTGCATATATATGAACCAGTCTACGCTAAAACACTTCGTGACTTCAAACCGGAGGCCGCTGGTGGTAACAATCGTACAACTCAACATTTGTGTAATTCATTTTAGAAAACTTTGACATAATAATATTGAAATGACAAATAAATATTTTACCTTCAAAACGAATATTTTTGCAGGGTCAGGTATAATATTAAATGTTGTTAGTTGTACTATCACAAACGAATCGTATTGTTGCAGCATTTGAGACAATTCGAAACACCTCCGATATTCTTGAACGCACTCACCAATCAATGTAACGGAGGGTAGAAGCTTTCATTGCAGTTGAAAGCGGTAATTTTAATAAGTTAATTTTGTTGTATTAGTGCGTTTTATAGTATGTACTTTTAATTTACTACTAATCATCCCGTAACTTTAAAACTAAGCCGTTTGCATACATATGAACTTTCATGATTATGATAACTCTAGGAATCAGCCCATAAAATTTGTGGCATATATTTATAATTACCATGTATATGAGATAATTAGTCTCAAATCTGTTAGGTTTAATTAAAATAACAAAACTAGATAACGTACTCTGAGGAGACACGGAGATTTAATATGTCTGGAAAGGTCAGAGTGGAATAGATACTTTCCGTCACCTCAGGAAATCCATGTATTTATCTAGCAAGTGTTCATTTGAAAAGTCAATCTAGTAGCATGTGATTTACTGAGAACATTTTGAAGTATGTCGTAAATTAAAATTTACTACTTAGCCTACGAAGTCGTTTATTTTGACAATTTCATACATACAAATAAATAACAAGTAATAGGTATTTATTTAAAATTATAGCAAATGTTGAAAATGTTGTCCTTCAAGATCAATGCACTTTAAAATCCTCCGTTCAAAATTTCTGATGATATTCTGCAACATTATTGGATTGTTATTAATTTCCATCCATTTCTGTTCGATTCTCTGTAGCATATCATTCAAATTCAATATAGGTGTTCGAAATATGTTATTTTTTAGATAAGGCCACAAAAAGAAGTCGCAAGGTGTTAAATCGCATGAACGTGCAGGCCAGGCAATTTCAGTATTTCGACTAATTATACGCTCATCAAAAAATTCTCTTAAATAATTCAAAGATTCTGCAATACAGTGACAAGGTGCTCCGTCTTGTTGGAAATATGCATTTTGAAGTTCATCATCATGCAAATGATTGACAAATGGTTGTAAAATTTCCGTACGGTACCTTTGAGCAGTTATCGTTCCCTGAAAAGATATTGGTCCAATGATTCGCCTTTGGCTTATCGCTGCCCAAACACCAATTTTCTCTGGATGTAGCGATTCTTCATTAATTCCATGTGGATTTTCACTACTCCAAATTCTTGTATTTTGTGCATAGGTATCCCGTTTTATAAAACCATGCTTCATCAGTAAAGATGACTCTTTGTGCGAAAGTTCTCCATTATTGTTCATATTTACAAACCAATTACAAAACTGTAGTCTATGTGGGTAATCAATTTTTAACAGTTCTTGTACTGCTGTGACACGGTATGGATAAAGTTGCATGTCTTTTTTTAATAACTTGTGAGTTGTACCAACAGAAAGGTTTATTTGTTGACTCAATTGTCGAACAGATGTTTGTGGTTCATTTTCCATTATTTCTTCAACACGATTGACAACTTGAGGTGTACGTTTCTTAACTGCTCCGCTGCCTGATTTTCTTAAGAGACTACCAGTTTCAGAAAAAACTTTTAAAGTTCTATCCAAAGTATTCTTAAATTGTATATAATCTATTACAAAATGTGGAAACTCAACTTGAAATTCTACCATGCAATCTTGAACTGAAACTGAAACTGAAACCCATAAACCGTCAATTTTATTGCCACTTCGGAAATAAGCCTGGACTAAAAAAAAATTATGTTCTAAAGTGAAAGCCATTTTAAAACTGAGAAGCAATTTATTTAAACCAGAATCGACGCACAAATTTTATGCACTAACTGATATTTGTGATTGACATTATCAAATGTCATTTGGATTTACGTTTACGGAACAACAAACACATACTAATATTTATGCGTCTTATTCTATCAAAATTTCAAAGTAACCTAGATTGACTTTTCAAATGAACACACGTTACATTTAAATTTGTAAGTGACTTATATGTTCTTTGGTACTAATGCTGATGTCACCACTAATTCGCACACATTAAAAGCATTACAAGTAATAAAACTTAAAGTCTATTGGTTCACTCGATTTTAAAATTCGTTCAAAACTTTCTAAAATAATTTGAAAATGGGAAAAACGAGTAATATTTCGTTTAATTTAATTGTTCTCGTTCAGTACTCCAATGGAAACAAGAGGGACCAGGGAATTGAATTTAACACAGAGTAATTGAACGTGTATTTAATCATGTATGTCTAGTTTAGTAAAACAAGTTTAATTTTTATCCGATATAAATTATTTTAAACGTTAAACGCATCTGGCCGGGCATAATTGTAAAAACATCAATTTTGTCAATTTTCCAGAACACGGCTCTGAAAAGCGCAGGTTTCACTCATGCGTACTGAACTATTAACTATAACGAAATTAAATATTCAAATTAAATTTTGTTCGGCATACACAAGACCGGAGCGTGATATAAACTTTTCATATACACCGATCATACAAAATATTCATAGATTGTGGCATTGTTCATGTATATGTCATGCTCTGTCATTTTATTTCAAAATTAATACATGTCAAATGCATATTTGTAATTTTGTTATTGTTCTATTTTTTCTTTTTTAATAGAATTTTATTCGAATTGAGGGAATAAATTAGGTATTTTGATTTAACCCTTAACCCAGATACTCCTAAATTAATTTTTTCTTGAAAAAATACATTTGTTGTCTATTTCTACATTAACTGGAACCCAATCAACAACATTTCATTTTAACTTTTTTTATTTTTTTTTGTAGTTTTTTATATAAGGGCCGACCTCTTTAAAGGACAGTGGCATTATAAGGTGTAATCAGAACTAACTTTAAAAAACTTAAGTTTATTTAAATACAATCTTCAATTTGATATTGGAACATAATAAACATAAAAAAATATTATTGCGTGTGATATTCAACAAAACGTTGTTTAGGATCTAACCCTACTTTGCATTTGGCACACCTAAATTGGACTTTCTTGTGGCACCGTCCACATCTGATTTGATTTTCTTGGTAAACAATCAAATGATCTTTACCATTAAATCGCGAAATTTCGTTTTCATTGACACTTGTTCGTACACGTCCTCTCTTAGTGTTTTTCTTATGGGTTTCTAAAATACCTTTAGAGAGAGATCGACGGAAGCTATACTGGTCCATTTTCCCTCCACAGTGGCGGTGAAGTTGCCAGGCGTTATGAATAACCATATCCAAGCCATGACAAATTATAGGAAAGTACCACTTTTTTCCTCTGATACTCCCGCGATAAAGACTGATATTCTGATCTGCCCTGTCTACTCCACCCATATTCTGATCGTATTTTTTTACCAACTTGGGCTGAGGCACAGATATTTTCTTCTTCTCTTTTTGAGAATATCGAGTCACATTAGTCGTTGGTAGTACAGATTTACAATTGGAAGCAATGGTAACAATATTATTATCATTCCATCGGCAGACTATTATATTCTCCTACCGTTCTAAAGCATATTCAAATGTCCCTCTTTCTGTTCTTCTCAATTCTTTACCAGACCTTATAATTGATACTGGAATTTTGTTCTCTCTCACCCCGTACCAGTAGCTTTTATATTTCTGTCTCTAAGCACCAAAAGTACCTCCCACGACGTAAAATAATTATCGAAGTAGACATGAAAAGCCAGCTGACCTTTTGCTGCGATTATTTTGTCAACGAATGATAAGACCACACTTGCGCCCAAACCCAAGTCTTTGTATCTTTCTGAAAGATATGTGGTGGATCCTTGATATGGTTCAAAACATTCTATGTAGCCGTTTATGGATGTGGCCATCCAAAAATTTAAAACCCCATCTAATGGGCTTGCCCCTGATAAATTGTTTCGAACCATCCCGTCCAAAATACGGAATCATGGACTAACTTTTGCAAATTTGTCACCAACTTTTAAATTTGTATTGTCACAACAGCGTAGGTTTTGAATTATAAAATTAAAACGATTCCGTGAAATTGCGGTGTACACAATTTTATGATTAGCATCAGAGCTGTTTTTCCAATACAAAGATCTTCTTGAGACACTTGAATAACCGCTGTAAAAAAGTACTCCAAAAAACATTTTATTTCATCTAGTGTAATATCTCCATTTCTGTTATGTTGCACTGCATAAAGATTACTATAATTTAGTATCAATTGCCAAAGTTTCTCGTCAAAAAAGAGACTGAACAAGTCCAAGGAAGACATATTATTATTTGCCGTACTTTCATCTTGCCATTTTGGTAAATTATTTGTAATGTCTTCCCTAACCCAATGATTACTTTTGTCTTTTTTTTATATTTTTTAAAATGTGACAATGGGATATCATCATCACTATCGTGATCGGTATCAAAAATAGCTTCAGCTTGAGTATTCAATATTCTACCTGGAAGATTGTTCATAGTAACAATTTCATCATCTCCGGAGTCTTCATCGGTAACCTTTTCATTAGCGTTAACGGGAGGAAACACTGCTATAGCGTTTGGTGTACTGTAAACATCATCAATGTATTCTACTTCTTCTAATAGCTCATGGAGTGTAAGAGGTCTTTTCAAATAACTGAAAACAAAATAGTACGTGTTTTAACCATTGTCCTTTTAAAAGGACGGTTGTGTTTGTAAGGTTATAGGGTTGTACCGACCTTTTAAAAGGACGTTGGCGGTTGGCTCGCTATCTGAAACTTGTTTTACATGGGTAAAAGAAACGATAAAGATAAGAAGTAAAGAAGAAGATAAAATGAAAGAATTAACTTAGTTAAAGCGACATTTTTCCAAATTTGTTTATATTTTTGTTATCTTTTTTTGTAAAAGTGATTTAAATTTAAAACAAAACTTTGCCTAAATGTAAGAAAAATTGAATTAAAAACAAATTGAAAATTAAAAAATAAATTATTTACTTGTTAAAAGCAATTATAACAAAACTTAGTGAAACTTACTGTAGAGGGAGGGCGACTTGAAATGTTTCCGGAATCGGCAAGAGATGGCGCACGAAGGTTGAATTGGATTCATTGGTCGGCAAGGGCAACCTTTTTTATGGCAGGATCCAACGCAATCCAAGGGATTTCTTCATGCGTTTCGTAACCGTGGATGAGACTTGGACCCACCACTACATACCGGAGACAAAGAAACAGTGGAAGCCGTGGACTTTTCCGGGCGAATCGGCTCCGAAGAAAGCAAAGACCGTTCCATCGGCCGGAAAAGGAATGGCAATCATGTTTTGGGATTTCCAAGGTGTGATACTCATCAACTATCTGCAGAAGGGAAGGACGATCACGGGGCAATACTACAGAGATTTATCGACCCGATTCGAAGCAGTATTGAAAAAGAGACGGCCTCGTTAGCAGCGGAAAAAAGTGCTTTTCCACCACGACAATGCATCGGCTCATTCATCCCGCATGGCCGGGTCCAAATTGGAATGAGTTGCGTTACGAATTAGTCTCTCATTCTCCATATTCACCGGACCTAGCCCCCAGCGACTTTTTCCTATTTCCAAACCTGAAAAAATCGCTGGGAGGAAAGATATTTGCCTAAAATGAGGAGGCCATCGCCGCTACAGATGGCTATTTTACAGACCTCGAAACATCCTACTTTTCCGACTGCTTGAAGAGACTGGAGCACCGTTTGAAAAAGTGTATTGATCTTCGAGGAGACTACATCGAAATATAAAAATAAAAAACCACACCAATACCGTATTTTCTTGTCGATTTCGGAAACATTTCAGGTCGCCCTCGTATGATGCGGCGATTCATTGTAGGCGTGACCTAATCTCGGCAGTAAGCTACCTGTAGATGGGTCTTGTTAATGAAAATGGTACAAGTATAAACAAACCCGAGCATAGGAATTCGTATATACATAAACACACTGTTACACTTTAAAAATGATCCTTATACCGTTTGGGCATTTTTAATAATTTATCTAAATTAATTGATAACTAAGTCATCATAGGCTGTTAAAAATTCAATATTAACGTTTAATATAATTTATTTACTTTAATTGCTAATCATCAAACATCATAGGCTATTTCAATCTCTAATATCTTCATATAAGTTTGTATGTTAAAATATTTTGGATGTCACTATATCCATTTTTACTCCGGAGGTTTGTATATACTTATGTGCAAGTTTGACATTTTGAAATTTTATGCGAAGTCATGGTTCGTATATTTAAATTTATTTTTCAATTATTGTTCCTCTTAGGCAATTTTTAGGTAAACATTATTAGGCCATCGTTATATTTTTTATTCGAATTTTGTAAACCTATTAGGATGGTTTAATTTATCAAATAACCATTTTTCACTTAATTCTGGTCTTTACATTTTTGGTCCCAGTCTCGACACCATTATATGGTAGAAGGGAATTTAGATTAATTATTATTATACATTTTTGGTTTGCTTGGAGTGACATCTACGCGAGACTCTGTTAAACTTTTGGTTATAGATCGCTGTAAAGGTTGGTATAATTTTTAATCGGTTGTAAGCCCTTAATCACTGCGAATTAATTAATGAATTTTTGATGTTGGCTTCCTTAATTGCTTTTTAATCATGTCAGGATATCTGAGTAATTATCTATCTTTTATTTCAATATTCCGTCTGGGGGTAGTAATTTTTTTTAGTTACTAATGACGTATCCATCTTTCTGCTTAAATTCACGCGCAATCATTCTGGACGTTCTTTTTCTTAACGAATCCGCTTTCAAGTAAGACAACGAGTGTTAAACCAAAAGTCATTTTGAATTAAAACAGTGTTACTGTTCTGCGGCATGCAGGAATTGTCAAATTGATTTTATTTCATTGAATTCACTAGTATAGTGTTATTTAGTCGAGGTTTTTATTCCCCGGATTTGAAAGTTTTACGACCACGTGTTTGCTTGAGGTGAGTTTCTGAGATAAGGGGACGGCTGTAATTTTATCACGGCATTGTTCTCCTCTTATTATATTACTCTGGAATCTTCCACTTATTCTTTTTTTTCTCATTTATTCAGGGCTGTTATTATCTGCTAGGAAAAACGGCTATTGTTAGTATCTGCTAAGAAAAATTGCTTGTTAGAATCTGCTAAGAAAAGCTATTGTTAATATCCACTGAGAAAAACTGCTAAGTTATTATCTGCTAAGAAAGACTGCTTGTTAGTATCGGCTAATGTGAAATCTACCTAATTAGAGGAGAGATTGATTTCATCCGCAGACATCTAATTACCTGGACACAGGAAAACAACGCAATTGGATGTAAGGGTCATCTATCACGCAAGGTAGTGTGTGTAGAATAATATTTTTTGTGACAGAGTCCCAGAAAATTAATATAATAGTGATTTTGGAGGAACGCATGGCGTCCTAAAATATGGTGTTCGACTCACTATTTTATTTTATTTTTTTCTTGCATCAATATAAAATTTAACTAAATACATTTCATATATAAATCGCTTAATCAGTTTTCTAATTCAAATTACAGTAATATTTTTATATAGCATCAATCGCACGTCAGATTTGTTTTAAAGTAAAAAAAAAAATTGAGTAAATAATATTTAATATTTTTTTATCAGTAACGGAATCCTTTGTGATTTTTTATATCTAATTTGGTTTAAATAATATATTTTACATTCAATTGGTAAATTTTCACAATTATAGAAAAATATTCTAGTTACATTTTTTTTTTATTCTTAAACATATATTTTTGCATATACAAGCTGAGCCTTTATTTTTATATTCCTATCTGATTGGAGTATCTGATTATGTGAATACATTGTGGTTTAATAATTTACTGCATAATTAATTTCTATTTGTGTGTACCACCTAAATACTTATTGCATATACTGAGTGTATCGAACCTTTATAAGGTTCATTAAAGCTTTTATGGATTACCTATGCAATAACACAGGCCTGCATTTTTCAATACTTTGAAAGTTGATTTAAAAATTTTAACTGTTTTCTAGTAATTGGGTAGCGCTGATTTCAAATCTGCTTTTATTTTTTTTTGTATCACGTAAGGTTATTTTTCAAACCAGTAAAATCGAAAAATATGGAAAAAACACGATTTGTTTCATTTATAAGCTAGTTTTATATTATATTTAAAAAAATACAAAAATATACACATAGAAACTATTATAAATAGTTATTTATTCTTTATGCTTCTTAAAAAAACGTTTTCGTTTTTCAGAAAACCTTCGTTTGGTTGTTTTTCTGTCATATTCAGCTAAAGGAAGGTCTCTTCTCAATGTCCAACAGTAATCGGCCATCATTTGGTATCTTTTTTCCATCTCTTTAATATCCTGGTGAAATCTTTCTCCTTGCTTTTCACTCACGTCCCCAAGGTCTTCTGGGAAATAGTCCAAATGGGAATGTAAAAAGTGAATTTTTATGCTCATATTGCAACCAAGAATCCTGAATTTTTCCAGCATATTTTCAACGATCTCAACATAGTTTGTGTCTTTATAATTCCCTAGAAATTTATGTACAACTTCGTTAAAAGCATTCCATGCATGTTTTTCCTTATCTTCCATCACATTTTCAAATTCTTGATCCTTCACCAAGCTCCTAATCTGCGGTCCTACAAAGATTCCCTCCTTTAATTTTGCCTCTGACAGAGTCGGAAATGTTTTACACGAATATTTAAAACAATTTCCTTCTTTGTTTAATGCCTTAACAAATTGTTTCATAAGTCCAAGTTTTATGTGAAGCGGTGGAAGTAACACTTTTTGAGGGTCAATAAGACTTTAGCGAATTACATTTTTGGTTCCAGGTGTTAAAGTCACCCTTTGTGGCCAGTCTCTTTTTATCCAATGCTGTTCTCGATTTCTGCTATCCCACTCGCACAGGAAACATGGAAATTTAGTATATCCAGACTGCTGACAAAAGAGAAGGCCTAAAATTTTTAAATCTCCACACACTTCCCTGTTATGATTTTCATATTGTATTCTTAAAAGTAATTCCTGTAAATTTTCATAGTTTTCGTTTAAATGAACAGAATGGCCGACCGGAACAGAAGCAAAAACATTGCCATTATCTAAAAGAACAGCTTTAAGGTTCCTTTTTGAAGAGTCGATGAAAAGTCTCCAGTCAGAAGGTGTGTACTCAGGAGCTCCGAAGAAAGTAAGTAGATCAGCAATTGCTTGGCAGTACAAGAGTGGTCCGTTTTGTGCAAAATATTTTACAAATCCAGCCTCACGATTTCTATACCTAGAGAAGGTAGTTTCTGGGGCAAGCATTTTTTTTTGTTTCAACCTAGACCCCAGTACTTCAGAAAGATCTTTTGAAAGTCCCAAATCTCTTACTAAATCATTTAGTTCGGCTTGTGAAAATAGCTGATGTTGGTTTTGACCTGAGGTTGATGGTTCAAAATCAATATCCATCTGTACGGAGCCGGAAGTTGAAGAGGTTTCAATATCTTCTTGTAGTACTTTGGGGGGTATAGGTATAGGTACATGATCACTGTGAGGAACTGGTCTGATAGCTGATTTAATATTGTTTGGGTACAAAATATGTTTCAAAGTTTTTCTATTATGCCCCTTAATATCACAAAGACAAAAGTAGCAATCTTCATGATGATTTTGCGGTTCTCTCCAAACCATCGGTATTCCAAAAGGAAGGTCTTTATATTCCCTTTGGTCCAATGTCTTAAACCTTCTTCACATACCTTACAAACAACGTGCGGTGCCCAATCTTTATCTTGATCTCCTAATTTGCTTTTGAAATAAGCATTATATGCATTTTTCACAAATTCACCAATTGGTCTCTTAAACTTTTTCAAGACGAAATATCCACAAATATAACAGAAATCATCTGGTTTGTTTTTGCAACACCGGCTAGACATATTTTCAAGCAATGTTTATTTGTCAAATACCACGCACAACACTAAAGACAAATTAATTTTACTTGTTTACTGATCGACACTCAGAGCTATAATGAAGTAAATGACATTAAAATATACATTTTGTTTGGAGTGATAAACTTGAAATCCTTCTTCGCAGTTCTAATAAAGTGAAAGCATAATAAATAGGATTTAGCAGGTAAAAATTCCCGGAAATCTTGTCCAAAATTAATACATGTAATAAAAGATTTACATTATGTAATGAGAGCCTATTTAACAAATTTCTTTAAAACCACAACAGAAAATCATTTTTGGGTTAATACCTTGAATTTGAAGTAGTACATTCATTTTAAAATGTATTAAAACGCCTATTATAAGTTTTTTTAAATATTTTTTTCATTTTCTTTTGTGCCAAAAAAAAATCTGTAGGTGGTAGAGACCAACTGTATTTTAATTAGTTATTGCTATATAAAAACTGAGCTTAACAAACAAAAATCACGTCATCACAAATTTTATGCAGGCCTGTGTAATCTATAGTTTAGAATACTATATTAGAATGATCAATAATGTTCCAACTATTTAAAAAAATATTTTGTTTGCTCCATACCCTGTACCTTTTTGCTTAAATTGCTTAAATTAATATAGTTGTTATTGTTATGAACTCTGTTTTTCTTTTCTTTATTATTTTTTTAAATTGAGTGTCAACTTATTCGAGATTACTAAGTTATCCACTTACTACGGCAGAGTCTGTGTACTCTGTTGGCTAAAGGTAAACATGGTGGCGCCCTTTTTTTATGTAAGAACCTCCCCGCAACTCGCCTCTTAACTGAGTTAGCCCTTTAGCCAAAAGATCTCCGGGGTAACCATGAGTTGTAGGTTAAGTTGGGTAAGTTTAGGAAGATATTTGTCGGCGCAAGTCTAGTGCTCGTGGGGGCATATATCAACACCTAAAGAAAATTAAACAATTTTGTAATTTCTTGAAACCAAATAGAAACAATAGTAAAATAAGATTTCTTCAACAATAATTTCAAATAAAATATTGGAGAACGTGAAACATGTCTATCAAAGGAATGTATTAATAAATAAAAGAAAATAAAGAATAATGACAAAACTGTACGTAGAGCTGCTACATCTAAGACGTAAATTGTACAAGGTTGTGTATATTTTTTAGATACGACCCACTAAGCATTTGGTACATCTCCTTCTTACCCTGAAGAGAACTAGGTAAAGCGCGAAACACGTGTCCGTACGTAGAAGACACCAATGCGAAATAAGTATGTATTGTGTACTTATATCCATGTTTACATATAGAGATATGTTTTTAACATTTTTATATTATTGTATTTTACACTTAATGCCAATTAAACATTGATACGCTCTCTTTTACATTAAAAAATACGCTTTTCACATAATAGGTTTACGTAAATATTAATAAATGCAAAATTACCATTAATAAAACCTAATACATAGTTTTCTTATTATATTTTCCGTATAACCATGCATAAGTTCTAACCATTCTACGAGCAGATTAATATTGGGCGTCATAATAACTTGATCGCATGTCGCGCTCAACTTTTACTGCCTGCAGACATGAATCTTGGAACAAGTTTCGAGTTAAAAATTGGTTATCATATGATAATAGTCGTAGTTCGGGGCTTTTATGTTTGTTTATCTTATCATTTCCCGTTACCGGGACAACTCTTGTAAAATTAGAAAACATACAGAGGAAAAATGCGCCACTATAATTTTTATTCTTTTAATATAGCGGTATAAAAATGTTTTATGGGCGTTCTTTGGTAACATTTTGTTGAATGTAGGTATGTTTATAGCATAGCTTGCGGTTCGTTTTTACTGGCGTTTAATTTTAGCTTCATATGTATGCTTTCGGTTTTATTCAGTAGTCGATATGCAAAATGATTCTACATTCATATATATGAAGCGTTTCTATGCGCAGTGTAATATCAAACATACCACAGTACTAATTTGGAAGTGTGTTCAACTAGCTCCTAGTTATTTAGTGATGAAATATTAAATTTTCATTAGGACCGTACAATCGCATGTTTTAACTGTCATGTTTTAAAAGTTTGATTAAAGTTACAATTATTATATATCGAGTAAACTAAAAGAAAATATCAAAAGAAAATTGAAGAAAATCCAAATAAGAAAACTAGAAGTAGAGAAAAAAAAAACTGGGAATTAAAGGAAAATTGAAAAAAGCTGAAAGACATACTGATTATTTATTTGTTTCGTATGAGAAGCCATCTTAAATATAAATAAGAAATCGAAAACTAGATATCTAGTGTATAAATCACTTTCATGACAAAGAGGCCATAGTAGTTCGTTATACTTCAAATTCGACCCTCGTACAATTTAGTTGAGCTATATATTATTTACTAATTATCGCACTACTTGAATTGCTTATGAATTAGATTACCTTATGCCGCATTTGGTATGTTTGGTGTTATTTTTGGTTAACGCTGTATATTATACTAGGTTTCTGTTACATTTAATTACTATCTAATCGTACTCTTAAGCTCTCAAAATTCTTGCCTTAATAGTTCTGTTTTTAATGGATTATTGCATCTTTAAATGCTAATATTATATCTAGATTTAGATCTCGGTTTCCGGGTTGAAACCGCGTCGAGTTAGGCGTAATTGCCAACGTTTCGTCCACTGTTTCAAGGGACATCTTCAGGGCTGTACGTAGGTGTTCGTCGTTTCGCAGTAGCTTGAAGAATTCTTCAAGCTACTGCGAAACGACAAACACCTACGTACTGTTTTAGAGTATTTGTGGGCCAAACTAAACAATATTTATACATAAGAATACAAGCCCACAAATACTCTAAAACAGACAAAACTGCTTTATCTGCATACAAACTACAACGCGATCACCATTTCGATTTTGAAAACACACAGAAAATTGATAAAGAACAACACACAATGAAAAGGGAAATTAAAGAAATGATTAGTATTAAACACGAAAAAAATTCAATTAACAACAGAAGTGAAATAAAAAATTTAAGCAGTATATACTATAACTTAATTATGTAACGATCTGCAATTTACCATCATACTATATGTTGCTGTTATACAATTATATATCTTGAGTTATTTAAATATCTATACATATGCTTATCATGCTGACAGTTCCGTGTTTTGATTCCTGTCTGGCTGTCCGAGTAGGTTTTCGTGGTTTTCCTTCTCGTTTAAGGCGAATGCAGACAGCTTTACATCTTAAGACGCTCCACGGGCGCAAATATAATAATATCTCATGTCTTGCGTTTCCCTGTTTTTGTTGTCTATCTATTTTAGAATACTAAGGCATGATTTATTATTATTAAATTGGACTGTATCTTTGAATAATTTTATCCAAGACAGCTACAAATGTATAAGTATGACATTAATATACTGTCATTTATATTTTATATTCCATGAAAAAGGCATCATTTGCCGAAACATGTAGCATTGTTTTAAATATATACATTTTGAAGTAAAACCAGCCCTTAAATCGCCAACAAATTGAATTTATCATATATTCAAATGTCACTGACATATGAACCATTGTAATTTGTTATTGTCTTCTTATGTGCCTCGAACTTTTTTTTTCTTTTTTAATTTATAAATTAAAAAAGAGGAAAAACATTTGCAATAACGTGAAGGAGTTTTGATAAATAATGAATTTCATTCGATATATTAATGTCAAAACGACTTAAGTGGGAAATAGTTTTGAGAAATAGTGAAATACGCAGTAGCTTCGCAGTAGCTTGAAGAATTCTTCAAGCTACTGCGAAACGACGAACATCTACGTACAGCCCTGAAGATGTCCCTTGAAACAGTGGATGAAGCGTTGGCCGCGTCGAGTTAGGCGTAATTCTAACTCGACGCCTGATGCCAGCCTATTGAAACCGAAGTGTAGATCTTTTCCACTACTGCCAGCAGGATAAATTATTGCAGAAAATTTCAATTAAAATTATAGATGGAGGGAATATTTGGAAACCCGCACAATAGCCCTATATCATCGATCCTAGCAGACCCTCACCGGGAATGCAGCTGATTCGTCACGAATGCAAGACACTCAATAAAATAATAATATACCACGGCATCTGTCGTGACTCATTCTATAAATGGGGACTGACTGAGAGACCGACTTGCGAATGCGCAGAACCTGACCGGACTATTCACCATACTACAGGTGAGTGCGACCTTACAGTATATGGAGGTGATGTGAGTGACTTCTTTGAAGCAACTGAGCCTGTCATGCACTGGATCATGCACTTGACTATAAAAACTAAAAAATGACCCTGTTCTGTGTAGATGCAAATCGTCAGTTCATGTAAGCTTTACGCTATTATTATTCAGTAATTTTTTTATTAGAATATTTGACCCCCTTTGGTTTCTTGAGAAGAGTTATTTAGTTCTTAGAAGCGTTTTTACTTTATATTGTATACTCTGCTTTAAATAGAATTTGTTTATTTATAGCAGGTATGTTCTATTATTGCAATATATTTTTTTTCTTGCTACTAGAGAAAATTTGATGCTTTTTCTTATCGATAAGTCTTGCAATGCATTTAATGCGTCGATCACTTCTCTGTCGTGCGAGTTATAGGGTGCGCGATATATCCGACCACGCTAGGAAGAGCTGATTATGTGCATTATCGGTGACTATAGGACGCTTGCCTATGCAGTATGTACCTAGTTAAAAGTTTTTAGTAAAATGCTTGAGTCTTCTTGAGTTTAATGTATGGGATTTAATAGTATATTTATGTATCCTATACGATGTCTACAATCGCGTGGATAACAAAATCTCTTTGTAACAGTTCTGAAATCCTAAAAAAAAATAATCTCTGGTAATCTGATTCACAATTTTGTACTTTTCTAACTGAAATAACCAGATGTCCTGCAGACAGAGATATTAAATTTTAATCAACATGAAATATACATTCGCAGAAATACGTCATCGCAACAAAGTATCTACTATCTTTACTCAAGGCATCGCGTCTTCTGCATGAAAGTGCCCCTGATCTTAAATTAAATCGGGCGTTTATTGAAGTTGCAAGGAACGGCAGTTGCGCGTCGTACTACTTAAATTAAAATGATGGAAAAAACTCGGAAAGTTTCGATTGAAAACAGAACGCCATCTTTGATTACAAAATTGCAATGAAAAAAAAGGGGTCGGTGAAACTCCCGAAGAAAACTTATTCGAAATTCATTATGCAAGCGCCGCTCAAGAGAGTAACTACGAAGTGGTTGTGTTTTAACATTTTTATCCAATTACTCTCCAAAGAAGCATGCTGTTGATGTAGATAAGAAAGATAATTGAAAGCAGGAAAGTTTCAGTAAATCGTATAATTATTTCATAATTAAAATCGGGTTTGTTTTCTAGATAAACTTACAAGAGACTGGCGCAAGCTTTTTCCTTAAAAGAATATACTTTATGAAGTTCTTCACGTATATTTATGTATAATGAACACTTACTTTTATAAAGATCAATTTTTAATTTTACCTTTTCTTGTTTGAATCGAAGTAGCCTTTACTTGATGAAACTCATAATTAATGAAATAAAAATGAAAATCAAAAAGCAATATTATTTAATTTCCAATTTATTGAGGCAAAATCTCATTATAATTGCATCGACACACAGGGTCTTCGTCAGCTGGAGTTGTATTTCAAGATAAACCTAAAAGATGTGGACAAATTTAAACTTAAATGAATTATTATAATGAAACAATTTAATTATACTCAGAAGATCGTTCAATAATATTCAAGATGTAAACTTTATTACACAGAGGGCCCAGTTTATCGAGTACAAACATAAAAACGGGAAAACCAAAATAAATAAAAGAATAAGTTGTAAAATAGGCCTAGTAATGGAGAATTGCCGAAATATTTATGATTATTCAGTAAAGGGTCTGTATTTTTATATTTCAAAATTTCCATAATTTCAAGTAAATTTAATTTTTGCGATTTATTTTCTGCGTGTAAAATTTTAAAGTAATAATTAAAATTATTGGCTTCTTCTCTCATATGTATTGCGTAATGTGGGTCATTCTTGTTATTAAAATAACTTCGTTCATGTTCTTTGACTCTTTTATTCCTTGATTTTCGCAATAGGAATATGCTTAAATTTGGTTTTCAAATATGCGAGCGCCTCGCTTTTGAAAAGTCCATGTTTAATGCGTGGTGGCGGAAGAATGATATTTTCTTTCCTGGCGAGAGGAGCAATGACGTTTTCGAGCGCGACTTACCCAGAGACATAGAAAACAACCAAATTTTGTGAATCCACTTTGAATTTCATAACATACCACTTTCAAGTCGGAACAAACATTCTAGTCGTGCTCTTCATATTTCACGCATTTCAACAATTTTGCCATTGTATCGTAAGATTTTTTTAATGTTAAATTATTATTATTATGCAAAAAGCTCCTTTCAAGCTTTCTTTACTGCCGACAACAAATAACCTATATTCTTTTGCATTGTAAGACTGTCCAACCTCCTCGAACAAACCAAGAATGTCCTTGCGGAGGCATATTTCATCTCAAGTCGTGTAATACTTTGCGTAAACTTTGTTAATATGTTGCTTTGCCACTCCGAGCATCATACGCGGTAAATAAGGGAAAAAATATAAGAAATGAGAAAAAGTGGAATTTCGGTACCGCGACATTATTACTCATAACTTTGGTATTTATCCATAGATTTTGTTCATAAATACCTTATTCTCTTCGTAAAAGAGTAAGTTCCACATACAAAGGACGAAACTGGTCAAGATTTCTGTGTTCTCCGGTGATAGAGTGAATTGTCGATTTTCATTTTGGTCTTATTTTGGTCCATTGCACTTAAACTATGATTTGATTATAAAACAATAAAAAAATTAAAAACCCTTACCACAATAGAATTTAACAATTCTATATACGTATTTCGACAACCACGTTGCCATCCTCAGAAGAAAAAGCAGTGTAACACTTGAAAGCACAAAAAACACACAACACTGACTGAGCGCTATATTGCACGGCTTCTCGTTTAACACTAAATGTAAACAATATTTATAGAGTATTACGATTCTCTTTAATTCAATACCAATTACGACCATATTGGTGATTTAGAGATATGATCCGAACAGACAAACTACCCTCCGAAAAACAAAAAAAATTATTAAAAATTAATATCTCGAACACCTGTTCATAAAAAGAAATTAACGTGATTTTCGAGTTTAGCGGGCCAAAGTACATAAGAAAAATAAAATTGGTACCAAATGTAGATTTTAGCTGTAAACTAGTGTTATAATAATAATATTTATTAATTGTCCAACAGGTCACCCCCAATACAGACAATATAAACAAATAATAAGTAAAGAGTTTTCCAATAGTAACGCTCGATGTTTGGCAACTGCGCATGACGTAGTCGATAGTCACACAGATGCTATATTTGACAGTCGTATTCAGTTAGTCTCTGCATTTTATTATGGAGCGTTACACGACTGAGCAACGCGTCGAAATTGTTAAAAATTATTATCAAAACCAATGTTCTATTCGGCAAACGTTTCGCGCACTCCGTGCAATTTATGGTGTCATCGATCGTCCTGCAGAATCTACAATTCGCCGTTTAATAAACAAATTCGAAACAGTCCATTCCGCGTCGGGCTCAAGAACTTGGCCTGTCTTCGACGACAACTTGGCGAATCCTGCATAAGGACTTAGGGCTTCACCCTTATAAAGTGCAATTAACCCAAGAACTAAAGCCCAACGACACTATTGCATGAGAAATTTAATGGTTTTATTATATCGCGAAATGGTGACGTTAATTGGCCGCACAGATCCTGCGACCTAACGCCACTGGATTTTTTTCTCTGGGGCTTTCTAAAATCCAAATATCTATGCTGACACACCGCGGACGGTTGCCGCATTAAAGGCCAGCATTAGGCGCGTTATCGCTGAAATTGAGCCACTTTTATGTGATAAAGTCGTCACAAATTGGGTATCCAGGATTCAACAAACCAGGTAAAGCCGCGGAGGACATTTACCTGATATAATTTTTAAAACATAATGTTAACACATGTACTTTATAATACAAATAAAAATAGATCACTCTCATTCTCACAATTTGTTTTATTGCGTTACAAAAAAGGGCGCTTCTAATGGAAAACCCTTTATAATACATATATCAAAAATAATTAAATACAAAGAATAATTAAATAACATAATCAAACTAGCTAAATATAAGGGTGAATAGTGAAGGAAAAGAGAAAAAAAAACATTAAACGAAGAAACAAATTAACGAAACATGTCTGCAGAAAAATTATTTAAACTGTTGAAAGTTCTTGGCAGAATGCACTATGAGTGCCCTCAGCAATATATTTGTTCTAGCCGTTGGAAGTAGAAGCGCTTCGTTCACTCCTGAGTTTGGATGAGGTACTCGAAAGTTCCTTTCTGCAAGTAAATCAGCTGAGACGATCTTAGATAGAATTACATTTTTGATAAAATTTGAATTAATTAGGTGTCGTCTTGCTTCCAGCAATTCAATTCCATGACGATCCAAGAGTAACCTGTAGTCCAAACGATGAGGAGTGTACGCTCCATCAACTTTATAATTTAAATACTTTAGAAACTTGCGCTGTATGGATTCAACTGCATTAATATAGCAGTCATATATTGGATACCACACGACAACGGCATATTTTAACTTGCTAACAACTAACGCATAAAAAAGTGACTTGAGTGAAGCTATGTTGTGGAAGTCCTTACAAGTACGGATAATGAAACCCAACTATCGATATGCTGACGTAGTGACTTGAGAAACATGATCAGCGAACATCAGCTTTTCATAAAAAATAACTCAATCATCATTGACGTGCGTTTTTCGGTTGATTGCGATATTATTAATAGAATAATTGGAAAGATATCTATTGGGTTTTCTGGTAAAAGATATGGAACAGCATTTGTCGATGTTTAAATTTAATTTATTTGAAGAACACCAATTTGTAACACGATCCAGGTTCTCTTGAAGAAGGGCAGCATGTTGAGCACCACCAATTCGATGAAAAATTTTTAAATCGTCTGCATAAGCCAAAACACGACAATTAATAGAGCTTATTAAATCATTAACAAAAATCTTAAATAATAAGGGTCCAAGATTGGAACCCTGGGGCACTCCGGAAGTAACAATGTACGTTCTAGATTTATAGCCATTGTAGTATACAAAATTTCTTCTATCAGTAAGGTAAGAGGTAAGGAGCATTATTAGTGAGTTTCTGAAACCGAAGGAACTCATTTTACCAAAGAGAACAGCATGGTCAATGGTATCGAAGGCACGAGAAAAATCAGTATAATTGACGTCCATCTGCTCTCTCCCGTCAAGAGTTTCACATACAGTCAGAGATAAAAGGGGAGGTTTGAAGTGGTAGACCTTTTAGACATAAAACCATGTTGATTTGGCGACAGGAATGATTTGATGTTAGAGTATCAAGACGATAACCAATCGTAGGTATTGAAACTATTGATATTTAAAAAATTAAGAACTAATTAAATACGCGGAGCAAATGGCTGTGTGTTCAATGAAACTAATATCATCGATTTGTGAAAATACTTTAAAATGATATCTTACATGATATGGTTTAGATAAAATTTTCAGTACCCACACTTTAAATGTGGTTATAATTATATAAATGTTAATACCGGGTTGGTATAATTTCAACATTCGTAAAATATATCAACAATACGTAAAATTACTAAGTAAGAAGTAATTAGAATGGAAGTTTGTAAATAATTAATTAATAAGTACATTGAAATGATTATAAGAAATTCTGAGAAATATGAAAGAGAGTGTATGAAATGCCTGGCTTTACCGTACGGTAGATATTCTCGGGCGGCTGTCATTTATGACCAGTGTGATACAAAAGAAAGATTTTTCCCAGTAAATACGAAAAATTTTTCTCAATGTAACTTCACGAATTTTTTAACATTTTAAATTCGATATACTTGTAAATAATATAATTTGAAAATGGAATTAAAAAATTTTTAATATATGCAAAATGTAACAAGAGTTATACTCCGTTCACTGTAAGTTCCGATTTTTTAAATGTCGCTTCCCACATTGTTGCCGGTTGATTAACAATTACAGAAGGTCTTTAGCAGAAGTAAATGTTGGAAAATGCAAGGTGTATGTCCATGTGTACAGATATAGATGTGTGTATTGCACAGCTGTTTCATATGTAATTACAGAATAGGTTAGGTCTGATGTCACTTAAATGTTGCATGGGTTATGTTTTCGTATCGATCCATGCTGATTGCGTAGTAATGAAGCAAAGAGCTATTAATGAAATTTAGAGGTTGTTCAAGTAATTTATAACTATGTACATAACATATCAAATTCAAAAGAGCTAATATTTCTACCCATGTCCTTCTGCACACGAAACAATTTATAATCAATGGTATATGAATTAAAATTAATAGGAGAGAAATCGCAATACTTTGCTTGAATGGTTTACTGAATATAATTAAAGCGGAAAAGAAACAGCACAGATATTATAGGAGTCAGCAATAAGTAATGTATGAACATAATCCGATAAATTAAGCAAAAAATTTTTAAGGGAACTATTTATTTGAATATTGAACTATACAGTATCTATTTACAATAAATAGAAAATATTTTGTAATATCAATGAACTAATTCTATTATAAACATTCAAAACTCATTATTATAAACTTATTACACAAATACAGCAATGAAACCACTTGCTTTAAGATCTATTGATACAAATTACACACAGAATTATTAGAGACTGGATGGAAAACCTATTTTTGATGTGATTACTTAAAATTAATCGGAATCGTCATTATCACTTGTATCTAAAAAAATAATAAATTGTGCCATATCAATCGCAACCTCCCTTTTAAACCAGTCTTCTATAATATTTTCTGCATGGTTGATACAATTCTTCCACATTTCTGGTGTTACATGTACCAGTGCATCCTGGCATACTCTGTAAACATTCTATTCCCCCTCCCTTATATATCCCTATATTATCGTAATATTTTTTCACAATTCTATATACATTTCCACTTGCATTGAATGTACAATGTGGGTATAATCTAAGTACGTTGTGTCTATACTTCCATAGTCTTCAGCAAACTTATCTGCCACGCACCTTTCTTGGTATATACTTTAAATTAAATGATTAAGTATTGCTAATCATATAAGTAAAAAAAAAACTAACTGCGTAACAAGTTGCAGGAGTTGTGGTTTCAAAGAGTTGACATCATATTGCGTTTTATTTTCATTTAACCAACCGTGTATGATATCAATCTTTTTTCATATAGAAGTTGGCATACATTTTTCAGTAACATTACTGTAAGGTGCATTGTCCATAATGATCAAAGATGGCTGCTCTAGATTTTTAAGTAGCTGTTCTTCAAACCATAGCAGAAAGCTACATGCATGATATTCTAGATCGTTTCATTTTTATGGGAATTTAAGCGATATTTCAGAAATAAATCCTTTTCGATTACCAGTATGAACAATATATCAAGAAAGCATAATATATTAACTGCTATACATTAATACTAATCGTTAACAAACATTCGCCCATCAACTTTAGTCCTTGATGCCATGATGCCATTGATGCCATGATCTGCCTATAATGCCATTTTGGAAAATCCATTTTTTATCTACAAAAACAGGCTCCCACGAATAATTTACACTTTTATTTTTAATGTGACCCACCAGAAAATCTATTCGAGATTGTTCCATTAATGCTCTGCGAGAAACATCTTTTTCCAACAGAAACCAATGTTACGTAAAATTATTGATAAAGATGTTGTACCACCATTATACAGTGTGTATAAGCCAAATGGAATAAATTCATTATTTCGGTTACTGTACATATTTATAAAAAATCCCGAAACATGTCATATTTAATTTATAAATTAACATTCTTCAACGTGAAAATGCGATCCCTACCTTCAACCCCCTTCGAATGACAAGTACAACCCCCATTTTTTAAATGGGAAGTATAGGCTTGTGATATATCGTTGTAAAGGTCCCTTTATTCTCTATTCAAAAATGTTATAATTTTCATGTTTGTTGCAACAATTAAGATAGAATAAAATAAAATCATGTTGTTATCGATAAAATTTAATGCAAAATGCAAAGAAAAATTTAAAACGCCAAAAAAAAATATGAATGTCAATGAAGTAGATGTTCAAAATGTTCACCATGAACGTCTTGGCAACATCCTAATCTTAAATAAAACTGTCTTCTAACATTATTTAACATATCAGGCGTGATCGACCTAATCGCAAGCGTTATTCGTTCTCTTAAGTCATTTAAATCCACAGGTTTAGTTCTGTACACAATGCTCTTCAAATATCCCCATAAAAAAAATCAAGTAAGGTCAGGTGATCGCGCTGGCCATTCTATCGATCCTCGCCTTCCTATCCACCGATTGGGAAATATTGCATCGAGGTACTGCCGGACATTGCGTTGGTAATGTGGTGGTGCTCCATCCTGCTGAAACCATATCGTATTCATTGGAACTTGAGGGTTTCCTGGATCAGGATATAAATTTGCCAAAGTTGGAATGACATCATTTTGAAGTAGTGCCAAATAACGATCGCCATTCAAATTGCCCTCAATGAAAAAGGGACCAATGATATGGTTTCCAACAATACCTGCCCAAACATTAACTTTTACTGGGTATTGTGTGTGTTCTTCCGTCATCCAGTGAGGATTTTCCGTAGACCAGTAGCGGCAATTTTGCCGATTAGCATGACCGCTAAGAGAAAAAGTGCAATCATCAGAAAACATAACGTCTTCTAAATTGATAATATTGTTATCCAGCATGTCCATCATTCGCTCACAAAAATAAGTTCTTCTATCAAAATCGTCTTCCATAAGCTCCTGAGTAGATATCATTTTATAGGGATGCATTTTATTTTCTTTTAATATGTTTACCAACGATGTATGGCTAACATTTAATGTAGTGGATGCATGTCTACTCCATGTATGTGGGTTTTCAATAAACTCAAGCATCACATCTACTTTGAATTCATCACTCAGTTCATTGGCAGCTGGTTTTTTTTATCTGCCTTACATGACCAAACTCTCGAAACTGCTTCTCTATCTAACTTATTGTTCCTTGAGCTATAGGCGGTAAATCAGGAAATTTCTCATGAAATAGGCGGGTTACTTCTTGTTGTGTTCGGGTTCTATCTCCGTAACCAATCATTTGTATGACTGTTATTTTATGTATTTCCGTTAATCTAACCATTTCCCAGAATTGTATTTTACGAAATTCAAACTAAAATTATCAAACTGTCAATTTAAATGACAACTTTTAAATACAAAACAATTTACTAAGGCGATTTAAACAAACTAATGTTGCCACGGAAACTTTTTAAAGTATTTTTAATGGATATCATCTAAAAAGCACATTGGTATGGTTTTTACTCACTTTCTTATTATGAAGACCTAAACGGGAAGTAAGTAATGCAATGATGCCTTTGATGTTTATAAACGCAAATGAGCATCTACTTCATTCACATTCATATTTTTTTCTGGCGTTTTAAATTTTTCTTTACATTTTGCATTAAATTTTATTTTTTGAGTATATTGTAGCGAATTTCGATAACAACATGATTTTATTTTATTCTATCTTAATTGTTGCAACAAACATGAAAATTATAACATTTTTGAATAGAGAATAAAGAGACCTTTACAACAATATATCACAAGCCTATACTTCCCATTTCAAAAAATGGGGGTTGTACCTGTCATTCGAAGGGGGTTGAAGGTAGGGATTTTCACGTTGAAGAATGTTAATTTATAAATTAAATATGACATGTTTCGGGATTTTTTATAAATATGTACAGTAACCGAAATAATGAATTTATTCCATTTGGCTTATACACACTGTATATGCTTCTCTCTTGTAGGGTGTCATGCAAGGTGTTAAGCGTAACATGTTGTTCTGAAAGATATACATAGATGTGATTATGATATATGAGTTGCAAAAAATGAAAACAAATCATCTATTGTATTCCGAATAGCTATTTGATCAAAGTCAACAGTATTAGTGACTGCTTTTTTACGATCTCTTATTTTTTTTGTACTGCTCAAGGATCTACCTTCCTTGATATCTTTCGATATAGCCGAAACAGTAGTACAATGAAGTAGCAAAGTATCAGCTAGACGCTGTTAATATATTCTTTTTTTTTTCAAAACAAATGTTTCGTTTTTAAGGCAAAAATTTTACCGTTGGACCACCAATATCACGTTCTTTCTCAAAATGGTAAATATAATAAAAGAAATTGATTGAGAATTCAAACATTTCGGTATTCTAAGGTTAGATCTAGAACTTTTCACCAGATAAACGGAAGATTACCCATTACTATCGCGATGTGAGTGTTATTTAGAAGAAAAACCAGGTAAGATCGATTGAAAAACGCGAAGTTTAAATAAAAGAGGGAATAAGTACACAGTATTAAGGAGAAAACCGTTGCAAATGTGCACTTTGGAGGGGGTAATATGCGAATACATTTAATTTTTAATAATTGTATTATCGCAAAATGTAGATGGTGAAATTCGATATTATGATACCTTCCTGATTCCCCTTAATTTAGTGAATTTCGGACTTAGAGTCAACGGAGTATAGGATGCACTAGAATAAATATATACTGTACTGTAGTGTATAAGAATTTACTTCCAGAAACAAAAGTTCAACGGTATGAATTGCCATTTAATCAGCGCTTTCGCCAAAGCACAAAAATATATTATTCGCGTCAACTAGAACAAAACACATCGTAATAGTAACTAAATTATACAGAATTTCTCAGATGTACCACTTAGATCTACGAAGAAAAGAGCACCTAAAACTTTAGTTTTACCGTAACATTTTATTCCAGCTTTTTCTGAGTTTCCCGGCACGAATTTGCATTGCACGTTCCACATCACTTCCATCATTTTATAAAATGTCAAAGTTTGAAAACTCTTTTGCATACACTTTTGACGAAATACAATCAACCGGAACCCTTCATATTTACCCTATTCAAGTTCTTTAGGTCGGAAGTAATTTACCGCGGCACTTAATGTATTTCGCTTAAATGTTCCATTGATATCAAAAGTTGTAAAATGCCGAATTTATTTACTTTAGAAAAGTTTTTTTTTATTACATCAAATAGGAAATGCATTTTAAGAATGTATAATGCTGTAATGAAAAGGATTTCATTCAAATTTTCCTTAAATGCCAAATTTTTAAACAATATTTGAACTGCGTTATTAAAATTACGTATTCTAAAATGCATATTGTTAATTACAACTAAAGGCCGGATTATATGCAAAAAAAAACTAAAAATATACCCATAAACATGCAGATGTTTTTGACTAAATGTGCACTTCCTTATGAAAAATATGCAGGTAAAAAAATACAAGGAATGTTATAAAATGGAACATTTTAGAAAAAAATATTCTATTAAATTTACTACAAGGTTATTTAGAACATTTTATAACATAATTAACTATGAAAACAATTTACAATCACATATTTCTCAAAGTTTTCAACAGAAAAATTGTGACGCTTGTCTGAAAACATGTATTTATATATTAAAAAGGTTCGTTCTACGTCGACGCTTGTTATAGGAGCATATTTCAAATTAGAAATATCATCTATTGTCAACTCAATATTGTCTACTGAATTACTACATAAGATTTTATAGCAACGTCCTTTAGCTTTTCAAAACCCAAATTTTTTCCTATTACACTTTTTTCATACACGGACTGCCCCACTCCTCCTTTAACATCAAAACATGACTTTTCAAGTTAACATTCTGAACTTACTGCAAATGAGAATTAATGAAATTAAATCTCATTTTTCAATGTCAATGTCGCCTTATGTGATGCATTAATAACTACAATCCGACAAACCAAGCATCACATAAGGCGACATTGACATGTAAAAATGAGATTTAATATTCATTAATTCTCATATGCAGTCAGTTCAGAATGTTAACTATATATATGTTACCGTGAAAGTCCGAAAACCGGTGATAGTCGAGATATACAGGTGAATGTCAACATTCACCAAGTTATTTGGCGTATGTCCGATATATTCATCAAATATCATTATTTCTAACTTACACCGGCGAATGTCAACATTCATCATGGACTCATGGTGTATGTTTAAAAGAATTTGTTTATAAAAAGAAAACAAAATAAGACTCTATAGGTTATTATTTATTTTGATTAAAACATGGAAGAAGTTTTCAAATGAACATAAAAAAATTGTTGAACTTAAAACAAACACAACAAACATAATATTAATATAACAAATAAAATGCATTTTATTTCTTGAAATGAAATTAAAAAAAAACAAAGTAAATGTATGGCAACCTTATTTATTGCAACAACTTAAGCTATGATGACACTTCGAATTACACAAAAGCCTATTGTTTTTACAGCTACATTTAGCCGTGGAACACTTCTTTTTGCAGTTACAGAGTGTATAGCCTTGCCCTCCACTTTTTGAATTAGCAGAAGCTGCTTCTCTTACCGAAATTTCTTGACCTGAAATTTCATCCATGGAAATTAACTTTTCTTTGCAAATTGCGAATTGATTACGAGTGAAAAGCTGCTTGAAGGTGCCATTTTTGTTCGCTAATTTATAAAAGTCTGTATTCTCTATCCCAACAACAATGTCTAACACATTTCGGGGATCTGTACGACCACGATCGACGCCAGGGACTTTAATTCTTACGGTATCACCAATTTGGGCCGCAGGAAACTTTTTCTTTGAGGTTCGCAAATTTTTGTTGCTTGGAGTAGTAGATTCTCTTTTGCTGCTACTCTTTTTGAATTGATTAGCTCGTGCTGCCTAGTCAGCACTTGAGATGAAGGCGTAATCGGTTGCAGATCAGTCAGTGTTTGAGTTGAAGACGTGCTGGGTTGTGGATCAGTCGGCACTTCAGATGAAGACCTGTTGGTGGCAGATGAAGGTGGATTGGCTCCAATGGTATTTTGGTCATCCATATCACTTACATCTAAAACATGGTCATCAATATGGTCACTAACCAAATTTTCATCACAAGTATTAACGTAAGCTTCCAGCTGTTCCTCGGTTTCAATGTTTGTAATTTGCTCGTTGGGGAGAGATGACGATGCTTTGCCTCTTTTTGGTTTAACGCCAAACAGAGCTTCATATGGACTCTGGCGTATTCCTTCATGGTAAGTTGTGGTTTTTGCGAATTGGACAAACGACAACCCGTCTGACCATTTATTTGAATCATTATCATGCATCCACGCAGTTAACATATTCTGTATGTCTTGATTGGCTCTTTCGACTGAGCCTTGTGTTAGGCTGTGACGAGGCTTTCCGTGCACTATTTTAACATCTTTCCACATAGCGCATAGTTCAGATATGACTTGGTTACTGAACTTTCTGCCATTATCCGAATGCAATATAGCGGGAGCAACAAATATTAAAAAAATTTGAAGAAGGTGATATGCTACTTCTTCTGCTCTCTTGGTTTTTAACGCTCGTAACTGGACAAACTTTGTTAAGTGATCTTGGTAAACAATTATAAATTTGTAATCGCCATCGCTGTGTGATTGCAAGTCTATCAAATCGACTTGGCATCTAGAGTCTAATTCGGAACTCACCATTGGTTTTACAACAATACCTTTTTTAGGAGCACTGTGTTTCATTTGACATTGTTGACATAAATTAATAGAGCATTGTGACTTCATAAGTAATATTTTTGTATTTAACTTGCAATTCTTTTAGCATTCGTGTTCTTCCTCCATGGCCTGTTCGTATGTGAGTTTCGGAAAGTATATTAAACAACTCTTCGTTTGTAACATAATACTGGATATTCGTTTCTCCTGGTTTTAATGGCACAATTAACTTTTGTTCGTCACTAACTTTTGAAATGTCAAAACGTTTTAAACGTCTGTAGTCCAAAGGGGTACTGCACTTACTTTTAGCAGAAATTACTTCAGAAACGATTTTAGAGTACCTTTCTTGAGAAAAATAAAAACAATTGTCTTCTCGTTTATTTCTTATTAGGGTATTTAACTTTTCAATAAATTGATAACTATTTTCTGCAGTAGCCATCGAGCACAAATTATAATACCTGTTGATGATGTTTCACCTGCCACGGGTTGTCTATTAGATAAGTCTCTGCGAGAACTGTCTTTACCGATTGATCATTTGGAACTGATCTATGAATTTGAATTTAAAATAATATATAAACAGTTTACAACCCTCTGAATTTGGGAAATCCTAGAGCTATTGTAATGAACTACGGTAATAAATGGAACAAAACTAAGAACTAAATATTCGTTTCTTAATAAGCCTATTGTGAATTTGAATAGATGCAAGAAATTACAAATACATGTGAAGCGTAAATTAAATATAGATGGAAAATCCAGAATGAATGGTTTGCAGTGACGTGAATAATATGAATAATAAACTTATATTATAATAAATGTCCTGTCGTTTCTGACATTGACCGAAGCTTATATGTGTTTGTGGACATACAATGGTGAAGGACCGAATTTATAATATAACTAATAATTGTTCGGTCTTTCGCCTATTCATCTGGTGTCTGTCGACATTAACCGGTGTATGTCGACAACCACTACTTTCGGTCTTTCACGGTAACATATACACAAAGTAGAGAAGTGAAAAGCCATATCTGTCTTCGAGATACCGTACATTGATAAGCTTCAATTAGAGCGAAACGCGTCTGTACGTTCCGTTGATGGACGTGGCTTTTCAGCAATTTTTAATTATCCTAATTACCAGGAAGGTCGGAGTCGCGACTAGGTGTGTTCTACATACTGGTACAAACTTAGTTTGTCGGATTGTAGTTATTAACGCGTTACATAAGGCGACATTTACATGTAAAAATTAGATTTAATATTCATTAATTCTCATTTGCAGTAAGTTCAGAATGTTAACTATATATACACAAAGTAGAGAAGTGAAAAGCCATATCTGTCTTCGAGATACCGTACATTGATAAGCTTCAATTAGAGCGAAACGCGTCTGTACGTTCCCGTTGATGGAGTTGGCTTTTCAGTAATTTTTAATTATCCTAATGACTTTTCAAGTTTGTTTATTATTTCAACGCACTCGATTAGCGACATTATTTGTTTTTCCAACTGCAATATAGAAGTGGAAATAAAACTGTAATTGGCTTTAATAAACGCCATTTGTTGAGGTATTTCTTTACTAGAATACACCTTTTGGGCATCTATCACAGATTGTTCATCCCTATCAAAATCTATAATAATTGTCTTTATTCCTTCATAATGATTTCCATGAAAAATACCAGTCTCCAACCAAGTCGGACGTCATTACCAAATTAAATTATGTAAATGTAGAGTCAAATGATAAACTTATTTCTTTGATGTAGTGTCTCTGTTACCAAGTGTTCCAATAGATACTAATTTATTTATGCTAAAAAACCTTCTAGAATTCAATTCGATCTCTTCTCTTTAACAAACGAATATATAAAAGTAACAACACTTTGCATGGATCAAAACACTTTCTCTTTCAACTATAACTTCTATAAACAAACACATGGCACTGTTATGGGCAATCCTTTATCACCTTTCTTAGCAAACCTAGAAAAGAAAGTCAAAGCTAATTGTGACATTTTGGCTAAGTTTTGGTCAAGATATGTAGATGATATGTTTGCAGTGATACCCGAATCTTTCAATACGGACTAATACAGAGGCTTACTTAAATATTTTAAATAAACAATATTCTTCAAAACGTTTCACGCACTAATTAGAAAAAGATAAAACTTTACCCTTTTTAGATTTAAAAATTTCATTATCAGACAATACTTTTCAATTTGACATCCACAGAAAAGAAACACATACAGACAATTACATTCATAAACACTTGTACACTTTTCACAAATATAAAGAGAGCAGTTTTTATTTGTTAATCAACAGATTACTGTCAATCCCTCTATTTCCTATGAATTTTAAGAAAGAATTAGAGTACATAGTTAAAGTTGCAGAATCGAATGGTTACAACAAACAATAAGTATTGAAAATTAAAAACAAATCAGAAAAGAAAAGGCTGAATACTTCAAAAATCACTATAATATCAGACACTTCGAACAACAACAAAAAATACTGTAAGATATCACTTCATAAAAATTGGAATAACAGTGTAATAAAACTGTTTAAAAAATACAATTTAATTGCAGCTTTCTCCAACAGTAATAAGTTACAACAGTGTCTAAAAACAAAATTTGTTAAAACAGATCAGTTGAAAGAGTCAGGCATTTACAAAATAAGTTATAATTCTTATTCAAAATTATACATCGGGCAAACGAGAAGAAATGTTCAAACACGATACAAAGAACACTTGGCTGACGTTAAATTACACAACATAGAAAAGTAAGCATTAGCTCTACATCATACAGATATAGGTCACAACTTGAATTTAGAAAATGTTAGTTTAGTTAAAAAAAGCAATAATAGAAATTTAGACATGTAGGAAGATATATACATGAAAAAAACACAAAAATTATCTTCTAAATAATGATATTTCACCTCTCAATAATAAACTGTTAGCATGTATACCAACATAATTAAATACTTAAGACATCTTCTAAACAGGTACTAAATTCTTCATTCACATTAATATTTTATATTAATATTAATTATTATTAATAATAATAATATATATTAATAATATAAATATATAAATTTTTTTTCACCCTACCTCTAATTTTTCTGTATATGATGTATTTTGATATTATTATTGTCTCGTAGATATTATGTTCAAACAGTACTACTGATGATTTGTGCAGAGCACACGAAATTACATTTAGTTTATTAAAACTGTTTCTGTGAGAAAAGTGTTTTGTTTTATTTTACTATTATTATTATTATTTATGGGCCCACCGTCTTGCCCGTTTTTTTGGTTTATTTTGTCATAAATAATAATAATAACAGTAATAACAACAACAAGCAACAAAGTCATAATTTAATTGTAACAACTAACTTATTATTATTATTATTATTATTAATATTATTATTATTATTATTATTATTTCCTCCACTCACAAGAACATTCAATTTGTCCTTGGTTGCCAGTGTGTTAACCCATCGGTTCGTGAGAACAAGATGGCTGGCATAAGTATCATAATATTATTATTGTTGTTTATTGTTTCTTATTTCCAAGTATTTTCCCGTAACATAACTATGCAGCTCTCTTCCATATGGCATGCTTCATTCTTAGTAAGCAAATAATAACACCTCCCACCATGTATGGGGGCTTTATTTTCACGGCCCAGAGGGTCCGGCGCATTAGTTGTTATGTTGACGAAGTGGGTTGAAATGAATGTATCTCAACAACATCCTCGCCTGAGTCTATTGTTTCTACTGAAGCATGCCATATTTGTGTTTCATGAACAATTCGCTGTTTCAGTCCTTGCTTTTTAATCAGTGTTTGAAGCAAGTGTACCTGATTGGGGCTTCTATCCCAAACCAACGATTAGCTCAGGAAACCGTGGGGTCGCTAGTCCCCAGTAACCTAGCTCTAGGCTACCCTGTGCGGGATTATTATTATTATTATTATTATTATTATTATTATTATTATTATTTCCTCCATTCACAAGAACATTCAATTTGTCCTTGGTTGCCAGGTTGTTAACCCATCGGTTCGTTAGAACAAGATGGCTGGCATAACTTTCATAATATCATTATTATTGTTTATTATTTCTTATTTCCAGGTATTTTTCCGTAATCTATCTATGCGGCTCTACTACATATGGCATGCTTCATTCATAGTAAGCAGATAATAACACTTCTCCCATGTAGGGGGGGTTAAACTTACTCGGCCCAGAGGGTCCGGCGCTTTAGTTGTTATGTTGACGAAGTGGGTTGAAATGAATGTATCTCAACAACATCCTCGCCTGAGTCTTTTGTTTCTACTGAAGCATGCCATTTTTGTGTTTCATGCCCAATTCGCTGTTTTAGTCCTTGCTTGTTAATCAGTGTTTGGAGCAAGTGTACCTGATTGGGGCTGCTATCCCAACCCAACGGTTAGCTCAGGAAACCGTGGGGTTATTATTATTATTATTATTATTATTATTATTATTATTATTATTATTATTATTATTATTATTATTATTATTATTATTATTATTATTATTATTATTATTATTATTATTATTATTATTATTATTATTATTAATATTATTATTATTTCAGAACTTTCCGACAGATTTAACAAATTAAAAATAAAATAAAGTACCTACATGTAGGGTATTTGCGTATACCAATGACTCAGTCTGAAACGCGATTTGTTGAATATATATTGCTCTGTTTAGTACATTTATATAAAGGTGGTCGGTAGTGAGCGTTAAATAAAAGAAAGCTATAAACATTTTCTCAGATGAAGCTATAAAACATAAACGTTTATATTTATTTTAATACGTGCTTTTATAACACAGACGCCTCGCTGACATAAAAAGGGGAATTTAGCCTCTCATATTTTTTAAGAATAACCGCCCATGTATAAACATGTTCCTATATATATAGCTGGAAAATATGAATTTATAATGGATAATATTACGCGAAAACTCCATATTACTGTACATTTACGCTCACAAAACGTATACGACTATGAATATATGTAACCCAGAGCACAAATAATAGTGGTTATCCGTGATGGAACAGTCTGTGCGGTAAAACAGTTCATCCGTATGAAAACCTCACACTACCATGACTAGTAATAAAATTACGACACAATTGTATAATAACTATGAAAAGCTGTCACTAATTGCGCTTTTTGAAATTTAATTTCCAGAGCACACGTTAGTCAAGTTTTAATTCAATATTACCTGGAAGGTCTCGGCTTCTGAGTTTGAGTTGATGTTCTTACTTATATTATTACGTCTTTCATTAAATTCTACAAGGGATGTCCGATATTAATCCTGAAATATTATCGAGGGGTGTTTCGGCACCTCTAAGCTTACTTTATTATAAGAAAATTAATACTGGTAGCCGTAACTTTGTGGTAATTCATTTTGAAAATAATAAAATAAAATAAAACAATGACTTTGTTATACCACTTTATTCACATATAATCTTTATTATTGTATTATTTTGAAGTAATTTTTTTTCCTGTTTGTAGGTACGAGGTATTCTCCAAAGAGAATAAGATATTTAGCAAGTCATAACTCACTGCTACACAAGAATGTTTAATTTAATTTTAAATGATATTTTTCACAAATATTTCGAATTTAAAATATTTAAAATTTTAGCTATTTTGTATATATTCGTTTGTAAGGGTTTCTTTTGTTATCGCTCTGGTCAAAACAATCCTTCCAAGAACTTATCTATCGAGCGATGGAACCAGGCACTATCCAAAGTTTATTACGAATTTCTGAAAATTATATAACGTGTTAAGTGTTCATTTGAAAAGTCAATCTAGTAGCTTGTGATTTACTGAGAACATTTTGAAGTATGTCGTAAATTAAAATTTACTACTTAAGCTACGAAGTAGAATATTTTGACAGTTTCATACATACAAATAAATAACAAATAATAGGTATTTATTGAAAACAATAACAAATGTTGAAAATGTTGTCCTTCAAGATCAATGCACTTTAAAATCCTCCGTTCAAAATTTCTGATATTCTGCAACATTACTGGATTGTTATTAATTTCCATGCATTTCTGTTCGATTATCTGCAGCATATCATTCAAATTCAATATAGGTGTTCAAAATATGTTATTTTTTAGATAAGACCACAAAAAGAAGTCGCAAGGTGTTAAATCGCATCAACGTGCAGGCCAGGCAATTTCAGGATTTCGACTAATTATACGCTCATCAAAAAATTCTCGTAAATAATCCAACGATTCTGCAGTACAGTGACAAGGTGCTCCGTCTTGTTGGAAATATGCATTTGGTAGTTCATCATCATGCAACTGATTGACAGATGGTTGTAAAATTTGCGTACGCTACCTTTGAGCAGTTAACGTTCCCTGAAAAAATATTGGTCCAATGATACGCCTTTGGCTTATCGCTGCCCAAATACCAATTTTCTCAGGATGTAGCGATTCTTCATTAATTACATGTGGATTTTCCCTACTCCAAATTCTTGTATTTTGTGAATTTATCCCGTTTTATAAGACCATGCTTAAGATGACTCTTTGCGAAAGTTCTCCATTAGTGTTCATATTTACAAACCATTACAAAACTGTAGTCTTCGTTGGTAATCAATTTCTGACAATTCTTGTACTGCTGTGACACGGTATGGATAAAGTTGCATATCTTTTTTTAATAACTTGTGTGTTGTATCAACAGAAAGATTTATTTGTTGACTCAAATGTCGAACAGATGTTTGTGGTTTATTTTCCATTATTTTTTCAACACGATTGACAACTTAAGGTGTACGTTTCTTAACTGCTCCGCTGCCTGATTTTCTTAAGATACTACCAGTTTCAGAAGAAAGTTTTAAAGTTCTATCCAAAGTATTCATAAATTGTATATAATTTATTACAAAATGTGGAAACTCAACCTAAAATTCTACCATGCAATCTTGAACTGAATAAATCCATAAACCATCAATTTTATTACCACTTCGAAAATAAGCCTAGACTAAAAAAATTTATGTTCTAAAGTGAAAGCCATTTTAGAACTGAGAAGAAATTTATTTAAACCAGAATCGACGCACGATTATTTTATGCACTAACTGATATTTGTGATTGACATTATCAAATGTCATTTGGATTTACCTTTACGGAACAACAACCACATACTAATATATTTGCGTCTTATTCTATCAAAATTTCAAAGTAACTTAGATTGACTTTTCAAATGAACACTTGTTATATATTTCATTTAAATTTAGTTATTAATTCATTAGATACGGCTTCTCTTTTAATTATTTCTCCTTAATATTTATTATCGAACAATTTTTCCTACATGTTGGAATATATTTACAGCTATTAATATCGAAAGCATTTTAATGCTTTCTTAACAAGGAATATTTTAATAATATTTATTTCATCGACATCGTAACTCTCTGATCTCGTCTTTAATTAATTCTTGATTCTTAGACATTGTCAACTTCGTTTCCTCTCATTAAACTGTATCGTAAAAGAAGCCTTTCGTCAACCACCCGTTCTCAACCCCACAAAAAGTGTTCTTCATTGTTCCAACTGCAATGGGTTAAACATCGTTTTGTCCTAAGAATTAACTTTACAAGTACTAGTCCAATTACCACGTGCCCACATGTACACGTTTTGAAGCTAACTCTTTATTGTTAGATACATATACTACTCTCTTATTTACATTCACATTAATATAATTAATTGACTTTCTTTCCAGTATGTAATTTTCGTGTTGTAATTTTTAGATCCTTATTCGACGTTCCTTGTACATATTACGTTTATTAAATCATATTAATACATAACTTTCTGAAATTACTGCAAATGAGAATAAATGACTATTAAAATATGCAAAAATATGTAAGGTTTAAGTGATAGTTACGCAACTAAGTTATTGTCAAGATATTAAATAATGTCAGTATAAAATTTAGAAATACCACAGCTAAATAATGACTGGACATGAGTTAAAGACTCACTCAGTATAGTAAATTAAATAAAATACTAAATCATTTACAATAAATTGAATAATACGTTAAATTAATACACAGAATAGCACTGAGTTTGAGACAAATCCCAAACAATAGTGCATAAGATTTCATAAAAAAAAAATCAGATTGACGTATCGTAGTATAGTGACTTATCTGCTGGTGGGGTCCGTCCGAACCCCAATTTCCAGTTGATAAAAACAAAAAATGTTTACATTGCTTATTTATTTTTTTTAAAGAAATACAACAAACAGTAATATTTATAAGCGATTAAACGTTATTAAAACATATATTGCAAACTAAATTGGTGTGATCTGGGCAAATGTGTTTGCCGCATTTTTTGCATACACTCTTAACCTTTCGGTCTTTGTCCGTGGAGCAGAGATCGCATCGCTTTTTTAGTGTTGGCTCATTGTTCGTAAAGGTTGTAGGTAGCTCTTTACCCAACTGCTTTGCAAATTATTGTTTACAGTTCACGCGGTAATCGGCTGAGATTTCTTCGTTGCATATGCGCAGTAATGAGGCTTTTTCCGAGGCTTACCAGCAAATGTCGCCTTTTAAATGTTTCTTCTCGCCCACACTTCAATACTACCATACTATTTACACCTGCTATATTTATCATAGCGTAAAAAAATACCATGGGCCAACGCCTCGTACGTCTAGCTACTGAATAATTGGCGCATAACTGATCTAATACATCTACGCCAACTTTGGTCCTATTATAATCATTGATCATATCAGGTTTTCCATTTTCAGTGCTTATTTTTTGATCGTGGTGCATGGTAGATATCAATGACACCGATCGGTTTTTTTTAGGCACATATGAAGCTATTGTTATATCATTGTTATGTCCAAATATCGTAGAACCCACTTGTCTCCTTCTGTTAGGCTTAAACTCAAGTGGTAATTGCGGTTTGTTGATTCTTATAGTTCCTAAAAGAGTCAAGCCTTGTTCTCTCAGTTTGTTACATAACTCGACTGACGAGAACCAATTATCAGTTGTGACATTCCGATTTGTGTTTTGTATGGGAGGTATGAGCTTTAGGACGTCGCGGGTTGGTACAGATACTTTATCTATTGATACTGTATTTTCCTTGCCAGTATAAACAAATGCATTACACAGGTAGAAAGTACGTGCACCGCAGAGGCACATAATTTTTAGATCCTACTTCGCCGGTTTCTTGGGCATGTACATTTTAAATGAACATCTGCCTCGAAATGGTACCAACATCTCATCGATGGTGAGATATTCTCCTGGAGTATATAAAGATTCACAATTCGCAATAAAAATATCCCAACATTCCTGTATTGCAGCCAATTTATTATGCTCTTTTCTTTGATCTCTTGTAAGTGCATCATCAAATCGCAAACATGACAAAATAAACAGACAACGAGTTACACTCATTGTAGCCCGAAAAACATCCCGACCAGTTCCATCATTGGCAAATAAAGCAGATATATCCTCGTGATTAGATTTCATAACACCTGATAGATATAAAAGACCAAGGAAAGTGTTTAGTTCAATCATATCCAGTTCAGCTGTGTACGATCGCCGAGGTACTTGAAATTGCTCATGTCTGTTCCTTATTTTCACATTTGTATGCAACAAGATGGTCTCTAGCATATTATCAGTAAAAAATAACTTCCAGACTGCTGTAATGTCATTTTTATCGATATTTTTGGCTCTCCCTTTGGAGCCTGGTGGATGTATAATCAGATTGTGAGTGCGAGTACGTGAACGACTTTTACATGCCTTCTGCCATTTAAAATTTTTATCCTTACCATAAAATACATTACTATCATCGGAATCGTTATCAAAATGGCTTTCATCGCCATCTGAAGAAGCTTCTGAATTTGTTTCATGATCGCTAGCTTGAAATTCGTTTTCTTCAGCTGCGCTTTCATCGGAATAAAAATTTGGATCATTCGCTATTTCATTTAATTCTGATTCAGTCAAAGGTCTACTCCACTCATTCATTGACATGGTAAAATTGACAAAAATACACTAAAAATAATGCATTATATAGTTAGGTTTTTGAAGAGCTAATAATAATTTCACTGTACACTTACGTGTTGTTGGGGTCTTTAAAGATTCGAGGTCTTATAATTTTCAAAATAATTTAGCTGTTGACTTTGCAGCTACACACGTCTCTTATAACTAACCTAATTTAAGATTAGGTTGACCCACAACGCCATCTGTTTAATACTCTAAAGAATGCTAACAGAAAACTATACCGCCAGGTTCGCGCGGACCCCACTAGCACAGTTAAGAGATAATATGCTCTAGATGTGACTAAAGATTTAGATCAGGTATGGGCAACCTTTGCTTAGCTGAGGGCGTAATTCGGGACTTAATCAGGTCGCGGGCCGTAGGCAAGAAATAATTAAGTAGTAGTGAATAAAGAAGCAACAAAAATTCACACATTTTTTTATTTATTAATTATAATAGCATAATCAAACAAACAAAATTATATTAATACGAATTAATAAAAAAAGATAGAAAAATCAAATGAAAATTAATGAGATATTTGAGTTTGAGGCTGAGAAACAAGATGATCAATATTGGGATCAATATCAGTAGTACATAGGCGCAAACTGTTTTCTAAATTAACATTTGTAAGCCGAATACGATACCTATTTTTATTAATTTTCATGATTGAAAAAAGCTGCTCACATTTATACGTGCTTCCGAATGTGAAAATTATTTTTCGTGCGAAAACTCTCAGCTGTGGATACTTTTCTTCGAAAAGGTATGTTCTGTAAAATTCGCTTAGTTCCACATCATCAAATTTAGACTTCAAATATGAGTCTTCTTGAAGCTCGACCAACTCCTTTTGTAGGTGAAACGAAGAATCTTTCACAATACACTTAGAAGGATTTGCAAAAATATTGAAAGTGCTATCCTTATTCTTAAAATCGGAAAATCGATCAGTGAATTGCTCTGGCAGTAGTTTCAGTTCTTCGGCATAGCCATATTCAAAGTTTTCGTGACTGGATAATGTTTAAAAATGAAAACAGTTTTTATTTCTCATTTGTGTTTCCCACAAGCGAATTTTGTTTTGACTGAACAGCTGATTTACCAATTGCCCTTGTTTTTGAAGCAAGTTCAGGTCGCTTATGTGTGCTGCGATGTCTACCAAGAACCAAGTCACAAGCCCAAGTTGGATCACAAATTTGCGGCAATCTTTTCTCTTTCATTTCCATAAAATCAGTTATTTCTTTTCTAAGGTCATAAAACCTTTTTAGCATTTTACCTTTGCTTAGCCACCTTACTTCGCAATAATATGTCACATCATCGTGTTCTGAAGAGAGTTCATCCAAAAATGCTTTAAACTGACGAGGGTTAAGACCGCGGGATCTAATGAAATTAATGGTATTTACTACCACATCCATAACATTCTTCAGTCGAATGGACTTAGAGAACAAGCTTTGTTGGTGAATAATTAAATGCAGAATTATTAAATAACATTTTTGCACATTCATAGCGGTTGCTCTTCCCTTCATAATTTCGATAAAAACTTTTCGTGAACCGACCATTTAAGGCGCAGCATCTGTGCACACTCCAACTAATTTACACCACAGTAAACTATATTGCTCAAAAGTACATTGCACCTCGGCACAAATATGTTTTCTACTAGTGGTCCCTTGTAGCGGCCGTTAAGCCAGTAATTCCTCTGTCACTGCAAATTCTTCATCAACACCTCGTATAAAAATAGCTAAGTCAGATAAATCTGTACTCTCATTCAAAGCAATCGAAACCAGCCAATCTATCGGTCAATGTTTTTTTGATATCACTAGCCATCATATCTATACGTCGAACAACAGTACGTCGCGATAAGCTCATTTTCTCAAACTCTTTCTTCTTTTCTGGACACAAAAGTTCTGCTACATCTACTAACAAACAAATCTACTTTAACAAACTGACCCTCAGAAAATGACTTCGATGCTTTCGCTATTTTGGAACTAATTATAAAACTAGCTTTAACAACACTGTCTAGATATGATTTTTGTGAATAGAACATTTGATGCTGTTTCCCTAAATCGGTAATGAGTTATTTAATTTTATCCTTTTTTAACTGGCCCGTGAGTAAATTATATTGAGCGAAATGCTTGCTGGAGTAATGTCGCTTCATATTGTATTCTTTTAAAACAGAAATTGTTTCATTGCACAACCAACACATAGATTTACCACTGTGCAAGATAAAAAAGTATTCATCAGTCCATTTGTCTTGGAGTTGACGACATTCTGTGTCCACTTTCCGCTTTTTTAAACCAGATATGTTGATAGAATTTACTTGAATGACACGCGCACTGAGCGGTTTATATATTACCCCCAATAAGCAACTAGAACACTCTCGATCGTACGCGAGTGCTTCAAGCGCATCCGGCTTCCCGAATGTCTATCTGTTTGTCTCTTTCTAACGACTATTTCTGACTAGATCTGTGGCGTTACACTGCGTACGCTTAATAATATTATTTATCGATTTGAATTGATATCGTTATTTCAATTTTCTGAATCTCTCGCGGGCCGGATTGAAACTGGTGGAGGGCCAGATCCGGCCCGGGGGCCGGGGGTTGCCCATATATGTTCTAGATGAAGTACTTATCAAAAATTAACTATTAAAGAAACAATGGAGCTATAAATGACATTTCATTATTACAGATAGCAAAATCAAAGAAAATGTTATAGAATGTAGGGAGAATAAGAAAAAGAGTACATTGGAAATCCCTCGATGTACCTAGACAGTTAAAATTATAGTTTCATTGGTTGACTTCGCAGATATTTCTTGGTGAAACATTCTTATAATAACTTGATTAATTATTCGAAAATAAAACACTTGGCTTAGTTTCACAACTTCTTTAATTAGATACACTAACAATTGTTTCGGCTATTAGGCCATTATCAAAGAGCTATCTCAAACTAAAACTTACTCTACTTAAGGTTAACATATATACCTGTGTTCCTTATGGGTGGGAGAATGTGGGTAATTGATATTTAAGATTGTATCGATATAGGAGGTATTTATGAATTCTAATTGCGTGTTTGTGATCACTCTATTTTGTTTTTGGGATTTTTTAATTTCAAAAATCTCTAATATATTTAACTTTTTACTTTTTGCTACATTATGAATGAGGTTACAGTTCTTTATATCGGGTAAGTGGTTCTGGTCTATACAATGTTCCGTGAACCCTGTGTGTTTAACACTATATTTTATATCTCTAATATGTTCAGTTAACCGTTTATTAATACCTCTGCCACTCTGTCCGATATAAATCGCTTCACAATTCTGGCATTTTATGGAATATACTCCTGATTTCTCTAAGTTATCTATTTTATCTTTAGTATTATTCAACAATGTACCTAAATTTACTTTGTTTATCCACACTATGTTAAATAAATTCAATAATAAAATTTACAGCCAGATAGATGGGTTACCGATGGGTTACCGATGGGAAATCCACTGAGCCCATTGTTAGCTAATATATACATAGATCACTTGGAAAAAATTATTTAAGATTCATAATACCGTTACAAGACAAATACATTATTGGGCTAGGTACGTAGATGACATTCTGTGTATTTGGAAGGGAACCGATAGACAATTAACAGAATTCCTAACACTACTTAATACACTAAACCCCAAAATACAGTTTACTATAGAAAAGGAACACAAAAACACATTGAATTTCCTAGATATTACAATACACAAAAAAGACAACAAGTTAGTATAAAAAATATATAGAAAACCTACATTTTCGGATTATATATTACACGCTAACGCAAATCAATCACAAAAAATTAAAATGTCAACTTTCCATAGCTATATACATAGAGCAACAAGTATACTACTAAATAAGGAAGCCTTTAATAATGAAATAAACACAATTAAAATAATAGCAAAAAATAATGGTTACAACCCAGATATCATCGATAATTTGATAAAACATAAAGAAAAGAAAATACTTCAAAAATTGTTATACCCAGAAATAAATGAATTAAAGAAACCTAGTTGGCATGTAATCACTTATATCCCTCCCATAACACAGAAAATAAACAAATTACTAAAGAAACTCAACATTAACATAGTGTGGATAAACAAAGTAAATTTAGGTACATTGTTGAATAATACTAAAGATAAAATAGATAACTTAGAGAAATCAGGAGTATATTCCATAAAATGCCAGAATTGTGAAGCGATTTATATCGGACAGAGTGGCAGAGGTATTAATAAACGGTTAACTGAACATATTAGAGATATAAAATATAGTGTTAAACACACAGGGTTCGCGGAACATTGTATAGACCAGAACCACTTACCCGATATAAAGAGCTGTAACCTCATTCATAATGTAGCAAAAAGTAAAAAGTTAAATATATTAGAGATTTTTGAAATTAAAAAATCCCAAAAACAAAATAGAGTGATCACAAACACGCAATTAGAATTCATAAATACCCCCTATATCGATACAATCTTAAATATCAATTACCCACATTCTCCCACCCATAAGAAACACAGGTATATATGTTAACCTTAAGTAGAGTAAGTTTTAGTTTGAGATAGCTCTTTGATAATGGCCTAATAGCCGAAACAATTGTTAGTGTATCTAATTAAAGAAGTTGTGAAACTAAGCCAAGTGTTTTATTTTCGAATAATTAATCAAGTTAAAATTATAGGACAAGCAAAAATGATATTTAAGGTGGCGTAAATTTTAAGAAATTAATTAGGACAGTCGGTTTACAATAACTATGCGCTATACCGAAAAAATACAGTAGTCTAAATCGACCTAAAACAATGCATTATAATTTTCATTATTCTGTAAATAGGCCCATTTAATAATAAAGAATATTTTTATTATTATTTATGTCAAAAGTTAGCATACTTATTTATCGTAATTTTTATAATTGTGACTCTGGATTTGTAATGAACATGAAAATACTTCACATGAGATAATGCCCTTAATGTAGATGCCCCTAACATTTAGACAATTCATAGAGATAGGAATGCTATACAATCTCAATTATATTTCCAGCCTAATTAGGACAGCAATTGAAACATTAATTTTCATTAAGTTAATTAATGACACGGGCATGTATCAAATTCAATCGACGCAAAGTGCAGCACATTACAGGCTGTAATTTATGCGGATGAAATTAAATTTATGTCTGCATTATGCGCGCTCCGAAGCGCGAATTCAAACTGCCTTTTAATTGGACGTTTTGAATTGTGCGGCTAACGTACATCGGACAGATCTGTTCGATAGAATCAAGTGATAATTCGAAACGGTTGGCTTAACTTATTTGTTTGTGATATATCAGCCAAGGAAAGTATGAAATGATGAATTAGACATTGCGAATTCAGAAGTAATGGCGCATTTCGTGGTAAATCTTCAGTTTATTCAGACAAATTAGATGAAATACAAATATACACGGTCGATTCAAAATGAAACTGGATTAATTTAAAAAGAAAAAGAAAACAATTGATCAGAAAAAAAATCTTTAGTTACTTTTCGACATAGAATCCTGTTACAATATGAAACAGACATGTAAAAAATTTACATATCTGTAACTGTACACATGGACAATACACCTCGTATTTTCAGCATTTACTTCTGATTAATACATATTGCCATGGATTTTTCCATGGAGAAGAAAGGAAAATAATAGAACTATATTGAACTTTTTTGTGTAGTACATTTATTAAACTTATGTATCTCATTTTGGTGTCTATTTTATTTCAGACGGGGATCGTTATAAATATATTTAATTTTAAGTGATGAATTTTATTATGTTTGAAATTTTGATCCATCCTCGTATATTTAGGTTGGTCAGATGTTTAAAGCTGCCGCCACCCCGGATATCATATTGTAATAAGATGTATATTTTTCTCTATATCTTGATTTTATAGTTGGTGGGGATATCCGTGTGGATCCTGGAACTTCATTTTAGAGATTATTTGAATGTCCTTGAAGATAGGTGTGTATAAGTGTATATTGGACACGACTTAATTTTGTCTAATATAATTGAAATTTTGAATAATTCGTTGATAGTTTTAGTGCGTCGTATGTGAGGTAAACGTAATTTATCGTGAATTTACAGATCATTTATATTTGTAATTTTATTTAAATGTAACACCTATCTAAAGAAAAGGAATCTCTCATGTTTAATAGAGATATACTTTAATTAATGTAGGTATCTTTATAATTATTAATATATATATTTGTTGAAGAAAGCGCTATAATTAACTTGTAAAATTTTTGTGAATTTTTTTATGTATTCAGAATAATATCTAGAAAATTTATTAGAAGGTTTTTTGTGGAGTTTGGTTGTTTTTAGTCACTTTGAATATTTCAGTACGTAGGAAGGTGGGGACGAGTTTGTGTAATGTCATGTGTTTGCAGTCATGACAGTTCAGATTTTGATTTCGCGCGCAGAGTAAACAATTCTTTACTTTGACGTTTGAGTTTTGGATATATTTTATTGTTGTTTAATAAATTTTCTTGTATATTAAAATTTATAATTTTGATCGTGGTTAGTCAGATTGAGGTTTTTAACGGTTTGTATCTTCATATGATATCCAAACCTTTTTGCCCTCTGTACTGTGCCTTTAGCAGTTCAACGTTGCACTTTGTAAAGTTGATTTTTTTTTTTTTTTAATTATATAAATGTAATTAGGGAAAATGTGTGTATAATTTGTCTGACACCTCGTGTTTTGTTTTATGATATAACCTGCATCCGAAAGGATCGACCCGAGAGAAGTGAGCTCTAGGAGATCTACGAGACTGAACAGCCGGAAGCATAAGTTGTAGTGTGAACAAAAAGATTAATAAGCAATCAAAAGCACATTCCACTGCAATATGTTTCTGCCATCTAGGCGTCATCAGTCAAGCTAGTGAAGCAATGTAATACAAATGAAACAAATTTTTATGAATAGATTTGTATCTGTATATACATTTCATTGAAATCGCCTACAAGATAAAGCAAATTTCATCCTATAAGGTGGCACTTATTTCATAAGTGACATCTGACGGACGAAAGAGACTTTGCCGAAAAAGGCTACCTTTCGCTTGAATAGCTAAGCTATTACATAAGGGAAAAAATACGTATAGGTGTAGTCCATTAACACGAGCCAGATGGCGGTAAATATACAAAAAGGTTGTGTTTATGTATGAAAATACGTTATGCACGTATAAAGCATTTGTTACAAGTTGAAACAGACATGTAAAAAATTTACATATCTGTAACTGTACACATGGACATTGTATATTTACCGCCATCTGGCTCGTGTTAATGGACTACACCTATACGTATTTTTTCGCTTTACCACATAAGTTGACTCATCGTGGAAAATTTTTATCTTTCTCATTACCTCACTATTTCAAACACGAAACACATAATAGGAGAAAAAAGAGAAGCGCAAGTGATGCTGTTAATTATGGAATAGTAGTTGATGGGAACTATCATCGCCTAAAACTTTGGCCAAACTACAAATTGTTGTCCCCGCATGCAAATAGCTTAGCTATTCAAGCGAAAGGTCACCTTTTTCGGCGAAGTCTCTTTCGTCCGTCAGATGTCACTTATGAAATAAGTGCCACCTTATAGGATGAAATTTGCTTTATCTTGTAGGCGATTTCAATGAAATGTATATACAGATACAAATCTATTCATAAAGATTTATTTCATTTGTATTGCATTGCTTCACTAGCTTGACTGATGACGCCTAGATGGCAGAAACATATGTATTAAGCAGAAGTAAATGCTGAAAATACGAGGTGTATTGTCCATGTGTACATTTACAGATATGTAAATTTTTTACACGTCTGCTTCATATTGTAACAAATGCTTTATACGTGCATAACGTATTGTCATACATAAACACTACCTTTTTGTATATAGAATCCTCTATACATAATTGGCAGCGGTTATACGATCTATGGAACGCCTGGAAAAGCTTATATGCTGAAATCGATTTTATGATATTTGTCATTAATACTTGATTAGCCTCGAGATTCTCAAAATCTCTTCTATTGAAGCGAAGTTTAAGTGAAACTTGAGAGTAGAGTGGGTTTGTGTTAGAACAGAAAAATTTTGAACAAACAATGTTTTCATAAGAATATTATTATTATTTATGGCACTTTGCATTAATTCCCAGGTACGTTTCGGCTTTATTTCGTCGTGAATATACGATCACTAGGTGCGCATCCCCTTATGATGCTTTGTTAAATATCTCGTAGAAATTTTTTTTACAGATAAATATATGTTTAAACGATGATTATAATGTTTATGGACTATTATGACTAGGAATTATGTTGATAATTTTGTTTTAAATTGAATTTTGATAAAAAATTAACGGACAAGTATAATTCTGATGTGGACGGTATAAAAATTTCTAGAATAGACGCCAGTTGTCCTTTGTTGATTTCAAGGCGTTATTTTAAGCAAATTATCTTGATTTTTACATTGAAATAAATTATTATTTAAGTAAAATTTCGAATGTAAAAATCGTTTATCTACGACCATCCTATAATTAACAATTTATTTAATAAGTTTTTATGTGTAAAGAGCTACATTAAATAAATCGTGCGTAAATGAATTAAATCATGCGTAAAAACCCAATGTAAATTAAATGGGACTATCATTATTAATGACTTCTGTTGACAACGATGTCAAGCGACAACAAACAAAACAAAAGTAATTTTGTCTATTGTGCAGTCTGTAAATTACAATTTTTCAGTCCTAACGGTGAGAAACAACTAATTTATTGCGAATTCAATGGTATTTAAACACATTTTGATTATTTAGAGAGATCATTATGGATGCGGAAGAATTTGCCGAAATTACTGAAACCACAAACAACATAACCTCAAACTTGTTACCAGAAATGTCAGAGATTATTACGGATCACGAAGAATTATTAGGTACACCTCCAGAAATCGATTATGTTGAAAAAGTTGACTGAATACATTTTTTTTTTAACTAGGTCGTAGATAAAATATTGTATGACACACGTGTCTGAAAGGCTTTTATGCACTCCTTGCGATTAAAACACTCGCCTTCGGCTCGTGCTTTAAACTTCGCAATTCGTGCATAAAAGCCTTACTTCACACACTTGTATCATAAATAACTATTAACTAGATTCCTAAAATTGTTTTAAGAATTTAGAAGTATTAATGCATGTATAGCAAGCGGCAGTTAAGTTGGCGCGAAGATAGAGTGCGCAGTAGCCGTTTTTAAAAACGTCCATCCCCACTACTCAAGTAACTGTCAGAATACATTTGACGTTTGTCATTGACGTTTGACGGAACATAATGTTTTTGCTAGGGGATCATAAAGTGATACACGGCAGAGGTTAGAATTATCTGACATTTGATGTAAAACCAAATACAAATCTCCCCACTACTTCTAATCCTGCGCGAACTTACCCCTCCTCGCGCCAACTTTGGCAACAATTGGCGTTTGCTATACCTTTGAGATTAGGTTATGTGTGCTGCGTGTATTGCATACTGATATATTTGCGCGCTTTCTGTTTAAATAATGGGCGTGTCTAAACTAATGTCGATACAAAGTTTGAATATAAATAAATTAAATATCTTTTTAAACTCGCGTTAATGGATTTGATGAATTAAATAAATGGTTAAAAATAAAAAGTAAATTTTGAATAAATATAATTCGGATACATATAATTTTCGACGTTAACGCTGAATTAGAAGTAGAGTTTTAACTTAACTATTATTTTATTTTATTGTGGTGTTCATATAACTTCCGAATTTAATTTTATCTTAAAATTATTTGAGAAATTATCGCCGTGTGTAAAACAAGGTGAATTAGTGAGTTCTGTTCAAAGGAAAAAGGAAAGGATAGAAACCTGCAAGTCCTCTGTGTCGTTAGATTTTTAATTGGGATTTTATTAGCTACAACCCTCGTCTTTCTGATAGGAATTGTATACAGATTTACGTATTAAGTAGAATTTAGATTTATGTAGAATTTGATACGAGTTTTTAATGGAGTTTCATTTGTCTATTTCCCTACACTCCGACCCACGACGCTTTCGAAGAGATCGCTACTAGAAAATAGGATTCATTTTATTTAGCTACACAGCGGTCGCTGCAATCAGGTCTCTGATTGCTGGTGGCAGCGAAATCAAAAAGTTAATAGCTAGTAGATAAGCTATTGGGGTTCTAAAACAAAATACCATGTATTTTATTATGGAGGTTCATTTTGCATTTTTGGGGGTGAGACGTCAATGGGCATGCGCCAACCCCAACTCCTACAATATATTCCCTTATGGTGGGGAACGTAATAAGGGGGTGAAATTATGATTTTATGTGGGGGTGAGTTTTACATAGGGATAAGTTAGGCGATCGGCAGCTCATGATGGTTTGAAGAGACCTGCAACGGGGTACCAAGAGCCTGCAAGGGGTTGACAGGGGGCCTAGCGGATTGGATATCTTCCCATTGAACATGACTATAGAATCAATCCGCTTTTCAAGGGCGCGACATTTTTCGTTGAAACTTTTCACCTTGGCAATAGCCGTTGTAAGTTTTTATTTTGCACCAACATTTTTAGCACTATTCAACGAATTTTTTAATACTCGTAGGGTTTGATTACACTTTTAATATTTACTTTAAGATCTTCCATGTGAAGATTAGTATTGGAAAGTGCTCGTTTAAATTGTTGAACAGATTGCATCTTAGCTCAACGATGAACACTGACTGAATAACTCTCATACACATGTCCTCCACCATATATTATATTCATTTAATTAGATAATAATTACATCTAAAATTAGCTAATCATAACAATTGATTCAGCGCCCTCCCGGATTTTGCGATGGTCGCGTATGAAACTATATGTCTCGCTACCCTTTGCAGTTAGAACCGTTTTGACGTTATTTTCAACACCACAGGGCCTCCCCTGGCAACCCGTTGCCCCCCGTGCAGACTCCTTTCAGATCTCGGGGACCTCCTTGCAAACCTCTGGTATCCCTTGTAGACACCTCGGTCGCCCTCGGGACCTCCTTGCAGGCCTCTTCAAACCATCATGAGTTTTTGGTTACCTAACTCACCCCTATGTAAAACTCACCCCCACTTAAAATTATAATTTCACGCCTTCTTATCTTCCTCACCACAAGGGAATATATTGTAAGAATTGGGATAATGGAGCAATGGACACCGGCGGGTTGGCGCATGTGCATTGACGCCTCACCCCCCAAAAATTCAAAATGAACCTTCATAAAAAAATACATGCGATTTTGTTTTAGAACCCCCATAGCTTATCTACTATAGCTTATCCAGTCAATGGTTTAAGCATTAATTAAGACAAACATTAACGGTCGACAGTATTGGCAAATTATAGTCGAAACCAATGTTAGGCAGAGCACGGGATATGTTATAAATCGTGGTAATATTACAAATGGTGACATTAACGTAGTGGTTGGGATTATTACAAATGGTAACGCTAGTGAGATTATTACAAACGCTCTGCTCGCGAAAAGGAAACAAATAGTTGGGGTACTGGAATCTACAACACCGTTCAGTTTTATAGCTTCCAGGGTGTATTATATATTTTATATTGCTGAGTTGCATAATTTAAGTTTAATATTAAGTAAAGTAGAACTGAAATGATACTATAAACGGCAATGTTCCTTTAAGCAAAGAAGAAGGCACGTCCGGGCAAAATAAAAATTCCCCTGCCCTTATGTCATACATAAATTGCATATATTCGGAAAATACCATTATTACATGCACTTACACAGCAAACTCCGACGTAAATTATTAAAAGGAGAGCATTAACGTACAATATGAAGCGGAGAGCGCATCCCGTAGAATTTAATAAATTCATACTGAAAAGCGCGCACGCATATATACATTCAAAGGAGAGTGTAGCGAATAAAAGCGTGCGAACGGTGTTATTCACATGCTTTCGCCTTGCAGACGTTATGAGGACAGCGGCATAAATGGAGCAAACAAAGTGGTTTTCGTTTTTGTTCTAATTGAATGTTATTCTTTTATGCAAGTTCGCAACGATAAAATGTACACAGACCTGGTCATTTTCACTTGAAGGACTCGTCTCTGTATTTGCTCGTTGATGGTTATTAAAAAACGCGATGTCTATTCCAACGTTGGGCTTTTTTGCGTTTGAACAATTTACTCGCTTTTATTGTCTTGCTTTTTTTTTGTTATTATTATTTTTTGCGCAAGGACGGTCTAATCAACGACACAATTTATGCTTCGTTCTGTTGAATATTTTTCCCTCGTTTTTGGACAATTGTTTCGCAATGTTTAGCTGTATCAGAATGAGAACGGGTAAAATGATGTTTTTGTCAAAGAAGTTACTCAAAATGGCCTTTCATTTTATATTTCTAAATGAATACTGGAAAACATGGAATCTAATTGCGCATAGCTAAAATTAAACATGTGCGATGCTGTAAATAGTTCTTTAAAAACGTGGAAATACTTATTATAAAACAACTCATTTGTTACTATTAAGCGTTGAAAGTAATGTAAAATAGGAAATTATCACTTGTGAAATTTGCGTTAGTTACAAGTAAAGCCGGGATATTTAGAGAGCATAGATCTAGTAGCATGTGGTTGCTACTAGATTGACTTTTCAAATGAACACTTGTTACCTTTTAACAACAAAATAATGAGTTTTCTGGGTTTATTTAATGTTTTTTGAATGAAACAAGGCAATTAATAAAAGCATATTTTGCATATAATCCAGACTTTATTAATAATTATTTAATCCCATTTTTAAATTAAATTAAGCGCAAGTATATCAAATTTAAAATATTAAAAATTCCTTATGTTATATACAAGTCGTATTATCAAGTGAAAAACCTTTCTTTTGTAACGCATTGGTCAAAAAACCCATCCAATAAATTATCTACCAAACAGTAAACGCAGTTATTTAATATTCTAGAATGTTTGTGTAGAATTTACATGTATATGCAGTGTTAGTAAAAAGTATGGAACCCTCTAAGTATCTCTGCAACGATTCGGTTTTTTCTTAATAAAATTAGGTATACCTTTATAAACAGATTCAAGGATCTAGAAATAATATCAGATTTGATGTGTCACTTCCGGTTACACCGGAAATAGAATTTGTTATTTTAAATTGACCACCCTGTATATTTTCACATTTTTTAATTAAATTTTGAATACAGTGAACCTCCACAGTGCTAATAAAATTAAAAACATTACTTCCGGGAAATCAGTTTTCATTAGTAGAGACTGGATTTTATGCAAAATGCATATTTGTTGTTTTTTGGTTTATGCCTTCTATACTGTGTACTTATCCATTTTCCACCCTCAGAATACGTTTTTTACCATTTTTTTTAGTGCATATAATGCATATTTGGACACTTTACCATAACTGCATATGCACGTACATATTTCATAATTATTTTGCATATTTATGCATATATTCGCCATTTTCATAAGAACCATAATAAAATCTCATATGTAAAGATATTTAATTTGTTTGTGTAAACGTGAAGGGATTAGCATTCCTTCAACTTTGCATTAATGACTCATTACAAGTCCATCTCATTAATAATCAGATGGATTTAACTGTACTGATAATCGGTTTACAGGGCAATTAGAACTTACGTAAGAAATCCTTTTCAGAAATGTAGGTATTAATGCAGGTATATTATACCGTACGACTAATATCAATATAAGAAAAAGAAATAATTTACTTCATAGTTTGTTCATTCGTAAACGTGTTAAGGTCTGCGCTATTTGGTGAAACAAAAGTGAATTAAAAATTTTTGAAAATGCCGAAGATAGCTAAAGCGAAGTCATCTCTAATAAAAAATTGGATAAGTGATTGCAGTGCACTAAAAATTATTGACGAAGAAAGTGTTTTGTGCACACTCTGCGACAAAAGGGTAAGTTGAATTTTGAAATTCTAGAATTATGAGAATTTTTTTTTGTGTTCATAAATATAATGAAACAATTTCATAATAAATTATTATTAGATATGTTTAATTTTATGTTCTTTAAAGCTAATATATCTTTGTAATATTTCTTTGTCATAAACACCAAAATAACCAAAATCAATCAAATTTAAACAACTGGAGAACTTTACAAAACCAGACAATTTATTTTTCTAGTTTTTGTAGTAATATAGTAATTAATAATAATTATTATAACTGAATGTTAAAAATATATATTTGTTACACAGATTACCTGCCAGAAGAAATTTCAAGTAGTGCAACATTTGAACACAACATTTCATCAGAACAGGGTTTCTGAAAATTTGAATAAACCGCGGCAGCAACTTTTGGAGGAAAGTTTTCTCAATAATTCGAAGAATCCACAAGAAGCATTTTCCAGAGATTTGTGTAATCTTTTTGTGGGTTGTAATATTCCTTTACATAAATTGGACAATCCGATATTTCAAGAATTCCTGAAAACTTATTGCAAAGTCGATGATAAACCCATTTATGTACCCAGTTCCTCAACTCTACGCAAGAAATACATCAACGAAATTTATGAAGATGTTACCGATAGTATTAGAAAGGAGTTGAAAAACCAAAATCTTTGTGTCTCTGTTGATGAAACTACCGACACGAAGGGCCGTCGGGTTGCTAATTTGATTATTGGAACCTTAAATTTTTCAACTCTATCTAAAAGACATTTAATTAATGTAGGTAATTTAGACAAAACAAATCATGTTACCATAGCCAGGTTTATTAATGAGTCCTTAGCGAATTTCTTTTTACCCTACAAAGTACCTTTTGAAAAATTTCTGTTAATGGTAACTGACGCCGCTTCGTATATGTTAAAATCAGCTCAAAGTCCGAAAATTTTTTTTCCCAATTTAATCCATTGTACTTGTTTGGCTCATGGTTTAAATAGGGTTGCTGAAAAAGATAGATTAGAGTTTCCAGATGTAAATAATTTAATAAGTAATATCAAAAATGTATTTTTAAAGGCGCCCTTACGAGTGCAATTATATAACGAAATGCTTCCCGGCATTCCATTGCCACCAGAACCTATCATAACAAGATGGGGAACATGGCTTAAATGTGCTGTGTTTCTTGCCGATAATTACGAAGGCATCTAAAATGTTGTAACTCAATTTAATTCAGCAACCAGTCTTGCCATAGAAAAGTGTAACGTAATTTTCAATAATTCGACAATACAAAATCAGTTATCATATATTAAATCTAAATTTGCGATAATTGAGCAGGCAATTACTAGATTAGAAGATAGAAATTTATCTTTAAATGATGGTGTTGGCATTGTAAATGATATTGAAGAGAAAATTGGATCAGTCAACGGATTGACTGGAAAAAGAATTAAAGAAAAATTAGCCGCAATTCTAAGCAAAAATGGAGGTTTTGTTACATTAAAATCTATAAATAATGTAATTAGTGGCAATTTTAATGAAGACATTAATACCTAGTTTTAAGAATGCACCGATCACATCTTGCGATGTTGAAAGAACATTTTCCCAATATAAACATATACTTACAGATCGTAGACATAATTTAACTATGGAAAATTTAAAGAAATATATGGTTATTTATTGTAATAAATAAATATATAATTTGTAAATACGACAATTTATTGTAATAAATAAATATACAATTTGTAAATACGACAAATGAATTTTAATTTCCTAAAACATAATAAATAAATGCACATCATAAGTGCATATTGCATATTGTAAGTGCATATTTAGGGATTTTTTAAGTGCATATTGCATGCATATTTGGCAAACTTTTTAGTGCATGTTTTCCGGTCTCTATTCATTAGTAACCTCGTAAGCCATGAGTGATTGGTAAAATAGCTAATTTCCGAATACAAGTCCTTTAAACTCGGGATTTTAACAACTTACTTATTTTAACAAAAAAAATTATTTACTGACTAGATTAAATGTTCAAAATTGTGACCTTCTTACTAACTGACAAATTCCTACACGGTCTTCAAATTCGCGTAAACAATTTTGTAAAACTTCGGCCGGCATTTGTCGTAATAAGTTTCTTATGCGTTCCTCAAACTCGTTTAAATTTGTTGGTTTACTTCTATATGCCTTATTTTTGAGATAATTCCATAAGAAAAAACCATAGGCGTCAGATAAGGACTACGAGGTGGCCATTCAATGGCTTCACCCTATACATCGATCAGGAAAAATTTTGTCCAAATACTGCCATATAATTCTAGAATAATGCGTTTATGATACCAAATGTTCTCAGCAGGAATTAGTGGATCGTTTGGATCAGGGTAAAGTCTAGCAATAGCGGTTACAATTTTATTTCTTAATAAATCCAAATACCGAGATCTATTAAGACTACCTTCAATGAAGAAAAGCCCAATAACATTATTGTCTATCATCCCCGTCCACACATTTATTTTCTCCGGATACTATGCACTTGTCGCATCCAACGGGAATTATCTCTAGAGCAAGTTCGTTAGTTATGTCTATTGACTATACCACTCAAACAAAATGTTACTTCATCTGAGAACATAATTTTTCTGATAAAGATTCGACTTGCTACGCAACTGTTCTACAAGTTTTCACAAAATTCTATTCTGCAATTAGTGTCGTTTTCTGTTAACTAGTGATAGAAATGAAATTTATAGGACTTTCTTATTTCAGTATATTCATAATGGAACTCTGACATATATCATTATCAGGAGCTAGGTGAGTAGTTGATGTTTGTGGATTCTCCTCAATTACTAATGACACATTCAACTCTACGTTATCATCATTTATAGACGATTTTAGCCTTCCAGACTTAGATTTATTTTCTACATGATTAGTTCGTAAATAACATCTTACAGCTGTCACAACCGCTGATTTTGAGATTTGAGTACCTGGACTAAGCTCATTGAGCAGATACGAAACTGTCAGCTCCTAGTCGCCCAACTACAAGGAAAAAGTATATTAATCTATTGTTTGAGGAAACTATGATGAAAATTAAGGAAACAATAGATTTAAATTACATTTATTTCATAGTCGAAGAATCAACAGACAGTTGTGTGTATTGCCAACTTATTGATTGGCATTTTAAATGAAAATTGCGCCGCCAATCTTTTTAATTGATATAGAAGAATTAAAGAAAACAAATAACTTAACTATAACAAGATTTATTGTTTATAGTTTAACGAAGTTTTATTTACCGAATGCCGTTCCGAGTGACTTGGTATTACTGATGTTATCGGATGCTGCGACATATACCGATAGGTCCAACTCGCAACGGGCCATAGGCAACAATATACGTATGGAACGTAATGCGATGTGGCAACGTGTGTACGATGCCTATATTGAGTGACTTTCTTAAAATTTAAATTTTAAAAAATTATTGATTTTTTTACTTCTATCTTTTAGAAAACGTTATTGTTTTTTTATTACTTAAAATTACTTTATATGAAAAATAGTATACCATAAAAGTGTAAACAAAGACAGTATACATTGAAATGAATATTCATTCAATTGTATTGTCATGAAATTGAATTTGTCAATCGTTGTTAAATTTGTTAGAATGAATAGATATTTATCAGAATAATTGCAACATACATGAGTAGGTAAACCCCACCAGTTTTGTATAATACAAAGGTATTTTTAATAATATGAAATACTATTAAAAATCTGGTGTGAAGAACACAAATGCAGGTTCACTATTAATATTTTCTGTGAACGTGTCCGAATATATCCTATCCCCAGAGACGTAGATACGTATTTCACCTTTCTACAGGCTCATCGGTACGCCCCTGCTGGAGAAAGGATATTCCCAGACACATTCACAGAAAAGAACCACATCGCCCTATCACCGTAATTATCCAGACCGAGCGCAGAAGTAAATTCGGGCGTCGTTACTTCACATTAATTATGTGGACGGTATGCGAGGTACTTCGGCTGTCTGACAACAGGCAGCGCAGAATTTACTTCTGCGCTCGGTCTGGATAATTACTGTGATATGGCGATGTGGTTCTTTTCTGTGAATGTGTCTTGGAATATCCTTTCTCCAGCAGGGGCGTACCGATGAGCCTGTAGAAAGGTGAAATACGTATCTACGTCTCTGGGGATAGGATATATTCGGACACGTTTACAGAAAATATTAATAGTGAACCTGCATTTGTGTTCTTCACACCAGATTTTTAATAATATTTTATATTATTAAAAATACCTTTGAATAGATATTTATATTTATCAGAAAATACTAATACTTAAAGCAAACAAATAAGGTGTAGTGTTTTGTTATAGGAATGTATAATATCCATTTCTTCCTGCATATTGATTATGCAGCTGATGCTTTCGTAATATGCTCATATTTGTATTTCTACTATTATCGTGATGTTATTATAATACAGATACCAAAATCTCACGTAATATTTCCATCAGCCTTTTATTAACAATAAACAAGTAAAGTACAACTTCGTAGGTCGACAAACGCTCCAGTCTTCATTATCACTGTATTATACATGAACTGTAGGCTTAGTTTTTCGTAGAAATTGAAGTACGTGTCTGTTCCTTTGTAAAATTATAATAAGGGCAGGGGTTAATTTGATTCTGGCATTTTTAAAAATGCAGAGATCAGTTTTGCGACAGCATTCAGCTAATTACAATCTAAAATAAGCAACATTGTAACGTATTTTGGAATTGTGAATATCCGTAGGTAATAAAAAAAAGGAAGTATTGTTTAATTACAACTGTAGCTTCCTCCTGGTTTGAAGGAAGTCGGTATGTATCGACCGAAGTATAAGTTGAAATAATACAAATATGAGCATATTACGAAAGCATCAGCTGCATAATCAATATGCAGGAAGAAATGGATATTATAAATTCCTATAACAAAACACTACACCTTATTTGTTTGCTTTAAGTATTAGTATTTTCCGCTAAATATAAATATCTATTCATTCTAACAAATTTAACAACGATTGACAAATTCAATTTCATGACAATACAATTGAATGAATATTCGTTTCAATATATACTGTCTTTGTTTACACTTTTATGGTATACTATTTTTCATATAAAGTAATTTTAAGTAATAAAAAAACAATAACGTTTTCTAAAAGATAAAAGTAAAAAAATCAATAATTCTGCAAAATAAATTTAAATTTTAAGAAAGTCACTCAATATAGGCATCGTACACACGTTGCCACATCGCATTGCGTTCCATACGTATATTGTTGCCTATGGCCCGTTGCGAGTTGGACCTATCGGTATATGGTGGAGTCTACACAGAATTTTAAGATTTTTTGCCGGAATCTGATGCGCGTAACATGTTTGGTCCATGCTGTTAAAAGAGTAGCAGAGTAGCAAAACAACTACGTTGCACATTTCCAGATATTAATCAATTTGACACAAAAAGTATTTATTAAAGCATCTCTGAAAGTTCAAGCAAACACGTGGCTTGTTGCCGCTGTATATTATGCAGATACCTTTGAACAAGATAAGCGAATTCAATAGAAATTTCAGATTACGAAGATATACTAAACAAACCGCAAATGCGTCCATAGTTAGCTTTTCTCAAAGCAAACTATGGTTTTATTAGTGAAACATTACGAAAACTTGAAGCTTAAGGTGTTGAACTAAGTAAATCGATAGAATTGATTCAAAGTTTCAAGAATAAAATTTATAATGAGAGAGGTAATGGGTGTTCTTTATAAAGGTATAAAACTTTAACTTGGCAACACATTTTTAACTGGACGCCATTTTGTCAGCCGTCAAGTGATTTATGTTTAGTTTGGTTTGGCATTTCAACATGAATAGACTGACGCCTGAACAACGCTTCCAAATTGTGCAAATTTATTTTGAAAATCATGGTTCTGTTCGAAATACGTATCGCGCACTACGTCCATTTTACGGTCAACATAATCGTCCAGCAGAATGATAAATATATATATAAATATAAATGATAATACGCATCCACAGAGACGTCGTACAGTGCGTACAGAAGAAGTCATTGCTGCTGTAGAGCGTAGCGTAGAGGATGACTCGAATCAGTCTATCCGCCATCGTGCACAGGAAGTAGATATGTGTCCATCCACTTTATGGAAGATTTTGCGGAAAGATCTTGGTTTGCGTGCTTACAAAATCCAACTCGTGCAAGAATTGAAGCCACACGATCACCTAGCAAGGCGTAGATTCGGTGAATGGGCCCAAAACAAGATTGCCGTTGATCCCGATTTTCATAAGCGAATTTTGTTTAGAGATGAAGCTCACTTTTGTTTGAATGGATACGTCAATAAACAAAACTGCCGTATTTAGAGTAATGGTAATCCTCAAGTGTATATTGAGACACCGTTACATCCAGAAAAACTGACTGTTTGGCGCGCTTTATGGGCTGGTGGAATCATTGGTCCGTACTTCTTTAAAAACGATGCTGGTCAGAAAGTTACAGTCAATGGTGACCGCTATAGAGCCATGATTACTGACTTTTTCGTTCATCAATTGAACAACCATGATGTGCAGGAACTGTGGTTTCAAAAAGACGGCGCAACATATCACACAGCTCGTGCCACAATTGATTTATTGAAGGAAACGTTTGGTAACCGCATAGTTTCACGTTTCGGACCCGTGAATTGGCCTCCAAGATCGTGCGATTTAACTCCGCTAGACTATTTTCTGTGGGGATATGTGAAGTCGCTAGTCTACGCCGATAAGCCCGAAACGATTGACCACTTGGAGGACAACATTCGCCGCGTTATTGCCGATATACGGCCACGAATGTTGGAAAAAGTCTTCGAAAATTGGACCTCCAGATTAGACTACGTCCGAGCCAGCCGTGGCGGTCATATGCCAGAAGTCATATTTAAATTTTAATTCCAGAAGATTATCTTTCGAATAAAGTAAATTTCATGTCAATTTAAAAAATTCATCTTTGTTTTATTCCATTTCAAAATTCTATACCTCTATAAAAAACACACTTTACCATAGGAGAGCGGTTCAAAATTAAATTAACACAAGTTCGAGCGAATAACGGGCTTTAATCAGCTTAGTAGAATATCCAGTGTGTTGCAAGGAACCTACAATGAAACTATTGTGATGAGTCCGTTAATTACCTGAAAATATAAGTATTTGCCAATTATATCAGTTGAAATTGAGCAAGGCTAACGGAGGGTGGGGATTTGTGATTTGCTTATTTTTGATAACATAGGGGATGGGGGTCTGAATGGTGATTACGTCAGAAATATTTAGTTATTTACAGTCACGGATTCAAGTGTCTTGGACTGCGGCGATTACATTGAGTTTACCAAATTTTTAAATGGAATAAATTAAATATATTTTATATGTTAATAATATAATATTTAAATATGATGTTAATGATTTGGTTCAACAAATACTAAATGTGCACTAAATTCCTTTATAGTTTACAAATTGCTTATTTCATTGGGATAGACTTAATAACAATGATAGATAGCTGCTCATGAATAACAATAAATAAACTTTAACAGATTTTGAAAGAATTATACCAATGCATACGTAAGCATAGGAGGAGGGGTAAGAGTTATGCTTACCTTTTCTGGCAAGGGGGAGGGGGTATCAAAGATTACGAAAATTCTGCTTACGTAATACTTGAACGGCCCTATAGCAGATAATCATTTTTAGTTGAGAATTTAGAAACGCATTTAAATTGTAAATGTTTACAATACTATAGGAAGGCAAATATAAATACAAAGTACAAAGAGTTACATTGTGTAACTTACCTATTCTTATTATTATTATACATGTATTTTGTAAAATTTCGAATAAAATATTTATACAGTACATATTTGTGATATATCTAAATTTATATTTACATTATTTAATATTTTGAAAATAATTTAGTTGTGTAACTATCACTTAAACATATTTTTGCATATTTTAATAAAAGTTCTGCATATTTTCATGGAATTTTGGAAGTATATATGCATATATAACACAATGTGCATATACACAGTTGGAAAAAAGTGACGAGCACACCCTGTATAATCTGAAAAAGTTGTTCTAACGCAATGAAATTTGGTATGGAAGTACTACTAACGTAGCGCAACTTACCCTCACCTTGAGAGCGGCGCAGCCCTGCTAGGAAGGGATGTATTAATAGCGGGAGTATTACCCGCACGCGGCGCGTACCATCGCTACGCCGACGAGGCATGGAGTCAATAAGTCGGTGTATGGTAGCGGGAGGAATGTCCAACCATACTGCTTCAACTCGCCTCCATAGCTTCTCAACGTTACCTGGGAGAGCCGGATAACGTTGAAGTCTCCGACCGATTATATCCCAGACATGTTCGATCGGATAGAGACCCGGAGAACGAAGCATCCGTATATGATTCTCTTCCACAAAGGTCTGGGCAACACGTGCAGTGTGCGGTCGGGTGTTGTCGTGCAAGTATGGAAGACGTGGGCGCTGTCGAAGGTAGGGAAGCACAAGGGGCCGTAGCATTTCATCTACGTAGCGACGAGTCATCATCGCATGCTGTATACGCAGGAGGTGTGTACGTCCACCATGTGTAATAACACCCCATACCATAAAGCCCTGCTGGCGGTAGATAGGGCGTGGTTGGATGAACTCCTCGATGTGACGCTCACCACGTCTCGGATGAACCAAAATTTGCGCGTAACCGGTGCTCAATTCGAATCTTGATTGGTCGGAAAACAAAATGTGCCTCCACTCGATAACCCACTGATGTTTAGCCTCCACCCACTGCCGCCGTGTACGGCGGTGTTCGAGGGTCAGTGGAATCCGCTGCAACGCACAGCGCTCGCCTTGCTTTCCTGCTGGCCAAACGACTTCAACATGCCTTGAGGAAGACGTACGCGACGCTAAAGCGCTGTGCACAAGGGCACGATCCTCACGTGCTGTGCTCGCGCGGGGCCATACCCCTCGCGGCTGAAGGCACGAACGTTCTTTCTCCATCTATTCTCGCCATGCTCGCTGCACTGCCGACAATGACAGCTCGAGACGGCGCGATATCACGATATCACGGAAGAATACTCCTGTTATGTACACCCTCACAACCATTCCTCGCTCAAACTCACTCAGATAACGTGGCCTTCCATCACGCACACAGTACGACTACAACTACCCGCTTCCACCACACTAACAATAACCGGTTTCTCCCTCCCCGCATCGGTCTCCATGGAGACAACACATTGGAGCTGTCGGAGGCACTCAGTAAAAAATGCAGCGATAGAAAAAGTCAAAACTCGCTGCGCAAACTCGTCTAGAGGAAACCTTAATGCTCCTCTAAATCTACGCATTTATCTTGACACGTTCAGATTATACAGGGTGTGCTCGTCACTTTTTTTCCATCAGTGTAATTCCCAGATTTAATCATCACCTATGTATTAGAATATTTATTTTACTCGTATTATTACAAACGGCGGCTTGTGCTGGATATCGGGATGTGGATGGGCCGTGCTAATAATAATGAAATTATTCTACGATAAATAAAATAATTAGTGGTGCTGGTGAAGTTTCATCAAAGTTCCAGGACGTGTGTGATAATGGTTAACTAAAATAAATATACAACAACTTAGTTACTAAATAAAACACATAAGCGTTGTCCTTAAAGTTGGTATTTATATTTACATAAGAAGAAATTGAAATTCGTATATTTAAAAGTAATTAAGCAAAAGTAATATATACATGAGGAGCGGTAAATAAGTAATTAAAAATTAACACAAAATATCTGAAAACGAACGTTAAATTGAGCAGTAAATTAAGGGTTAATTGAATACGATTAATATAAAGTAATCTCTGTATCGAACAATACAGAGTTACCTTTTTGTGGCGATGATGGTCACGTGGCCTTCGAAGATATACCTTGGTCAAGTATATGTAGAGCGATGTTTGGCCGGAGGTATAAGAATTAATTAGTTAAATTAATATGGATTCGCTTAAAAGAATAATATATATTGAACAATACAAAATTACCTTAGAAGCGAAAGAGGCCGGACGGCGTGGTGAGTTGCATTGTGTACTTGAACAGCACGAGGAGTTGTTTAACTCACGAAGGTTCTAAAGAGAAGATCGACTGATAGTTTTGTATCGAAAGAACACTGGTTTTGAAAACGGTTTGTTTTATGACCTGTAGAAGAGAGGGGTCGATATCTTGAATTCTAATTAATAAGAAGCGGGACCTGAAGAGTTGTTCTATTGATGGCATAAAAATTATTAAAATAAAGCTTGTGACATAAGCTTTCTAATGATATGAAACACCATATCTAAGAGAAGATGTATAATTAAATTAAAACAATCTAAAATGAAATGTATCTAGAAATTCCACAGTACGGTTGTTGCCGGGTCAGGTAGAAAACGAAGGGTCTCGGTTAAGATATAACAAGAGAGATGCTTTCTCTTTGCAAACGGATAGGTACAGAAAAATGTCTTAAGTTAATATTTTAAATCGACATATTTAAAGAAGGAATATGATTATTTAAAAATAAATTAAAATTATTCTATATGCGGAGCGTAACAGTATGTTCAGCTTCTATATCAAGAATATATGTGAACTTATAACTATTATTTTATTAAAGCAAGACGTAACTTAGGTACGTACGCTGTGAAAAAAAGGAAACAACTTAAAATCTATTCTAGTATATTCAGGTATCAGCTCCATCAATTTGTTTCGCTATAAATTGATCTCATCCCGGCTTGATCGTGATAAAAAATGAATAGCACCGTCATGTTTGTCCCACGCCTTGCGTTTTCTTTTTATGTACAATCACCTTCGGCTACACCTGTGGTAATAAGATTTTCTAGAGGAAAGTCATGTACAAAATATTCTTACTCTTCCATCAATATATGAAATGCGGTCGAGATTTATGATATATAACGGTATTGTGTCCGCAGATAACAAAGTCTTATTTAGTTTTATTGAATTAATCCCGAACCTTTTAGAGTGTACGTGTCCTGTGATGAAGTCCATTCTTCGGCGGGTGAAAAATACGACAACGTCTTCTCTTTTTCCACGGCGCAGGGCAATGTATACCGAAATTCAATTGTATTTCCCGTCTCACAAAAGATTCCAGAGTATTCTTAAGACATCTGACATATTTCTGACATTCTGCGCGATCGCTGTTAGCACAAAGACCGCCACTGACCGTAATATATCAGGTCGCGAAACACATGTTCGGATTCTTCTTCTTTCTCCGTTCTTTTCACCACCACCTATTCCTTTTTTTCGTCTTCGCTTGGCCCCACCGCTTATTAGATAGACACACGAGGTGAATCTTGGCGGAATACTGGAGGTGGAGGAGATATTCATTGTTTGCTCGCCGAAAACCGTTCCGCACCGACACGTTTCTTTTTATGTTTCAATGAGATTCACTCACTTTGAGCTGCTTTTTTACGATATTTCACCCACATTTTCCTCGGGATTCATTTGTGCGTTTATATTAGTACTTTACGTGCTGTTGCTTGTAGTAACTATATACATGTATACATACGTAAAAAACAAAAGAAATAAATTTACTTTCACACACGTTGATATAGAACATCGCATGAGAGCAACTAGGATGTAGTTTTGTGTTTCTAACCGGGCATGGACGTGTGTTAGATAAAGAGAAATAAAATTGGTAATTTCGTGTAATATATCCTGTAGGTTTACACATGGGTGTAGGCGAGAATAATGTTTAGTAATTCAATTGTTGATTTCTTTTTTGTAAAACAACTAAAGTAGGAACTTCACTCGGATATTTGGAATACTAATTATTGATAATTATGTATAGTTAGATTAAATAGTTAATTGACGAAGGAGATACTTGTTGAAACTTCATTATAACGCTAAGAAATAAGTAATTAAACTCGTAGTTTCAAAAATTCTTTTATTGTAAATACCACTACAATATTGTTTCGTCATACAATGGCTTCATCAAGTAGATGAAATACTGAATATATACAATACAAGTTTGAATATATATGTGAAAATTATTGGGGAATGAGGGTGGAAAAATTTTTACAATCTTAAATTTATTAGAGGGGAGTTGTTTAAATTTAGTTGGTCATTTAAAGCTAATCCTAGACTATTGTATGTATTAATTTCTAAGTTTTCTAACAGGTTAAGTTTTTTACTTTTTTCTTGAATGTGTAAAATTTTGAAATCTATATTAAATCTATGATTGATATCTATACAATGACTTGCGAAAGTTGAATCTGTTTTCTTTTCTTTATGGCTTCTCTGGTGTTCTTTCATCCTAATTTTGAATGTCCTCCCCGTTTGTCCTATGTATACCTTATTACAATCTTCGCATGTTAACTTATATACACCAGAGTTTGATCCTTTGTCTATTTTATCTTTGTTGTTTTTAATAATGTTCTGTATAGTATTGTCTGTTTTAAATGATATATGTTCGTTATTAAGTTTTTTAATGAAAGTACCAATTTTTTCCGAAATTTTTCCTAAGTAAGTGATTGAATTATAGGAATTAATTATCTTGTATTTTAATTTTGGATAAACTAAGGAAAGGGTTTTAGATTTTTGTTGGCTACTTAGGATGTTATTGACAATATTTATAGAGTAACCATTGTTTAATGCTATTGTGTATATTCTATTTAGTTCAAGGTCTAAATTACTTTTGCTCATAGGTACATGAATTAATCTATATACCATTGATTGGTATGCTGCTAATTTGTGTGCTATAGGATGAAAAGAATTAGCGTGTATTGTGGTATCTGTATGTGTTGGTTTATGGTATATAGCGAACTCGTGTTTATTAGTTTTGTGTGATATGGTTAAATCTAGAAAATTAATGCTTTTATCTATTTCTGTTTCCATAGTAAAATTTATTTTGGGGTGAATAGTGTTGATATAAGTATGTAAAGTTTTTAATTGTCTATCTGAACCATTAAAGCAAATTAATTAATATGTCATCAACATACCTAAACCAATATACACAATTACCAATATTCAAACTTGTATTGTACATATTCAGTATTTCATCCACCTGATGAAGCCATTGTATGGTGAAACAATATTGTAGTGGTATTTACAATAAAAGAATTTTTGAAAGTAGAAGTTTAATTTCTTATTTCTTAGCGTTATAGTTAGATTACTTTATAATTTACAATTAAGGAGTGAATAAATCTCTTTTTTGTCACTATGAATCTTATACATTTTTCAAAATTCTTCTCTAGTTGAAGACATGCATTTTTCCTGGAAAATAGAAACGAGCGCTAATTCGCCCTGTCCATAAGAAGGGGATAGAGCGTTATTATCGGCAGTCCACTCGAAATTACATCCCGAGAAAGGTATTGGTAACTGAACTGAAGAAGGTAACAACAAAATTACATTCTTACTGAATAAGGCTTAGCTGTGTTAAATGGCCAGTTATGAATATATAATTGAAGTAAGGTTGCGCCTACTTACGTAATACATGATTGCACCGGAGATCGAGTGGAGGGGGAGTTCTTATATTATAAAGGGCGCCACAATGTTTATACCTTTAGCCGTAACAAAGAACACAGACTCTGCCGATAGTAATTTTAATAAATCCAGGTAACTACGTATATCGTTGTTAAACCAAATAAAACAACCAAGTTGAAAACAGTCAAAATTAGGATTTATTGTAATCCAATCAACACAACAACAATGGATATTGTACCTAGCAGGTCAAAATAACACGGTTATAGCAACTTGGTTAACGACATCACAATAAAATATTTGAATGATTTAGAAAATATTCAAAGTTTAATGAATAAAAAACTATATTTAAATTTTATCAATGCGATAATGACATTAAAATAGAGATATCCATCTTAATAACAAAGTAAATTCTGGTTACGTGTAAAAGACTCACCTAGTATAATATATGAATGAAATAATTTAAAGTATAAACAAGAAATTGACTAATATATGAAGTTAAACTATTTGCACATAAAAGCAGGTGTTTTAGATAAATTACAAAAAATAATAAGATCACCAGATTTAATAAAAAATTAGGCAGGTCAACGTCTGAAATGATTTGACCAATATGGAAAACAATTAAATTAGCTAGGAATCTTAATCTAAGAATTGCATAAATAATTTAACAAAGATCTTTAATAACATTACATAGATATTGACACACACTGTATATGCAATAATTCCCTATATAACACACAATGAATTATTTAATTGCCCAAGATCAAGATATAAAAATTTATACCAAAATAAATCTATTAAGAGTTGTCCACAATGTATATGCAGAAATATATTAACCCTTAACTGTGCTAGTGGGGTCCGCGCGGACCTGGCGGTATAGTTTTCTGTTAGCATTCTTTAGAGTATTAAACAGATGGCGTTGTGGGTCAACGTAATCTTAAATTAGGTTAGTTATAAGAGACGTGTGTAGCTGTAAAGTCAACAGCTAAATTATTTTGAAAATTATAAGACCTCGAATCTTTAAAGACCCCACCAACACGTAAGTGTACAGTGAAATTATTATTAGCTCTTCAAAAACCTAACTATATAATGCATTATTTTTAGTGTATTTTTGTCAATTTTACCATGTCAATGAATGAGTGGAGTAGACCTTTGACTGAATCAGAATTAAATGAAATAGCGAATGATCCAAATTTTTATTCCGATGAAGAAAGCGCAGCTGAAGAAAACGAATTTCAAGCTAGCGATCATGAAACAAATTCAGAAGCTTCTTCAGATGGCGATGAAAGCCATTTTGATAACGATTCCGATGATAGTAATGTATTTTATGGTAAGGATACAAATTTTAAATGGCAGAAGGCATGTAAAAGTCGTTCACGTACTCGCACTCACAATCTGATTATACATCTACCAGGCCCCAAAGGGAGAGCCAAAAATATCGATAAAAATGACATTACAGCAGTCTGGAAGTTATTTTTTACTGATAATATGCTAGAGACCATCTTGTTGCATACAAATGTGAAAATAAGGAACAGACATGAGCAATTTCTAGTACCTCGGCCATCATACACAGCTGAACTGGATATGATTGAACTAAACGCTTTCCTTGGTCTTTTATATCTATCAGGTGTTATGAAATCTAATCACGAGGATATATCTGCTTTATTTGCCAATGATGGAACTGGTCGGGATGTTTTTCGGGCTACAATGAGTGTAACTCGTTTTCTGTTTATTTTGTCATGTTTGCGATTTGATGATGCACTTACAAGAGATCAAAGAAAAGAGCATAATAAATTGGCTGCAATACAGGAATGTTGGTATATTTTTATTGCGAATTGTGAATCTTTATATACTCCAGGAGAATATCTCACCATCGATGAGATGTTGGTACCATTTCGAGGCAGATGTTCATTTAAAATGTACATGCCCAAGAAACCGGCGAAGTATGGTCTAAAAATTATGTGCCTCTGCGATGCACGTACTTTCTACCTGTGTAATGCATTTGTTTATACTGGCAAGGAAAATACAGTATCAATAGATAAAGTATCTGTACCAACCCGCGACGTCCTAAAGCTCATACCTCCCATACAAAACACAAATCGGAATGTCACAACTGATAATTGGTTCTCGTCAGTCGAGTTATGTAACAAACTGAGAGAACAAGGCTTGACCCTTTTAGGAACTATAAGAATCAACAAACCGCAATTACCACTTGAGTTTAAGCCTAACAGAAGGAGACAAGTGGGTTCTACGATATTTGGACATAACAATGATATAACAATAGCTTCATATGTGCCTAAAAAAAACCGATCGGTGTCATTGATATCTATCATGCACCACGATCAAAAAATAAGCACTGAAAATGGCAAACCTGATATGATCAATGATTATAATAGGACCAAAGTTGGCGTAGATGTATTAGATCAGTTATGCGCCAATTATTCAGTAGCTAGACGTACCAGGCGTTGGCCCATGGTAATTTTTTACGCTATGATAAATATAGCAGGTGTAAATAGTATGGTAGTATTGAACTGTGGGCGAGAAGAAACATTTAAAAGGCGACATTTGCTGGTAAGCCTCGGAAAAAGCCTCATTACTGCGCATATACAACGAAGAAATCTCAGCCGATTACCGCGTGAACTGCAAACAATAATTTGCAAGTAGTTGGGTAAAGAGCTACCTACAACCTTTACGAACAATGAGCCAACACGAAAAAAGCGATGCGATCTCTGCTCCAGGGACAAAGACCGAAAGGTTAAGAGTGTATGCAAAAAATGCGGCAAACACATTTGTCCAGATCACACCAGTTTAGTTTGCAATATATGTTTTAATAACGTTTAATCGCTTATAAATATTACTGTTTATTGTATTTCTTTAAAAAATAAATAAGCAATGTAAACATTTTTTGTTTTTATCAACTGGAAATTGGGGTTCGGGCGGACCCCACCAGCAGATAAGTGTTAGCTTATTTCATCAGCACTGTTAAGGGTTAATTATAAAAAAAAATTGAGCTAATAATTAATTTTAATGATAATAATTACAGAAATTACATTACTCAAATTTATTCCAAAGTTTATGTTTCCACACGGTATATTTAGAAATTATTCTTACATAATAAGAAAAACTTGAATAATTGAATCGGTTACATATTTTCCACTAAGAAAAAGCAAGAGGCAAATGCATACTAACGTGAATGACATTAATATCTTAATATAGGAAAAAACATTACTTATTAATTTATATAATTACATATGTACAAAATTTATACTATTTCATCATGTGACGCTGACGATTAATTATATCGTAGTCTCCAGAAATATACGTAAACTGAGTACTACCTTATGAAGTGCCGCTTAAAAAAATGGCGACCTCTTGTCCACAGTAAATTAGTTTAAAGGAAAAATTCTCAGCATACCGGTCTTTCAATTTTGTGCGGAAACTGATTCCGTCCGTTTTACTCAAATTTTTGGGGATGGTAACACCTTACCAATCTTGCACTCGTGTATTAGTTTACAGTCATATAAGAATGGAAACCTCTAAACGCGAGGCCGGGAAAAACTATCTTTCCAACAATATTTGAAAGAATATTCCAATTATCCCATATTTTGTTATTTTCACAAAGGAAATCGACCGCAACGAAAACACACTATTGATTTACAATATATTTCCTTTTAAGTTTCAACTAATTAATACACCATAATCGTTAATTATATCGTACTATATTCCAAATAAATACTAATAGATGTCACTGTATTTCTAATTCAATTAGCTTCCCAAAAATCGAACTACAAAATGAGTTACTTAATCAAATATAATTAAATTATATCTTCAATTCAAGTTCCTATTCTCAAAGTATTTCACATTAAACAGCAGTGTTTAATTACAATATACAAATACCGATACGATGACTGGCATAACTACTATGTCCATGTGACAATCGGAAAATGAATTTAAATAAACTAAAAATCGCGCAAAAGAAAGCCCCAATTGACTAAGGTATTTATAAATGGATATAATATTAACTCTCTAATGCTACATGCCTTACACAATACACAGACTCCATAATTTAACTAGAGAACTAACAATTTAATGGATGTTCTATTAAATCAAACGTCAATGGAAACTAACCCAACTGCCGTTACGATAATTAAAGGAGAGGCCTAAGTTACACTAGTAACAATTAACTGGCAGTAGTACCTATATAAACAAGTTAATTATTAAGGAATCAAAGCAGTACAAGAAATATATAATTTTAGGAATTTAAAAAGCTCTGAAAGATCTAATAACTGGGAAGTAGAAATAAAATTAGCGGGCCTTTTATGTATACCTAGATATACAAAAATAACTAAGAATCAAAAGCAAGATAAGGTATTTCAAATTTTAAGAATTCAATTAGTACGAAAGAGCAGTAATTAAATATAGCAGAAGCCTAGTATACAGGCTGATTCATTTTCGGCCCTCACCATGGGGATCTCTCTTATTATTGGAGATGAGTGTGGGTTTAAATTTGGCAAAGTTGTTAAATTTTGTGTTTGTTATAAATCCGTAAAGAAAATAGACCTGTGACAAATGACCTTCGTTATTTAAAAAAGAAACGCGAAAACCCCATTTTCTTCTTTTACCTGTAGCACCGACATTTGGCCTTGTAGAGAAAATATAAAAACACATCCTTGTGGCCATTCCTAAACCTCTATCCAGTGGAGTACTCTAAATTTTTATACCACGTTTCGTTTCTTTCTGGCCATCATCAACTATCTAATTTCTTATAGGCGCTATTTTGGATTTAGACATCTTCAGAAAGAGTTTTCTTTTCTGATTTCAACCATGCACCACATGCTGACTATAGTTTTTGACATTAGGTATTATTTGAAAGAATAAATTATAAGATGAAATAAGGTAGCCTTTTGGAATTTCAATCTGTCAAACATTTCATTTATTGTTCATTAATAATACAAAAATGTCATACACTAACGAAGAGAAACGAGATATGATAAGTATTTTTTATTCTTCGAAACGAAATTCAACAGTAGCGAGTACAAGATAACAAAAACATTAATAAAAATACATAGAAAAGTAAACAATAAACAGTTACAGTAAATGTTCAATTATCTGGCCATCTTCGGTAATGCACAATTGGGCACGCCTTCTGGCATTTTGTACTGCCCTTTGTATAGTTCTTCTAGGAACTCAATGTTTTGTGGCGAATCTACTTTATAAATATTATTTTTAACATAACCCCATAAAAAAAAAATCTAGCGGACTTAAATCAGGTGATCTCGCAGGCCATTCAACAACTCCCCTATTTCCAATCCAACGGTTTGCAAACTTTTGATTTAAGAAATTTCTAACAACAGCTGCATTGTGTGCTGGTGCGCCATCTTGTTGTCACCATAAATATTGTAAATGATTTAATGGGATATTGTCGTCAAGATAGTCAGATACGTATGTACGTAAAATGTTTAAATATCTTTCTCTATTTAAATGTTCTTCATACATAACTGGTCCTAAGAGACGATTTGCCAAAGTTCCCATCCAAACGTTTATTCCAAAACGATGTTGTGGTCTTCTAGCCCTGTTTTGTCGGGGATTTTGTACTGCCCAATAGTGCTCCGTATTTCTGTTGAACATTCCAGAATTTCTAAATTTTGTTTCATCTGACCAGATGATTTTGCTTAAAAAATTTTCGTCATTTTCTATCCTTCCCATTAACCAATTACAATATTCTAGCTTTCTCAAATTATCTCCAGGCAGTAAAGAGTGACTAACATGGATCCTGTATGGTTTAAACATACTTTTATGTAAAGTTCTCCAAACTCTGGACTGGCAAAAATTTAATTCTGACGCTACGTCGCGTGTAGAAATTGATGGATTATTATTTATCTATAAAAATACAAGATTAACATGAAATTTGAAAACACGCTTTTAATTTACCATTTGTAAAATATCTTGTCGATTTTCATTTAAATTCCTGTTGTCTTGACCATTACGCGGCTTAGTAAGCGATCCACTCTCGACAAAATTTCTGTCGAGGTCTAGAAAAATGGTACGATGAGGCTGTTGTCGTTCTGGATATAATTGTAGATATCTTGTACTTGCTACTGTTGAATTTCGGTTCGAAGAATAAAAATACTTATCATATCTCGTTTCTCTTCCTTAGTGTATGACATTTTTGTATTATTAATGAACAATAAATGAAATGTTTGACAGATTGAAATTCCATGGCTACCTTATTTAATCTTATAATTTATTCTTTCAAATAAAACCTAAAGTCAAAAACTTTAGTCAGCATGTGGTACATGGTTGAAATCAGAAAAAAAAAACTCTTTTTGAAGATGTCTAAATCCAATATGGCGCCTATAAGAAATTGAATAGTTGATGATAGGCAGAAAGAAACGAAAAGTCGTATAAAAATTTAAAGTGCACCACTGGATAGAAGTTTAGAAATGGCCACAAGAATGTGTTTCAATATTTTCTCTACAAGGCCAAATGTCGGTGCTACAGGTAAAAGAAGAAAATGGGGTTTTCGCGTTTTTTTTTTAATAACGAAGATCATTTGTCACAGGTCTATTTTCTTTACGGATTTATAACAAAAACAAAATTTAACAACTTTGCCAAATTTAAATCTATACCCTATCTCCAATAATAAGCGAGATCCCCATGGTGAGGGCCGAAAATGAATCAGCCTGTATATATCCTGTGGTTCAAAAATAGCCAACAAACTAAAATGCAAAATAAAGTAATTTATTTTCAAGCTATACAAGTAGTACCATAAAGTAGCAATTATTTAGCAGATACTAAAAATATACAATTGTCGAAATTTGGCGTATAACATTATTCAACTACAAAAATTACATACAATATACCATACAAATTATAATACTATACAATAGGGGTGCCTAAACGGTCGACCGCGAAAGCTTCTGGAGTCGCTTGCGAAAAAATAAAAAATAATCACTCCACAAATTCGAATTCTCTCGAACGCCTACTCTATGCCGTCTCTGTCCCTCATTGGAATTTGCGAGACTCCCGAGGCAATGCAACTCGAATTAATCAGATTCATATAAAATCCGCGACGACGCGACACTGTGGTAGTCATAACTGAGTATCAGAACGACACGTAATATTTGAAACGCAAAATGAGTGCGGCGAAAAAAAGTAAAACATACTTTGTTAATAACAATTAAGAGGAAAATTTTTGTTTATTATGGTCAAAGATAAGTGTATTTGTCTCGTTTGTCGATCGTCAGTGGCATTTCCCAAACGCGGGAACTATGAAACTATGCACCAAAACTATGAAAATCAGTTTCCGCAAAAAAAATGTGTTAAGAAAACGAAAAGTGGAAGATTTAAAAAGTAGTTTAAAGGGAGAGCAATATATGTATACTAGGCTAGCGAAACAATCAGTAGCTGAAACAATAACATCTTTTAAAATTTCCTACATTCTGGCGGAACACAAGAAACCTTTGGAAGATGGAGCGGTAGTAAAAGAATCATTTCTTGAAGCGGAAAATATTATTTGATGACTTCATGACATCAATTCCGGACTTAGACTTATTATAAAAATTAATTATTTCCTGTTTGTTATTCTCTGACTCTTGAATCGGAAGAGAATGCATTGAGGACACTAATAAGACTGCTTTTTTTAGGAACGTATGATAGCAAACTGAGGTTCTCCGCGAAACCATAAAGTGAACTAACAATTTCTCTTTTAGGAGAAGGTAGGAACTCTAGTGGAACTTCTGCTTTATTTTTTCGAATTGTACCAATGTATGTTAACTTAACTTTACGTAAATTATTTACTAGTTCAATTGATGTGAACCAGTTGTCCGCTGTTATATTCCTGTTGGAATTGTGAATAGGTGCGGACAAATGCAACACCGCCTGTGTTGGTTTAGCTAAGTTTGTCAGTTCTGCAGGAAGGCTGCGATCATCCGAATCCTTGCCGCTATATATATACCCGTTTAAAAAGTAATTATTTCTTGCATCGGTAGGTGCCATTAGCTTTATTCCGTATTTGCAAGGTTTATTTGGTATATACATTATGAACTTGCATCTACCTCTAAAGCTTATAAGCATCTCATAAACAAACGCAAGTGATCCAATAGTGTCGGCAGACTGACAAATTTTGCAAAAATTTCTGATATAGCTGCTGTTGGGTCATCTCTTTTTCGATCCTCTCTAGTGTCGGCATCGTCAAATTTCAAACACTGAATTAGGATTGCAAAACGATTGACATTCATAACACATCGGCAAATTTCCCGACCTGTACCATCGGTAGCGAAGATTGACCTTATATTCTCGTGATTTGATCGAAACACGGCCGTATAAATAAGCAGACCTACAAAACCGTTTAGCTCGATTTTATCTAAATCTCTCAAATCTGATTGTGTGGGATCTAAGTATTTTTGCCTCATTTTTGCAAGTTTTTGATTTGAGCATGTCACGATTTGTTCTAACATATCCTCTGTGAAAAGAGTGGCCCAAGCCTCTCTTTCTGTAAATGATGTGCTATTGCGTAAGGGATGTCGAAGACCAGGAAGCTGAACAGCGATGTTGTGCCGAGGAGTTTTAGTACGACTACTGGCCAGTGGTTTCTTTGACCAGCAGAATTTGTTTTTCCCATAAAAATAACTATTTGCATTTTTATCAACAATTTCCTCCTCGCTAGAACGTAACTCGTACTCCATTTCGTCTCTTTCTTCTTCCTCTGAATTTTGCGCTGTTTGCTCACTGTCACTGTCACTGTCACTGAAATGATCGTCATCACATTCTTCATACCACCGTCTAACTCTTTCTTCAAAATCTGGATCGAGTGTACGAACATGTTTTCTAGATGGGCCTGGCAGAGAATCCATTTAACTGAAACAAAAGTAGGGTTTTGGCTTATAGACATAATTATTCTTTATACTTCAATACTAAGAACAAACTTATGGATATTTTATAGTTTTAAAATATTTTAATGTATTTTACACATTATTCTACGATTTCAAAATCATAAAAACATAAACCTCTATAATTAATATCATACAAATAAATCGAAATATCATAACCTACAATTTTCTTATTAATTATTTTTCGAACACACCTACTGCGGTAACAAAACCGGGTCATGTATTGAAAACACATCTCCTTCAAGGTACGACCCCGGTCTTGTTTCGATTGAATACAAACACGACCTCGGTGCGGCCAAACACGACCTCGGTATGTTACAATCTTTCACCACTTTGTTGATCTTGTAACTAGGCCACTAGGCTTAAGGAGGACACGCTCGGATATATAAGGAGATCCTATTAGATCTCGATATACAGACACACACAGAGTCTAACAGAGACTAGTCCGAGAGAGTGTATCAGAGAAACCCTCCTTAAGACTAGTGTCTATTCATTACTATGTTATATTGTTATTGTTGAATCTTTGTTATGGTGTTATTTAATTATATATCGTTATCCAAACGCTGACCGTCTATTATTTATTATATTGGTGAATCTGCGTACCAACGCAGCGATGTGCCCTCCGGGACCAGGTCACATCACATGGCGATCCTGCCCACGTCTGACATCACATGGCGATCCTGCCTTTAGTTAGATGATCAGATATCACATGGCGACGCTGCCCACGTCAAATATCACACTACGGAAGTGGAGTCAATTTGACTCCAGACTTGGTGCCAACGAATTCAAATTGACGTACACTACACAAACGTGAATACTAATTATTCCAACTTTCAGAGTACACTGACTATAGTTAGATTTGAAGATAGAGACACGGCAGAGTAAAAAGCTAACAGAGCACTGCAAGATTTGCCGTCATTTACACTCGCGGAGTCAACCTGACTCCCGTCTGTGGTTAAGGGTTAATATAGATTTCAAAATTTTACATATTCAAGAAAAAGCACCAAACTTAGAAATTAATACGAGGGAAGTTTTTTGTTATCTGGCTATGAAAGAAACGAGTTAGAAAACAAACAAAAAATGATTTTTCAACGTAAGAACCATTTACACACTTATTCCAACGTTTCTTTAATATGCCTTCGAAAGAAAATTCTTTTGGTAATTCCGCAAAATACGACCCACAGCGTTTTCTACGTTGTCATTCGAGAAAAATCGACGCCCTCTCTTGTGTTTTTTGGTTTTAGAAAGAGATAATAGTCACAGAGGGTGAGGTCGCGACTGTTGTTGTAATTCTTCATAGCCACATTCATTGATTACTGCTTGAACAATTCGTGCCTTATGCACCCTGCAATTGTCGTGCAGAAGCAGAGTTTTCTGAGCAAAATACTTGTCTTTTTCGCGTATTCAAATTCTAAATTGTGTCTTTGTAGAAATTTACAGTTATTTTAGTCCCTTTAGGCATATACTCAATTAACAAAATCCCCTTTGTGTTCCAGAAAACTATTGGCATCACTTTTCTCGCAAAAAATTGCGCTTTTGCCTTCTTGAGTGGTGGAGAGCCCTTTTGAATCAATTGCATGGACTCTTGTTTCCAAGGAGAGTCTCAGTATTACACCCATTCATCTCCAGTTACAATTCTATTTAAGAAGTCTTCATCTTGATATAAACCAGTCAAATTCTCTTCACAAATTTGTCGTTTACACAATTTTTGTTCAGGACTGAGCAGCCTGGAAATTCGTATCGTTTCTGATATTCCTATTTCTCTAGCAATAACTCAAACTTTTACTCGCCGGTTGGTCAACACCAAATCTTCAATTTATTGCTGATTTCTTCGGTTCGTGCTTCCAGAAGTCTTCCACACTTTGGGTCATCATAAATGGATTCTCTATCCCATTTGAACTGCTTACACTAAAACTTGACTTGGAAATAGTACGGGCTATTTTAGCCACATATAGCCACCATTCTCTCATGAATATTCTTCATGCTACTGACGCTTCTGTGTTCAAGTTTCAAATCACTTATTTTCTCGTCTTTAAACGATTGTAAATGTAACAAATGTTAAGCGATTCGAACCAAACTTGGAGATGACACTACAAAATGTCACAGAAACTTAACGTAAAAAAATTATCACGATAGCATATTGTTTTCATAGTTAGGTAGATAACATAAAAAATGCATCCACCACAATTATTCTCAATAACTTGTACATAAATACAGGGTGCGGCAAAATAAACAGTGCAGTTTTGATGGGCTATTAAAAAAAATGGCACAACTTACGAAAAAGTGTTTTATTCTGCTTGAGTCAGTACTACATCCCATTTTTTCACTTAAGTTTTAAAGATCACATCAGTAAGATGATGTCCTCCAGAAGCGATGCACTGATGTAGGCCATTTCCGAAGTTTTCAACTACGTTCTGGAACATATCGATCGGAATCGCGGCGATTTCCTCTGTAATACGAATCTTCCGTTCTTCCAAATTGTGAGGACGATGATGAAAAACCTTTTCTTTGAGGTAAGCCCACAGGAAAAAATCACAAATGCTCAAATCCGGTGATCTCGCCGGCCACCCAAGGTCGCCCCTCAGAGAGACGAGGCGCGCAGTTTTGTGATTGAAATCTGCGCTGTGTGGGCCGTAGCCCCGTCTTGTTGGAACCAAATATCCCCAAGGTCTTGTTCTTCAGCCAACAGTGCCAATTATGAATCAAAAAAATTTTCGAGCATCGAAACATAACGCCCAGCGGTGACGGTTGTTGCACGCTCATCCTCCTCAAAAAAGTATGGTCCAATAACCCCAAATTTGGAAATGGCACACCATACAGTGACTTTCGGGGAGTGGAGAGGTCTCTCGTGAACTTGTCGTGGGTTATTTTCCGACCAATAGCGGAAATTCTGTTTGTTTACGGCTCCAGAGAAATGGAAGTGGGATTCATCACTACTGAAGAACATTGACCTTGGTGGGATACGGTCTAACATTTCTTGAGCGCGATTCACACGGTTTTGAAAATCTGGAGGCATCAACTCCTGAACCAGCATAATCTTATAGGGATGGAAGAATAAATCTTTATGCAAAATTCTCCTTACAGAGCGGTCGGATATGTTTAATGCAGTTGCATGTCTCCGGGCAGAGTGTGTTGGTGATTGTTCAACAGCTGCTCTCACTAGAGCCACGTTTTCGGGAGTTCTCACTGTTCTGGGTCTTCCCATACCCCTAGGCCTTTTTGTTGAACCAGTTTCTTCCAGCGCACGAACCCAACTCGCGATAACATTTCGGTGCTGAACGGGATCACGAAGTGGAATGTTAAAGTGCCGTCGGAAGGTCCGCTGAGTGATGATGAAAGAACGACCGCTTTCAAAAAACGTGCGAACGGCGAAGCCGCGATGCTCTCCGTTCCAAACCATTGCTACGACTGAAAACGGGGTGAGTTACCGGACACAATGAATCCCCTCCCAGGTTCCCATCCGCACCACAGCAGATGTAGTCGCCCATCGCAACTGCACTGTTTGTTTTGCCGCACCCTGTATTAAAACTTGTATTTTAAATATTCAGTAATTCATTATCTCAGTATTCCACTTGATGAAGCCATTGTATGGCAAAACAGTATTTTAGTGGATTAATTATAAAATTTTTGAAACAGTATCTCCTTCGTCAATCAACGATTTAATTTTAAAATATTAATGTTGAGTTTGGATTATGATAATATGGCTTAAGTTCAGAAAAATATTTTCTATTTCAATGCCATCTTCGTTCTAGATATTTATGATATCACGGTATTATCGTGCTATAGCGAACGCATAAAACAATTTTATATGATTTAGAAAACGATTCCCTCAACTTAAGAGGATTTGGAATTAACAAAAGCAATATCAGAAGTAACTTTAGAGAATATTCTATTCACAATTTCTGCACGAATCTACTTAAATTGAGTAATCCAATCGATCTTGGATTCCAGCTGATAACCAGGCTCTGTTCCTTTATTTCAAATTGCATTTAATATCCAATGATTTATTATAAAACTTGAATAGGAAAATTAAAATAGGGAATATGGACTACCAAGTGTACAGATATAAAAATAACGCCAACCGCACCGCTTTATTAAGTCGTAATAAATGCGAACAATAACATAAAATATCTTCATATTTCCAGTGGAAAACGACGTCGGTGGAATAACTTAAATCTTTCATTTCCGACGTTTGAAAGAAAGCACAAAGGGCTGATCCACAAGGTCAGTGGGGCACACGCGTAGACATCATACATCATTCTCCTCATTCCTATTTCGCTCACAGAACGGCATTTATTTATTTAAAAATATTTGCGGAGAATAAATTTTATCACAACGGAGAAAAGAAAGTTGAATTATTAAAAGGGATATTTAGCTTGTTCTTACATAACGTACTTTGAATATTTTATGTAATATGAAAATGATGAACTTTTAAATAAAAAATTATTCGGCTTTCATGTCGTGCTTGGAAACTCCTGCTGTTTTTGTCTTAATTGCGTCCAAAAAGTTAGAAATTAAATATTTTCTTCGCGTTGCGTTTTTCCATCAGTTTTAATATATAACAAGCCATCAGAAACAAGCGGAAGAGAAGAGTTTGTTTTTCCAAAGCTTCAAAACTTCAGTAATATACAGGTTGCCCTTGAAATGAAAAGACGACGTATGAAAAATGAGAAGATGTAATTATACAGGCTGCCCATTTTCTATCTCCGTTGCTACCGTACCGCGAAGCTGCCGCAACAAGGGCGTCTGGAGATGTTCAGGATCAAGAAAAAGAAACTGTAGTTGTATCGCAAAAAGTAAGGGAGCTTCTATTTATTATAGGGTAAAGTGTACAGTTGTTGACACTGTTATAATTATTGACACCCCTTTCATAAATTCCCGAATTGTGTTTTTCTGTGGCATTTTCTGAAAGTAGATACCTATAGAGTATTTATTAAGTTGCCACCATAATTATTTTCATACGTTTAGGTTGGTAATTCGGAGTTATAGTGACAGTTGCGATGTGCCGTGTATAGTGCTGTATCGAATTGCAAGTAAGTTTAATGTTTTCTTAAGGGTTACCGTTGACTTTCAGATGTACGAGTAAATTTGTTGCTTTGTCCTCACATATTGTGTTCAAATGTATTTTCAACTATTTATTGATGAATATAGGTAGAATAATAATCGACATAAATTGAGATGTTGGTTGTTATTTCACAAAATTATAGCGGTGTCAAGTACTGTGTATCTAATATTACTCTTAGCATAGTTATTGACATTCTATGTCCATAACTATGTCTTAATGAGTTCCAGTAGTTTAATTTTTTTCTCAGCATGGTTGCCTACTGTGGTACATATGACATGTTGGGTAAACGTAGTTAAGTAGGACATTTTTCGTGAACAGTTGTTGACATGGTCTTTACGCTTGCGTTCAATACCTAGAATTAACCTATACCCGGATGTCAATAACTGTTCCAGCGCATGTCAATAACACTAGTATATGTATACGTGTGTCAATAATTGTGTCTTATGACTGTCAATAACTGTAACATTATACGCAACTTTTTTATACGTGACATTTTCGGAAAAATGCCGAAAGTTCAGAAGGACAATAATTACAAAAAGTCCTATTCAGAAGAAGACCCAAAAAGCGCTAGTAGCTATTAAACAAGGAATGTCTAAAAAAATCAGCTTCGAAATTATATAACGTTCCGAGATCAACTTTAATATTTCGTCTAAGTGAGAATTTCATCAAAAATACACATTGACCAAAACCCGTCTTGACCCGAGATGAAGAGAAAATTCTTGTTACTTGGATAGAGTTATGCCAAAGAAAAGGATTCCCTCGTAGAGAAGAAGACATTACTTCAAGTGTCCAGGAATTTTTATATATATCTTCAAGAGTAAATCCATTCAAAAACAACCTCCCTGGCATAGGTTGGTTCAGGGCCTTCTTGCGCCGTCTCCAAATTTGTACAGGCGAACTTCTGAAGGTGTCACGCAAGCCAGCTCCAAAGCAAGCCAGCTCCAGGAAATGGTTTGAAAATATAGAAAACTTCATCATCGAGGAGGGACAAATACATATACAAGCAGATTCATTACGGATATTTAATGGAGGCGAAACCAACTTCCAACTTTGCCCACAGGTTAAAAAAGTTTTAGCTGTAAAAGCTGCGAAAAATGTGTATGAATTGGATAGCGGAAAGGCTAAATCTACATTGACCGTAATGTTCACATTATGTGCCGATGGCTCTGTAACACCTCCAATGGTGATATACCCGAATAAAAGAAGATAATTGGAGATAGCTAAATCTATGCCAGATGAATGGGGATATGGAATCAGCGACAACGGGTGGATGAAGGCGGAAATTTTCTATGAATTTATTTCGAATATTTTTTATCCAAGTTTAAAGAAACGTGGAACAACCTTCCCGATAATTCTTTTTGTTGATGGCCACAAGACCCATTTAACATACAACCTAAGTGAATTATGCACAAAGTAAAAATAATTCTTGTAGCCCTATATCCAAATGCAACTCGTATCCTCCAACCGGCAGATGTATCGGCCTTTAAGCCTCTTAAAGAAGCGTGGAAAAAAGGAGTTATCCAATGGAGGCAGAAGAATCCAGCAATAGATCTTACTAAAGAGCAATTTGCGACAATATTGAAATTACTAATGGATACTTGTCTTAAACGTGAGACAATCAAACATGGCTTTAGGGCCTGTGGCTTACAAACAATAAAACCTTTAAAGGTTTATGCAGTTTAATTATCAATAAAATTTCAAGTCAAGTATCTCTCAGATTAGCTTCATGTATCGCAGGGTTAAAAAATCGAATGCGACTCGTTAAATGTAGATTAACATTAGATTCATTCTTCCTGCGAAATTGTCGATTCATTTGTGTTGTTAAACACTTTTTGTTCGCCCAGTGAAAAAGTTAAACGTATTTGTACATCTGTAGCTATCTTTTATATGTAAAAAAACATCTAAACTTGGGACTGAGGAATGTACTTATTGTCTTGAGTAAGTTCCTTTCCAGATGATTTTCTTTACCATGACTTTTTATGTATATACTAACTGGGGCGAAATTTAGTCAGTCTAAGTCGTTTCTCATTCTCAACTGTTTCACCAGTATCCGTTACCTACCCATTTGAAGACTTGAAAATAGAGTCCGTACAAAAGCGGCACTTCGAGAAGCGACAAAAACAACTGACACTGACAAATAATTTACTCAGAAGTTGTTCGCGGACTGAAGTTTAAGTCTAATCCAGAATAATCTGAAATGCGTCCGACTTTTCGTCGAATAAATGAAAACGTTCGCCGTAGCTCCAGTGGAAAATGGGCAAGGAACAGGCGGCAAAGCTTCTCCACGAAGACATTTATGTAATGACAAAAGTTTAGACAGCGTTTTCGGCAATTTTTTCCCTCCTTTCTGTGTATTTGATGGTAAGCCTGGTTCATTTCAATTTTATTAGATGGGAGAATCTTGTATTGGTTTCTTTTTCTACAAAAGGCTTTTAGATCCACGGACTTAGGTGGTCGTAATAGGGAACCTTTATTGATACTAGGATATGAAAGTTATGATTTTCATTTTAATGTTATTCATTCAATGTTCTAATATTAGAAATTTAAAATATATGACTTATCTATCTGATATAATATAAAAATGAACGTGTTTGTTCGTTCTGTATAGGTTCCTATACCGTTAATTCGATTGCGATGAAACTTTGGTAAATTGTTCTTTTCAAAATTATTTCCTTGTATTGTGTGGTTAATATGTTTTTTAGACACTCAATGGAAATGGACTACATTTTCCTATTGCATCCATCATAAAGAAAAGTATCTCTTTCGTTTATAACAATTATTTATTTATATTGTTACACTTCGATGCGCAATGATTATGCACTTTAGCGTAGCCAAAATTGGTTTCAATGTCTAGATGTCGCATCGTACTATCGAATTAAAAAGAAAATGGTACAGTAGTAAAGTTATATATAAAGTAAATTTTTAAACATTTTAGTATTGTGACGTTGCTAAGGTATTTAAGATCGTAGTAACGTGCAAAAGTTATTTTTGGCACTTACACCTACCTGTATAGATATAACTAAGGCCTTCGACAGAGTACAACTAAAAGACGTCATCACGATCCTGGAAAACAATAATACGAAGAAAGAATACGTAGAACTCATTAAGGACCTAAACACGAACACAAGAACGCAAATACGCACAAACCTCACCGTAACGCAACACCTACGAACCACAACAGGCATCCGTCAAGGCGATAGTCTCAGTCCTTTGTTATTCAACGCAATCATGGATGAGCTGGTGAAAGCTGTAAAGAACACCGGATTAGGATATCGGATGGGCATACACAACATAAATATAATATGCTATGCTGATGACGCAGTACTTATTGCGGAATCAGAGGACGACCTACAAAGAATGTTACATGCTTTCAACAAACAGGCAGGAAAACACAACATGGAAATTTCCATAGACAAGACCAAATGCATGACCATAGCAAAAGAACCTGTACGCTGCAAATTGGTAATAGAAAATAAGACCGTCGACCAAACCATGTCAATCGAATACCTTGGGTGCAAAATTACAAGCGCAGGGTTTTTGGGTGATGAGGTGAGGAAACAAGTAAACAAAGCAGCGGCAATATCGGGACATCTTAGGTATCCAATCTGGAGAAACAAACACCTAAGTACGGAATGCAAATCAAGGATATACAAAACATGCGTACGACCGGTGATGACATATGGTGCGGAGACGAGAGCGGAAACAACGATAACAAAGAGGATACTAAGAACAACCGAAATGAAGACTCTAAGAACGATAACAGGATACACATTACATGATAGGCAAAGAAATACAGATATAAGGGAGAAGTGTCAAACGGATGACGTAGTCAGATGGATACGGAAAAGAAGAAGAGAATGGAACCACCATGTCAGCCGAATGACTCCCGACAGAATGGCCAGAATAGTACGAAACAACATACCTCACGGAAGAAGACCCATAGGACGACCACCAAAACGCTGGCGAGACAGCTGGCAATCAAATTCACAAGAACTGCCGCCACAAAGAAACCGGAACTAAACAGGCGATACGCCTATTGAAAGAAGAAGAAGAAGAAGAAGAAGAAGAAGAAGACACCTACCTGTATATCAACGTATATGTTATTTGACAATTATAGGTTATTTGAATATTTAGATTTGACGCACTCTGTCGGGTAAAAGCAAAACAATCCCAGACCTATAGCCCTAACCGTACTGACACGGGTACCCCGATACCCGAACGAACTTTGAAGTCAAATATCTCGTAAACAATAAAAGATACAAAGTTGAGATTCCGCAAGTTCCTTCAGCTAATAATTTTCCAAAGATTTTTATAATTTTAACCCTAGAAGGTATACCGGGGTTACGAGTGACCCCAACAGAATTGAATTTTCCCACTTATATTCTTATTTCGCGCTTGGTGGCGCTGATAATTTAGGTAAGGTTAGTCGATTGTGAATAGTATAAACACGTGCAGTGAACCTTACGTTGCCGGTTATCGTTTTCTCAATAAAAATTATTTAGGGTTGTGAGTGACCCCAGGATACGTTAGCGTATTGTGAAATAATACTGTTTTGTAATTTCGTGTGATAGAATATTTGTGAAACATGTCTAAAAAAACCGTTAGTGCTCTAGATCCGGACTTTGAAAAAACTGTCTTACAATGGTACGATGACGCAGAAAGCGATATTGAAGACAATTTTGCAGAAAGTGACAGTGAGGACGAGGTGGAAGAGTTGTCGGAACACAACGAGGACACTTCTTCTGAAGATGATGAGTTTGAAGAACGTCCACTTCAACGTGAAGGAATTTTGAAGGGCAGATATGGTTTTGCATGGAGTTCACGAGAACCTGCAAAAAGCAGAACGCCTTCAAGAAACATCGTGGTAAAGGTACCTGGAATAAAGAGTGCACGTGTAATTACCACAGAAATAGATGCTTGTGCCATTTTATTCACTCCTACAATTTTAAATGAAATTATAACTCGTCCAAATGAAGAAATAGAAAGACAAGGTGTCAAATACCAGCCAGGTACGAAATACGTACATCCTACAGATAATGTAGAAATCTATGCCCTATTAGGCCTTTTGTACATAGCTGGTGCTCGAAAAGATGCACATCTATCTGTAGAACAAATGTTTTCTTCACAAGGACCTCTAATATATACATGCATTATGCCCGCAATACGTTTCAAATTCTTATTGAATTGTCTAAGATTTGACGATAAAGAAAAAAGAAATCGTGAAGACAAATTTTCACCGATAAGGCAAATATGGGAGGATTTTATAGAAAATTGTACAAAGAGTTACTCTCCTCACTGCTACGTAACTATAGATGAGCAGCTACTTGGTTTTAGGGGCAAATGCCCGTTTCATGTATATATAGGATCTAAACCTGACAAATACGGAATTAAGGTTGTATGTATGTGTGATTCGCGTACATATTACATCATAAGTGCTATTCCATACATTGGAAAAAACACCAATCCAACCAACGAATCTGTTCCAATGTATTTAGTGAAAGAGTTATCCAAATCTATTTATGGAACAAATAGAAACATTACAATGGATAACTGGTTTACGTCTGTTCCTTTAGCCAAAGAAATGCTTAGCAACAAAGGTCTAACAATCGTGGGAACAATAAGACATAATAAAAGAGAAATACAACATTCTTTTTTACCTTCTAAAAACAAACCCGTACTAACTTCCGAATTTGCTTTCTCAGACAATTTGACGTTGGTTTCGTTTACACCAAAGAGAAATAAATCTGTCACACTAATCTCGACCATGCACGCTGACAAGAATGTTAACGAGGTTTCGAAGAAACCAGAAATTATTGAGTTTTACAACTCCACCAAAGGTGGAGTGGATACATTCGATCAGATGGCTCACAACTACACCGTATCCAGGAAAACAAGAAAACTATGGGATGCTTGATCAAGCCGGGATAAATGCCTTTGTGTTATATAATGTGTAGGGTAACGCTAGCAAAGTTACCCGAAATAAATTATTGCAATCACTCGGACTGCAACTAGCTAAATCTTGGATGGAAAGTAGGCTCTCCAAAAAGATATCCGGTAAACTGCAAAGTGAAATACGAGAAATACTGGGACTAACACATATTCCAGAAGAGGAACAGCTTGGTCCAGGGCCAAAAAAACTCAAATCGTCAAGATGTTATGTATGTCCTCGTTCACGTGATCGAAAATGCAGAGTTGTATGTTATATGTGTTCCAACAATGTATGTAACGAACACCGTACTGATATTTATCTAAACTGTAAGAGAAATACTTAAAGTTGCTATTGGCTTCACTAAATAAACGTTTTCAAAAAATTTTCTTTTATTTTTCCAAAATTAATTTCTGGGGTAACTGGTGACCCCAAGTATACGTTTTCAAGTGTGTTATTTTGGTATACCTTCTAGGGTTAAGCTTTCTTGGTTTATTTGGGCTGGCTGTGGAGCCACCGAAAGCCAAATAGTCCTTACCCTCCTGATAAGGGTACCTGGGTACGCGTATACAAATTTAAGCACTTTGCAAAGAAAAACTAAAGATAAGAGTAGGTAGTTTTTGTATTTTATTTTATTTAAAATTAATAAATTTTTATATCTAACTTTGTACTGTTATAATTGCATAAAATAAAATTTAGGAAATTAAGATTTTATGCAGCGTGGAGCAATTATTTTGCTATGCGTGTTGCACATTGGCCGTTTACAGCCATCACATACTTTGCGTGTTTTGCGATCCGATTTCGAGTCAGTAGCCACACAAAGGTAGCACCGACCTTTAATTGGTAGCCGACCAGTTTTATCCCGCTTGGATGTTTCCGACGGACCTGCAGCATCCTGAGAAACTTCCTTAGGTATGGTTTCATTTAACATTAGCTCGAGAGCTGCTCGGACGTTAGCGTAACGTATTATACGATTGTCATTGGCTCTCTTTTTCATGTTTTCAGTTGCCAATTCCACGCCAAGTCATGTCAAAAAACTACGACGGGAGTTCGAGCTTTTTTGCCACTTGGGTTGAGGCTGGAAAATATACAAAATGCACCCAAAGCAGCCACGTCAACCATATTAAAAACAAGGGCCAAGGGCCACCTATTTGTTTTGCGTTTAGTGCTTTATTTCGATACCACTTGGTGCATAACATCTACTCCGCCTTTCGTTTTATTGAAAAAGTCATTTATTTCTTCCTTTCCGTTAAAAGCTGGCTCCTCTCGAGTATAATGCATTGTCGACAAAAAATAAACAATTTTCTTCTTCTTCGTTACCACAGACAAAAGAGTCCCGCTCTTACTGAAACCATATCGTGACATTCCCACTTCATCAGTTGGGTTTGGCCGTAACTCTTTCGGAATATACGCTTTGTTTTGACGAATGGTACCGATAAGACTTATTCCTCTCATTTGAAGGCGATTTGCCAAAGGGAGTGACGTAAAAAAATTATCAGTAATTATATTAATTCCGGATTCTTTGTAAAAATCCACCAGAGCTAAAACAACATTTTCTCCCACATTCGCTTGCCGCTGACCACCAGGTGGTTTACCAGTATAAATAATTCCATTCAATGGATAGCTATTGGCTGTGTTACACAACCAAAATATTTTAATTCCGTACTTAGCCGGCTTTGAAGGAATATATTGCGTAAAGCTGTTACGACCAGGAAATGGAAATAATTGTTCGTCAATGGTCACATTTCATCTGGATAATAGTTTTCTTGAAGGTTTTTAGTAAGCGTATTCCAAATATCAGAAATAGGAGCGGCTTTATCAGTTTGCTTGCGAGCTGATCGTGTGAATGCATTGTCAAAATGTATTACACGTATTATTTGTTGAAATCTGTCACGACTTAATGATGCTTTATATAGTGGATGAGCGTAATTTCCCCAAAGAGCTGAAGGGGGATCATCGCTCCCACCATTTAATCCCATGACCAATAAAATTCCTATAAATACATCCAGTTCCTCCATTGAAATCAAACGAAACTTGCGAGGTTTCACTCTTAAAGCTGTTATATCTGCCGCATTTTTCTGGTTGAAATTTAATGCTAGTTCATTTCCTTTTTTGTTACTGTGTCTGAAGATTTCACTTTTTATATTTTGTGTAAAAAACTCGTCAAATATTTCCTTAGTTGTCATCACTTTATTGAATTTGCGATGTGGTCCACCTGCATAAGTAATAAAATTACTGCTCATGAAATACGTATGTACGTACATATTGCTATGTATAGTGGAATATAATTGAAGATGGACCACTGTACACCACAATATGTTGCGGTAGCTCCTCGGTCAGCAAATTTCTTTTCATAAAGACTTATCTTCATCCTGGTTTCCCGTAAAGGAACGTGAAAATAAATACAAATTAATAATAATACAATTCCACATAAAATTTTATTAAAAAAAAATCAAAAAAAAAATCTTTACCAAATGTAAAGACAACTAATGCAACACATTCACAAAAGCTGGAGGAAAAAGATTACGTGATAATGACACGCACGCAATGAAAACCTCTAAATTACTCGCGATAAAAAAATAAAAGCTAAACAAATAGATTAGAAAATTTTCAATTTTTATTAATTACTTTAACCCCACAAAAATAAAACGTAAACAGAACGATCTGTTAAACACGAAAAATGACCATCACTCATGCGCAAATAACAAGCATTCCCTCCAAACCTTGAATTTCAAATATATTCTAGAATATGACTCCCTAAAAAAATATGAAAATTTTCATCACCATTTATCTCCTAAACTAAAATAGATATAAATCGATAAATATAAATTATCCAAATAACTAACAAATTACAATGAAAAGGAATATATAAAATAAAATGGTATACAAAAATTTACTTACGCTAGCGTAATATTTGCACACACTAAAAAATATAGAGAGATAACAAGTGGATTCAATATCAAAAATTAAAATACGAGCCGCAAACACTCGTAATAAAACGGATATGACTTTAATAAACACAAAAATATAATAAAGCAAGAAAACCCGAAGTTAAATAAAATATAAGATAAAAAATTTATCTTAGACTGATGCGATCCATTCGAACACAAAGGTATCTCTGCCCGGAAAATAGATCGGACATATAAAGTACAAATAAATCAAATAATAACTCTGGTCGATCCACTTCCTAGACATCCGGACTGCCCTAGTCAACATCAACATACAAAATATACAGTCATGGTTAAAAATATACGCCAAAATATAAAATTAAATAATATCAAAATATTTATATATATATCGACCTACAAAAATCAAATGTACATCATTAATTATTAAAATTAAATAAAAAAATTTTATTCAGGGAAAAATCCATGACAATATCTTTGAATATGATGCAACCCACCTTTTTTGCGCTAATTATTTTGGGATTGAGTTTTGGCACTTGGTATCTCTTGGACATACCATTCAGTTTGGTCATTTGCTATATATTTTGAAGCAATTGTTGAAACTTCGTCACGCAATTCCAAATCATCATTTTCTTCTTCCTCGTCAGGCTCAACTACGCTTTCCATTTCTATATCTAGGGCTTCATCTGCATCAGGAAGCCATTCCTCATTACTTAAACACTCATGTTCAATGGGATTTGATATGTCATCATCCTCTTCTTCGTTTTCAAATAATATATCAATATCTTCTGCAGTTAATCTAAACAAATTTCGCGAAATAAACTATTAAAACGAACAAAAAATAATATGTTCAACAAAGCTTTCGCAGAGATGTTAAGATAACCTTTACGAAATGGTAAATGATCTAAACTCTTCGATGGTGGTATGTCTGCTTTGCTTTTAGTAGCTTGCGTAGGGCCCAATCCTGCATTACTTGTGCAGCTCCAGGTGATAATCCCGCACCATTAGATTCTGCTTCGGAATAGTTCAATTCCATAACAAGTGCATTACGTTTGCGCGACATTAAATAAATTATAAAAGCAAACGAAAGCTATGAAACTCAACCGGACGCATCAACAGCAAACAAGAACTGAGAATGCAAAACGACGTACACAAGCAAAAAATTTGTATTTTACATTAAAATAACAATGTTGGGATCCCCCGAATTACAATGCAAAGCATTGTATTGATATTTAAACAGTAACGGAAAAATAAACGAACGCGGGTACCCAGGTACCCTTATCAGGAGTCTACGTATAAAAATGTTGTCAGTACGGTTAGGGATAGATTAAAAAGAAGAAATAATTTTCTGTTAGTGCACTACTCCACAATTAATTAATATTTAATGGTTGGTTCAGTCAGCTCTCCTTAGTCCTAACTTAGTATTAGTCTTAGTCTCGGTATTAGTATTAGTCCCGAGAAAATAAGTATCGTTCATACGAAAATTATTAAGTTTTACGCCTGCGCATTATATAACAATTCCGCACGCGTAGCCATGGCAACAAGAGATAAGCAACAAAAACATAACCTACAGAAATGTTTATTTCGTTCGAAGGCATTAGTTTGAAATAGGTAGGTATAGGAAAAACTTCAGCGATAAAAATGAGTGAGAAATTTGATGATGGACAATTAATCGAACTAGTGAGGGAGTTTGCTCATATACAGGCTTAGTTAAAAGTATGGAGACGGCGATTTATTGTCATTAATATTCATTTTAGTGATTTATGATAAATATAAAAGTTTGTTAGGATATTTTGATCTACATTTGAGAATATTTGAATTTTTTTTTTCTTCAATTGTTTTTTAGTTACGCCTATCCGCGCTTTTTTTTTATATGGGAACTAGTAAATTTTACTCTACCATTCGATAGAGAATTTTTTTCTCTTTACAAAATTTTTTTTGTTTTTTAAAATTCATTTTAATAAATTTTTTATAAGAAAAAGCCGGTTCATGTGTTTAACAGATGTTCGGTACATCGCAGATAGACAGAAGCGTAGCGATAAACAAACTTGAGCGACATAATTTTATCAGTGGTTATTGTGTACGTCAAATCTATGACAGAAATAATTCATTTGTGCAATTTGTTGCTGTTAATATTAACAATGGCGAGTTTTAGTGAACATGAACGAATTGAAATAATTATGATGTTGAGTTATGAAGATAGACGCAGAAGTTTACAAGACGTTACTAATTTATTTAATGATACGCATCCAAATAGAAATCCAATTTCTAAATCCGTTGTTGGTATAAGTTTAAGACGCTTTGAACAAACAGGTAGCGTTAAAGATTTGCCAATGAGTGGTAGACCTAGAACAGCAAAAAAGCGATGATAACAAACTGGATATTTTATTGGCTGTATCTGAATATCCCCATTTATCAACCAATCAATTAGCGGCCAATTTCAATATTTCACAGTCATCGATCGTGTCATTTTTAAAAAGTGAAAAGTATAAACCTTATAAGGTACACCTTGTACACGAGTTAAGGGAAGATGATTTTGATAAGAGATTACAATTTTCTGAAGAAATGTTAAATATTTGCAATAATAATGAAAATTTTGTCAACAATATTCAGCTACTTTTTGCCTTACCGGTGAAGTAAACAGACATAACAGCAGATACTGGTCATCGGAAAATCCCTCTTGATTTTTGGAGCACCATACGCAGTACCCCCAAAAGGTTAATGTTTGCGTTGGCATTCTAGGCGGTCATATTATCGGTCCCGTTTTCATCAATGGCAATTTATTTTCGACTCTGTATTTGCAGTTATTGCAAAATGAAATAATACCTGCTAGTGCTACGCTCTATCCTCATGAAAACAATGAACACCTGCCCAATGACAGTATCTGGTTCCAGTAAGATGGCGCCCCACCACATTATGGTGTAAATGTTCGTCAATATCTGGACAACGTTTTTCCCCACAGTTGGATTGGAAGGGGATGAACCATTGAATGGCCAGCCCGTTCGCCAGATTTAAGTCCTTTAGATTTTTTTCTTTGGGGATACGTAAAAAACAAAGTTTACAAAGATAAGCCCGATAACGTCGAAGATTTACAAATCCGAATTACCAGAACGATACAAGAAATTCCCCGAGATTTTTTACAGAACTCTGTCCGGGGTTTTGTAAATCGATTGGGTCATTGTCAAATTACTAATGGACGACAATTTGAACATTTACTTTAATTTACTTTGTTATAAATTTGTTTAATTTTTCTTGTAAAAAAGTTATTAAAATAAATTTAAAAAAAACAAAAATATTATTGTAAAGAGAAAAAAAACCTCTATCGAATGGAAGAGCAAAATTTACCAGTTCCCATTAAAAAAAAAATGCGCGAACAGGCGTATCTAAAAAAACAATTGAAGAAAAAAAATCCCAAATGTAGATCAAAATATCTTAACAAACTTTTATATTGAACATAATTCCCTAAAATGAATATTAACGACAATAAATCGCCGTCTCCATACTTTTAACTAACTCTGTATAAGTTAAAACCAATAAACCAAAAACCAGTGGAAAATGCGTGGAAAACCATAAGTGAATTTATGAACACTCCAGGTAAACTTCGCTTTGCTCTCTTAATTGTATGTCTTGTATAGACATTTATTATTTTTGCAATTTTTAATAGTTCTTCAAAAACATCCGGTGTCATTCTTGTGTACTTAAAAAATTGTTTAACATCTGGTTCAATGTTTTTCATATCTTTTACAAGTGTAGCTAAATGCCCATGAATATCCCTACCTTTATTCAATGGGCGAACCTTAAAACGTCTTCTTCTTTTTACGTCAGTTAGCACACAAGTGGAAGCACTTAATAAACTGGTGAAAGAATACAAAAGTTATTTCACCATTTTGAAATTGTCAACTAATTTTATTCACTTGAAATCTTCAAAATAAACACTTATTACCCTGCGAAGTACAAAAACATAAATACTTTAGCTTATTAAATTTATCCGCAGCGCTTACCTATCTACCAAACGCAAAAGATGACAAAAGTAATTAAAATGATTAAAAATCAATAAAAACAATAACAAAGCTGAAGTACGCCGGAAATCAATACAAACTTGAGGTGAAGTTGCTTTGGTTTCTGGTCTTAATCTTAGTCCTAAAAGTTCAATATTACGAACTTTCAAGGTCAGGATCCTTAAGGCTAATACTAGGTTCAAGAATTATATGAACACAAACAATAATTATATATCACTGAACTTTTTAAGGTTAAGACTAATAATATAAGAATGTGTTAAATTATTGTAAATACAACAAATACTCTTTTAGGAACGATGCAAGAGAATACCAATTATTTAAGGAATACGAACATATCACTGAGGATGATCACTAAGTTAAAAAATTACTTACTTACACTGAATTTCAAACCCATTGGTTATGTGTGTTACCATGAATATTATGAGTAGAGACCGGACACGAGAGGTTGATGACTCATCGCCACCGAGCGTACTATTGAACATTTGAATTTTTAAAGTTTTTAATTTTATTTATATAATTATACTTATAATAATAAAACGTATATATATATATATATATATATATATATATATATATATATATACATATATATATATACATATAAAATTAATTTAAATTCAGGTAAGCGGTCAATTCAGAAAAAAAACTCCTTTATTAAATAACCCTATATTTCGCAACTGACTTTGTCGCTTCTTCTGGGGTAAAAAATGTAGAGTTGAAAAATAATAATTTTTATTTTTTATTGTGATATTAGTGGGGCCTTAAGCCCTAAGGCAGAATCGCCATGTGATATTAGTGCCGTTTGTGCACGTTCGTGGCAGGACGCCACGTGATGTTAGCCTGGTCCTGAGGGCTACATCGTTGAGCCTTCACGCAGATATCGTTGTCCCGTTAAATGATACACAAAGCTCGGGTAACATATAATTTAATACATAACACTTATAAATTGAATAACAATTATATACATTCTTACTAACTAGTATGTAGACTGAATGTGTGAATGTGAATGTCTCAATCTGAATGATGCTTCTTACTTACACTACAGTATATATACATCAGATGATCCTCGTACTACTTATGAATATGATACAAACCCTGACATGTAGTTTGTGTTTGCAAACAACTCGCGTTAGCGAGGACGTATTTGTAACACACGTTACACTTGCATTACGGGAACGAGGCTGTGACCTCATTGAGAATGTTTGCATACACACAACTGCATTGCGTTATTACACCACCCTTCCTGGGGTTAAGAAAAATAACGCTGAGGTGTTTGTTTTTCTTACATTAAAATCTTTACCTTTCTTATTCCTATAATATGGTGAACATTGTTTGGGATTATACATTTACAATAGTAATACTTAAATAATAAATTTGCTAAAACTTATGATAACTAAAATTCTATACGGTAAAATGATGGATAGTCTTAATCTATATACAATAATATTTAACGAATAGATATATAATATAAATCTTAAAATGATAAATATCCTAATAAAAACTGTTAATTGATAATAATCGTTAATTGATATTAATAATTAATTGATAATAATCGTTAATTTATAATAATAATTAATTGATAGTAATCGTCGGGCCTTTGTAATTTGTACACTGTCTCAACCTTGTTAGTCTGTTCGCTTTTTATATTTTATTTCTATCTTATGTGCAACTTATAAAGAATAATTGCCTTGTTTCGCGGTTTGGCATTCTTGTCTTTTGTTTTTCGCGTTTGGTTCTTGTTTTCCGATTCCTCATGCTTGATCTTTTGGTTTCAATTCTTGTGCATGATTGTTTGCTCCCAATTCTTATGCTCCCTTTCCAAACATACTTTAAAATAAATCGACTCTCCGTTTTTCTATCTATTTTCCTCCATGGAAAAAATTATTCTGGAAATCACTCTTTCGTGTATTTCCCTGGACAGCACATATTTCGTGTCTGTCATGTTCCTGCGCAGAACTATCCTGTGAAGCTTATTCTGACTACAGTAAGGGTGCTTGTACAGCGGAACATCCCTTATGCTGTAAGCCTTTTCTTCAACATAGAAAAACTTGAGACCAGTTAACAAAACACACTTTTGTTATAACTGTAATCTCTAAAAAAAAATTCTGAGAGCGTTTTTTGTCGTGTAGGATCACTTCCTGGAAGCGCATGCTTGCTTCGTCACGACCTAGGGGCGAATTGGAGTCTTTTTTGCCTTTCTCCTACTTTGAAGTTCGTCTGATTCGGTTGGTTAACGTTTTCGCCAAGTCCACAACTCTAGGATGATCTGTCCTGTAGGTTGCACTGTTGTTGGTGTCGTAAAGGTACAATCGATAGGTCTCTGTTGTCTTATAGGGCTCCAGACGTGATTAGGATGCTATCGAATCGTCCCGTTACTAACCGTTATGGCATTGGAATCAACTTCTAAGGCATTTGTTACAAAAATTTCGGAATCTTTACCAATAAAATTAATTACTACTCCTCGTATATTGGTTTCTTTTATTAATTCAATATTATTTTGTTAGCGAAAAAACTTTCTGAATATATCAGCAATATTTCCTTCAATGTCACTTATCCGATCGTTTATTACATTATAATATATCACGGTCGATAATTTCGTTTCAATTATATATATATACATATATATATATATATGGTAAACCCAATCAGTAGGCGATTAAAGGTCTGTATATTACTTCAAAATATATGTATTTAAAAAACTCTACATGTTTCGGCTGTATACGCCTTTTTCAAGAGAATACAAAATATGAATGACAGGATATAAATCGATTTATATCCTGTCATTCATATTTTGTATTCTCTTGAAAAAGGCGTATACAGCCGAAACATGTAGAGTTTTTTAAATACATATATTTTGAAGTAATATACAGACCTTTAATCGCCTACTGATTGGGTTTACCATATCATACCAAGGTCACGAAGTTATTATACATATATATATATATATATATATATATATATATACAAAATATGAAATACATTTTTAATTGTTCATTTTGTAGTTCAAGTTGAATAAAGGAGTATTAATATTTACTAGTAATACTTCCTCAAGGTTCTCTTCTGTAAAATTTGTTCTCATTGAATTAAATACATCCTTGTAAATAGAAAACGTCATTTCTACATCGCAACTAGTTATAGGTGCATACAGGAAATATTCTTTTATTTCCGCGTATTTTGTAGTTAGATGTTGTGGCATTGTCCCAATACACAATTGCCGCAATGTTATTAAATTTGGATTTCTTTTAAAAACTGCGTCTAACTTTCGCCGAAGGCCACATCCGAAGTCAATTAGAACACTTTTCAAATTATTAATAGCCACATCGAATATCGTTAAACCATTATTTAATTTGAGATTTCAATTTTCAAAATAAGTGATCAGTTTTGGCAAATTTCCAAAGTTTTCCTGAAGAAAGTACAACTGATTTTTTAAATATGTAATTTGTGTTAGTTCCTTGCACTCCGAAAAACTCCGAGCATCGTCATTTAAACATGCAATGAAATTTAGTAAACTATCGAAATTCTCTGCATAAAATCTAGTAGCTTGCAGCCATGTCCCCTATCTAGTTATAATAGGAGAGGGAGGTAGTGACAAAGATAGCATTTTTTTCCTGTAAAGAGTCAATGGTGCTTTTTTGAAAACTTTTTTAAATGCGTCTACAGGTCTATCAACTTCTGGAAAGTGTCTGATATATTCACAGATTCTGTGGAGGGCATGTGTCACACTAGGATATGTTTCCTTTAATAGTCTGCTTGTTTTAAACATATATGCAGTACTGTCACTTATAAATAAAAGTACTTTTTCTTTGTACCTGTCGCCCGAATGAAGTATTTTTTTAATATTTTGGTTGCTTTTGTTGCTATTACATATGCGTTACCAGCTACAATATTTACCACACACCGTCCTAATATATCGACAGTTTCGTCGGCACTTATCCAGAGGTACTGATTTGAAAGATGGTTTCTAATGCGTTCTACTGCTTTCGTGTAGCACTTAGAAACATAATATTTGCGTAAGGTGGATTCATCAGGAACATTTCAACCAGCATATTTTTGGAGAAATATTTTTAAAGTAGGATTGTTAAGTTTATTTAAAGGAATATTAGCCGCCATAAGAGTTTCACAGAGTTCTTCGTTAAAATTGTCAGATTCCAACGATTTCAATTTCTGTGCATGTGTTTGCGATGCTAAGTGGCGTTGTGCGTGCGATTTCATGGAATTTTTTAACGATATTTTACAGATTTTGCAGTAAATTTCGGAATCACTGACAATGGACCAACAATCAGTATGACCGTCAATCCAACTCGCCATTGTTTTACGATGCCGTTCTCGACGTTCTTCCATATCATATCTGAAAAAGTAACTTAAACAATGCTCTAGATCTAAATAAATGAAAACTAAAAATGTATGCGTATGTTATTGAAACTGAACGAAAGTCAATGCACTTACGTCAAAATAATTGGGAGATGTAGATTCAATCAAACGATATTAAACAGTATCTATCATAAAAATTATGATGTAATTAACAGTTAAACCTATGAAAACAAGAAACTAACTCACAGCACTTTATTCATCTTTCGAAATATAATCTAAATAGACTAAATTATTAAAACTCCACACGCTTCTATCTACACTCATGAAAACAGAAATTTAACTGTAAATATCCATAAAAAAACGTAGCAATTCTCGATGAAAACAGATGTACATTCAATAACTGCGTGATGTAGTTACAGATGTTGTAGACTATTTATATCGTCCGTCGTAATAACGACGTAATTTCAACCGGATGTGTCCGGTCTCCACTCTTAAGACTTAGACACACAAATAATATTCCAAGTCTATGTTATCGGGCACGTGGAGAATATATAAAATTTCAACACATTCCAGATATAAACAATGTAAATACAATTAGTTCACACACATACAATAAATTATGCAGTAATTAGCATTCTGTTTAACATATTGAATTAAAGGCTTAGTAATTAGAGATACTATTACAATATGTAGCATCACAAATTTCCTTTACTTTTGTTAAGCTCGATTTCTTATAGGGCAGGTGGGGCATACAGGCTGTACAATAAGCATTTTTATATCTACGAAATACTATTTGTATGTTTTATCTAACTACATATTACACAAGTTCCTTATAAAAGTTTGTACAAAAGGGATATTCACGATTCGTCAACGGCCGTTTTCCAAACTTCTTCTTCTATATTCTATAACACACCATACTATAATAATAGAGAAAGTAGGTCATTCATGTCGTTAGTAAGTTAATTTCGTTTCCACTATTCGGAATAATTGGGTACTTAACGAATCAAGTTAGTTGATTATTTATTATAATAAAATATGAAATGTTTTACACTCGTTTAATGTATCGTAATGATATGATATTTAGATACCTTCTATATATAAGTATCCTGATATTTGTGTCTATGAAAAGAAGAATTCCAGTGGACAATATTCTGGTAATAACTATTCTTTACGAATATTTATTCATATGTATTTATGCAAATACATAATTTTAGTATTAATGTTGCAAGACCTATTATGGTTAAACAACATGAATTCTTAATACGATAAAATTATATATGCCTTATTTAGTTGGACAAGCAATCGATTTACATTTATTTACCAGGTATTGAAATTAAATGACGATTACCCTAATATGTAGGTAATATTTTTACATAATACAGCGGCCTAGTAAAAATAACATATACAAGATGTCCCGTATCGTTATGTTCAAATTTCAGGAGTGTAAAGTAGACTTCATTTCAAGTAACAAAAAACGCAAAACTTGTATATCCATTTTTTATTTGTTTCAAAGTTACAAATCTATGAATGTGACTGTCAGATCATGAAAAAAAATGTAATCCTGGAGCCAATACATTTTGATTTTATTAAGAAAAAGTTGTACGATTCAATAACAGGCCGGTGATTGTTAACGTCGCATAATAAAATGTTAACCTAGAATAAATAAACACGTGTCGTAGTGCATACAGTAATTTCTTGGAGATCTACACAAAAGAGTACTGGAAACTGATTTATGATCAAGAAGGTTCTTACTTATTTCGTAAGTGCTGAACCATGAATATCATACAATAAAAATATGTTGAAATGACTTTTAACGTTGCATTTTTTAGTAAAGGATTACATTACGTTTCAGTTCATACAACAGCTTATTAGTGAGTGGACACGTTTTCTTTATTCAAAATGCCTTACCGATTTTCTTCTCAAGAGTATGCGGACATGCATTTTGTGTATGGCTACTGTAACGGCAGTGCACGTTAAGCAGTTATTGAATACCGCCATCGGCTTCCCGATAGGCGCATTCCTCATTACAGAACTTTTCTGGAAGTACACAGACAATTTCGGGAATGCGCACTGTGTGATTATCTTTTCGACCGAGGAGTAAATTTGCCAACAGACTTAGAAGAAGAAGCAGTAGCTATTGTAACAAGTGATCCAATTCTCAGTGTACGTCGAATTGCTAGACAACTAGGAGTGCCACAAACGACAATTTGGTGAATTTTACGTGAAGGATTATATTCATATCACTATCGCAGGGGACACGGTTTGCTTGAGGCAGACCACTATGCTCGTCTAGTTTATTCTACCTGGATATTAAGACAGTCACGGCTTCATTTTAATTTCTGCAGAACAGTCCTCTGGACAGTTGAATCTACGTTCACGAGAAGTGGTGTTACAAATCTAAGAAACCTGCACAGGTGGTCATCAGAAAATCGAAAAGCTATACGCCCATTTATATTTCAACATGAATTTTCTATTAACGTTTGGGCGGCCTTAATCGATGACTTGTTTATTGGTCCTGTCGTTCTTCCTGGGAAGTTAAATGCGGACAAATACCTTCAATTTATTATTGACGAACTGCTAGGTCATTAACAGGATGTCCCACTGAATGTTCGACGAGACATTTAGTTTCATATGGACACCACCACATTTCGGAATTGCTGTCCGAAATTGGGTTAACGTCAATTATTCAAGATGGATTGTTCGAGGTGGTCCTGTTCCATGGCCTCCCAGATTACCCGATCTTAATCCTCTTGACTTTTGTTTATGGGGTACATGAAAAATTTAGTCTACGCGCAAGTTTCGAACACAAGAGAAGAGTTGTTGGATCGTATTCACATAGCCGTCAGGCAAATCCAACAAGACAAGTATGAAATTCGGATAAGTACTTTTTCTGTTGGCTTACGGGCACAAGTCTGCATTCTACAAGGAAGTGGACATTTCGAAGATATTATTAATTGAACTTTTTTAACCCTTAAACGGCGGAATTTTTTTTTTGGACAAAAAGTGTTCATATCCAAGAGTTTTATTCATAAACATGTTTTTATACATAAAAAGTAAATTTTGCAAAAAAAAATGTGTTTTTCTCTATAAAAATATGCGTTGCCATATGGCAACGCTAGCCAAATACAGGATCAAGTTTCTTTATTTGTTATGAAACATCAAATTACATTCTAAACATAAACCTATGTTACATTTTTTACAAATTGTTCTCACGATTGACGAACAGCCTTCTCCTGCACATCTTCTTCGTTTCTTGTCGGGATTGGAAATCAATAAATGGGTAGAGACCATTTATTGATTTCCAATCCCTCAGTCATACCTAACATCATCGGATATACGGTGTAACGTTACGCTTGACTTGGAAGTCGACTGTCTTCCTGCTCCTCTTGGTGCAACTCTATAACTAGTCAAGTAGGTTTGCACAATCTCTCTTCTATATTCCAATTGTGAAACATTGATTGATTTTGCCTTGCGTGTGATATCCCATGCGTTGGTCATTGAGGCATCTAACAGCCAGGTAAATATAGCCCACCACCACTTTTTTCTTCTAATGCTGATGCGATATCTATTCATATTTTCGTCTAATAAATCGGTTCCACCCATGAAACGGTTATATTCTGTTATAATAGAGGGTCTATTTATCTGTATTATTTTTTTCTCAGACTGAGAATAGCGTTTCACCTGCGAAATTGGTGAAATTCCGTGACAAGTAGATGCTGCTGAAACTGGAGCATTATCTAACCACTTCACTACAATAATGCCATCTTCTTTGTCCAACGCCGATGTATATTCGCCTCTTTTTCTGTTCTTTTTAAAAGAAGTTTTGGAAGGCAATGGGCAAGACTGGGGTAAACGGTTGTCCCTGATAGTACCTGTACCATCAAATCCCCTTGTTTTTAGGTAGTGCAAAACATTGAAGCCCGTAAACAAATTATCGAAGTAGAAACTAAATGGTAACTTACGCATTGGCTCAGAGAATTCATCGATCATGTTTATTAGTGGTGCTATGCATTTTCCAAATTCATTCTCGTACAAGGGATTACCATAAGGATTCTTTCCCTGATAAAGGTCAAAGTTTAGTAAGTAGCCCGACGGCGTATTTAGGCACCACATTTTATAGCCGAAACGTATAGGCTTATCGCGGATGAATTGCTTGCAGGAGTGCCGGCCAAAGTATTTTATCATGGATTCATCAAAATCCAAATATTTTTCTGCTACCCAGTTTCCCAAAAAATTAGCTTTGACCTTGTCCATCAGCGGCCGAAGCTTCCACATTTTGTCATTTGGAACTGGCTTTGTGTTGTCAGCGCAATGTAGGTACTTCAATATTTGTCTAAACCTATCTCGTCTCATTGCTTGGCTTACCATACGATTGTTCATATCGACTCGTGAATCCCAATAATAATCACGTCCCGGTAGCTCGCAATATCCTGTCAGGTATAAAATTGCAATGAAACTTTTCATTTCTTCTGGCGAAATTTTCGGATCGGCTTCATTTAAAAAAAGAGCATATCTGGTCGACTCTTCCACAAGATACTTTATGATATTGTCATCAATGAACTTTTCGAAAATTTCCACAAATGTAAGGTCTCGAAATCTGAGGTAATTCGGTTCTGGAAAATCTCTAGTTCTTGGAACGATATCACCACTTCCCCAGGTAATTTTGTTTTTACCAGGTCTTGTAAATTCGTATGCAATTTGCGGTCGTTCAGTCAAGTTTTCATTGACAACTTTTTCTTGGGTACCATCTATTCTATCATTATCAGGTAAGACAATTTCAACTTGTGAACGTAGTTGTTGTCTATTCAGGTTATCCAGTAAGGCGCCCTCATCCTCTTCTCCTGAATCTTCGTCTGTGAGAACGTTCGCTTCGGGTGGCTCGATATAGATTTGCACGGGATCAATTTCGTCATTGTAAGCCATATTTATCGCTTCTTCCAACGAAAAACCTCGTCTAGAAATAAAAATGAAATGCATAAACATTTGCACCCATAGGTGGCTAGCGTTGCCGTACGGCAACACCTACCTATTCGATCTAATTTTACTAGACTAATAAATCTTTCTGCATGAAACAATATATCCTAACCTCAAAACACATCTTTACGATAAGTTTATTCAGGAATTATTTATTTTAGTCAATATTTTATAATTGTTTATATACTTACTCTAACCTGAAGTCCATCGTTGTTCTCGAATATAGAAACAATATTTTTAATCACGTGTACCACAGAACAACAGAACACCACGTGAAAACAATATACACGCGTCAGTTCGGCAACTATTCTAAAAGCAGAAAACTAGGCTCTGGCTCATCATTATGATATTGGCTGTTAGATGGAGCTACTAAGACTAACAATTGCTATCGTTGCCGTATGGCAACGCTAGCCGTTGATGGGTTAAATAAAATCAGTTTTTATTGACTTTAGGATTACATTTTTTTTCATTAACTGACAATCACATTTATAGATCTGTAACTTTGAAACAAATAAAAATGGATATACAAGCTTTGCGTTTTTTGTTACTTGAAATGAAGTCTACGTTTCACTCCTAAAATTTGAACATAATGATACGGGACATCTTGTATAAGTTGCTTATATCATCAAAAGCGTGAATAGATTTTGTTTATCAAGATAAAATTGAATCGTTGAGATCAAAAATATCATAAGTCAGTATTTTAGAGAAAATCATTTAACATCATAATTGATAGATCAATAATTTGATACTTTAGCTATAAGGCAACATATTAACTGCTGAAATAACACAAGTCATATTATTTTTCACTGATTGAAGGCTAAGACCGCGACGGCCGGCAACGATTGTTTCCGATTGTTTCGCAAATACAAGCTAGCAGTAATCATTTGACCATCGACATTGGTACTTGTAATGCGTTCTAAAATAAAATTTACGAATTGCAAAGGATTTGCTTTTCTTGTTTCTTTCAGTAGATGCAGGAAATTTTTAAGCTGCGGTGCGTTGTATAAACAAAAGCGTAATTCTAATAAAATTAAAGAATAATCCTAATAAAATAAATAAAAAAGGATTCTAAAAATTATAATAAATTATACAAGAGATTCAAAAATTCCTCCTTGAACAGCAAGACATTGTCCTAGGCGGTCGTAGAAATTAGCTTTTACATTTGCCATGTCGGCAGTTAATGAATTCGCAGCCTCAGTTATTTTTTCTCTCAAGGCAACTAGATTTTCTGCTCTATCAGCTTCATGAGTATAAACAACATTTTTTAGATATCCCCACAAAAAGAAATCATTTGGAGATAGATCAGGAGATCGCGGGGGCCATTTAATGTTTCCTGTTCCAGTAATAAGACGGTCAAGAAAAGTATTCCCTATAAATTCCTTTACCCTCACTGCATTATGTGCTGGACAGCCATCATGTTGAAACCAAACGATTTCCTGATTTATTCCAATGTTTTGAATGGCGGGAAGTATTTGATTTTTCTGTAATTCGAGATACTCGTCGGCATTTAATATACCATCAATAAAATAGGGGCCTATAGAATGGTCACCTAAAATACCTGCCCCAAACGTTTAGTTTTTGAGGATACTGAGTGCGATTTGCAAAATGCCGGTGTTGATTTTCCGAAGCCCAATATCGAAGAACAGAGGGATTGTGCTTTCCGTGTAATATAAAAGTTGATTCACCGGTGAAGAGTATATTTTTAACGAAATTTTCATCTCGATGTATCTTTTTCATAACGTCTTGACAAAACTCCATTCTCCGGAAATTGTCCTCGGGAAATATTTCTTGAGTTTTCGAATATTTGAAACATTTTAAACCATTACGTTTCCAAATACGTGAAATGGTTGTGTTACTTCTACCCAATTCCTTGGCAGTCAATCAATTTCCACAAAACTACAAATTAATACATCCCGCCGTTATCTTTCCTCAATTTTTTGTGGCGATACCTCTCTTGGTTTGCATTTCGTACTGTTATTGAGACAGAAACAAGTTTCAAATTTATTTATAATATTATAAATTGTTTGTCTGCAAGGTACAGAATGGTCTGCAAAAGTCAGCGCAAACAAATTCATGCACTCCATTGCAGACTTGCCAGCATAAAACCATTTTCCTAACTGAAGTTTTTCAGTGGTTGTATAAAGAACCATTATACATTAATTTTATTGTACGCTTTCAAACTGTAACGGCCGCAGCTAGACTGAATGCAAAATTTCCAGTCCATCGGTATCGGAGACAATCGTCAGTCGTTGCGGTCTTCGCTGGCATCGGACTGGCTTTCTCATATACGTATACATTGTGTGTACTCATACGTTGATTCTCTATGCCTAATTATATTTAACACTTACGGTATAGTGTAGGATAGTTAGGACCCTTAAATCTGAAACAGCACGCTTATTTTTTATTACTAAACTTCACATAGGAGTCGTGCATACCCCAACATGTTATGGCTTACTAAAATCCACAAATAAAATTCTTTCAAATTTTATTTACTTATTAAAAACGAATAATACAATCAACCATAAGTTTTATAAAGAGAGAATATTAATTTTCTGAAAAAGTCTGATGCAAAAATGTGAAATAGTAACCTTACATAATAATAATAATAATCACTGGCCTACAACCATTTTGGTGCTGGAGATTTTAGACCCGATTTTAAGTATGTCTTACATGGCGATATCAAAAATGTTACGCGTTTTCTTCTGTCAGCTCTAGTTCCCGAGAAAAAAAAACACAATTCACGAAAAAAAATATATTTTATTGACATTAAACATCAAGAAATTGTCTTGTGAGTGATTTTCTAGAATGAAACTGACTCGGGCAATCTCGCATGATTCCCCAGTAATAGTCAGCCATCATATGACTGTCCCACCTTCCTTGGTATCTATTCTCCATTGTTTTTAGGTCTTGGTGGAAACGTTCCAATTGTTCTTCGCTTAGATCTCCTGAATTGTGTTGGAAATGATGTAGATGACTATTGACTTTGTAATTTTATACTCATATTACAGCCTAAATCTTTAAATCGCACCAGCATTTCCTCTACTAGTTCTACATAGTTGTCAGCCTTATGATTTCCGAGGCAATTTTGTGCAACTGCTACAAAAGATTGCCAGGCAAGCCTCTCCACATCATTCATACAAAATTAGTTGTGTCTTTCATCAATTTACGTATTTGAGGTCCATCAAAGATACCTGCTTTTAGTTTTTCAGTACTTAAACCAGGAAATTTGTGAGAAATAAACTGGAAACATTGACCATTTCTATCGAGAGCCTTAACAAATTGCTTCATTAGCCCTAATTTTATATGCAATGGCGGAAGAATTATTTTTTCTCTTGAAACTAAGGGTTCATTTATAACATTTCTTTCCCCAAGAACAAGAGCATCTCTCACAGGCCAATTTTTTGCAGTCCAATGACGTGATTTAGCTCGACTGCCCAGAGACAAATAAAACATGGGTATTTAGTATAACCACTCTGTTGACCCAATAAAAAATTAACCATCTTCAAGACGACGCAGATCACCCAGTTATGTTCATTATATTTTATTTTTTGTAAAAGATTTGAAATTACCTCATATTCTTCTTTTACACATGTTGAGTGAGCAATTGGAACGTGAGCATATTTATTTCCATTATGTAGAAGAACTGCTTTTAGACTTCGTTTACTACTGTCAATAAAGAGACGCCATTCATTGGGCTGATAGATCGTTAAACCCATGAAAGCCAGCAAACCACTCACATTACAGCAATAAACAAAATTTTCATCAGATGAAAAAAACTTCAATAACTTTCCCTCTCTCGTGCGATATGTAGACATTCGAACATCTTAGGAAAGACAATTTTTTTCTTTTAATCTTGACGCTAGTAACTCAGCACGTTCCTTCGAAAGATCTAAGTCTCTGATGAGGTCACTAAGCTCATTCTGCGAAAATGGCTTAGGATCTGATGTTTTTCCGCAGTATTGAAAGTCATCATCTACTTGGGAAGAAATAGGTATTTCAGCTTCATCCTCCTGAGGTTGCTGCACTACCTGGTGAAAAGTTGGTATTGGAACATTTTCTGAATGAAGAACAGGTCTTTGTACTGAAGAAATATTGGGGTATTTCCATTTATGGCGATTGTTTTTGTTGATGCCCACTACATTAATCATACAAAAGTAACAGTCGTCATAATGATTTTTTTTGTTCTCGCCATATCATAGGCACTCCAAACTTCAAAAACTTACGTTTCCCTCTCTCCCATTGTCGCAAATGTTCAACGCATATTTTACAAACACTATGAGGCACCCACACTTTATCTTGGTGTAGAATTTCAATACCGAAGTAAGCAAAATACAAACGACGCACTGTGTTTGTAATCGATTTACGCTGATTTTTCAGTATGTATTCACCACAAACATAACAAAATATATCAGGATCGTTGACACAACGTCTGGACGTACTAGCCATAATGAAATAGTAACACAAACTTTATCAATGATATTGTAATAATGACTAGTTACGAACAAGACCATAACAAGACCGACAACAATTCACAATGAAGTTAGTAGGTAAACTAGAGCTTATGAGTTAAAATGAGGTATGTCAATATACTGTACATTACCTACTTTATCGACAATTCAAACAAACAGAGATGCACCAAAAAAAAAATTTTTTTTTGTAGGCCTGTGTAATTTATTAAAACGGATTCGTCTATTTTCCTTCGAAATATGATGCTACTTAAATAAAATAAAGGAAAGCATAAGCTAAGATAATAAAAGCGAATACAGTTACAACATGTACAAACTAGATTAAAGGACTGGCAAAGACCAATTTGGATGCTGTGACAATTTAATTCCCGGAATGTTCGCGTAATATTACCTGTGAAGTAAATGTATCGAAATTACATGAATATTCGCATGTTTCAACAGTTGATAGGGACAGTTGTTAATTACCTATTGGGAAGGCAACACATATCGCAGTGACGTAAAAATGGGCAATTGAAATTTAAGGCAACGTAACAATGTTAAAATTTGTGTGAAACTCGGCGAATTTGCTACTGAAATATTACAATTATTACAACTAGCATATGGGCAAATTACCATTAAAAAGTCAAAGAACATTAATATTAACAGATTGCGAAATGTATTACCATTTAGTAAATCAATAAGTGTGAGATCGATAACTGAAGAAGTCTGAATTACTTTAGAAGGAACATAAATAATTTTAACTGAAGTATAGACAGATAGCTGGTTTTACTATATACTCTAGTAATTTATATAAAATTACCGCATGCTGAGGTAGGTGAAGACAAGAACAAGTTGAATAAAAGCACTTGAAGAAGATTTTGATAAGGCAAAATTAATCAATTGCTTATGCATATCAAGTGAAATTATTAGTGGTATGCTCTCATTATCTAAAGTTTTAAGAATATTATAATTATAAATACTATATTTTTAAAATTAGACTTTTCCTTTAAACCTGGGATGCATGTCTGGTATAATATTTACCTTTATATAAATCGAGCCACACAAGCCCGCCTATTAAAGCTCATTATAAAATGCGACAACCAAAATTTATTAAACTAAAGTTACATTCAAGAAATCATCTTACAAAAACCAAACATTGTTATTATCAGAGAGAAGCGGACTCGAGCGATTGATGATTCATAGCCCATAGGCGCCTGCTTTGTATTCGCAATAGGTTTGTTTCTGTAAGCGATCTGTGTGTTTCGAACAATTTGATACGTGTGGCTACCTGCATAAGTTGCACATACCTACATATTGCTGTTGATTTTTCATCAGAAAAATACTGAAAATTACGTGATATATTTGAATGTTTAAAAATGTACATTTATTTGTGACATGACTGTATATGATAAATGTTGCGAGGGGTAACTAGAGGGAAAAACTGGTTATCCGGCAGGTATCTTGATGTAGAGGTCGAGGTCAATCAGGGAGACGAATTCTACCTATTGAACGAAGAGGTGCGAGTTTCGTGAGATATATTTTAAATATATTTAATTAGTTCGGGTGTTGATTAATTGAAAGTGTTTTATAGTTGATGTCTAGAGATATAAATTCCCGATTTTCATAGAGTTAAATTCTCGTTTTATTGATGTTTAATGATTACGCACCTTTTCGTGAGAGTCTCCATATTAATCTTGTAAGTAAAATAAAATTTTTATGACGTCATAATTATCAGAATTCTCAGTTCTATTGTATTAAAACAAGTAGATAAGAGATTTAAATTTTAAGCATACAGATAATACAGTTTAGTATTAAAAATTCTTTGTTAAAATTATAAATGAAAGTTTGTCCGAGTGGAGTCATAGTTTTTTTTTGTGCATGGTAAAGCACATGCGTAGTTTTTGTTCGCGGTTCAGAATCTGAGTATACAGTGCGGTTTTCTGGGGAGAATTTAATGTTAAACTTGATTATTTTAGATAAGTTTGATCGGAGTCATTTGAAAGACGGTTTCCATCATTTGCGGTCATTTTTCAATGAATGTTTTTACCTCCAGTATCTTTGTTATATGATATAGCATCTTTATACTATGTAAAGATATATTTTTTCATTTTTTTAATTTTTGTATTAATATATAAAATCTGTATTTCAATTTTTAACCTGTGTTTGTTTTATTGACTCATTCCAATATTGCTAATTAATTTATATGTATAAAAGAATATATTTAAAAGAAACTTAAAGAGAGATTAGTTCAAACTTAACTTATATAATATAGATAAATAAATTTTTGTGTACAAGTGTACTGGCGCTCAACTCATATTTTAGACACGTTTTTCCTAAGTGGAACCCGAGAAGTTAGAGGTCTCAGATTTGAAAATTCACCGGCTGAGAAAACCTAGTTGGGAAAACTAGTTGTGGATGGTGGCGTGCTAAATTATCAATCCACTGTTCATAGCAATATGCAGTTAATATGTATCTTTCAATGCACAGAGCGAATGTAATAAACGGTTTGGTAACGGGCAGCAACTACTGCTGAAACAAAAGTAATGCTGACAAGCGAATTGCGTATCGAATTTTGAATAAATATAATTTACAAAGAACAAAACGCAAAACTATGTATTTTCTGTAAAACATTGAAAGTCTAAAACGTTACTATGAACAACTAAAATTTTTCAAGGTGTTCCTGTGTTAAATTAGTTCTTTAAGATGTTAAAACGTCTTTAAAAATAGAAAATGTCCGTTCCACATCACAAATGGTGATTGGTGCGTGATTAAAATGTTGCAAAAGTGCAACATACTATATAGATTTTTCAATCGGCTCTATGCAGAATTGATATAATATATTCAAATCTGGATTTCTGCTAAATATGGCATCAACTTTTTGTCTAAGCTTGTCTAAAAATTCAGAAGGTATACTTTACATTCGATCGATAACAGTTTCTAAGTTAATTATCGTCCCTTTTAGGTCTTTTAGGTTAATATCTTATTTTTGCATGTAAGTACTCGTATCTGTAAGACACAGGAAATTAGCTTTAATAAAGTTTAGCTGGTTTTGTAAATTTTCAATTTGTATCAGGTGTTTATAATTAGAAATGCTTTGCGTATCATCATCTTGAAGATGAGAAACAAATTTCTTTAATTCATCCAAATGTTGTGAATAGAAAAATGCTGCTTCTAGTCATGTTCCCCACCTTGTTAATACAGGAACTGGGGGTAAAGGCAAATTTGGAAATATATCTCTATATAATGCCACTCGTGGTGGTGCTTTGAGGAATATCTTTTTAAATGATGAAACTAACTTATCAACATTTTCAAAATGACCCTTGATGTATTCACATACTCTATGTAGTGCATGTGCTGCACAGCTAACGTGTAGCATACTGGGATAAGATTGCTTTAATAACTCCCTGTTTTTAACATATAAGCTGCCGCATCAGTCAAAAATAATAACATCTTGTCTTTATAGCTGTTACCCGATGACAGAATATTATGAATACATTGATCAATTACTTTTGCAATTCTTTCCTCATTTACGACTGGTAATATTTTAGTTGCAATTAAGTATGGTTGGTATGATGTTGTCGGATGAAGAATACCAACAACTACCTTTGACACCTATTGTCCTTACCCAAAGGTAATGACCAGATAGGTTGGTTAGTTCGTATTTTTTCATTCTCAAATAACATTTTGGTGAGTGGTTTCTACGTACAGTAAATTCATCTGCTATATGACCATCAGTATATTTTGTAAGAAACCTCTTGAGAACTGGATTGTTAAGCTTTTTGAATGGGATATTGGCCAAAAGTATCGGGTGCAGATGGTCATATTTTATCTTGATAAGTTTTTGAAGAAGCATGTCTCTGCACATTACACTTTTGTGGACGCCTTAAACTTAATGAACAGGCACCAAATAACACTGAAAGAAACGAAACCAGAAACAACCCCTTATAGAAGAGAATAGAAAATATACTGTCTCGAAAAAAATAAATACATAGATGTATATGCATGTATCATAGTATGTAAACACGAGAATATACTTTGGAAATTAGCGGTTATATTTTTTAAGCGATTATTTCAATGCTGTCTAACGAAATAATATGTAAATGTATATTCCGTTTTACATGCCACTGTTGAACTGAATTTATGAAGGAATAGACACAATGTACTATTCCTAACGACCGAAATGACAACACATGCTCGAGGAATGCAATCGAGCAAGCAATGGAGCTGTTATAACATGCATACTATACCTAAGACCGCCACAACATTTTATCTGGTCAATTGGTCATTTATTCGGTTCAGTCCGCTCTCTGATTATTATACAACAAAAATTATGTATAGATTAGAATAACAAGTAGTGCTTAGTAGTCTTAGTAGTGCTTAGTAGTCTTAAACAAGTAGTCCTAGAAAGATTTTGCCGTTGTGAGTGATACCAGCTTTACAATTTGAAATGTCCGTTGGTAAAAACAATAAACTCATTTAATGGTACCACGTCAATTATATTGAAGAAAAACGTGATAGGCCATCGTGAACTTTGGCTTTTGCCAATACCATTTGTACCATAACGTCGACACCTATTGTAGTAGGAGATAATTTCAGGCTTCTTTTTAGCGTCGCCATTGACAGCTATGCCATGATGCACAGCGCTTAGTAAAATTAGGCATTTATTCATTTTAGATGAGTAACTTACCATGCTTGCGTCGTTTTCGAAGTAAAATAAAGGAGATGTAACTAAACGATTTTTCGATGGTTTCATCTTCTTTGGAATATCGCGTTTAATTTGACGTAGTAGTTGGAACACTACGTCAAAATAAGCGCCAAATAAGTAGTAAAATTTTATTCCCAAAAGGTGCTATGCCAATAGAACACTCATGAATGGTCATATTCAGGGGAGAATTATGAATTTTAGATAATAAAGTTTGCACTATTACAAATCTCGTATTCTCTCGTTTAGGTTTCCTTTGTGGGCGACCAGCACAAACAAAACCATCAAGAGCAAAACCAGCTAGATTTATATTCGCATAAAAATTTTCGAGTCCTTTTCGATCCATTGTTATCTGGTATGGTGTACGTTTTGCATTGTAGAAAAAGCAGATACCAGTGCTAATTTGTCAGTTTTATAACGAGTTTCTCGGGTTCTTTTATCTAGTAGATCTTTGTACTTCTTCAAATAGAAATATGAATGTATCCTGCATCGATATATTGGATTAGCAAACTAATCAAAACAAAGTTTCTCTTGCAGAAACATCCTAGTTTCTGTCAGCTCCAGCATAAATAAGTAATACACAAAATCCATAAAATTTATCAATAATTATATGAGTCCACGTTTTTGATTTCCCACTGTAAACACGTGAAGTTTTATACCGTGCACAATTTCCTGCATAATAACTTCAGTAGTAAATAACTAAAAAGCTTCTCTAGGTGCAGCAGCCATATGCTATGTGGTTGGATTCTATTTTTAGCTGGTGGATATATTCTACACACTACGCTGCTTGGAAAAATATAAAAACTTGCAGATGTAATATTCAGGTTTGGATTATCACTATCACTAATATTTTCTGCATCTGATGGTCATCACCATCATCTGCGCTACTGAATTCAGAGAACTCATCACAATTCGCTTCAAAATCACTGTCCATTATGTCGTCATTTTCTACTTCTGAAATGTCATTTCCTCCAGAAGATGGATCATCACACTGATTTGCCCATTGTAGCGGTTCTTCACAGTTCAGATCACCAAATTTTACACTTTTTACATAGTTTTTCGATGCAATTATTGTACTGTTTCGCTCAATACAACTTGTGATTCAACTAAATGACATCTCGTAATGATGCAGGTTCCAACTTGTACAAACATGTAGAGTCGTTTACTTCCAATTGTCTGACAACATATACCAGCAATAACAAACTGAGACGTGTTAGTACAAAAAAAATGTTCGCGGGCCTCGCATAAAAGTAATTTTCTAATTTAAAAAAGTAAATTTGACCTGTGTAAACAGTTGAATGAATATCTGTTTAGACCATACCAGAAAGCTTGACTAATTTAATAATACTTAATACAAATTAAGCAATCAAATATTACCCCGAGCCCGATACACATTTTACATGCATAATTTATTTTATTACATATTACATTTTACATATTTATTACATACGCCTGTTCTAAAAGTCAGAGAGAAAAATAGTATTAACAGGAAAAATAAATTCCGGAAACTTTTAATTAGTTTATCAACTTTTGCGAAACAAGAATTATACGAATAATAAATTACACTTACGCTACGCACATGTGTGTACATGAAATTACATTCGGTCGCAAGGTTTGTCCATTTTTCCCGGTGAGAAAAACTTTTGCCGGTAATGAATCTTCTTACCCAGACAACTCGTATAATGGTGTAAATATATAGGCGACATATATCACCTGAAATGTTTGAGAAAAAGTAGAATTTAGACGAAAACATTGTTGATATGTGCAGTTGATTATTTCGAACCTACAGTATTCTTTATTTCAAATTTGTTTTACCATCTATGAAACCAGGGAACGTTTTTATCTTCCAGGACTAGTCTTGAAAACAATAGACTAGGGCATTAATAGAAATTTATTTTTCAATAATCTTACCTTGCTTTTCAATACAGCATTAACACATATTTAATCCATAGTAAAAATATTCTTTTTGTTTTTCTGCAAAATGGTTCTATGCAGCTGATATAAGTTTCGTCATTGTCCCTAACTTTGTCCAACTAAGTAGTTTTTTGAGATTCAGAATCAAAAAGTTGTTACTGGCTGCTAAATCTGGACTATAAGCTGGCTGTTCAATATCTTCAACACATTTGTACAGCATGGGCTTGGTTAGCGAGCCTTGGTGTAGGAGATGTGAAAAACAGGAGGAAACTAGCCTTCATGTAATATGCACGTGTGAGGAACTGAAGGAACTCAGACAGATATATTTTGGGAGAGATCTATCGGATCCTTCGAGTGTACTCAAACTTCCCCTGAGGAGGAGAGTGGCTTTTATCGAGGACACAAGGCTAACAGAGTGGAACTGAGAAATCTATTGGGATAGTACAAAGAGCAGTGTGCTCAAGTGCCTGGACGTGCTGGCGTCCAACCCAAACCAGAAGAAGAAGAGGAAGAATATCTTCAACATCACAATCAATAAGATGAACTTTTTTTTTACTAGAAATTTTAAAAACCTACTTTGTTATTTATATCAAATAACTAAGACTAAATCAATTCGATAATAATAATACAATTAGAAAATACAGTATTTAACTCTTTTAAATATAATAAGATATCTTTTAATAATATATTACTTACGTGAAAAATATATTCAAGACACATGAGTAAGAAAGTGTAAAATATAACAATTACGAGATAAACAAACTCGTTAAATAGCGGTAATGAAATTAACACAGCACCAACCACAATTAAATCAAAAAATAACCCCGAAGTTACTTAATAAAAAGATAAAGAATAATCTTTTTATAAACAGGACTTCTTATCTCACATTACACTTGTCTCTGAGGATACAGTAAGCACGCAGGCTCCGCATAAAAAAATACAGTTTTACAATAGTCCACAGCAGAACAAACGGCAAGCTCAAACTGCGCAAGTCAAATATTTTTAAAATATTTATGGGGAAAAGTCCACTATGTTGCTCTCATAGTTGTAGTTTTGAAGCGATCGGCAGTAAGTAATAACTACAGCAATGGGCCAATGACACTTCCCTGGGGTAGACCAGTCTTTGTTTCTCGTAATCTGGTATTCTACTGGTGTTTCACTAGAAAATGCCTGTTATATATGTAAGATTTCAATATCTTATAGTAATGATATGGTAATTTTTTCTTTAACTTGTAAAGTAGAGTACACCTTAATGCGATTCTTTATCAAAATCAAGTCCAAGAAGGCAACAGAACAAAAATTGTTTTCGGATATGGAGAACACAATACAAATTCACATTTATGTTAAAGTATCTTTCCAGAGATGCACATACGTATTTCACCTTATTATAGAATCATCAGTACATGCTGCCGGAGAGATACTTTCACCATAAATAACACCCTTACTATATTACAAAAGTTATTAAAACAGGGTAAAAGAACATTCAGTGCAGCACTTTGACTAAATTCTAACATCCCGAACGCGAAAACAACCATCGTTGTTGTCATAACAAGTGTAAGACGTAGCTAGAGGTTTCCATCTGACGGACACAACCACAACTGGCGGAAACTGTATTAACTTGCCCGAATTTTAACATTATTTTTATATGATAAAAAACATTATTATTTTATACAAAATATCGTGAGGCTTTACCTATTCAAGTATATTCCAAATTACTTTTCCATTTAAATTGGTTACAAAATAAGTAATCATAATCTATGAGAGATGATTTTTTGTTAATTTTGTGAATTAGATTATTTTTACTGGTAATCGTTAAAATCTGTACTTCATTCGTATAAAAATAACACTGAACTGTCCGAGAAAGGAAGGGACGAAGCGTATGACACTATCATCTCCCAGAATATGAAATACGCAAGTCTATGGTAAAACTAAAAACTTTAATGTAGCTTTAAACGAAATTAAAGACCTTCGATTTTATCCTGGCGATCTAGATATTATTCAATCTAATAGGTACTATTGGCAAAGCATGTGTCAAATAGGTTAAACAATACGTAAATTAACTGATATATTGACACATATTCGGTTAAATACACACACATACAAACACACATACAACGGGTTAAATAATTTGGATGTTAGGGGAGCACACCCCTTGCCGCAGTTCAATTTGTATTGGTCAGGTTGCGGTGTTATGCTCATTCTACACCGAATCGCTGAAGTAGCGTAATGTACTTAATGGAGGCATTTGTCTCTGTGAAACCGTAAATTGTCGAAAACTTCTCTGATAAAAATGATGCATGACCAGTTCGTATATGAAAATGCTTACGTGAAGTTTAGAGAGAATATTCTATTACTGTTACACCATATTTTATACTCGCATTATATAAAGTGCTCACCTCGAAATTATAAATATGTCTTGGTGGGAATTGAACAGAAAATTCAAAGTTTGAAACATGCGCCATAGATGTACGGGTATTCGTTCTAGAATATAAACGAGTAAACTAGACAAGTCTATGGATGCATTAATCTGGTAGATTTACAACACGAATTTTACTATAAAAATTGGTTTTCGACGGTGTTTTTCAATTACTCGCCTTTTACTTTTTAAGCGATTTTGGTTAAAATAATACTTGAGAAAAATTTCTTTGCCTTATCGTTAATAACACTGCTGAATATTTCAAAAGTTTTTTTCCTCCCTGGAATACGTTTGGCCACTTCTTATGTATTTTGGTATGCTGAATTTAGCCTCATAATTTCGATAGAAGGCTCCATTGATAATGAAGATATAAAAATAGAGAACACCATTTAGTAGCACACTCATTGACATAGATTCGATTAGTGACCCAATACTGGTGACTAACATTAATAATCCAATATTTAAATTATAATATTATATCAACAGCAAATTAGCATATCGATGGGAAACCTCGCATCAAACGTTGTACAAATAATACAAATCTGCATAAAACAAATCTGTATCTGTACACATACAGTACGTATTTACTAGCGTTAACTTCAACTACAAACGCATTCGTTCCTGTCTAACGACTTTATCAATGCGGCTTTATGAAATAACGACCGAAGTTTGCTTTCTGGTCCAGTAGTGAATTTTGTCCTATCAAATGAGACAAGATAACCTCGTGTCATCTGACGTACAAAACAGACTTCGCCGATGAAAATTATTTCGTCTCGAATAACTAAGCTATTATAGAAGAAGAAAAAATACGCCTTCCATTATTCGATCTTTAAGAGATCGAAAAATAAAAACACCACATGCAACTGGGTTCATAACATGCAGCATAGCAAAGTACTTCATGCCCAAATGCAAAACAAAACGATCTAGATGAGGACAAGAAAAGGTTGTCCACAAAGAGGCGTATTGTCACCGCGATTATTGGAGTCTAGTAGTGAATAATCTCCTCAGGACCTTAAATGGCCAGGAAATATGGACGCAGTGGTTCGCCGATGACATTGTCATAGTGTCCCAGCGGAAATTCACAGGGACAGCGGCGAGCATCATGCGAAGTGCTCTACGAATTGTGGAAATATGGTGTCTTGAGGAGGGATTAACTGTCAATTCTCAAAAAAACAAGGTGGTAGCCTTTACCAACATGAGAAAACTAAATTATCTGTGCAGCGTAAGAGAGTTAGAAGTAACCAATGAAGTGAAGTACCTAGGCATAACACTTGATGTGAAGCTGAATTGGAGCAGATACCTAGTCAAAGTGGCAGACAGGGCGACGCACTTCTTCTGGAGATGCAGAAGAGCTGTTGGCAAGACCTGAGGTCTAAAACAAAATGTGGTACACTGGTTGTACACAGCAGTAGTAAACCAATGATTACCTATGGAGCAGTTGTCTGGTGGAGAAGGACTCTTCAGCGCCAGGCTCTGTTGTAAATCACGGGAGCTTTGAACAGCACGGTAACCGCCTCGTGAAGGCCATCGTGGGTCTCCCTGTGCTGGTACTATTTGTAAAGGCGGAGGCAATGGCTGCGATCCTGAAGCTGAAGGTCAATAACGTATGGTGTCCTAATAAGGTTGTAGAGGGCCATACAGATATCACAGGAACTATACTGGAAGAGCCGATATTTCAAATGCCGGCGGACAGAATGGCACCTGAGATTATGTTTACATCTAAGCTGAACATATTTATACCGACCAGGGAACAGGCAAAAAGAATTAAAGGCAATCAGATAGCCGACGAACTGGCCAGAAGGCACTAATAGGAACTTCATAGGACCAGAACCTGTATGTGGAATCGTTAAGGATTCCGCTGCAAGGGAGATCTGGTTATGGCTAGAAAGAGAACAAAAAAATAAATGGAAGTTAACGGAAGGTCAACTCCATACCAAAACACTACTTAGGGAGCTGGGCGGAAAGTTTACAGCCAACCTAATTCGTAGTAACAAAAAAGAAATTAAAATAATTACCGGGTTAATAACCGTACATTGTCCTTTAAGGAAGCATCTGTACAGCATGGGCTTGGTTAGTGAGCCCTGGTGTAGGTGATGTGAAAAACAGGAGGAAAGTGAAGGTATTCAGACAGAAATATTTCGGGAGAGATCTATTGGATCCTTTGAGTGTACTAAAATTTTCCCTGAGGAGGATAGTGGCTTTTACCGAGTACACAAGACTAACAGAGTGGAACTGAGGGATCTATTGGGGATAGTACAAAGAGCAGTGTGCTCAAGTGCCTGGACGTTTTGACGTCCAACCCAGAACAGAAGAAAAAGAAGAACCACGCTCCCTTTGAGACGGTTCATATAAGTAAACTTAGGGCGCCTTCGTTTACGGATGTGATTGCTAAATTAATCAAAATACTTAAAACTGCACTTTCTAAATTTAAATCGCGTTCTCAGGCAGACTGGACTTACTGCAAGGAAATTAGAAATTATAAAACATTTACAGTCAGACAGGAGAAAAAGGCTTACAAGGAATTTGTCAATAGACAAATCAATGTTCGATTAACCTGGAATGCCTTAAACGATCTAAATATAACCAGTAAGAAAAATAAATGGTGTATTCGAGCTGATTTAAGTAATGTCGACGAAATGAATAACTATTTCATTCTGTAGAGAAACCCTCCGCTGACCCTCCCTATTTTTATAGTAATATTAAATCTTACACACCCAAATTTTCTTTCAAGTTGGCAGGATTCTTGAGGTATTTTGTTGAGCTTCGTTCTAATGCATTAAATTAGGACGCTCATGAGAGCATAATTGCCGTCGTTCAATAGCTTCTTAACATAGTTGGACGCAATATCACGATACTACACCAAAACTAACCTTAGGCGCAGGGGGTAGTTCTCTCCTGAACAGCAAATTCTATCTATAGTGCTTCTCGCGCCTACATTGTTCTGCACCAAGACTAGCCTTGGGAACAGTATGAGACCGTAAGCCATCCAGTAGCGATAAGACGTTCTGAATCTTACAGCTAACTAGGACTGTATTTATATCTTTCGAACCCACGAAAACTGTCCGGGCGATTGTGGGAACACGAAAACCAGTTTTACACCAGCGTGGAATTAACTGGGAAATAGTAACATACATTGTTTTCAGATTGCAAATTAAACTTAGAGTCGCTACAGCGTTGCACATATCCTGTAACGGTTCGCGCTAGCAGCTTATGAATTTAAGTCGAATTGTGCTCGATTTGAATGAAAAAAACCGTCAATGTGCACGAATAATTCCTAAACATTTGGGAGAAATTGTATATTTTGTATTCGTAAATGCTTTTAGTTAGTAAATTGTAAATATGTAAATATCTGAATATGTTTCGCGAGATTTCTCACTAATTTTCCGCTATTTCGGGTAGGTATAAATAGGGCCACATTTCTCGCATTTAGCATTAGCTATCTGGCGGTTCTCGTACTGACATTAGCTAAGCTCGAAACTCTCCTATTCTGTGGGATTATTGCTATTCTAACTTTCCCCTACTCGGTGGAATCGTTGCTATCGTAACTTTTCCCTTAGTCGGTGATCTTGTAGCTATTGTAACTTTCACCTTCACACTACAGCTTTGTTTCTGGAGTAATATCTACCCATTTTTTCTCCGAAATAGGACGGCCTCGTCAATATTCGTCGAACATTGTATAATCCCGTATTCTCCATCATGCCTTTCGTAGCCTGAAGACGGCGCCTGGGCCTCAACGACCAGCGTATAGCGAGGGGAAGCTCGTCCAGATTTACGCTATCGCACTTTGTTTCCGAAGACCAGGCTACCGTCTTGCCCGCCTGTGGTAAATTTTTTTCCCACTAATAAAACCCTGAGATAATTCTTTCCCCGTTTACCGTAATGCTAGGCTAAAACCTTGCCCCATTTATAGCACCGCGTTTCTATTCCACAATTACTTCCGTTTTCCAGGAATTATATTTCTCCTATATACAGGGTGACTTACGGGAAACTGACGGTTTTCAAATGAACATTACTCAATTGTTTTTCAATAAAGAAGAAGTTTATTTTTACAAAACGAAAGATTAATATTTACCATTTAATGTAACATTGTCATTTATGGAAAATTATATCACTCAAGTGACGGCCGTCCGCTTGAATACAGATTTCAAGTCTCTGCCAAAATTCATTCACAACTCGGGCCAATAGCTCTTCGTCAATCGCATGCACCTCTTCTGTAATGATATCTTGCAACGCAATTAAAGTACGGGGTTTGTGAAAATAAACACGTTCTTTCAAGTACCCCCACAAGAAAAAGTCGCAAGACGACAAGTCCGGCGATCTTGGGGGCCACGGCACGTCACCGAAACGAGAAATGAGGCGCCCAGGAAACATGTTTCTCAAAACTTCCATTGATGCATTTGCAGTGTGTGCTGTGGCACCATCCTGCTGAAAATAAACATTTCTCAGGTTTATCAGTCTTCTTCGTAGTTCAGGTAGAAAAAACGTATTTAACATGTGAATGTAACGCTCCGAATTCACGGTCACCGTAACGCCATTCTCATCAAAAAAATACGGCCAATAACACTAAAAGCCGCAACCGCGCACCATACGGTCACACGCGCGGAGTGAAGAGGTCTCTCACGGGTAATGCGAGGATTTTGTGGGGCCCAGTAACCAAAGTTTTGTTTATTTACCGAGGCATCCGAGCTAAAATGAGCTTCATCGCTCATTATCACTATTGGGTTTTCCTCAAACAACACTTGCATACGTACGGCGAAGTCTTCGCGTTCAACATAGTCCCTATCGTTGATCTTCTGAACAACCTGCATTTTGTATGGGTGAAATTTCAAATCCAAACGCAAAATTCTTCTCACAGAATCACGGCTTAACTGCAACTCACGTGCATGTCGCCGTGCAGATCGACTTGGGCTCCTGTTCATTGCCTCTCTCACTGCATCGATGTTTTCGGGCGTTCTCGCTGTTCTTCCAGGGCCTGGCGACTTCTTCTTTGCAATATTCCCTGTTGTTCTCAACGTTTGCACCCATTTAAGGATTGTATTGCGGCTTGGAACCGCGCTATTCCGGCGGATATTGAAATGCCGGCGGAAAATTCGTTGTATTATGATAACTGATTCGCCATTTTTCACAAAAGTATTCACGAATATGCGGTGCTGTATTGTCCACTGCTCCATTGTAACTGAAACGGTAAGTCATGCCGACGCGTATGACCCCTCCACCTTCTTCCTCCCACCACTAACGCCTTTATATTATCTATTTTAAAAACGTCAGTTTCCCGTAAGTCAGCCTGTATATTCATATTTCTTTAATGTTTATTCAATTCATTTATTTTTATTTTTTACTTATTGTATTGAAAAATGTATAAATGTACGTATATAAATTTATGTTAATGTTAATTAATACCTTATGAAATGTAAGCACGTCTTTCTTGGAAACCTTGGATTACAAGTACAAACCACTGTGAAATAATTAGCGCGTTCCCAGTTAACAGAAGAAACTAGCATAACTAAGAATTGAAGTATCTTATTTAGATTTAAGATTACCCGAATATTAGGCTAAATTAATGACAAATTAAATGATATTAATTACTGCGAAGGTATTTCCGCCATGCGCGAAGCTTTATAAGCCGAATCGCTCACTAGCGCCACCCGTGGACAAAACTTGAACCTTCAAATGAGTAGGTAAAGTTGCATACACAACCGGAGATTACATAATTTGACGATAAACAAGATTTATTATTTTAATTGTGATTAATTGAATTAATTATCACCCCGAGGCAGAACACCATTACAATACATTGTCGCATATAAGTTTTGAATGAGTTATACGCGGAGAAAGTCACACAATCGAGCTACATAAACTCAGTTTGTAGGCGGGATTCGTCACAACGTGTAATCGCTTGGAGAAACACTCAAAAATGTTTTTCTGTATTTTTCATTGCGATACTTCCAGGCTATTTGTTCGTTACTCGTTTGTCTTTGTTATTCTGACGAGCATTTGAGTTAGTTTCTTTTTTTACTCGTAAATGTTGTTAGTTAAGACTATGAAATACAAGCAATTGGCAACTTCTTTTAAATTTAAGGCCTCTTAACCTTCCAATATGACATAGATATTCTCACATCTGTTAATCGTTTTTCTTCATTTTCGTATTTTTTAAGTAAAACTCTACTTTTCTTGCAGATTGTGTTAATTCCTAGGACACGAAGACATCAGCTTTTATTAATGCATTCCATATTTTTATGATCTTGATTGGCGAGGGTTTTTCAACGATTTATTTCAAAATACCTAAAATTATTTTTCTTCATAAATCTGACCTCAATTTCCTCGTTAATTAAAATCCCTTTGTATAAAATAAACGCAATTTTTTAAATCACTTATTTGCGTTAATAGCAGTTCATAATTCATATTTAGAACCGATTCTTGCTTCCCTGAGGTTCTCTATTGTCGCAGATAATTCCTAAGAAATATGTATTTATATAAAGGGCATTGTTACTGAAATTACAAGAGAATAGAGAAAATACTAAGAACCACTTTCGCTTCCAAATAGCCTTTCCCTCTTTTTTTTCTTTCAACAGCTTCGCCGTAATCGATTGCTCCGGCTGGATCGTAAATATGTCGGGTTTCCACTTGAAGCGCGCTGGAGTTTATACGAAAAATAATGGAATATAAAATGAGACAATTCTAAAGACAAACTTACAAATTTGATGGATCTAGCTTACAGCGGAGTTATATAATTTAATGTGGGAAGACAGCCAGGCATTGTTAAAAACTACTTCAGGAATTCATTGAAAGAATAATAGCTATTTGCTATGTTAACATTAATTATAAATAATTTATTTAATGCTTCCTACTATAGCAGCATAGGATAAGTTATTAATTTTAAAAGTAAGCCTTAATAATTTTCGCAGAAATTTTCACACGAGCCTCAGTGCACATATAAAATAGATAGTCATTAATATCTAAATATCAAAAAATCACAAAACAGTACTAAATTTCACACTAACAAATGAAACAATAAACTAGAATCCCGAAAAAGCTCCTCTATTGGATGGTACATTTTCGAGATTAATAGGTCGGTGAAACTGCATTTAAATATTTCTAGTGGTCGCAGTCTATACTCAAGTGGTAATATAAGAAGTAGTACCCAGAAATTCCCTAAACGTGAAAAAGAAATTTGCCATTAAGGGACGCCTGGCAGATGTGAAACATCGAAATCCTTTGCTACTGAAAGAAGGGAATTTCAAGTAAAGTAGAGATTATAAAAAAATTATATTTTTCTTATTGTTATACGAGGGCGACCTGAAATGTTTCCAGAATCGACAAGAAAAATATTGTATAACATTTTTTATTTTTATTTTTCGATGTAGTCTACACCAAGATCAATACACTTTTTCAAACGGTTCTCCAGTCTCTTCAAGCCGTCGGAAAAGTAGAATGTTTCGAGGTCTGCAAAATAGCCATCTGTAGCGGCGATGACCTCCTCATTTGAGGCAAATCTCTTCCTCCCAGCGAGTTTTTCATGTTTGGGAATAGGAAAAAGTCGCTGGGGGCTAGGTCCGGTGAATATGGATGGAATAATTCGTAGCGCAACTTATTTAATTTCTCCTTCAATACTGCATCGAACCGGTTCAATAAATCGCTGTAGCATTGCTCTGTCATTGTCGTTCCCTGCTGCAGATAGTCGATGAGGATCACGCCTTGGGAATTCCAAAAAATGATCGCCATGGCCTTTCCGGCCGATGGAACTGTCTTTATTTTCTTCAGAGCCGATTCGCCCGGAAAAGTCCACTGCTTCGACTGTTCCTTGGTCTACGGTATGTAGTGGTGGATCCAAGTCTCATCCACGGTTACGAAACGCATGAAGAAATCCCTTGGATTGCGTTGGATCCTGGTCAGACACTCTTCCGAAACGGTAACCCGATTTCGTTTTTGCTCCGTTGTGAGCAAACGCGGTACCTGTCGCGCCGAAAGGTTTCTCATACACAAAAATTTGTGTAGGATATGGCCCGCGTTCTTCTGAGATGCCTGTTGTCTCTGATATCTCTTTCAGCTTCAATCGGCGATCGGCTAACACGACATCATGAATCTTGTCGACCATTTCATCGTCGGTAGCGGTTTTTAGGCGTCTACTGATTCGTCACTTGTGCTTGTGCGGCCACGTTTGAACTCGCTCACCCAGAAGCTGATGGTCGAAAATGATGGAGTAGATCCGTCATGAACCTCTAGCAAAATATTTCGAATTTCCCCAGCCATCCAGAAGTGTTTTATCACTGCACGATTTTATCAATTTTTGTGAAACCACCCGGCTTGTTACACAAAACACACTCTTAAACAACAACTATTGACAGTCGACTTCTGAAATTTTACCAGTTGCCAAAAAGGTGCCTACCAATAAATCCACTTCAACGTTCGTGCGCCATCTCTTGCCGCTTCCGGAAACATTGCTTCGACCTCGCCGTGCTTTCTTCGGTCGTGATAACGATTGCGTCTTTCACTACGATGACTGCTGCTTTGCTTCAGGATTATACGCGTACACCAATGTTTTGCCATTGTTACTTCTATAGTTTAGGCAGACTGCAATTCGGAGATTACTTGGCATATTCTGAATAAGTTTGCTTAATTTAGCACATGGGTTGGTTTTTCGGAATTTCAGGATCACTCCATTATTCCAGACTGTGTCATAGGCACTGAAAGGATCGACAAAAGCAGCGAATGTTCTCAAGCTCTTCTGAAAACCTGTTTCGATGTGAGTTGTTAACGCTAAGACTTAGTCACAGTGGTTCCCTTCGGTTCTGCAAGCGATTGCTCCTTTCTATATCCGTCAATTCTTTTTGCTGTGCAAGTAAGGCATGGGTTTATGTCTGGCAGATCTACTATTACTTTTTTGAGATTAAATAATTTATTTCTGAAGCATTGGACAATCGTTCACAAGTTGATGCAGACAATATAGATTTCGACTAGCCTTTTATGCAATTAATCATTCTTTATTATTGACTAAATTGGATAACTTTTGCTTTCCTTCTAGCCTCCTTTAGGTGATGTAATCTTATTTAACGTTTCAGCTAGACTTTACAATGGCTATCACTACTAATCAGGTCGTTCCTTCTTCCGGAGCGCCATAGTGTTATAATTTAATTTCTTTGTTATTCAATATCTATTAAAAGTTAGCAAAGAAACTTAAGTGATTTCATGAAGAACGTGTATATTGCTTACTTCAAGTTGAAACCGGGATCAAGACAAAGCCTGAAGCCTCCTCATTAGTTGTTTAGAAGGTATGAGGAAGGAACCTGTATTTGTGTTCTTCACACCAGATTTTTAATAATATTTTATATTATTAAAAATACCTTTGTATTATGAGGAAGACCTTCGTTTGTGATTTAAGGGCAAAAAAAGACTCGTTTTGTTTTGGAAATCCCGTGATGTGGCGCGTACAGCAAGACTACACTACCGACTGCTATTCCTGTTCGGTAGATGTGGATGGTTTCAATACAAAAAATTTAAAAAAATATCATACTTAAACTTTAATTCTGGTATTCATCCAGTGTTTCACAACTCTGTATTTGGAGGGAAACTACAAGAATTTCGCAATGATTTATGAGAAAATAAAATATCAAGAACATCGCTGGATGGTTTGTGGAGACTTCAAAATTTCTGTTGGAAAAGCTGACTGACCACGAGACGCCTTAATACCTGGCGAAAATAACGTCATTAATACGACCTTGGTTCCTCCTGAAAAGATTTTATTACCAGCTCTTCATATTAAATTGCGGCTTACGAAGCACTTTGTTAAGTCATTGCCAAAAGATGGAGAATGTTTCAGATATCTGCGTCCAAAGTTCTCAAAACTGTTCGAAGCCAAGTTGAAAGAGCGAGTTTTCCCTGTTATACAAAAACTGTTATCTGACCCCCTCTTTTCAGAAACAATAGGAAAAGAAAAAGAAACATAAATCCCATTCAAAGATGTAATGCATAAGTTTTTGAGCAATACTACAGACCCTCACTGAAAAACATTGTACAACGCATTTTGGATAAGTAGACAGCTCAAAACTATTCAGTAGGTTTATTAGATTATTACACCATCCAAAAAAACAAGAACAAAGAACTCATGATGTTTTGGATTACAGAAGGAGTCTTGTTACATGAAGGAAGCCTCTACAATTACAGGAGAAATTTGCAAACTGCTATACAGAAAAAAAGACCTTAAAACTCTGCTCCAAACATTATGTTGCACCATGACAATTACAGATGGTCCAAGACTCGCCAAATCCCAGCAGTAATCAACGACTGTGCCTTTATAGTGATGTATGCACCTTCACCGGACTTCAGTCATTATTATTTCTTTCCTAGATTTAGGAAGCATTTGTGTAGACTGCGTTCTTCTTCAGATGATTGCCTGAAAGAATAGAGAAAGAAGTTTTTTGAAGATTTACTTAAAGAATTTTGAACGCTGGAACAACTATGTAATTACTAGTGGTTCGTATGTTGAAAAATGAAATGTATGTAGCTTTTCTTGTAAAGCTTTTTATTCGTAGCTGGATAGATAATTTAAAAATCTACACTCGTACCAATATTTGACATTTAGCTCATTTCCCAGTACTGAAGCTTTCGTCTCCGTCTCACGATAGGCTATCCCACTTACGAAAACGTACAACAGTTTCTTTGCAGCAAATACCATTATAAAAATCTACTTGTTTGAACCTGAATGAAGAAACTCCGCATTTTGTTACAGCGTTTAATAACTCAAATAGAATTTTAAGGCAAATGGAATTATAATATGCAAACAGAGCAACTGGGCCGTATTATTGATTGCTCGTCTACGGACGCGGCGCGACGTTTAGTAAAATCCTTAATGAAATTCGAAATAAACATCATCTTCTAAATTCCCCAATTTCAGTGGGTCAGGAAATGCGAAAGGGCAAATTTATCAAATAATCTTTTCGTTGTGTATATATCTGAAGGGCTGCGTAAAATGTTAAGAAATGAGATTTTATCGTTCGATGCTTTCCAACACCCGAAATTCATTTAGAGTATAAAATGAGGGAAAATTGAAATTTTTTTTTTTGCGAGAGAGGGGCGATGCAAATAATTCGTTGGTAAATATACTTCGTGCTGTGTACATTGAAGAATTTAAGCAGGATTTTTGACATAAAAGACACTGTTTTTATTTCAAATAGTTTGATAAATACAAGGCCAGATCGAATATGAAAACGATTTAATTAATATTTATTTATTCATTGAATTGATTCGGCATTTACTTGATGAAGATCCATAATTTAAAATAGAAATAAAACTGCGGTTCTAATCTTCACTTTTAATCTTTAATCGTAACACGACAATTGTTTCGCCAGTACAGTGGCTTCCTCAGGTGCTTAATCTAAAGAGTACGATACAAACTAAATTAAAATATATATATATATAAAATCAAGATGGAAGGTATTATTTTACAATGTTTTTAAAGAAATCTACGAATTTACACAAGTATTGTCGGTAGTGAGAAAATGTGGCACATCTGGTCAGCCCTAACTGTATATTATAGGGTACTAAACATGTTTACGCATTAAATTTGTTTAATAAACTACATAGGGGAAGGTTGCCACAAATGAACCGATTATTGCTTTTTATTTTTTACTGTTGAAACAAAAAAATTTTTATACAAACAAAAATTATGTGCATCCATTTTAGTGTTTTAGGTATCATATTTTTATTTTTTAATTGCAACATGCACGCTACAAATTTTTTTAAACCTATTTTTTTGAAAGCTTGCTTGTGGTCCATTTGGGGCAACCAGTTGCCACGATTGGACTTCTAGTTTCCTTAATTGTACCACAGCACAATAATGTGAAAATAAACATTAATAAACTCATATAGCATTCTTAAAAATTGTTTATTAAAAAACCCAAAGTAGAAAATATTCTTAAGTAATAAAACCACATAGGTAAATCAAAAATATATTCTTAAAAGTAAATAAAATTAGCTTTTACAGCACCACTAAACATGTGGTAAGTTAATGCAAATAGGGCAAAAATAAAATTTTCGCGAGGGCTTACATTAGCACAAAGTGCTTGCACCCATTTATTGCATTTTTGACACTGAATAATGTCAATTTGTTTGTCCTCCTTACATAGTAAACAATACCATGATGATGTGGAGCCAACATCTGCTTCATCATGATCAGGGCATAAACTAGTGGATGGTTTAGAAGATCGACAGTTTTTCAATTTCTTTTTACCAAATATACTTTTTGGCTTTGCCTCCTTCACATTTTGCTTGCCAGCAAGTTCTTCTTTATAAGGGCTGCTCGTTATTTCGCAAGCTTGTTGGGCATCTTTTCTTTTTCGTTATTTGGACATCCTCTCACTGTTGGCTGGATTTGGAATCAGGGAGATTGCTTCCACGGACACACACAGTGAACTGTTCCCGAGTTGAGATTTGAAATTGTCTAGAAAAAAGTAGAATAAAAATTGAAAAACTACAATAACAAATTGTTTAACCTTGTGTTCCAGTCTGGATATCGCTTTGAATGTTTACAGTTTCCTCTTGAAGATTTTCCGCAGCAACAAAGTCTTTTTCACCAAGAACGTTTCTGTCCACTGGCCAGATACCAGTGGTCTTGAATTCACTTGCTGTATTTTCAATTGTATCTGCCCGTCCTTAGGCAGGTGTAAATATTGATGCAACATTGTACATCGATACGGGAATACTAGGATTGGTTCGCATCCATTTTTGCATTTCCTGAATATAAAAGGTTTCAGGGGGCTTGAAAACTGCTACATCTAGTGGCTGTAATTTATGGGTGGTGTGGGCCGGCAGTTGGAGCATTATAATGCTCGAGTCACGAGCTAATTCCAAAGCTTTCAGGTTTTTGCTGTGTGTTGTATGACCGTCCAAACATAAAAGAATTTTTCGCTCTTTACTAGGATGTATTGTGGAAATAAAATGTTCCAACCATTTAACAAATAATGAGGAATCTATGTATCCACTCTCAGATATTTCAACAATGCTGCCTTCTGGAGCTCCATTCTTTAATTCTGGTGCCATTCGAAGTCGTTTAAAGATAATCATAGGTGGAACAAACTGACCTGACGCACTGCAACAGCACACAAATGTGGTATTGACTCCTCTCTCACCACTTGAAAGACCGGCAATTTGCTTTTTGCCTTTGGTTGCGATTATTTTTTGGCATCATTTCTGAACAGTGGAAAATCCACTTTCATCCATATTAAAAATTCGTGTTCCATCTAATCCGTTCTCGTCACAAATTTTTTCAACCAAATCAAAAAATTTAGTTACGCTCTCTCTATTAAAATCTTTCATACGAGCTAGTGAAGTACTTTCTGGGGTTTTTAAAGTCAAGTCCGGATGCCGCTTCATAAAGCTGTAATACCACTTTTACCAGCCAAACCTTTCCCATTGTTAAAAGAATGAGGTATACCATTCTTTTCGGCAATATCAAATGCCAATTTGCGGACATCCGTGAGTGTCAACCCAAACATGCATTCTTCCAGTTTCAAAATATGAGATTTAATTTCATTTTCAATAGTTGCAGAAAATGTAGGAACCCCACCGTAAAATTTAACCCTGTCATTAGCAATCTTATTTTTCGAATCCAAGTGGCGTTTTAATGTTGCTTTTGGGACGTTATAAATTCTAGCACACTCGTTTAAACCATATACTTTGTTTTTTAAAGCACTTAATGCTAACTCTAACTCTTCGCCTGTCCATTTTCCTTTTTTCCTAGCATCCGACATTTTCGCTCTTAAATTAAAAGAAAAACAATAATTGTAACTCAAAGAATCTTATTAGTTGCCTGAAATGGACCAGTTCATTTGAGGAAACCGAGCATGGTCCATTCAAGGAAACTGACTAATATTCGAAATACGAACGCGTCAACAATATAAACATAACCTGAGAAACTAAGTGGCGGAGTAAATTCATTCTCAATACCAACATTTTCTACGTAAAAATAAAACATGCAGCAAAATTCAAAATCCTTACCTGCCAAAGCTTACAGTAGAGGTGATCAAAATTACATATAAATGCTTTTTTTAGTTTTTTTCCTTTAGAAACAAACGCCGACCACTCACAGCACAATCGATTCGTTTCCGGCACGTGCTCATATTATCACACGCCATCTATTGCAGCTTCCTAAGACCTATATACCCTGTATACCTGAAAATTGACGGTGGTCCATTCGAGGAACTGGTCCATTCCTAGCAACTTTCCCCTATACATTTTTATTATCGTCTAAACAGATTTTAAGTAAATAAATTTTATAAAGGCGAGTTATTTAAATCTAATTGGTCATTTAATAAAATTTGTGACTGTTTTAATTTATTGATTTCTAAACTTTCCAGTAAATTTAATTTGTTGCCTTTATTTTCTAAATGCAGAATTTGAATATCTTTATCGAAAGTGTGGTTTTCTTCTAATAGATGATTCGCAAAAGTGGAATCTTGTTTTTTATTTTTAAACGAAGAACAATGTTCGGCAATGCGTTTTTCAAACGATCTTCCTGTTTGACCGACATATATCTTACCGCATCCACACATTAACTTATAGACTCCAGACTTCTTATTTTTGTATGTTTTATATTTACTGTTTTTAACGTGTTTGGATACATTATTATTAGTTTTGAAAACCATGTTAATATTAAGTTTTTTAAATAACTTGAAATATGCTTATTAGGTGTCCCAATGTACGTTTGTAATCTAAATTTTTCTTATCCTTTATTGCAGGATATACCATAGAGATTGCTTATTTGAAAAGTTTTTGTGTCAGCATATTTTCAATTAGAGTATCTGTGTAGCCGTTATTGATAGCTATTTTTTTGACTAAATTTAATTCTTTTTCATAATTTTCTTTGGATAGTGGATAATAATTAATCTATGTAAAAAACTATGGAAACTCGCTAATTTGTGTTGTATGGGATGTGTTGACGAATTATGTATAGTTATGTCAGTATGAGATTCTTTATGGTAAATATCAAACTCTAATTTATTGTTGATTTTTTTAATAGTTAGATCCAAAAAATTAATGTTATTGTTTACTTCTTGTTCCATGGTAAATTCCATATTTTTATGAATAGAATTTACGAATTCTAGTAGCAAGTTTAATTGTCTTTGTGTTCCAGTGAAACAAAGTACAATATCGTCTACATATCTATGCCAAAAGAAAATATGTTTCTTAGGGGATTATAGGTATAGTTTTCAATAATAGGTATTTATTGAAAACTATAACAAATGTTGATAATGTTGTGCTTCAAGATCAATGCACTTTAAAATCCTTCGTTCAAAATTTCTGATGATATTCTGCAACATTACTGGTTTGTTAATAATTTCCATGCATTTCTGTTCGATTCTCTGTAGCATATCATTCAAATTCAATATAGGTGTTCGAAATATGTAATTTTTTAGATAAGGCCACAAAAAGAAGTCGCAAGGTGTTAAATCGCATGAACGTGCAGGCCAGGCAGTTTCAGTATTTCGACTAATTATACGCTCATCAAAAAATTTTCTTAGATATCCAAAGATTCTGCAGTACAGTGACAAGGTACTCCGTCTTGTTGGAAATATGCATTTTGAAGTTCATCATCATGCAACTGATTGACAAATGGTTGGAAAATTTCCGTACGGTACCTTTGAGCAGTTAACGTTCCCTGAAAAAATATTGGTCCAATGATTCGCCTTTGGCTTATCGCTGCCCAAACACCAATTTTCTCTGGATGTAGAGATTCTTCATTAATTACATGTGGATTTTCACTACTCCAAATTCTTGTATTTTGTGAATTTAGGTATCCCGTTTTATAAAACCATGCTTCATCAGTAAAGATGACCCTTTGCGAAAGTTCTCCATTACTGTTCATATTTACAAACCAATTACAAAACTGTAGTCTACGTGGGTAATCAATTTCTAACAATTCTTGTACTGCAGTGACACGGTATGGATAAAGTTGCATATCTTTTTTTAATAACTTGTGAGTTGTAGAGTTGTACCAACAGAAAGGTTTATTTGTTGACTCAAATGTCGAACAGATATTTGTGGTTCATTTTCCATTATTTCTTCAACACGATTGACAACTTGAGGTGTACGTTTGTTAACTGCTCCGCTGCCTGATTTTCTTGAGAGACTACCCGTTTCAGAAAAAAGTTTTAAAGTTCTATCCAAAGTATCCTTAAATTGTATATAATCTATTACAAAATGTGGGAACTCAACTTGAAATTCTGCTGTGCAATCTTGAACTGAATAAACCCATAAACCATGAATTTTATTACCACTTCGAAAATAAGCCTGGACTAAAAGGATTTTTTGTTCTAAAGTGAAAGCCGTTTTAAAACTGAGAAGCAATTTATGTAAACCAGAATCGACGCACGATTATTTTATGCACTAACTGATATTTGTGACTGACATTATCAAATGTCATATGGATTTACGTTTACGGATCAACAAACACATACTAATATATATGCGTCTTATTCTATCAAAATTTCAAAGTAACCTAGATTGACTTTTCAAATGAACACTTGTTATATATCATTTAAAACAGACAATACTGTACAGAAGATTATTAAAAACAAAAAAGATAAAATATACAAATAATCAAACTCTGGTGTATATAAGTTAACATGCGAAGATTGTAATAAGGTATACATTGGACAAACGGGGAGGACATTCAAAATTATGATGAAAGAACACGAGAGAAGTCATAAAGAAAAGAAAACAGATTCAACTTTCGCAAGTCATTGTATAGATATCAATCATAGATTTAATATAGATTTCAAAATTTTACACATTCAAGATAAAAGTAAAAAACTTAACTTAAATTAATAGATACAATAGATAGTTTAGGATAAGCTTTAAATAACCGATTAGATTTAAATAACTCCCCTCTACTAAATTTAAGATTGTAAAATTTTTCCACCACCATTTGCCTCAATAATTTTTACATAAATATTCTAACTTGTACTCTGTACATATTCTGTATTTCATCCACCTGATGAAGCTATTGTATGGCGAAACAATATTGTAGTGGTATTTACAATAACAGAATTTTTGAAACTAGAAGTTTAATTACTTATTTCTTAGCGTTTTACTGAATTTATTCGCTACTTTACTAATGCACTGTAGAATGTTTCAAACGATCCTTCCTCAGAGCCAGTGTTAATTATATACATTGTACGTAAGTAGACAGAAGAGTATATATGAAAATTTTAGCGTAATTTTTCTTTTATAATTTCAATACTTTGCTGTAATCCCCCCCTTATTAAGTAATTATTTAAATAGTCATTTGATCCTTCACCTTCGAAAGAAAATTTAAAAAGAGCAACAGAAATGTGAAAAAATAATTTCCAGTTATTCCGAATAGAATGTCAACTCTCTCCAAAATTAATTGTTTCGTCACAACCCGAGTGAAATGCATCAATCGAAAGTAGTAGAGAACACGTCCGACAAAACCTTCTCTTCACTTCCATTTTCCGTTAACGGCCTGTCCCGTCCCCCGCACTCGAACCCGAAATGCCGCAGAACAGAAGGAAAATCCACCGGTCATTAATTTAATGTCTAGTTAATTTAAGTGGCCCATCGGATGTATTACATCGGAATGATAGAAAATCATCAGTCATTGTTAAAAGATACCAGGTGTGCCAAAGACCCAGCTGTCTGTTTCATTATATTACGTCGTGATAGATGACGCAAACTTTAATTATATATATAATTACCCAGCGGGAGAGGGTGGCTGCTTTTACTATTCGAATATCACTCATGAATCTTAGATTTTCGTTCTTGTTTGATTGATTCTTCGATAAATGGTTTTAGATTTTATGTGAGTAATCATCGAAGTCATTTTCAAATGACTGGAAACACAAACATTTCCAAAAATTTCGAAAACAGTTTTTGGATAATACTGGTATCTCAGAAATTTCTTAATTGCAAATATCTAGTCTTGATCAGACATCTTTGACCTTCCAGTAAGAAAAGAAAGTAGAAAATAGGAGTGCATTTAATTGTCGCTTGCTTTTTTATATCATGATTTGCTGATGTTGGATCTAGTAGCTTCTTCAGCTTGTGTGGTCAAGGAATGTTTGGGTGTCAAGCCTTAGCAACTCGCGAGTACTTGCCGTTTTTTTTAGATATCATGATTTAATGACGTTCGGTCTAGTTGGCAGTAGCCTCTTTAATATCTGTGGTCAAGGAATTATTAGGTGTCAATCTTGAACAACTCGCGACTATTCAAGATCGATTTGTGTGTCCTTGTTCTAGTTGCTTATTCAGCATACATCGCCATTCATATTGAAACCTAGCGACGTCTTAAAAACTAAGAATTAATTAAAGACGTGAGCTAAAGAGCTGTGATGGCAATGCAATAAATGTCATCAAAATATTTCTTGTGAAAAATGTTTTAAATTGATATCCGACATGATATAATTTAGATAAAATTCACAATAGATATTTAAAAGTGGCTATAGTTATGTCAATATTATAATACAGGCTCAGAATAATTTCGATTAGTAGAAAAAATGTCTCGATAACAAATAATAAAGTTCTACTTATTAATTATTAACTAAATTAAAATGAAATGTATATAATAGAAACGTAACGAAAGTTACAGAATACAATAACTTCGGCCACAGGTAGGGAGTTTTCGGAGGGTAGTCATTCATGACAAATACGATACAAAAGAAGTGCTTTCTCTTGAAAATATGAATGTATCAAAGGCAGCACAAAATGTCTGGATTTCTTAACATTTTAAATTCGATATATTTTCGAAAAGTATAACTTAAAAATAGAATTCAAAACATTCTTGATATACGAAGTGTAAGAGCATTTTAAGTCGCTCCACGGGTGCGCGCGTACTAATAACTCCTGGCCTACCAATGCCCCCTGTGATAGGCGTTTTTCTGTTGATGGATGCTAAGGCATGGATTATTATTATTATTCTCTAATATTTTCTTCAATCTTTTCTAAAATGTTGGTTTCGTCACAGCAAGATATTTCCACAATATTTAATTGTTTCTCAATTTTGTAATTATTGCAAAGTCTAGTCTGTTTGGTGTTTCTCTTATTATTATGATTAAAGACCGGATTATATGCAGTTTGCATAAATTTGCATATTTGCACAATATACGTATTTTGTATATTATTTGCATATTTTGTAGTAATTCAGCATTTATTTGCATATTTTTATAGTAACTCAGCATTTTTGCATATTTTAAGTATTCGAGTTTTAGTTATTTACCAAGTCAAATTTATTATAGTCATTGCTAAAAATATGTCGTGGATGTAACAAACAAACAAAAATTAAACAGCCCTCTTTAATTTAAAAATAGCATTTTATTAGGCCTTTTCCTGCTTTAATTTATTAAATTTACTTTTCCGATATGCGTCTCCAGGAATTTATTAATGCTCTTCCCATATATCCAGGCCGAGACAAAATTCTAGGAAAAGCTCATACCTTAAGACTTCTAAATAAATACAAAAATACATTTTACGAGAAAATTAAGAGTATATGTGCTTCTTTGCAATGCGGAGAAATTTATTCCCATACTCGAAAGTAATTTAATTTTAAACGTCATTTTACGTTGGCTTTTGGAAGTGTAAACTTGTGAGTTGTGATATATAATACCAAAAAATGCCGAAAATAGCGAAAAGAAAATTATTGCATTTATGGATTTATAATTGTTTAATTACAAAATTAAGATATTAATGTTAGATTGTAGGCAGTGGAGTGTCTTATTGCGATTTTTAAATTCTTGCTATTAGTTGTAATTTAAAAGCTTCTAATACGCAACCTAAATGATTCATCCACTGTGTCCTTGAAATAAAGAGACAACGTTTGAAAATTGAAAAGATGTATTTATGTAAAATATGAATCCAAAATAGTGTGCGTCAGTAACTACACGAACCCCAAAATTTACTCGCTATAACCTGCCCAACATGCTAGCAACAACAGTTTGAGAAAACTGGCTTCACAAACTTCTATTGGCGTTCGCGGAGGTGGCCATCCATTATCAGAAACGTCCTACATTAAAAAAAAGAACGAAGTTTATTATTAACGTTTCCGTATACAAGAAAATTTACAAGATACAGTCGAACAGAAATAGGTACCTAAATATCTGAATGAGTGAAGCCCTGTATGTATATATATATATATATATACATACATACATATACATATATATATATATACAGTGTGTATAAGCCAAATGGAATAAATTCATTATTTCGGTTACTGTACATATTTATAAAAAATCCCGAAACATGTCATATTTAATTTATAAATTAACATTCTTCAACGTGAAAATACGATCCTTACCTTCAACCCCCTTCAAATGACAGGTACAACCCCCATTTTTTTAAATGGGAAGTATAGGCTTATGATATATCGTTGTAAAGGCCTCTTTATTCTCTATTCAAAAATGTTATAATTTTCATGTTTGTTGCAACAATTAAGATAGAATAAAATAAAATCATGTTGTTATCGATATTCGCTACAATATACTCAAAAAATAAAATTTAATGCAAAATGTAAAGAAAAACTTAAAACGCCAGAAAAAAATATGAATGTCAATGAAGTAGATGCTCATTTGCGTTTATAAAGATTTAATACATACATCAAAGGCCGTTTAGGTCTTCATAATAAGAAAGTGAGTAAAAACCATACCAATGTGCTTTTTAGATGGTATCCATTAAAAATACTTTAAAAAGTTTCCGTGGCAACATTAGTTTGTTTAAAACGCCTTAGTAAATTGTTTTGTATTTAAAAGTTGTCATTTAAATTGACAGTTTGATAATTTTAGTTTGAATTTCGTAAAATACAATTCTGGGAAATGGTTAGATTAACGAAATGCATAAAATAACAGTCATACAAATGATTGGTTACGGAGATAGAACCCGAACACAACAAGAAGTAACCCGCCTATTTCATGAGAAATTTCCTGATTTACCGCCTATAGCTCAAGGAACAATAAGTAAGATAGAGAAGCAGTTTCGAGAGTTCGGTCATGTAAGGCAGATAAAAAAAAACCAGCTGCCAATGCACTGAGTGATGAAATCAAAGTAGATGTGATGCTTGAGTTTATGGAAAACCCACATACATCGAGTAGACATGCATCCACTACATTAAATGTTAGCCATACATCGATAGTAAACATATTAAAATAAAATACAATGCATCCCTATAAAATGATATCTACTCAGGAGCTTATGGAAGACGATTTTGATAGAAGAACTTATTTTTGTGAGCGAATGATGGACATGCTGGATAACAATATTATCAATTTAGAAGACCTTATGTTTTCTGATGAGTGCACTTTTTCTCTTAGCGGTCATGCTAATCGGCAAAATTGCCGCTACTGGTCTACGGAAAATCCTCACTGGATGAGGGAAGAACACACACAATACCCAGTAAAAGTTAATGTTTGGGCAGGTATTGTTGGAAACCATATCATTGGTCCCTTTTTCATTGAGGGCAATTTGAATCGTGATCGTTATTTGGCACTACTTCAAAATGATGTCATTCCAACTTTGGCAAATTCATATCCTGATCCAGGAAATCCTCAAGTTCCAATGAATACGATATGGTTTCAGCAGGATGGAGCACCACCACATTACCAACCGCAATATCCGGCAACGCAATATCCGGCAGTACCTCGATGCAATATTTCCCAATCGGTGGATAGGAAGGCGAGGATCGATAGAATGGCCAGCGCGATCACCTGATCTGACCGTACTTGATTTTTTTTTATGGGGATATTTGAAGAGCATTGTGTACAAAACTAAACCTTTGGATTTAAATGACTTAAGAGAACGAATAACGCTTGCGATTAGGTCGATCACGCCTGATATGTTAAATAATGTTAGAAGGCAGTTTTATTTAAGATTAGGATGTTGCCAAGACGTTCATGGTGAACATTTTGAACATCTACTTCATTGACATTCATATTTTTTTTTGGCGTTTTAAATTTTTCTTTACATTTTGCATTAAATTTTATTTTTTGAGTATATTGTAGCGAATTTCGATAACAACATGATTTTATTTTATTCTATCTTAATTGTTGCAACAAACATGAAAATTATAACATTTTTGAATAGAGAATAAAGAGACCTTTACAACGATATATCACAAGCCTATACTTCCCAATTAAAAAAATGGGGGTTGTACCTGTCATTCGAAGGGGGTTGAAGGTAGGGATCGCATTTTCACGTTGAAGAATGTTAATTTATAAATTAAATATGACATGTTTCGGGATTTTTTATAAATATGTACAGTAACCGAAATAATGAATTTATTCCATTTAGCTTATACACACTGTATATACATACACATATATACACACATATATACATATATACATATAATGTAAATAATAAATATATAATTGTTAAACATCTACAATTTCCACATATAAATCTCAAAACGCAAGAAGAACCAAAACTCTTGTTCGAGCCTGTATAACACCAGCCTGTATATTTTACATGTACAAAAAAAGAAGGCGGTATAAGTTTAGGAGAGATCTCTGGTGTACGCATTTACAAACGAAATTAAGTCTTGCATGATAACATATTACTACATAATAAGTAATAATAATGGAAATGCCAAATTTATGCAAGTTATTCTTAAATACAGTGAAGCGACAAATTTTCAATATAGACTAACTACATCGCCAATGTTAAATACATAAAAGTAATTACAAATCGGTGTTATCAATACTAATCTTTTAAATGAACAAAGATTTGTAAAAATGTTCAAGACAAATGAAAAGAATGAAAGATTATTGAGAACGATATTAATGCATTTTACCACAAAGAAATTATTTAACAATCAATACAAAGAAGGGGTTAAATTAAAGATTCTTCACTTTTTTTCCGGTATGTGCCGATAAAGATGCTATTATTTATAGCAAAGATGCAAGTTTTTAAGAAATATCTAATCAGTCGAAACGGCGTAATTAGTAGCGCACTACCTTGCGGGTTGTAGGTATAGATCGATGATAATCCACAGCAATGGAGTCGATTCCGCATCACACGCGGTCCTCGATGAAACTTCGGTTCACTCCTTCAACAGATTCTCCAATTAAGATTATTTAAAACTTGAAGGGCAAATCTCATCATCAAATAGCTATGAAAGCCGGTAGCGGAACCCAGAATCAAGAACCCTCCTAAAGCTGTCCGAGAGTACAATTAACCTGCGGCTTAGAGAATAACGTCAATCTAATCATATAGATAGAGGTTCAACAAACACTGTCTGCCGTCAAATAAACCACCTATTTTACCACCATAAATTTACACGATACATAGAACAACATGGTAACAAACAAACAAAATGGCATCTAGCCTAGCCAAAGCTATAAATGATAGTGTCGAAATCCAACGCAAAGCCATATTCGCTTTCCGATTCAAGTCACGCGCGTTTGATAACCACTCACCAAAATATTGTAACACCCCTGAAAATTGTGCCGCCAACGAATTTTAAATATTAAAAATGCGTATAAGTAATAAATACCTCTATTGAAGGTATACAAGAATCAAGAACCCTCCTAAAGCTGTCCGAGAGTACAATTAACCTTCGGCTTAGAGAATAACGTGAATCTAATCATATAAATAGAGGTTTAACAAACATTGTATGCCGTCAAATAAACCACCTATTTCAGTATAAATTTACACGATACATAGAACCACATGGTAACAAACAAAAAAAATGGCAACTAGCCTAGCCAAAGCTATAAACGGTAGTGTCGAAATCCAACGCAAAGCCGTATTCCCTTTCCGATTCAAATCACGCGCGTTTGATAAGATAGCGAAACCGCTACCTATACACCACTCACCAAAATATTGTAACACCCTTGAAAATTGTACTATGTGCCGCCTGCGAATTGAAAATATTAAAAATGCGTATAAATAATAAACACCTCTATTGAAGTTACACAAATACTCTATTACGTATGTTTACATACGTAACAGCCGTCGATGTTATGAAAACTATTATTGTTGTATGCTAAGATCAGTAACCTCAATATATTTACGTACGAAATCAATTGTTTATAAGCCTAAATAAGCTATTTCATGCGTATTGCGTGAATATTTTTTTTTGTTACGAGGAGTAACAAATATAAAATATTGAGATCGTGTTGATTTGCAACCTTCGTACTTTGGTAACAATCTACCTGTTTCCAAAGTGATTTGAAACATACTTGAGTAGGTAAAAACCGCATAATATTTTGTAGAAAACAAAAACATATTTAATAATATAAAAATATTATCAAAAATCGGGTGTGGAGAACACAAAACAAGTTCATAGAAGATGGTTGTGTGTTTTCCATACCCGATACGTCTGTAACGAAGCTGAATCGGAGAACTATTCTTTCGCTATTTAATCTTTACTCTTAATAATCGTTCGCGCTTCTTAAAATGGAGTGATGTGACTGATCCTTTATGCTTATGGGAGGGAATTTGTGGAAAATATTTGTATTTTTCATACGTTGTCTTTTTATTTCAAGTACAGCCTGTATACAGAATCGAAATAAAGCGTTTATGAGTCTAGATTATTTGTCACAGTATATTTATTACTCTAATTTGTTATTAATCACGACTCTAATAATTTTCTAAGGAGAAACTAAGATATTTTTCTCAAATTGAAACTAGAACCTTCTTATTAAGACTATAATTAATAGCATTTTTCTCCTTTCAGATTCGATGTCCGAGGTAGACCTGTGGGCGACGCGATTAGATGGTCGGATCAGACCATATTCGGTCCTAGAGCTTACTTCATGACAGACCAAAGGCCGGCCACGCTCAACATAGACGGAGTTCAGTTGCACGACGAAGGCATTTACCGTTGTCGGGTGGATTTTCGTACATCTCCGACCCGGAATTTCGCCATCAACCTGACAGTTATTGGTGAGTGTAACACCCTCCACGTCAATCAGCTGATTCATGTTCCAATTCGTGGCTTAATGTAACACAAGTGTCCGACTTCCTGTTTTGGTCCACCCTGAAAGGCAGTCTCCCTAACAGTTTCTCGCACCCCACCAATCTCATCGCGCTCATCAATTCCCCGACGAATGGCGATGAGCCAGTAAGATACTATTACTTTTATTTACCCCCGAAGTCACAGGCTATCAGATGTTCATTGATTTACCATTTATCAAGTTAAATATCCCGTGCAGTAGAAATATGAGACCGGTTTGACGGTACTTAATGCTGCTGATGTGAAAATATTACGCAAGGGCTGGCTAATATCAGACAAGCCATAATTACATTAGGAAGTATATAAAATAGAAAAGCTGTTTCGTAAATTTCGGTTGAGGTTACGGGAAAGTTAATTATCATTTTACTTTTACCGTTTTTGTTTTAGTTCTAATTGATTACTTTCAATTTATTATTATGTTGCTCAATCACTTACTAATCAACTATTTTTCACTAATGAAATATCTCATAACTAGGATGTTTTTCTGAAAAATTGAATCAATAATTTAAGATTTGGCTTTGAATATTGTATAAATTTTCAACTAATAATTATTATTTACAATCTTTTCTTTTTAACCCAATATGCTTCCCATATTTCCTTTACTACACGACCTTGTTTTGTGGGTACTAGATGTCCATGCCGACAATTATCTTCTCTTGATTGTTTTAATGACGGATTTTACCCAAAACATTGCCACTAAGAAATGGTAAAAATATCCAAAGAAATACCTTTATGTATTTAAATATGTAGTTAATTTGTCCATTTTGCTGAACTTATCACTTACCATTAAAAATTAAACCCATTTTCTAACTATATATATATACATATAAAAGAATAATATATATATATATATATATATATATATATATATATATATATTAAAAATAATAGACTTTTTATTGGTTTAGCGACCTTTTATTGAATTATGATGTTTTATTCTACGACGTTTCGACTTTTACTATTTGTCAGTCTTTTTCAAGTATCGTTTCTTTTGGTTTTCAAAATCACGCATTCTGTGTAACATGTGTGTCGGGTACCCGAGACCTTTTTTTGTAACGAACCGATCGCACTGGTTGGAATATTGTAAGTGGTTGTATAAAAGGTCGCTAAACCAATAAAAAGTCTATTATTTTTAATATTAAGACACGGCCAATAAAATAAATAAGAAAAATAAAATTCTTATAAACACTAAATATATATATATATATATATATATATATATATAAGTGTTTAGATAATTTCTTAGCCGTTCATTAAATATAACATTTGATAGATTATTGGAGTTTTTCGGCTTTTTTATATGAAATATTTACAAATATTAAATTAGATTGTATGTAATTGCAGAGTAAATGGGGATATAAACATTGCTGTCTACAAATTACAAAGCAAATCATACGAAATTTTTTATTTGAAAAATACCCAACGGTCTACGTTGGGTATTTTTCGGCCATAATGTAATGTTTTACAATTACCTACATTATTATTAACTTTAAGTAGACTTGACCTTAGAAAAAAAAGGAACGGTGCTACGCTGTTTACATACTACATTTTGTTGGCGTAAGCAGAAATTGTTACACATATTATGCAACGCATCAAACTAATATTATTCTTTGCAATACAAAGAAACATTTTAACTATTGAAATATACACAGTTTATGTATAAAGAGTCTATGCATTGTTCAGTCACTTTTACGCACTTTACTAAAAAATACCTGTTTCTTCTCATGAAGTGGTAGAGAGTTTCCGGGGCTGACCTGTGAGCGGCTTCCGCTTGCTCCTGGCTGAGGATGACTTATTCTTCCGTCGCGTAGTTCCCATTTTGTTTATTAGCTTACCATATTTTCGATGATTCGTTCCACTTTCCACTTAATTTATACATCGTCTTAAGTGGCTGGTAGGATCGCCATGGGATGTCACCTGGTCCCGGAGGTCACATCGATGGTTTAACACCGGAGGTTCACCAACATAATAAATGATAGACGGGACAATGGTTAAACAACAATATATAATTTAATAACGACATAACAACGATTAACAATAGCAGATATTACATTGTATCAAGAGCCACTAGTCTAGCAGGGATACTAATACACTCGCTAGGACTATGTCTCTGTCTGTCTCTGTCTGACTCTGTCTTGAGATCTCGCAGGGTCTCATTATATATTCGAGCGTGTCCCCCTTTAGCCTAGTGACCTGGTGATAAGATAAACAAAGTGGTGAAAGATCGTAACACACTGAGGTCGTGTTTGACGAAAGATCATAACACACCGAGGTCGTGACGAAAGAGATGCGTTTGCAATACATGACCTGGTTTAGTTACCGCACCTTGTGCAAGGACAATTTTAGATATTTTCAACAAATGCAAAGAAAATGGCTGTTTTCTAAATTTCCACAAAAAAAAAGAGTAAAACCAATCAAGTGCCAACAGAACACATGAACCTGAATATCCTGTGTATTATGTAGGATAGATTTTAGATGCAGCCAGGTCATTTTGGAGTATCGCCCAGTTCTCTGTCTTGAGATCTCGCAGGGTCTCATTATATATTCGAGCGTGTCCCCCTTTAGCCTAGTGACCTGGTGATAAGATAAACAAAGTGGTGAAAGATCGTAACACACTGAGGTCGTGTTTGACGAAAGATCATAACACACCGAGGTCGTGACGAAAGAGATGCGTTTGCAATACATGACCTGGTTTAGTTACCGCACCTTGTGCAAGGACAATTTTAGATATTTTCAACAAATGCAAAGAAAATGGCTGTTTTCTAAATTTCCACAAAAAAAAAGAGTAAAACCAATCAAGTGCCAACAGAACACATGAACCTGAATATCCTGTGTATTATGTAGGATAGATTTTAGATGCAGCCAGGTCATTTTGGAGTATCGCCCAGTTCGATGTTTAAAACCCTGAAAGAATTCAAATGTAAGCTATACAAGATATCAAACCAGCAAAAGCTTTTCAAGGAAGATAAAGTAAAACGAACTTATTTTTGTGAAATAATGATTAATTTGTTAAATGAAAACGAAGAAATTTTAAATAAAATAATTTTTACTGATGAAGCAAAGAGTTCCGAAATAGATTTAAAGAGTTTCGTGTACATTCTGTACGGCAATCTAAATAATTTCCCTTTGAGTGCTTAAACATTCATATCTTTAACAGTTATAATTTATAACTGTTAAAGATAATTAAATAATTTATAACTTATAAAGCATAGTAAGATGAAATCCATTGAGTTATTTCTTTAGCTAATAGGAATAGTTTGGGTGTAATTTTAATGAAATAAATACTTTGGTTACTTATTAATATTTTTAAAATTTTTATTTAAGAACATTTTTCGGTTTTAGTCTTACACACATTTGTTCTATTATTAAGCGAGCTGTACTATACACTCTTACTTTCTGCTGAACTCGCTGAAATACAGAAGCATTTCCTAGCACATTGTTCTAAGGGTTTCGGCTCCATTTCTGTTACCTAAAAGAAAATCCAAATAAAAAATGCAGTTACCCTTTCCAAAATAAAAGCTGATTTGAATTTGGCTTTTCGAGGTATTGCCTCTTAGTTATTATTACATCAGCTGTAATTGATTTTACTTTCTCTTATTCTTTCTTGCAAAAATCCAAACAATGAAAGTGACTTTTAATATGGACTAACGTCTGTTTCGATTACAGGCATTAGTTCTTTATTTTCTTCCTAATATCTTCCTAATATTAAACATTTCTTGTTCTAGAAAAGAAGCAGCCCCATTAACATTATCAGTACTACGAAAACATTCTCTTTTAAATCAAGGGTTTAGACGGTTGTTACTCTAGTAACTGATCGTCGTTCATATGAAAATAGTCTAGTTTTAACAAATTTTAAAAGTTTATTGAATAATGTCTTTCATTCTTCAATATTTAATTCCAGTAGTGATGCTGTCAGATAATTGTACAGTCAATAGGTAATTGTGATTATTAAAGAAATAGTAACATATTTATTACCTACAAGAATTTCCCACTACTGCTTTTTGAGATAAATTTCTCCATTTTATAAAACCACTTATTCGTAAGACACCACGAGGTCGAGGTGTTTTTATCGTGTTACTGAAATTCCCCCAATGCGTGGGTAACGTTCGGTAATTCACGAGAAGTAGTGTTTCAATGGAAAAATTTATTTGTACTCTTTTGTTATTAACGCTTTCATATTTACTACCTTTTCTGATATACTAATTTTACTATCATGTATACAGGCTGATTCAAATTAAGTGCACACTATTGCTATCTCTGTTATTATTGATTATAGAAAGTAGGTTAAATTAGCAAAGTAATAGTGTTTTTAACATTGATTAGCATGCAGTTCATGAAAAAAAAAATTGAATAACGCATTTTCGAGAAGTTTTAAAATTTATAATTTTTTTAAATGGAACAACCTTGATATTTTTTTAAATTCTGAATGCTAATGTTCTTTGTAATATAAAAGTTTCAATACACTATTGTCCTAAAACGAATAATAAAGTAGTTATAGCAGTTTCTATTTCCTTCTAAATGTTGTCATTGCTCCGCTAACTTTTGACAAAACAGATACATATTTTGTGTTTAATGTTTATTTTAACATATTACAGCTTACAAAATTAAATCAAAAAGAAGAAAGTACATGTATAATTTATAAATCCTGCTCAATACATTTTCGTGCCCGCTTCAGTACACTATGGGTGGGTCTTAAGATTGTCCTTCTATCTAATTGGCGAAAAACCTCTCTGACCTTGTATTGCAATTCGCGCATGTTGTCGTATCGCGTTTTGTACACCACATTTTTTAAGTATCCCCAAAGAAAAAAGTCTAAAGGTGAGAAGTCAGGGGAGCGTGCTGGTCATTGTATTGGACCATTTGTACCAATCCACTTTTCGGCAAAGATGGTGTCGAGGTAGGTTTGCACTAGGTATAGTTGTGTGCAGGAGCACCGTCCTGCTGAAAGTATAAATTTTGGCGCATCAGGTAATTGGCGTTATCAAGGAAATCCTCTAGAACGTTTCGAATAAATTCCAGATATCTGTTTCCTGTCAACGTACCATTGTAGAACAGCGGACCAACGACTAACGAACTAATTAATCCGCACCGAATGTTAAAACTAAATCGAACTTGTGCAGCATGTGGACGAACTATTAATAAATTTTCTTGAGACCAGTAGTGACAATTTTTCTTATTAAACATGCCTCTATTTGAAAAATTTGTTTCGTCACTCCATAAAATACACTGGGCTCCATTCAAATTTTCATTACAAAAATTAACAAACCAATGACAGAAAGCTAATCTCCTGGCGGAATCTCCTGACTGTAACGTTTGAGAGATTCTGAACTTAAAGGGGATATACTTGTGCTTTTTCAAAATTCTTTGAACTGATGAATAACATAATGCCAATTCCTTAGTAGCATCCCTAATGGAAAATTCGCGATGGGCTTCAAAATATGCTAACACTGTAATTTCTACTTCTTCGTTGACGACGATATTTTTCTTTGTTCTTTTCTTTCTAAATAAGCAATCATGCAGTCTAAACTGATTGTAAAGTTTTCGAAAGTAACGTCGATCTGGCTGCTGTCGTAAAGGATAGTGTTCAGCTTAATATTCGCTAGCACTTATTGAATTTTTACGACATAAAATGTATGCTTCCAACATATCGCATTTCTCCAAATGAGGAAATACCATAGTGAAATATTGTCAAACATTAAGCAACGAAAGTAAAACCAAAATGTTTAGAAAAATAAATAGAGAACTAATGAACACAACACAAAATAAAAAAAAAATATTTTTAATAACTAAACGTGCGAAAGATTTATATTCAGTACGTTATTGACATTTACAAAGGGCATACTATTTGTTCTGTTTAAAGTGAAAGAAGCCTACTACTGATTTTACAGAATGAAAGAGTATCTTTGACATCAACTAAATTCCACCGTAAATACTTTATTATTCGTTTTAGGACAATAGTGTATTGAAACTTTTATATTACAAAGAATATTATCATTCAGAATTTTAAAAAATATACAGGCTGTTCCATTTAAAAAAATTATAAATTTCAAAATTTCTCTAAAATGCGTTATTCAATTTTTTTTTTTCAAAAACTGCATGCTAATCAATGTTAAAAACACTAATTCTTTGCTAATTTAACCTACTTTCTAGAATCAATAATAACAGAGATAGCAATAGTGCTCACTTAATTTGAATCAGCCTGTATATTTCATCCTTAAAGACATACTATCAATCTTCTTTGAATTTGTTAAAAATATTTAAAAAAGTCTCTTCACAAGATATAGGCCTGTTGGGATAATTAACTATTTTAAATAAATTATGTATTTTTAAATAAAATGTATTTAATTTAAGATTTAAGTATGAATCAAAAAGGAACGCGGTATAATATAATTATAAAAGAAAGAAAACATTATACAGCAGGCCGATTTTCATATGGCCGGTTAGAAGTACCGCCCTCGAGATGCGCACGAAATTCATAGGTATACTGTCTCTATCTAATCTCTATCTATCGAATACTGTCTCTATCTAACACTGACCCCTACTTGACGCACGTACAAATTCTCCCACCGTCCACATGAAAATCGGTCTGCTGTACGTTTACGTGGGATCTCAAGTACATGTTCACAAACGAAATTAAACCTTATGCACGTAAGCTTGTTTCTACTTTTCCTATAACGCTACTTATAAAAAAAAACAGAAATATATTCCTATGCGCATAATTCCTAATTAAATTGAATCGACACATTTCTATATAATCTAAATGCTTCGACGTAAATATTAAATACATCAAATTAATTATAAACCGTATCTACAATACTAAAGTTTTAATTGATCAAAGAAATTAATGAATGACTAAGACAAAAGAAAGAATACATTAATGATTCTTAATATTTCATAACACATAGCACAATTGCGTTTGGAAAGTTTTTGAATAATATTTAATTAGATGAAACGGCGTAATTAGTGCAAAACTGCCCTATAGCTTGCTGATATTGTTTGAGGATAACCAGCTCCTATAAAGTCTCCGTTTCGCATGTGGTCCTCGATTAAATTTCCGATCAACGTTGTCTAATACATTCCTTCAATATATTCTCCAATTCCGCTGGTTTTCAAACTCGAACAGCAAATTTCAATATACAACTAGTTATACAACCCGTAACAAAAATCCTACAGATGGTAATTATGCCTTAGAAATAGCGAAACAAGAAGATTGAAACACAGAAAGGTCGCAAAGAAATTTAGCGGGAAAATAACCTACAGTTTTTCGAGGGCGTTAATTAACCTTAGGCATAACAACAGCGCCAAACTAGTCAATAATTGAAGTCCGTCGAATAATACCTGCCGCTATATAAGCCACCCATCTCGGTGTAAATTTTCTCGATACAAAAAAAAACACAGCGACAAAGAATCAAATCCAGGCAATCACGCCGATGTTCTAATCTGTAATATCCGAAGTCACATGGAAATATCCAACCCATCTGCGCTGCTAGATACGCATATCTGAGAGGACAACGACAGTTACGGGTATACACCACCCATCAAAATATCGTAACACGTGTTTCATCCTTTTACAGAATCGTCAGCGCGCACTAGTGGAGAAATACTTTCACCGCAATATTTTGCTGCATTACAAAGGTTATTAAGACACGGCGTAGAAGAATATTCATCGCCGCTCATTGCCTAATGTCGACATCAGTATCGCCAAAACTGTATTATTAAAAACGTCCTTGGTTTATACAAAATATGGTGAGGCTTTACATACTCAAGTATCTTTCAATTTATTTTTGTTATGTGATCTAACATTTCTGTAATTATTGTATTTTTCCTCAATTCAATTTCGTTTTAATATCAAAATTATCATCAACGAAATAATTTTCTCTCATATTGATTCACCAGGTATAGTTTATGCCAATCTTTTGTTCGATGCTAAAGGCAAATAATTTTTCCAAAAATACTAAATTCTAATTCGTTCATTAAAAACCGATGTCAACAAAACTGATCCGTGTTTAAAAAAAAGTTTTTGTTAACAAAAGTGCTATATTATAGCACATTACGAGGGTTATTACACAGGGATTAAATTATACACTAGCGACATTTACGATGCCTAACTGCAGGGTCTCTGACGTCTTTCTTAAACATTAATATTTCTCATGTATTTAATAAGACTAGAATAAGACATCTGGTATTCGTGACCAGAAACATAATATTGCCTAATTTCGCGAAATGCTTTCACAATAGCCATTCAAACTGTTCAACTCCGAACTAGACATTCGTATTCGAAGTACCCCGATTCTTTTTATGTCACTTTTGTGCCAAATATTCCCAACTAAATCCCATTTATTCGAATCGTTATGTGATCTCTGTGTAATTTTAAAATGAACGTTAAATTAAATATTCTTTTATAATTTCTTGGCACGCTATAGCTTATTTAAATATTTCTTAATTGAAGAAACACCAATTTCTATTCCGTATTTATTTAAGGATGGATTTGCATTTTTTTAGATTAGTTTTATGAATTTTATCAAGCAATTATTATTGAGCAATTAAATTTATAATTTTATTACATAATTTGTGTATAAGTGAGATAATGCAATTATCGTAATTGAAACGTGGTATCGTTAGTGTCATAATTGTATCAAAGCCACAAGAGTATTCGTATTTCAACATTTCGACATGTCAATTTAATACATGCGCAAATTTCAAATTAATAGATCTAATCGTTAGCTAAGTACTGGAAAACATATACATATCTGAGTATGCACTTTACCGTAAAAGCGATCGAAATTTAGAATAGTGTCTTAAGTGATAGGGTGAAATAAAGTTACAGAAATTGTCTAATGAGGTCTCCACAGACTGTAGTCTAAAATATTTAAAAAAAAGGACATGAAAATTTTGTCAAATTTTTTATATAGAATAATAATAATAATATAAATAGTTTACTAAATGCCCAACAGATCATATCCAGAACTGGGCAAAAGATACGCATACAACCTACAAAAATTATCGACCGTACTATATTGGTTAATAATAAATTAACACCGGGCAAGCGGTCTGTCAATTAAAAATCATTTATTTTCGATCTCTACATTTCGCAACGAGTTTGTTGCTTCTTCTGTATAGTTAAAAAATTAAAGTGACACATACAGACATATTAAAATTGATTAATTTTAATCAATTTTAATCAATTTTAATATGTTTGTGTACGTCACTTTCATTTTTTAACACTACATTCTCATCTCCTGAAGATGCAGCAAAGTCGTTACGAAATATAGATATCTAAAATAAATGAGTTTTAATTGACAGATCGCTTGCCCATTTCTAATTTATTATTAACCTATATATATATATATTTATATATACTTATATATATATATATATATATATATATATATATATATATGAACTTCATGTGTATGAGAATTAATAATTATTAAATCTCATTTTACATGCGATTGTCGCTATAATTTGTTGCATTTAATTCTACAATTCGGCAAATCACTTTTGCCCTAGATTGTAGACGCAACAAGCCGCGACATCAACTGTACAAGTTGTCAGTACAAATGAAAAATTTTGTGAAAAACTTATCTGCGCGGAATGTGCATATATCGATATTTCACTGTTTTTTACAGCGACAATCGCATGTAAAATGAGATTTAATAATTATTAATTCTCATACACATGAAGTTCATTACAGTACGTATATATGCACGTAGTATAGAAGTGAATAACATGTCTGTCTTCGGTAAGGTGCACTGATGATCTGTAAAAAACAGTGAAATATCGATATATGCACATTCCGCGCAGATAAGTTTTTCACAAAATTTTTCATATATATATATATATATATATAAAGATAATTATTTCCTGACCTTTGTAATAATAGCTCATGACATATACATAAGTACATCGAAAGCTCTGATAAGCGAACACTTATGGTCCAAGTGCTTTCGTCCGGCTATGGGAACATCCCTTTGTAATTAGCGACAATCTGTTGGGAATGTTATGTCATTAATTATTTTAATTTGAATTAAATGTAGAATGTCAGTGAAAGCTCCACTCGCGGACAGCTCTTGAGCGGACATCTCTCGTAATCGCACAATTTTTTTATGCACACGTATTTTTTATACATTTTGTACAAAACATCTCTCATAAGCGGACACAAAACACTTTCTAAGTATTTAATATCCAAAAAAGAATCATAAATACGATTTACGTTTACATTCCCATTTGCTGAGCTCACCGCTGGGATACTCTGCATTTTCTACGTCAGATGGATGGCTACAAAAATGTGGTACAAGACATAATATTACTTTCAAACGTATAGCTGGTGAAGCTTCAGATGTAAATCAGATAAACGTCGACTAGTTCAAGGTAAAGCTTCAATCTATATTGCTTTGGCATCCATCAGAGGATATTTAAAATGCTGATGAAAGTAGGAGATTCTTCCGTACTTTACCTGATCAAACTTTCGCCTTGGAATCTGACGAATGTGTCAGTGGTAAGCTGTCAAAGGCAAGACTCACTATTTTGTTTTGTGTAAACATGGCAGGGGAAAAAGAGATGTTGCAAGTTATTGGTAAACTGTCTCGTTCTCGAGCATTCAAACATCTTATAATTAAAGACCTACCAGCAAATTTTAACAGAAAGGAAGGAATGACGCAAGATACCATGTGATATTTTGGAAGTAAAACGATCAGAGGAAGAAGGGGCCGAAGTCGATGACCAAGCTCCTGATTCGATAAAATCATATGATGAGGCGCTGAATCAAATTGCCCGTTTGAAACGCTCTACAAAAGATGATTTTATAACATATTAACATTTGAAAAAATTAGAAAGTCATCATGTGAAATGGAAGCAAGCCAAATTTCAACAGACGAAAATTACTAAATTCTTTCAACCCATGTGAATTTATTTTAAAACTTTTAATATATACATACATATATGTACGTACATATCTATGTACTGTACATGCATACATTTTATTCATTACCTTCAAAATGCGCGTCAAACAAAAAATTTTCTTCAAGCTTTCTCATAGCCCCATTTCCGATAGTTTAAAACAACCCAGAGTTGTTTTAAATATATATATTTTGAAGTAAAACCAGACCATAAATCGCCAAATAATTGAATTTACTTATTGAATTTGTATATATATATATATATATATATATATATATATATATATATATATATAATAACTTCGTGACCTTGGTATGATATGGTAAACCTAATCAGTAGGCGATTAAAGGTCTGTATATTACGTCAAAATATATGTATTTAAAAAACTAAAACAGAGTTTTTTAAATACATATATTTTGAAGTAATATACAGACCTTTAATCGCCTACTGATTAGGTTTACCATATATATATATATATATATATATATATATATATATATATATATAAATATATATGTATATATATATATATATATATATATATATATATACAGGCTTAGTTAAAAGTATGGAGACGGCAATTTATTGTCGTTAATATTCATTTTAGGGATTTATGTTCAATATAAAAGTTTGTTGGGATATTTTGATCTACATTTGAGAATATTTGATTTTTTTTTTCTTCAATTGTTTTTTAGTTACGCCTGACCGCGCATTTATTTTAAATGGGAACTAGTAAATTTTACTCTACCATTCGATAAAGTGAGTTTTTTTTCTCTTTACAAATTTTTTTAAATTTTTTTAAAATTCATTTTAAAAACTTTTTTATAAGAAAAAGCCGGTTCATGTGTTTAACAGATGTTCGGTACATCGCAGATAGACAGAAGCGTAGCGGTAAACAAACTTGGGCGACATAATTTTATCAGTGGTTATTGTGTACGTCAAATCTTTGACAGAAATAATTCATTTGTGCAATTTGCTGCTGTTAATATTAACAATGGCGAGTTTAAGTGAACATGAACGAATTGAAATATTTATGATGTTGGGTTATGGAGGTAAACGCAGAAGTTTACAAGACGTTGGTAATTTATTTAATGATACGCATCCAAATAGAAATCCAATTTCTAAATCCGTTGTTGGTAAAACTTTAAGACGCTTTGAACAAACGGGTAGCGTTAAAGATTTGCCGAGGAGTGGTAGATCTAAAACAGCAAAAAGCGATGATAACAAACTGGATATTTTATTGGCTGTATCTGAATATCCCCATTTATCAACCAATCAATATTGAAATTGGCCGCTAGTTTCAATATTTCACAGTCATCGATCGTGTCGTTTTTAATAAGTGAAAAGTATAAACCTTATAAGGTACACCTTACAAACTACACACAAAGTTTACAAAGAAAAGCCTGATAATGTCGAAGATTTACAAATCCGAATTACCAGAATGATACAAGAAATTCCCCGAGATTTTTTACAGAACTCTGTTCGGGGTTTTGTAAATCGATTGGGTCATTGTCAAATTACTAATGGACGACAATTTCAACACTTATTTTAATTTACTTTGTTATTAATTTGTTAAATTTTTCTTGTAAAAAAGTTATTAAAATGAATTTAAAAAAAACAAAAATATTATTGTAAAGAGAAAAAAACCTCTATCGAATGGTAGAGTAAAATTTACTAGTTCCCATTTAAAAAAAATGCGCGGACAGGCGTAACTAAAAAACAATTGACGAAAAAAAAATCAAATATTCTCAAATGTAGATCAAAATACCCCAACAAACTTTTATATTGAACATAAATCCCTAAAATGAATATTAACGACAATAAATCGCCGTCTCCTTACTTTTAACTAACCCTGTATATAATATATACATCAATTTATAAATTCTTGGAGTTTTTCGGGTTTTATATGAAATATTTACAAATATCAAATTAGTATGTAATTGCAAAGTAAGTGAGGATGTAAGGATTGCTGTCTACAAATTAAAAGGCAAATCATACAAAATTTTTAATTGAAAAATGTTGTCTACGTTGGACCTTGAACCCAAGTCTACAGTTTGCCGGACCGTTGCTTTACCAGTTAAGCCACGATAAACCTTGGTTCAAGCTATTTAGAAATGCATTATAAAGTATCAGTGTTAATGGTTCAGATGTCAGTTATTGAAAGCCTATATATATATATATGTATATATATATATATATATATGAAAAATTTTTGTGAAAAACTTATCTGCGCGGAATGTGCATATATCGATATTTCACTGTTTTTTACAGATCATCAGTGCACCTTACCGAAGACAGACATGATATTCACTTCTATACTACGTGTATATATACGAACTGTAATAAACTTCATGTGTATGAGAATTAATAATTATTAAATCTCATTTTACATGCGATTGTCGCTAAATGCAACAAATTATAGCGACAATCGCATGTAAAATGAGATTTAATAATTATTAATTCTCATACACATGAAGTTCATATATATATATATATATATATATATACATATATATATATATACATATATGATATTGTATATACACATATATATATAACAATTGATAAATTATTGGAGTTTTTCGGCTTTTATATGAAATATTTACAAATATCAAGTTAGTATGTATGTAATTGCAAAGTAAGGGGGGATGTAAACATTGCTGTAATTATCTAAACACTTATATATATATATATATATATATATATATATATATATATATATATATATAGACAATTTCTTAGCCGTTCATTTAATATATCATTTGATAAATTCTTGGAGTTTTCGGCTTTATATTAAATATTTTAAGTATTTTTAAATTAGTATATTATTTCGCGAAATAATATGATGGTAAACATTGCTGTCTACAATTACGACGCTAATTATTTGAAATTTTTATTTGAAAAAATTTCATCTTAGGTGGAACTTGAACCCATGCCCTCGGTATACCGGACAGTCGCTCTAACCACTGAGTTACGAGTACTTGATTTCTAGTTTATTGGAAACGCCTTATAAGGAACAGATGTTAATATTCTGTCAGTTGAAAATTTCTAATTTTTCATCCTTAGCTATTTAATAATATAGAGACTATTTCTAAGCCATTCATTTAATATATTATTTTGTAAATTCTTGGAATTTTCAGCTTTATATGGTTTTAGACAGCAAGTTAGATGAATCTAACCTTACCAATAACTTCATTCCGCATAAAAAGAGCGCTAGCGCTCCTTTCTGAGAGGAAAACGACGACATGTCTTTTAAGTCCTAATTGATTTCAAATTAACATCCGCCAAAGAGTCAATCCTATTATATATCCTAATATCAGCAGCATAGACCAATACAGAACATTTGCCAAATTTAATAAGATCGACCATGAAGATCCTAAACAAAAATGGGCCAAGATTAGACTCTTACGTACTTCCAATGTAGAACAGAAGAGCTGAGATCTAAACTCATTCTAATAAACAATATTCATCCTATTGGATTGATAAGATTGAAACAATCTGAGAAATTATCTTCCAATGCTAAAGTAGCTTAACTTTTTCAATAAAATGCTGTAATAAATTTAATCAAATGCACAGGAAAAGCCGGTGCCACTAGCATCAATCGTCTGAGTTATTTGCATAGATATGAGTGCTAAGTAAGTTGCAGTAAACCTTCGTGTCATGAACCCATGTTGTGCATTAGAAATATGTGTACTAGTACTAATGAGCCATCGAAAAAATTCCTAATTGGAGTAGACTGTGAAATTGGGTTTATACTTTAACCACTTCCACATAATGACATTTATTATTTGACATTGAAACTATAAGTTTGTGTCAAATTTTTCAAAACTCTTGTTAAGAAAATTGTTTGTGTTTAGATGTAAATGGACAACATTTTCAACAACTTCTGTAGCTATATGTAAATTTTGATTATGATTTCGATATTAAATAAATTATTTGTTTTCTTTTTTGTTGCAGTATCATTTCAATGCCATAACCTTTTTTTACAATGAAACCAAATGAAACTGTCAAGCATCAAGTAATGTGTCATAATGTGGAAGTGGTTAAAGTACCAACCCAATTTCACAGTCTACTCCAATTATGAATTTTTTCGATGGCTCGTTATAAGATATATGTTTATAAATCACATTTCAATAACTTTAGCGAAAGTAGAGATAACGGCAACAAATTTATAATTCTGAATATCGGAATTAACAATTGATGAAATTCTAACAATTTTCCAAGAGTTATATAGAAAAAAGATAATAAAAGGAATTCTTTGATGAATCATTTCCAAAATCTATCTTAAGTTGTTAAGAAATATTACTTCTAGACTAGCCAATAATTAATAATATGATTTAATTGTCGTCATATTTATCAAATATTATTAGAAAGTAATTTGAGATACAAGCTTCATTTTGAAAATCGTAAGTAAATAGTCAGTGAATTTTATTTTAAAAAGCTGAAATTAACATTTAGAAAATAGAGGAGGGAATGCAATGTGATTCTATAACGAGTTCGCTGAAATTAAATTGGTGCAGTTTCTGCACAGAAAAAGTGTGAAATTTCCATTATTGTCTCTCGTAATTGTAAGTTGCAGTCGGATTGCAAAGAAAATAGCAGAAAACCTGAGGACGTTCTTTATCTGAAAATGCTTCATAAAAGCGAATTAAAATCTAACGAAGAGAAAACACAAATGCAAATGGGATCTAGTAAAATTAATATCTTCAGGTTTTATTTTGGTGTTAAATGTTAGGTTGTCTTTAAGAAATATATTTACGTAAAACATTTATTATTTTATATATAATTGTTTCAGCCTTTACTTGATGAAATTCCATTATAACTATTATCAGGATAAAATAAAACAAATTTTAATGAATTTCTCTTTTTAATTAACACTGTTACGATCGTTTCGCTCCAACCTGAGCTTCATCAGACATATAGCTAACTTATTTACAAATTTTTTTAACACAAGTATACGGTAACAAACACATGTTTTATTTTAAGTACTTGAAGGAATGGGTACTTTTAATTACTAAAATGCTAAATTTTTTCAACTAAAATTTTAGTAATAAAAAGTACCCATTCCTTCAACTATTTAAAATAAAACATGTGTTTGTTACCGTATACTTGTGTTAAAAAAATTGTAAATAAGTTAGTTATATGTCTGATGAAGCTCAGGTTGGAGCGAAACGATCGTAACAGTGTTAATTAAAAAGTGAAATTCATTAAAATTTGTTTTATTTTATCCTGATAACAGTTTATTATTTTACATTTTTCGAAAGTATAACAATAAATAAAAACAAACTTTCTAATTTAACGCGACAAACTTTATTATAATACAAGGGTCACCTTTTATGTTTTTACAAAATCTGGGAAGGAAACAAAAGTTTTGGGAAGAAACTATTTTATTGTTTTTCAAAATATTCACCTTTATGGTCTATACACTTTTGCATGCGTACGAACCAGTTTTCAAAACATTTTTTCCACTCAGAAAGTTGTATCTCAGAAACATGATTTTCAAAGCTTCGACTGCTTTTTGAGGTGTTGAAAATCGCCGACCACGCAGTTTTTGTTTCACACTTGGAAACAAAATGAAATTATTTGGCGACAAGTCTGGTGAATATGGACAATGATACATTATTTCAACACTTTTCTCCTTCAAATAATCAATTGTTAGACGTGCTGTATGGGACTCGCATTGCCGAGATGAAGAATAATGCGACGTTTTAGGTTGTTCTTCCTGATTTCGTCTATAACTTTTGGTAAACAAATTACTGCATACCATTCAGCGTTAACAGTTTTTCGATCCTCTAAAGGAATTTTTGACATGTGTCCTGTACAGCTGAAGAAACAAGCGAGCATTTTCTTGTAAGTGCTCCTTGCACGAACAACTTTTGTGTGGTTCGGTTCGCCTTGGAACACCCATACAGTAGATTGTTCCTTGGTTTCAGGCTCATACGCATATATCCATGTTTCGTCACCTGTGACGATGTTGTTTACGAATTTTGCGCTTCCTACGTCAAATTTTTTGCGCATCTTTCTACACCAATTGACACGAGCTGCTTTCTATGCTTCGGTCAAATTATGTGGAATCCATCAAATAAATATTTATGTAAAATTGAATAAATTGCAGTCGGCGATATGCTAAGAGATACCTTTACCTCACTGTAAGTCACATGTCGATCGTGTTCTATGATTTTCTGCACAGAGTCGATGTTTTTTGGAATCACAACAGTTTCTAGTCGACCTTTACGTGATTCATCACTCACTGAGGCACTACCATGACGAAATTCTGTAAACCGTCTTCTCTGACGGAGCTTCATTACCAAAAGTTGACCGAAGCCGTATAATGCATTCTTGTGGTGTTAGGACTTTTTTATAATCGTAAAAAATTATCCAATGAAAACCTTAACGACTAATCTCCATTATTTTACAAATTCAGTGTCTTAAAACTGTTACTGTCAACAAACTGCTGACTCCATTTCTAAGCTATCGCAGATTTCTCATTGACAAATGTCAAGCTTTAAGAATACAGTGATAACATATGTCAAAAGCACCATTGTCGATGTAAAAATATAAAAGGTGTCCCTTATTTACAATGATTTCACATATGTACTCCTGGATATTTCCCTGAATCTATTAACCTTGCTGGGTCGTCTATTTTGTCTACACCTATAGCGTGTTCGGGTCCAAAACGACTCATTATGTGAAAATGACTGGTTAATGTCTCCTAGTTGCTTTTTTTGTTATTAAAGTAAACATTTTGTAGCGCGAAAGAGAACATTTATTTATTTAACAAAGGTAAATTGAACAATACATTTCAAAACAAAAGGAAGATCTAGGAATATACGGTTATTAAAAATGAACAATGCGTATTGTAAAAATGAACAATTAGTAAAAAAAGAACACTTCAATATTAAATTTATAATTTACAAAAGAAAAAGTGAGTTTATAAAAGCTAAAATATATTAATGTAACACTGAATATTTACTCTAAATTACAAAAATAGTTACCCATATTTGCAGCACAAACTAAAACACTTGTCTGTTTTTACAATAAGATGTTTATGTTGAAGCAGCTTTGTCTTTAACAGTGTAAAACACCCAGTTATGGGCCCTTAAAGAATGTATAGTTTTAAAAAATCATAGAAATTAGTTTTTCGCTGCTTTTAACCCTTAACCAACGTAGTGCGGTCACACAGATCGCTTCGAAATTGTATTTCCTTGGAAATTGTCCCAACTTTAATATAGCGCAATATGCGTCTCAGCACCTTCAAATCACCCGATCGTCAGTTTACAATGTAAACGTTGAACTTGATTGGTGAACTTATTTTCTACAAGAGTATGATTAAAATTTCGACGCGGTCACAGTGACCGGACTACGGCATTAGTCTAACTATTTTAATTTTGTCTGCGTTTATTTTGTGTGACTTTTGACTATGAGCAACTTTCCTACTTCATCAAAAAGGGTTCGTTACGGTGATCCAGACTTTGAAAATACTTTGCTAAATTGGTTTAATGAAGCAGATGGCGAAAATGATGACGAAAGAGTCGATGAAGATTATTATGAAGTAAGTGACCATGACTCAGATTCGGAAGCAGAGGCAGATAGTGAAGATGAGGCTGAACTTATCGAGAAGATGCGGAGTGGAAGTGAAAAAAGTAGCACAGCATCAGCTAACAACTGAACAAATTTCTATGGCAAAAACCGCCACGAATGGTCATCAGAAAGTTTAATATCTCAAACCAGAACACAAAAACATAATATTGTAATGCAACTTCCTGTTATACGTCAATCGGCAAATTTGGTTAACAAAGCTGATCCAGTTACTTGTTGGAACACGTTATTTTCGGAAGATATACTGCAAGACCAATATAAAATTACAGTGTATCAGAGTCAAGTATAAAAATCAACAAAGGTCTAAACTTCAGGATTTAGACATGAGCGAGCTACGCGCTTTTTTGGGCTTATTATTTTATACTGCCATTTTTACTTCGAATCATGAAAAAATTGGATGGATCTTTGCTACCGATGGAACTGGGCGCGAAATATATCCTTGTGTAATGAGGAAAAATAGATTTTCGACCATCCTTATTGCTTTGCGATTTGATAATCCTGAGGATAGAGCCATGAGATATTTGGGAGACGCATTGGCACCGATTTCCGACATTTTTAATAAATTTATCACAAACTCACAAAATTTATATTCTCTTGGCGTAACTATGTGTATCGATGAAATGCTGGTTCCGTTTAGAGGCAAATGCAAGTAAAAAAATGGATATGCCAAATAGGCCTTGTAAATATGGCCTGAAGATAATGTGCCTAACTGCTGCACGAAATCACTACTTCTGTAATGGTTACGTTTATTGCGGAAGAGATTCTGGTGGAATTGGTCTTACAGATAAAGAGAAAAAATACTCAAAGCCTACGCAGTCTGATCTCAGACTAACTGAACCAATTCATAGAACCAATCGCAACGTAACTGCTGGAAATTGGTTTAGGTCAGTAGAATTAGCGGAAAAACAGAGAGAAAGAGCTCTGACATATGTGACATATATTGCCTGTCTTAATTCTCAATTTTTTAACATCGTATCGTGTCATTCTTATCGTCTTTTCTTTTTCTTCATGACACCTGGATATAGTAAATATATCGACAATGACTTTTATATATTTAGGTTTTTCTTTAATAGCTGTTCTTTTACTTATTTCTAAAGCGTTATTATTTGTTTATCTCTCTTTAGTCCAACATTCTGTTCCATTTGAACCGTTAGTTTGCATAATCCCACTATAAATAAAAATAAAACAAATTTTGTTACTAATTCTCTACCTAAACATCTGATATTGATTATTTTGATTAAACTTAACTCTTTTAAAAGCAGAAATAATTGAATGTATGGATAATGATCGACGATAAATTTCTTTTTCTTGTGTTCCATGTTCCGGACTCCATGTCTCTGGTCAGAGACCTTGTTCCACAGCAGAGCACGAGGTTATACGGATGATGGTACCATCCTTCAGCATAACACTGATTCTTTTCGTGTTTCCGCACTGTGTCTTGCTTGATATGCCTTGATTATTGACATGTGTATTCTTCAGCATTATGCTAAAAGCATGTCTTGTGCGCTGCATGAAATTGGGGCAAAGTTTCATCTCAAAGATTTGTCGATATCCACGCATCCTATTAAAATTTAACGTGATATAATATCAACATGTTCAATTTTAATTACATTATTTATAAATTTTGAGATCTTAGTCAAGATATGTTTTATATATACTAATATTAATATACAAAGTGTCCCGTATCGTAATGTTCAAATTTTAGGAGTGTAAGGTAGACTTCATTTCAAGTAACAAAAACGCAAAGTTTGGAAATCCATTTTTATTTGTTTCGAAGTTACAGATCTATAAATGTGATTGTCAGATCATGAAAAATAAACGTAAACCTAAAGTCAATAAAAACTGATTTTATTTAAAAAAGTTCAATTAATAATATTTTCGAAATGTCCACCTCCTTGTTGAATGCAGGCTTGTACTCATAAGCCAAGAGAAGAAGTACTTATCCGAATTTCATACTTGTTTTGTCCGATTTGCTCGGCAACCAGGTGAATACGATCCAACAACTCTTCTCTTGCGTTCGAAACTTGCGCGTAGACTAAATTTTTCATGTACCCGCATAAATAAAAGTCAAGGGGATTAAGATCGCGTGATTTGGGTGGCCATGCAACAGGACCACATCGACCAATCTATCTTGGATAATTGACGTTAACCCAATTTCGGGCAGCAATTCCGAAATGTGGTGGTGCCCCATCCAAGTGAAAAAAAAGTCTCGACGAACATTCAGTTGGGCATCCTCTAAAAGACCTGGCAGTTCGTCAATAAGAAATTGAATGTAATTGTCCGCATTTAACCTCCCAGGAAGAACGACAGGACCACTCAACAAGTCATGGATTAAGGCCGCCCAAACGCGCATTCATGTTGAAACTTAGATGGGCGTCTAGCTTTGGGATTTTCTGATGACCACTTGTGCAGGTTTCTCAGATTTGTAACACCACTTCTCGTGAACTTAGATTCATCTGTCCATATGACTGTTCTGCAGAAATTAAAATGAAGCCGTGACTGTCTCAATATCCAGGTAGAATAAACTAGACGAGCATAGTGGTCTGCCTCAAGCAAACCGTGTCCCCTGCGGTAGTGATATGGATATAAGCCCTGACGTTGTAAAATTCGCCAAACTGTCGTTCGGGGCACTCCTAGTTGTCTAGCGATTCGACGTACACCGAGAGTTGGATCCCTTGTAACAACAGATACTGCTTCTTCCTCTAAGTCTGCTCTCAAATTTACTCGTCGGTTGAAAAGATAATCCTGCAGTCTGCATTCCCGAAATTGTGTGTGTACTTCAAGAAACGTTCTGTAACGCGGAATGCGCCTAGGGAAACTGATGTCAGTATGCAATAACTGCTTGACGTCCACTGCCGTTACAGTAGTCATACACAAAATGCATGTCCGCATATTCTTGAGAAGAAAATCGGCAAGGCATTTTGAATAAAGAAAACGTGTCCAATCACTAATAAGCTGTTGTATGAACTGAAACATAATCTAATCCTTTATTAAAAAATGCAACGTTAACAGTCATCTTAACATTTGTTGATTGTATGATATTCATGGTTCAGCACTTACGAAATAAGTAAGAACTTTCTTTATCTTAAATCAATTTCCAGTACTCTTTTTTGTAGATCTCCAAGATATTACTGTATGCACTACGACACGTGTTTATTTATTTTAGGATAACATTTTATTATTCGACGTTAACAATCACAGGCCTGTTATTGAATCGTATAACTTTTTTTTTAATAACATCAGTTTGTATTGACTTTAGGATTACATTTTTTTTCATGATCTGACAATCACATTCATCGATCTGTAACTTTGAAACAAATAAAAATGAATATACAAGTTTTGCGTTTTTGTTACTTGAAATGAAGTCCACTTTACACTTCTAAAATTTGAACTTAACGATACGGGACACTTGTATATATATATATTTTTGCATTAATCCTTATTATCCAGCTCTCCTAGTTAGAATTAATTAAATAACACAGCAATATATGTATTTATATAATTGTTACTATAATTAATAAAATAGGCCACCTTTATATAACGGCCAATATTGTTTCTTTTCTCTTGTGGCCGTTATTAAAACGTTGTACTGTATTATTATTTTTATTATTATTATTATTAATATTATTGTTAATGTGATCATCAACACCTTATAATATGCATTAGAGCCTATAATACATGATGCTATTTCTCGAAAACTTGATAACACCTTTGTGTGTCGTACGTTTAATTAAACTGAATATCTAAAACGTAAAATTTATTACCATGGACTCTGTACGGTAGCCTCAATAACACTTTAGAATCGTACGTATTCTATTAAATATAAATACACAACTAAGTAGCACATAATAGGCATTCGTGTAAAATTAAATTCGTGTAAAAATGATAAACTCTTCTTCATTGTTATTCCCCTTCTAACAAATGCATATCTACACATTGTAGGGTACTAAATTTTCAGGCGAATCCGCTCGGCTAGATATGGGTCGAAAGGGAGCAATGAGTTAAAACACACCAATTATTTTCACACCAGGGAGCGCAATAGAGGATTATTCCGCAATATGTTAAGTTTTAAAGCAAGTTTCGCGTGGTAAAATGGCCCCACTCGGAACAGAGGAAAACGTTTTATCTCTGCTGTAAATTGTTTTCAAATCCCTCTGTATGTTTTGATGTTGCTAACTCCGGCCTTAGTCCCAATTAAAAAAAAAAAAGCCATTGTGCTTGCGGAAAAAAAATGGGGTGTGCAGGCTCGAATTGCTTTATTTCAATTCAGTAAGTGAATTGGTGGTGTAATATATCTTCTAAATGGTTTGCTTGTATAGCTAAAATTCGGAAGATTTATCTTAATACATATGTGAATACATCAAAGTAATTGTGTATACTTACTGACTATTTTTATGCTAATTCTGCACAATATATCTTAACAAATTCAATTAGTTTTCATAGCAAATTCACTACCAAAATCCTTAAGACAGATCGGATTTACGACATGAGATTTCAGGAATAGTTAGGTGGCATTAGTTAAAACTCACCGCACTATCTAGATGGTATAGTATTCAAAAAAAAAGATTTGGTTCGAGCAAGGTTGAAATATGATTTTCTTAAAAGCAGGACGTGAAGAAAATCCAAAATTGGCATTAACAAATCAGACGAAAGTCAATTCCCTATCGAGATGACAAGGAAGTACCTTCTCATCACCTACCTGCTTAGAATGTAATACAGTATGACACAGAATAAAGCATACCGAAACTTAAAAATATATTTCTAGTGTTACATAATTTAAAAAGAGATATATAACCCCTTACCACAATTATTAATCGTATCCTAAATACGTATTTCGACAACTAAGTTGTCATCATCAGTAATACGTATTTCGACAACTAGGTTGTCATCATCGGTAATACGTATTTCGAGAACTAAGTTGTCATCATCAGTAGGTTAAACCACTAATAAACCACAGTGTATACGTGGACGCTGTGTAAAGTTGTTTCGTAAGCAGTTGTGTTAGCTTTACTGTGCCCCAGTGGGACACCTTGATTAATGGCTTTACCTACTGATAATGACAACTTAGTTGTCGAAATACGTATTTAAGATACGATTAGTAATTGTGGTAAGGGATTATATACCTTTTTTTAAGTTTTTACTTAACCACAGTCTCCAAAGAAAGACGTTACATAATTTGGTATGATAAAGAAATTTTAATTATTGGTATGTTTGAGATGTTCTTGTACTTGAAGGCAATTTTGATACCTGTCTCGCAAGTTTCTGAACATTCCCCTAATAGCAGAAAGTGGCACCTCAGCCAACATTTACCGAATTTTGTTTCTTCAATTCCTCAATATCTTGGGGTACTGGATCTTGATAGATCTTCTACTTGAGGATTTCCCAAAAAAGGTATTCGGAGGTGGAAGATCTGATGAGTTTGAGGGAAATGGATAATCAGTTCCCCTGGAGATGAGACGTCCAGGAAAATACTGCTGCAAAAGGAATAAAGTTTGCCTAGAAGTATGCGCAGTAGCATCGTCCTGCTGAAACAACTGAGATCCAATACGTAAATTTCTCGCACGACAAAACCACCTTATGTCCTCGTAAAGAATTGTTTCCCTGTAACTCTGCTGATTAACTGTTACACGCCTACCATGTTCATCCTCGAAAAAGTATAGGTCAATTATTCCATGCCCGGAAATGAGAGAATTAATGAGACCTATCAACAAATTCCTGCCGCTCTTCAAAACCTGGGTATTGGGTTGTTTGCTTGTTGATAAATCCTAATAACAATACATGTGATTCATCGCTGAACCAAATGTTTGAAATACAGTTTTCATTTTTGTATTCGATAGCTAACGTTTAGGCGTAAAATTTCACTCTCTCTCTTTTATCAGCTTGATGCTGTTAACGACTTGCATACGGTAGGAATAGGCCACTAATTCTTTTTTCAGCACGGTGTACAGATTTACTCAAATTAAGCTTTTTCGCTATTCCACGCTGGTTTTTTTAGGAGACTATAAAATCTTGTCGAAAATCCGATTTTTCTAGAACTTTTCTTTATACCTGAATAACCTCTCCGTTGCAGATCCCGTGATTCTAGATTTTCGTACCAGAAATAATATAAAGTGCTTTGTTGATGGAGGTATGTTGAAGCGTTACCCGAAACAAACAGAAGAGAAGAAGCCCCTAATTTGAATTACAACATTAAAATTGAACAAAAAGAAAATAAATCGCAAAAATTAGATTTACATGAAATTATGGAAATTTTGAAATATAAAATTTCATACCTTTTACTCAACAATCATATTGATTTCGGCAATTCTCCTTTATTGGGCCTATTTTATATATGATTCTTTTATTTATTTTGATTTTACCGTGTTTATGTTTGCACTCGGTAAGCTTTGGGCCCTTTGTGTAAATAATTTTTACATCTTGAATATAAGGTGCCTATTATTGAAACATCCTTCTAAGCATAATTACTATTATCATTATTTTCCTTTTATTATAATAATTTATTTATGTTTAAATTTGTCAACATCCTTTAGGTTTAGTTTGCAATACAACTCCATCTGAGGATGACACTGTGTGTCGAAACAATTGTAATGGGATTTTACCTCATTCAAGTAGAAATTAAGTAATATTGATTTTTTATTGAATTTCCATGAAGTAAAGGCTAGTTCAATTTAAAAAAAAATTAAGAGAAAGGCAAATGTCATCATCACGCCATCTTGCTGCACCGTATTGCAGCCACTGAGAGATGACAGTAACAGGCCCAAAATTAACCTGTACGGAGGGCATTGCCCTTCTGTACAGACCTGATTTAGCATCTTTAGATTCCTGGTTGTTTCCAAAGTTGAAGAAGGTATTAAAAGGCCAACTCTCTTTATTTAGAAATCTAGATAAGACTAATAATCTATTAGTTGATACTATAGCAACGTGACTTGGTAGACTGTTTCCTATGAAACAATCTATATGCTACTAAAACTAAATACTTTTGGTCTATTTGGTTATATATAACTATGTATTTATGTTTGTAACACCATTATATAAGTTTAGTCCCTAGATCATGTTATTTCCGTCTTATTTCCTCGTTTTGACTCAATAGCAGTTTGCCTAGCACATTTGGGTGATGTGTCACTCTGTCACAGTGTTTATCGTTGTGGTGAACAATAGCTTCTTCTTCTTTTTCTCTGTTTTGGGTTGGACGCTACCACGTCCAGGCACTTGAGCTCTTAGTACTATCCCCAATAGATCTCTCAATTCCACTCTGTTAGTCTTGTATCCTCAACAAAAGCCACTATTCTCCTCAGGGGAAGTTTGAGTACACTCGAAGGATCCAATAGATCTCTCCCGAAATATTTCTGTCTGAGTTCCTTCAGTTCCTCACACGTGCATATTACATGAAGGCTAGTTTCCTCCTGTTTTTCACATCTCCTACACCAGGGCTCGCTAACCAAGCCCATGCTGTACAAATGCTTCCTTAAAGGACAATGTCCGGTTATTAACCCTGTAATTATTTTAATTTCTTTTTCGCTACTACGAATTAGGTTGGCTGAAAACTTTCCTTCCAGCTCCCTTAGTAGTGTTTTGGTATGGAATTGACCTTCCGTTAACCTCCATTCATTTTTATGTTCTTTTTCTTGCTATAACCAGATCTCCAATTTAGCGGAATCCTTAATGATTCCACATACAGGTTCTGGTCCAATGAAGTTCCTATTAGTACCTTCTTTGGCCAGTTTGTCGGCTCATTGCCTTTAATTCCCTCATGTCCTGGCACCCATATCAGCGACACTGTATTGTCTTGTGCCAGGTTATTGAGGACCTGTTTACAATATTTCACCAGCTTAGATCTGGTAGATGGGTTCATAATGGCTGTAATAGTCACCTGACTATCAGTCATTATGTTAATTTTTTTGCTTGCGCAGCCGACTTCCTGAATTTCATTAGCGCAGGCTGCGACTGCTAACAATTCGGCCTGGATAACCGTAGTATGTTTCCCCAGACATATCGATATCTTCCCTCTAGGGCACATTCCGCATATGCCTGCACCTGCCCCCTGACTAGATTGTGATCCGCCAGTGTACCAGGTGCCGTCACCACAATCGATCGAGCGACATTTTGCCTGTTCCCTGGTCGGTATAAGTATGTTCAGCTTAGCTGTAAACATAATTTCAGGTGCCATACTGTCCACCGGCATTTGAAATATCTGCTCTTCCAGTATAGTTCCTGTGATATCTGTATGGCTCCCTACAACCTTATTAGGACACCATACGTAATTGGCCTTCAGCCTCAGTATCGCAGCCATTGCCTCCGCCCTTATAAATAGTTCCAGCGGAGGGAGACCCACGATGGCCTCCATGGAAGCGGTTCCCGTGCTGTTCATAGCTTCCGTGATTCCCAACAGGGCCTGTCGCTGGAGAGTCGTGAGGAGCCCCATCGACAATGTCCGCTTAACGAACAATAACGAACAATAGCTTATTGAATGGCAACAATCGGGAGGTCACGTTGAATGTCGTAGTTGGGTAAATATCTTGGGGCGTCAAGTATGGCACCTATCACTTTATTTTGGACACTATGTAGGATCTCGGTGTTCGAGTTACTGGCGGCCCCCCAGAACTGGATAGCGTAAGTCCATATTGGTCTTAGTTAGAGCAGATTTGTATAGTAACAGCTTATTGTAGAGAGATAGCTGTGAGCTGCGACCGATTAGTCAATACACTTGATATAATTTAAAGCCAAACTGCTTTCGTTTGGTAAAAATATGGGTCATGCGAGACACCTATCGAGATGCATTCCTAGATATTTTGTGGTGTAAGCTTGTGGGAGTTCACAATCGTTGATTTCGACGGCTGGACAGGTTGTACGTCGCATTATAAAAGTGACATATGTAGATTTGATTTCGTTGGCTCTTATACGCCAATTCGTAATTCAGTCTTGGATTTAATCAAAGTTTTCCTGAAGATTTCTTGAGGCCATAACAGTATCAACATGAGATGCAAGAATTGCTGTATCGTCAGTATATGTTGCTACGCTTATCAGCTTAGTAGTTGGCAAGTCAGTCGTGTATAGTAACAATAAGACTGGGCCTAATACGCTTACTTGAGGGACACCAGATAAAATACGATATAGATCCGGTGTAGGTGGTGTTTTGTTTCAGAATAAGTTTCATAAAATTGTAAAATCTATTTGTACTTTTTGTTAGATTTTCTACCTTTTTTGATACACTAATTTTACTATCTTAGATATATTTCAACATTAAAGAAATACTATCTGTCTTCCTTGAATTTGTTAAAAATATTTAAAATTGTCTTCGCACAAGGTATATGCCTGTTGGGATAATTAACTCTTTTAAATAAATTATGTATTTTTCAATAAAATTTATTTAGTTTAAGATTTAACTATGAATGAAAAATCAGAAATATTTAACAATTGGAAAAATGTCACTGGTGTATAACTGGTTGCCTGCTATGGCACCATAGATTTATCCCTATGTGTAAAGCTAAAAGAATAAAAATCTTTGCATTATACCTATGTGTAATGACAAAAGAAGAACCCGGTGTATCAATCCGTGTTTGTAATTTAATGTTTTTTGTATATTTACCACAGCGCCTTTTTCCTTTAAATTACGCGATTGCCCATTTCAAAATTGAAAACGTTTTCACTTTCCCACAAATTATTGACGATTAGTTTTTGAATGGAAGTGATGCCATTACAAATACTATAACTTCACCGGGATGCCGACAGTCTACGCGGCAATTAGAGACAAGCAATTAAAACATGGCCCTATTAAATTCATCGTCATACCGATGCCGTTGCTTCTGCTTCTCTTGCTGCTGTTCCTCCAAACTTCGAGACAATAACGGCGTATCAACTTAAATAGGCCATCCGCCGCCCTTAAATTTCGGTTTTCATCGTGCTTTACGACGGCAGCTGATAAATTTACCGAATTGCCTTTATATTGCGGGTCCCTTATCTCTGCCATCCCCGTCGCAAATCATTCGGAGATCGGGTCTGTCATATTTTAAGAGCGCCATCACAGTTCCAGTTCCATGTTTATATCGACGTTCGAGCTTGAGGAGGAAGAGACGGCGAAGTTGAGTGGGAGTGAAAGTAAAGAAAAGTTATTCCTTCCGTGCGGATCGCGAAATTAATCATCAGATGGTGGAACGCGACCGATTGTAAAAAAGAATGAAGGCTTGGATATTTAATAAAGAGGATAAAAGGCTGTATAATAGAAAATATATCAAAGCCGAACATAAATATGTTTTTTTAATGCAGGATAAGCGTAACCTTTGAATAAGAACATTTCCTAAATAAATTATATTTTGGGAGCACCTACGACCGTGTAATAATAAGAAAATCTACAATAAGTTTAGAAATAACGTGTTTGCATAATATGAATTTTTAACGACTAAGACTCTTCCATTCTTCTAACCAACCTAAGATAAAGCCAATTTTAATACATGTTTTTAAAAATAATTCCGATACGATTCTCTTTATCGAGATGTTATGAGCTGCCATTCAGTTGAATTATAAACAGCATTGATTGAAGTTGTGGTACAAAAGACAGAAATGGCATCGAAAAGTGTGTGCAAATTGTAATTTTTGGTGATCCTAAGTTCGACCAAAACTTGTTGCAATGGGAAAATGAGTGCATTTACCCACCTAGTAGACACACTAGACATAATGGACAGTGATTTCGAAGCAAATTGTGTCTTCTTCCTTATTTAACACTTGTGCGAAATATTCTTTCGACCTTGTTCTTATTTCGACTTCTTCTCTTATTAAATTATCTTCTTCATCTTTTATATGCACCATCTGCCTGGGTCTTTGTTTTCTCCTCTTGGCCTCACGATAGAAGTTTCTCATTTCTTTTTTTTGAAAATAATTTTCCATTTCCTGTACTTTTTATTCATTTTCTGCCCTTTTCCTTTGTTTGTATAGCTTTTTGTTTTTAGCCTTTGTCCATTGTATGCATTTTTGTCTTCTCTTTTCTGTACGTGTATTGTCTTAGTTCTTAGTTCATTTCTGATTTCTGTTGCCCTCTTACAATCTTCGTTCCACCATTTCTTTTTCTTTGCTTATTATTTTTTTGAAATTATCTTTCCTCTAGCTTTTTGAATTATTTCCTACATTTTCTCTCATTTTTCGTCTATATTCTGCGGGTTTTTGGGTTTGATCTTTTGATATTCTATCCTTATTTCTCCTTCATATCTTTTCTGTATTTCTTAGTCTTGTAAAGCCTTCATATTGAATTCTTCTTTCCTTTTTATTCTATATTTTCTTCTTTTGTGTCTTCATGACAATTTTCACCATAAAGTGGCCAGAATTAGTCCGCCCCTCTGCACAATTTCACATTTCTTATTATATTCTTGTGCTTTGCATTCACCATTACATGATCAATTTGATTTGTGTAAGCCCATTCGGTGAGGTCCATGTTTCTTTGTAAATATCCTTTCTCCTCGTAATTTTGATATTATATTCTTCGGTAAATTCTATTAATCTTCTTCTATTGTCATTACCTTCAAAGTGTCTACTTTATGTACCTATTATGTGCTTGTACATTGTTCCTCTTCCTATTTTGGCGCTAAAATCGCCTATTACTATTCTGATGTTATTTCTGTTTACTTTATTATAGGTGTCTTCAAATTTTTCCTAGAACACATACTTATCTTGCTCTGTTTTTCTTCCGTCAGAGCGTACACATTCAAAACCACCATGTCCATATTGTCTCTTAGCCTTAGGACTACCAGGAAAACGGCCTATCGCTACTTACTGCGCGGATCCATTAGACCTATATTACTATATGCTGGATTTGGGCTAATATTCGGCGATTATTTTGAATTCTATAGAGCGTAAGCATTATTATATTCGGCGTTTATTTTATTCCACATAAGAAAAGACCATTAGAATAAACCGAATCATTAACTATAATAAGACATAAACATTTTAAAATAAAATATGTAAGTGACTTACATAAAAGTAAAAGTGGGTTAAACACATTTCACTGAGGGTTCACCGCATACATTGGTTTCACAACGTGCACAAGTTGTTCTTGTTTCCCTGTCTGTTGAAGATTGACAAATATAACATCTCTTCTTCTTACTTGGAATCTCAGAACTAGTAGATGCTTCAGCTTCTGATTTTTCGTGGTACTTGTATTCTGCTAGCTCCTTTCTTAGCTCAATTTGAAAGTTTCTTGTCTTCTTTAAATCAAAACCTGAATTAGGTTTCAAGAGCTTCAATAGTATATATGCGTTCATGGCGCTAATGTCTATCATGTTATGAAAAACTATAAGAGGCCATCTCTTAGGCATCCTTTTCACGGTGTATGATCGTGTCATCTTGTCCATGTTGTCTACGCCACCTTTTGTTTTATTGTAGTCCAGGATTGCCTGAGGTTTCCTTTTTTGGCCATTATCAATATTTTTCTAACTGTGCGGAGTACTCAGCAACGGTTACAAGCTTGTGTTTCGTTGTGAAATACGAAATAATCATCACATCGTCGGTAAAGCCAATCTGTGTGGAAAACACTTGACGATTTTTTAGATCAACAAATGAAGATGGCAATTCAGGCTTATTTTTACGGATCGTATCAACTAATGTTAGATTTTTTGATAACAAATACTTTGCAAGATTGTACGAAGTAAAGAAGTTATCGCGGATGACATTTCTTCCAGAGTTTTCAATTTCCTCTACTAAACGTTTTACAACCTTTTCGCCTTGATTCTTGTTTCTTTCCGCTCCCTGCTTTCCAGGATAAATTTCCGGATGCCAAGCATAGGTTGTTACACTATCACAAATAGCCCAAAATTTTATTCTATATCGTCTAGGTTTTGATGGAATATATTGTCTAAAAGGACCTCTGAAAGTCACAAGTTATTCATCAACCGTCATGCACCAATTTGGCACAAACGCATCTCGCAAATAAGTATTACTCTTAATAAGTACTCTTGTAATAAGGGTAAAAGGCTTGACTTCTTAGAAATTTTAGAAATAAAAAAAGCCATAAATCTCAACAGACAGGTCACAAACACGCAATTGGATTTTTCAAATACCCCCACAATCGATGCTGTAATAAAACTTTTGAAAAATACGCCATAAATATTGGTAGGAGTATTCTTTTCACTTAGTTTACATGACTCTTTGGGAATGACTGTATAAGTCGAAACATATGTCAGATATATTTTAAATGCATTTTGTGAAACAAATATACCAAGTGTTTTATTTAGTTAATTATTAATAAGTATTACATAACTCAAAGCATTCCCATATTGGTGCTATGTTGTCGCCACTCCTTTTTCTTCGTCTTTCTGCTGCATGTCGAATTTAAGTACACGAAGTATGTTTTGAAATATATTTCGAGCGACAATAGTACCAAAAATTTTTCGACCATTGCTTTTCCTCCAAAGCTCTGTTACGTCCTCGCTATAAGATTTGTATACGCCTATTAGTATCAAAACTCCAATAAATTTCTTCAATTCTTGGACATATATTTTTATCCAATTTTTGCCGAAAACAATCTCTCCTTCTTCATTCGTCAACTTTAGGATAACTTCAAGAAGAGGTTTACGAAAATAAATCAAAAAAGAAGAAGCAGATGTATCGATCTTGCGATTTTCAAAACGTGTTTGTCCTGAACGTTTTCGTAAAATATTGTGTCGTGGTTGTCTTCCGTGATTAGGTAAAATGGGATCTTGATACCAAACAATTTGTTTGTTCTTCGATATAAAAGAATTAGCTCCAGCCGGATTTCTGGTGTGCTCATCATCGCTGCTCTCAGCAGATTCTTCGCTGTCTGATTTTTCTGCTGTGCTTGTATTACCTTCATCGATGAAGGCATCGACTGCATCTACCTCTCCATCGTCGTCTGAAGCTTCATATCCGCTATTGTATTCAACGTCACTCATTTCGGCTACTATCGCCTCCAGCTGTAGTTGTGTAAAATACTCCTTATTTCTACGATCCATTTTCCGACGAGTAAAACGCAAAGTAGAAAATAGTCGCAATAAAAGATTCAGAAATTACCTGACAATTGATAAAAACTGATGCTAAAATACTGAACAAAATATAAATTTTGTCTTATTCACAGTAACAAAGTAAGACTAAACAGATTCGGCAAGCACTAATGCATTGTTCACGACGTGTGGCTATAAATATGCTCCCCAAAATCCGCATGATAAAGAGATTTTGGCTATCTGTATACATCGGGGAATGCCAAGAAGGGTTTATTAGCAGCGGGGAAGTTCGGAATTTATAACCGAACCACTATCATTGTAAAACACTCTCGCTTTATTATTTAAACAGTAAACGACATATGGGTCCAACGAACTGGGTTGGTAAATCGCGAAAGTATTTTTATACTGCCAAAACCATTCTTTCGAAAATAATTTCTTTGTCCAAATTTTAAAGCTATAACTAGTAAGTCTATTAAAACCAGTAAATTAGCCCAACCATAAGAACGATAAAACAATGGATATAGAAATCGTTTCAGGTCAACTGGACCCGCACGGTAGTGCTAGGGTTAATTCTATTCTGACGGCGGTTCAAAATTTTCATTTTTTGCTCACCAAAAACCCACACTCATATCGTCGCGTTTCTCCACCAATTGCAAAGAGTATATATTTTTCTAGGTTCATTATTTTCGTTTCTTTAAATTGTTGTTTCTTTGTGAGCTCTTTGTTAGCAGAAAGAAATTTAAATGTTGCCGAGTGTTTTCTATATAACTACTATATCTCTCCATTTTTCATACGATGTTTTTCTTATTTGCACGACAGCTTGTATAATAGATATTTAATATTCCCCTGAAAAATATGTCTAAGGCAATATGTGAGACTCAAATTTAAATAAAATACAAAGTTCAGATTCAGGATTAAATCAGTATTTTCTAATATCTTTCTTTTAGTTACAATCCATTGCTTACTAGTACAAATATCATATGTTTGAATGTATTTTCTGTATTAACCCATTATTACCAAACGCTGCGTAAACGCAACATTTTAGAAATAATTTCTTTTTTCTATAACTACTTAAATAAAACCGCTTTGAATATATATTGTGTTATAAATTGAACCATTTCCCAGCTCTTCGTGGGTACATACGTTGGAACAGTATTGAAATTAAATTCTTATTACTTTTATAAAACCGTTAAAATCGTATTTGCGAATTTGCAGAAATTAAAAAATTCGTAAATATTTATATATTAACCTACAGCTAAGTTTTTTTAGAATCATATGCATATTAGAGTCTTATTCTTTCATAGACGAAGATTCGTTCCAATTCAAATGACAAAACTCTTAGAAAATCAGCTTTAAAGATAATGTTGCGCGTACGCAACGTTGGGAATACTAGACTTGTTGTCTGCCAGTTCTGACAAGATTAGACGTGCTAGTGTCAAATAAAGTGCTTTGATAAGATTTCTTTCAGTTGCATATTAAATGTTCATAAAATGTAAACCCATACGATTTGGGTTTAAATTATGGTGTTTGTGCAGTTCCGATGGCTACCTTTACAAATTTATTCCTTATGGTGGAGCAAGCACAGAAAAAAGAGAACTAAGTTTAGGGGAACGAGTAGTAATGGATTTGTTGTCCGTCTTAAAAAGTCCGTCTTGTCACCGTATTTATTTCGACAATTTCTTTACATCGCATAACCTTTTGTGTTCATTGGGTCAAAAGGGATTTTTTGCTACCGGCACAGTGAGAGAAAACAGAACATCTAATAATACCTTAAAGTCTTGCAAAATTGTGAAAAAGAAAGATCGCGGATCATATGATTATTCTTTTGATTCTTCAAACCAAATTACGCTTTTAAGATGGAACGACAATTCTGTTGTCACTGTTGCGACCAACAATGGTACTATAGAACCTCTTGTATCTGTGAAAAGGTACAGCAGAAAAGAAAAACGCAATATTTCTGTGCAACAGCCTAACGTTATAAACGACTATAATCAAAATATGGGTGGTGTAGACCTACATGATAATGGCATTGCCAACTATAGAATTCGTGTTAGAGGCAAAAAGTGGTGGTGGCCACTTTTCATCAATGTGGTTGATAGCGTGATAGTGAATTCATGGAAAGTGTACAATAGGGTTAATAAGAAGAAAATGTCTCAATTTAACTCCCGTTCGTATCTGGCCCTTGCTCTAATAAAAAGTGAAGACGCTTTTGTAGAAGATGAGAATTCTGAGACAGCAACTGGAACAAGTAAACCTAATCTTGGACGACCATCGAAATTTGCTCTTTTACCCGAAGTCGAGTTTGATAAATATCAACATATCATTGTGGAGCAAGAAAATAAAGCTAGACGTAGATGCAGACAATGTAAAAGTACCACGATCTATATGTGCAAAAAATGTAACTGTCATTTACATCCCACCTGCTTTGAAAGATTTCACAAACGCTAGTGGGTACGCCCAACGTTGCGCATACGCAACATTTTATTGTAGCCTTAGGTTTAAAGTTTTTCAGTTTTTTTGTTTATATGTCTCTATCTTTGTGGATATTTAATAAAACTAAATCGTTTTCCTTTCAAGATTTTAGTTATTTTTACTCTTGAGCCTTAATGGGTTAAGGAACAAAGCAAAAAAAAAATACGTTAGTTTAATTAAATGTATTACAATTTCTATTCAATGAATCCCTTTATATCATAGCACCACGCTTATCCGAATTCACTTGTAATACGTACTCATTACATTTAGACCTGAATGCATTTATTCGGTTAGGAGTCGTTTTTGCTTTGATCTTGATTTCCTTCGACGACATTCCATTCAACATCGTCGAATGCCACGCGATCTGCGCAAATTCGAAAAAAGGAAGAGTAAATGGCACGCCATGCACAAAGTCCCGTCTTAATATTTTATACGAAATTTACCTTACATGATGGTTCTTAATTTATTAACGTCCATCCGAGGGGATCTAATTAAAGCCGTCCTCAATAATAGAACAGTTGCCGTAGTTGTTTACCGAATACCTTATGTTAATCTTCTAAAGACCCGCGATAGGCGGCCACTTCATTTCCTGTATCTGAATGAGTCTCGTGTTCTGTCCACAATTTCCGACTCGGTCGGCAAATAAGATACCGCTGCCGTGAAGCTTTTGATAGTACCTGTGAATGCGGTTGCACTAACGGTATTTAATGTGATTATGTTCGATTCGCTTGCAGGAAATTTAGAATCTACTTGCATTTAGTGTCGGGTACTTATACTCCACAACCCTTGATATTGAATGAGTCGAGAGTGTAAGAAGAGAGATCCTAAGAGTATCAGACATTTACTTGTTCATTAGCAATCAACTGTTTTGTCTTATTTATTCATTTGTTAAGGACTTATATTGATTTTGTTTTTATTATAAATTCTTGTTATTATTGCTTACGAATTTACGATACTATACTATGCTGTGGAGCATCAGGAGATTAAAATATAATTTGAATGTTGGCGAAGATCAGGTTCCATCCATAACACTGGCAAACAATTAATTTTTTTTTTCTGCTGACTATGATCTGACGCATGTTTTTAACTAACTATGGTACGCTAATGCCAAATATAAAACCCATTTGTCCCTATCACGTTAAGTTTTCTTTTATACGGCATTTCTCGTTTACTGATTTCAAAATTCTTGAAAGTCGTTAACCCTTAACCACCCAGGTGCCGTCTGACGGACTACGCGATAAATATATTATGTGATATTTCTGTAATTCGACCGTCCATAAATCGGTTGCTCCATCTAATCATTTCTCTATTGTTGCTCCCACCACTACTCCCTACCCATGAGTCTATCATTACTCGTAAAGAAGTTATCGAATTTTACGTACAGAATTCAGTTTGTCACAGTCTGTCAGACGCCACCTGTGTGTTTGTGTACTAAATATTGTGTGACGTGAAATGGCGGGTCCGTCGAAAAGAGTTCGGTTTGGCGATAAAGATTTTGACAAAACTGTTTTGAAATGGCTTGAGGAAGTAGACGATGATGCAAGTGACATAGGGAGTGCGTCAGAGAACGAAAATATAGAATCAGAACATGATTCTGCTTTCGAAGTTTCGGAGGAAGACTCGCCTGATTATAGTGATATTGATGAGAATGTGGTAGAACATGGTGAAAGTTCTACAAGCAAAAATTATTTATATGGAAAAAACGAGTACCGATGGTGTACTACTGAGGTAGTTCCTTCATCGCGGGTGAGAAAACACAACATTGTATTGAAAGTTGCCGTTCTCAAAGGAAGTGCTCGTGATCTTGGCCAAACTGCAGATCCATTTTCTATATTGAATTGAGGATATTCGAGTTCAGATAGTTGAGTGGACAAATCATAAACTATTTCAAGTGCGATCAAACTATACACAAAAATATCATGTAGGTGATGTAGACATGATAGAATTGAAGGCCTTTCTAGGACTCTTGATTTATACTTCGATATTCAATTCCAATCATGAAAACATGGATACTATTTTCGCTACTGACGGGACAGGCAGAGATATATTTAGAGCGGTGATGAGCAAAAATCGTTTTTCAGTTCTGCTGTCTGCCCTAAGATTTGATGACCCTAGGACAAGAATGGAGCGTAAAAAAGAAGATCCAACGGCAGCAATTTCTCAAGTTTTTGACAAATTTATTGAAAACTGCCAAAATATCTATGGAATGGGGGATTCGGTGACAATCGACGAGATGCTAGTAAGTTTTAGAGGGCGAACACACTTCAAGATGTACATGCCAAATAAGCCGTGTAAATACGGCATAAAAATTATGTGTCTAACTGATTCCAGAACAAGCTATTTATACAATGCCTACATTTACACCGGAAAGGGTTGCGATGGACTTGGACTAAGCGAAGAAAAACATAAATTCTCTAAGCCAACACAGGCAGTAATACGTCTCGCGACACCTCTCATTGGTAGTAATCGAAATGTTACTGCCGACAATGGTTTAGTTCTATAGAACTTGTAGATATTTTACTAAGAAACAAACTAACATATTGCAGTGGAATGTGCTTTTGATTGCTTATTAATCTTTTTGTTCACACTACAACTTATGCTTCCGGCTGTTCAGTCTCGTAGATTTCCTAGAGCTCACTTCTCTCGGGTCGATCCTTGCGGATATGGGCCAGGTTATATTTAAAGTAAAACGACAAGCATTAATAAAAATCAGATCTACTTTGTTTACAAGTTTAATAAAAATAAAAAAAAATTAAAAAATCCCTTTACTGAATGTACAGGGAGCTAAAGCAGATTAAACAGTAGCTTAGGAGGAAAGACTCTTTATGAATAGGACTCGCACAAAGAGAAAAACCCCCTGTGACTCTCGAGCAAACATATAATTAATAAATACTTTAGAAATTGGTCAAGTTTGACCTCTACTGTAACCCCAAAAAATCAAATGTCAACAACTACAAAGTTATCAAATGCGCAATAAAACATGACAAAATCAAACCCATAAACAAAAAAAAAAACAACCTGAATTTAAAACGATCTAGAATATTTTATCTTGAAGAAAAAACTCCATTACAAAAAACATGACATTTTTCTCTAATATTCATATACTGATTTAAATGTCAAAATAATCACAAATTATACACTAAAATTACAAACATAAGCAAATCATCATATAAGCAATAATATAATTAAGTGTTTTTACTTACATCGATCTAAGCACAATCAACACAAAAAAACTACGTGAGAGATACCATAATTTAATTAAAATATCAAATGCGAGATCTCAAACTCTCGTAAAAATCGCAATAACTTAAATGCACAAAAATAAATGCACCAACTAAATAAAAAACCCGACTTTACTCAAAAACAGAGAATAAAAATGAATTTCTTATACTCTATGACCACTTGGTTTGCTAGATCTGGTATCTCTAAATAAATTACCGCGAAAATCTCCTACATCGAATTCAATAGTACACCATTTAGCCGCACCCACCAATCTAATATAATACATACAAGGCCGGTCAAAAATATAATTATAAACATAATAAATATAAATAAAATTCAAAAATACATTTAAATCCCAAATTATTCAAATGTAGTTCAAAACTTAATTCTACCAATTTTTCTCTCTCTCTCTCTGGTTAGAAAAATTCACGACAATATGTTGGCACTGTTAAAAAAAATAAGCGAGAAATACCAAGCGAGTTTTTGCCAAACAAAAAAAGAGCGGTAGAATCACCATTTTATGGATTTAGAGACGAGAAACTATGGTATCTTACGTGGGAAAAAAAGGGCAAGGCTACCATCCTTGTTTCTTCTATGCATAGTGGTGCATCTACCGATCCAGACACCCAGAAGCTAGACATTATCATGTACTACAACCGTAACAAAGGAGGAGTAAACACAATTGATGAGAAGTGCGCAAAAAGTTCGTCAAGCCGACGCACTTGCAGATGGCCTCTGGCAATATTTTTCAGAATCCTTGACATTTCTATTGTTAATTCTTATATTCTACATCAATGTTACACGAGAAATTCGGTAATTAGGGAAAAGTCGGTATTTTCAAAACAACTAGCGGCCCAATTAGTACGTCAGCACATGGAAAGGCGACTAACAAATCCTCGAATATCTAGCGAAGTACGTTCCAGCATTAGCAGAATTTTGGGAATTCCAGAAATAATTGCGCCATCAAGTGGTGAAGACCTTTTATTGGAAAAACGCAAAGGATGTTATCTGTGCCCGAGGGCCAAAAACCGAATGACGAAATATCTATGTGTGCAGTGTAGAAAAGCAGTTTGTTTACAATGCTCAAAGCCAATTTGTAATACATGTGTAAACAACCGCGATGTTTAGCTCCATCCGCAAAGTATTTTTATTAATTTTAGAGTTTTTTTGAGTTTTTCATATACCTAATACAACCTTTTATTAATTAATATGCCTTCTTAAGACATTGACAGGTTTTTATGATTTTTATGTTTATAATGGGAAGGCTTGAATTTATTTTACAAATAGTTCTTTATTTTGTTATTTTTAGTAAAAAAAGTCTCCCAATTTTCCTTAGTTTTATGTCTTAGTATGCTCATTTGTAACTAGAAAATTCACAATAAACAATATTTTCAAAAAACGATGATTGTTTTTATGGTCTTTAATTAAGTAGTCTGTCAGACGTCACCTGGGTGCTTGTGTAAAAATATTTCACCTGGGTGGTTAAGGGTTAAGCAAATGCAGCAAATTCTTGATTGTTCAATGAATTAAAAGACATTCCAAAAACAATTATATCATTATCATAACGTACACTAGTACCTGATAATATTTAAGTACCCAATGAACTTAATTAACCCATTATTACCCAACGTTGCGTAAACGCAACATTTTAGAAATTATTTTTTTCTCTATAAATGCTTAAATAAAACCGCTTTGAATAAATATATTGTGTTATAAATTGAACCATTTCCCAGCTCTTCGTGGGTACATACGTTGGAACAGTATTGAAACTAAATTCTTATTACTTTTATAAAACCGTTAAAATCGTATTTGCGAATTTGCAGAAATTAAAAAATTCGTAAATATTTATATATTAACCTACAGCTAAGTTTTTTACAATTATATGCATATTAGACTGTTATTCTTTCATAGACGAAAATTCGTTCCACTTCAAATCACAAAACTCTTAGAAAATCAGCTTTAAAGATAATGTTGCGCGTACGCAAAGTTGGGAATACTAGACTTGTTTTCTGCGAGTTCCGATAAGTTTAGACGTGCTAGTGTCAAATAACGTGCTTTGATAAGATTTGTTTCAGTTGCATATTAACAGTTAACGAAGTGAGTTGTGTATATAAAATACTGTGATTTTTATTGAAATTTCCAACGTTTGATAAAATTAACCTATTTATCCGTGAATAGTAAGTTACTTTATACTCTAATATGTATATAATCTAGTTATTATCGTTGTTATTCAGATTTATAAATATGAGTAAAGATTGGGAGATGATCCGACCGTTAACTACTGCAGAGTTGTTGGCAGAACTAGACGATTTTTATTTAGACGACATTGACGAAGTTCAAGCGGTTTATATTCCACCACCAGTTGACGAAGTCACAGACGAAGAATACATTGACGACGATATTTTGACAGAGGATGACAATTTGACAGACATACCGGGAACATTCGAAATTCATTCGAAACAAGTAGAAAATATTAAAGATAAAGATGAAGCCGTATCAACAGCATCCACTTCCAGAAAAAATAAAACAGGCAAACAAAAGGAACCAAATTTAAAATGGACAATGCATCCTATTTATAAATCAACTCCCGATACTAATGTCATAAATAATGCAGAAGATATTTTTGCTGATTTAGAAGGAAAGTGCCCTTATGATATAACAAAATAATTTGAAACATACATGAGTGGGTAAAACCACACCAATTTGTATAATTCAAAAGTATTTTTAATAATATAAAATATTATTAGAAATGGGGCGTACCGACGATCCTGTGGAAAGGTGAAATACGTATCTGCGTCTCTGGAGAGGAGATACATTCACAAATATATAACTGGTATTGTGTTCTTCACACCCCATTTTTAATAATATTTTATATTATTAAAAATACTTTTGTATTATACAAATTGGTGTGGTTTCACCCACTCATGTATGTTTCAAATTATTTTGTTATATACGCATTCGGTTCGCCCGACAAGTAGTGAAGACACGATAATACAGTTTTTATAGATATGGTTGCTACCGTCTATAGAAACACGTTGCCTAGTTCGGCAGTTATTATGTAGACAGCGCTGAATATTCTTTCACGCTCTGTCTTAATAATTTCTGTTTGATAGCAAGGTAGTTATGTTTGGTTGATTGTATCTCTTCTCCAGCTGGGGCGTACCGACGATCCTGTAGAAAGGTGAAATACGTATCTGCGTCTCTGGAGAGGAGATACATTCACAAATATATAACTTGTATTGTGTTCTTCACACCCCATTTTTAATAATATTTTATATTATTAAAAATACTTTCCCTTATGATATATTTTCGTTATATTTTTCAGATGATGTTTGGAATGATATCGTAAATTTTTCTAAAAAGTACGCCTACAACAATAATAGACATTCATTTGAGATGGACACACCTACGATGAAAAGATTTTTTGGAATACTGATTTTTACCGGGTATCATACCCTACCAAGCACTAAACTATACTGGTCGAAAGATGAAGACTATTCCTCTAATTAGAATATGTATGAGCCGCAATAGGTTTATGTCCGTAAAGCAAAATCTTCATCTTTCGGACAATGATCAGCTGGACAAGCAGAACCGATTTTCAAAAGTGCGACCTCTTTTTGACAGAATCAACGAAAAAAACATGCAGTTTCGTATATTTTCTAATAATCTATCCATTGACGAGGAAACGGTGCTATATTATGGTCGGCATTCGGCCAAAATGTTCATAAAAGGTAAACCCATGCGATTTGGGTTTAAATTATGGTGTTTGTGCAGTTCCGATGGCGACCTTTACAAATTTATTCCTTATGGTGGAGCAAGCACAGAAAAAAGAGAACTAAGTTTAGGGGAACAAGTAGTAATGGATTTGTTGCCCGTCGTAAAAAATTCGTCTTGTTACCATATTTATTTCGACAATTTCTTTACATCGCATAACCTTTTGTGTTCATTGGGTTAAAAGGGATTTTTTGCTACCGGCATAGTGAGAGAAAACAGTATATCTACTAATACCTTAGTCTTGCAAAATTGTGAAAAAGAAAGATCGCGGATCATATGATTATTCTTTTGATTATTCAAACCAAATTACGCTTGTAAGATGGAACGACAATTCTGTTGTCACTGTTGCGACCAACAATGGTACTATAGAACCTCTTGTATCTGTGAAAAGGTACAACAGAAAAGAAAAACGCAATATTTCTGTGCAACAGCCTAACGTTATAAACGACTATAATCAAAATATGGGTGGTGTAGACCTACATGATAATGGCATCGCCAACTATAGAATTCGTGTTAGAGGCAAAAAGTGGTGGTGGCCACTTTTCATCAATGTGGTTGATAGCGTGATAGTGAATTCATGGAAAGTATACAATAGGGCTAATAATGAGAAAATGTCTCAATTTAACTTCCGTTCGTATCTCGCTGTTGCTCTAATAAAAAGTGAAGACGCTTTTGTAGAAGATGAGAATTCTGAGACAGCAACTGGAATAAGTAAACCTAATCTTGGACGACCATCAAAATTTGCTCTTTTACCCGAAGTCGAGTTTGATAAATATCAACATATCATTGTGGAGCAAGAAAATAAAGCTAGACGTAGATGCAGACAATGTAAAAGTACCACGATCTATATATGCAAAAAATGTAACTGTCATTTACATCCCACCTGCTTTGAAAGTTTTCACAAACGCTAGTGGGTACGCCCATCGTTGCGTATACGCAACATTTTATTGTGTCTCTATTTTTGTGGATATTTAATAAAACTAAATCGTTTTCTTTTCAAGATTTTAGTTATTTTTACACTTGGGCCTTAATGGGTTAAGTAATAAACAATTATAAAGAAACGTAAGTCTATTAAGCTAATCCTGTTCATTAAGTGAACATATTAAGGTTTAATGAGATTTGATTATAAAGTATTGATCACTTAGGAATACTTAAAAGTAAACAAGGGTGATAATAAAACGTTAGTTATATTTTAGTTGTTAGAGAAGAAACTACATCATGTCTAATACTCGAAGATGTGTAAGTAGTATATTAGTCAATTCTTGGGCAAAATAGAACAGGTAGATGTGATATATACACATTTCGCTAAATCATTCGATGTGATTGACCACAATATACTCATCACTAAAATGTCATCCTTCGGCTTTTCTCCTGAGACCGTAAAGCTAATTGTTTACTATTTGGACAATAGATCAGCCTACGTTTGCTACAATGGATATAATTCGAGGATATTCACTGCGGCTTCTGGTGTACCGCAAGGGCCCAATCTAGGGCCTCTATTTATAATGTATATAAATTATATTTTAACCTCAATCGACTGCCGAGTTCTTGCGCATGTTGAGAATATACACATTTTTTTCAAAAATCGATACCATCTCCGACTGTAAAACCTTGCAAAGGAATATCAATATTATTACCGCCTGGTGCCATGAATTCAGTATTAGCAAATGTGCCATTGTCACTTATTGGTGGAACGAGCAACTCATTTCTTACGATTACGGTGCTGAACATACACCTATTCCAAAGAAGCTAGAAGTAAAAGATCTAGGAGTCTTATTTGATACACAGCTTAAATTTAGTGGCTTTAGGCTTCCTTATAAGTACGTGCAGAGGATTCTCTAACGTGTTTGCACTAAAAACGTTATATTTTACTATGGTCAGGTCTAAATAGAGAATACAATTCCGAGCTTATATTTCAATCCTGGGATTACGGGATTTTTGAAGCGTAATCCCTGGTCCCGGGATTAATCATGAGATTAGACTATGCGATTTCTAATTGGGCTCAAATGACAAAAAAAAAACTTAAGTAATTTCTTAAAAATTATTTATTAATATTGTTGCACAACACAATATACTAAAATAAAGAACAAAAAAGACAATACAAAAAACTATTTAGAATTTCGAAAATACAATCGCAGGAATATCAAAACATCCAATGTTTGACTTCCAAGCCTGCTTCGTAGATTATTGCCAACATAAGCGGCAGCTGAAAACGCTCGCTCAGGTTCTACACTGGTTGGTGGAACAGACAATAGATATTTATATGCTAAATCTAAGTGATATCCACGAACTCCTCCATTTTCGAACAGGCTCATTTCGCATCTAATACTTTTTGCCAACCCCGATTCATTTTGTACTTCAGGATTTGGGGATTCCATGCTCTTATTAATTTCTAGCTGTAACTTTTCCTTAAGTGTCAATTGGGGTTGGGAGGTTTGTTGCCTTGGTTCATCATCTATTTGTGATCCCAACCTTTCTTCCTCTACTGTGTCATCTCGACTATTTAGTCTTTTAACAATACTCTTTATTTGCACCCTCACTAAAGCCTGTGTAGGAACTGGAAATAAGTCAAGCCAATCCAAAACCGATAATACGAGCTGACTTTCATAATCTTTTCGTGTATTTTGTAAATAATTCAACACACCAGTTAAATCATCATTTCATCGTTGCTTTATACGTTCCACTAAGGATGTTTTCATTTTATAGGCGAGTGCTGAGTTTTTGCTAGACAAGTGTTTTATAAGAAATTTCAAAGCGGCATCAGCAGTGCATAAATTAGCATCTCGTCAGCACATCAATAATTTTATTTATCAAGTCAAAATCAGCATCTTCTAAATGGATTGGGTGATTGACATCTATAAGAGCTTTTTGAATGCAGTTTTTTAAAAGAGAAAATCGTTCCAACATGGTTAAAAGACTATTCTACCTGGCTTTACAGTCCCAAGAAAGTGACAGCTCGTTTTCATGTTCAATCTTCACATATTTTTGAAGTACAGTTTCATTTTTCAATGGTAATCTTTTGAAATACACTACAATTTTGCGGATTTTCTTTATCAGCTCATTAATGTTTTCATCTTTCTGGTATGTGTTCTCGCGTAAGTTAATTTTGTGACATTAAGATTAAACCTGATTCTGGACATTTTAAGTCCTCTAAATTATCATCATCATCGCTATCGTTCATATAATCAGCAGTCACAGCTGGTTCATTTATAGTATCATCTGAGTCTGAGGTAGGGCTGTCTTGCCTGTCTTGAAAATAATTCTTTATTTATAAAGCACATCACAGACGGCCAAATTGATACCATGTGCGAGACACAGTTGTTGTTCAGTGCAAACAAGCTGTATCACCTTTATCCTAACGTTCAGTCCATCGGTTACAGTAACCACGATATCAGTTTCCAGGGAAATATCAAATTTACTTAGACGCTCTTTCAATATACGAAGACAATTTTCAGCCGTCATACGTCCATGAATAGGAACGAGTACTAAGCTCCAATTTTTTTTATATGAATGAACGTTGACAGCCCTGTATCGTTTATTGGACGTAGATGTCCAGTCGTCGAAAGATACACTGAATCTTTCACCTGCACTTTTCAAATGTTTTAATTCTGCAGTTACTTGCTTTCTGATTTTTTCACTGTAATTCATAATACGCTTTCGAATTGTTACGGCTGGTTTTGGCAAATCCGTGTATTTCGCTAAGAACAATTTTCCCAAATCTTCTGAAGTTATGAATACACTAAGTGGAAATCCATCTAATGCAATCATTCTTGTCAAAACATCATCCAAGCTATCGTCGGCACTTTTAGTAAAATAATCTTCTATCTTACGTTTAGCTGGCGGCGGTGCTGTATTCAGATTTTCAGAATCTTGACTTGTTGAAGCTGTTAAACGATTAACGTCAGCTAAAATCTTAATGATATGTTTTGATGAAGAATGTGTATGTAATCCCTAGTCGATCCACCCAAAATCTTGAGAATGGCCATCGCTCACATTTAGCACTATTCCTGTCTTTCGCAACTAAAACATAATTCCACGCTGACGACGTATCACTGTTTTTTCTATGTTGAGCAAAGTGTCCCTCCATTTAAAATAACTTCTTCAGATAATTGCCTTTTAAATTTAAATGAAGTAACCTGCGTAACCTTGTCGCTGGTAGAATAATAAATGAAAAAATAAATCCTAGTAAGCGTATTTATACTTTCGTACAGGGAATCCCCGACGGGGAATCCCTCGCAACAATATTATGATATATCATATGAGGTGATCGGATGATTCCCCTGTTGACCCGTTGGGGAATTACTTTTAACAGTATTGTATTGAAGTATGCCGGGCGAGGAAGTCCTTTCTAAGTTACATATTATTTGGGCTGTACCTGTGTAGTTCTTTTATCGTACGGCGTACCTAAGGTTGATTTTTTGTCTTTATGTAATAAGTGCCCTTAATATAATCTAGGTAAAATCATTCTCAAGGCGCAACGGATTACGAAATGCAAACTGGCAATCCCGAAAATCCCGAGATTAGCCAAGTACAGTCCCGGGATCCCAAGATCCCGCGATTCGGGGTCCTGGGATTGTATTCTCTAGGTCTAAACTGGAAAATTCCTCAGTCGTGTGGTATCCCATATATACTTACCAGCAACTGGGTTTGTAAAAAATTCAAAGGAGGTTCTTGAAATATGTTTCGTTCAAGACTAATGGAAAATATACCCACCCCATGGTGTAGACTACAATAGCCTTTTAAGCGAGTACGACATGGAGTCGTAGTCGGGACGGAGGAATGCGTCTAGTGCCAACTTTTTAATCAAAGTTGCTTGTCGTTTTTTCTAAGAACCGACCACCCTCTCTTGTGAACTTTTGATTTACACTAATAGAGGACCTGGGATTGCATGGGATAGTGGGTATATTTTTTTTGTGTGTTGGAACATTTATTAACTATTTGTGTTCATAAATGTTCATTCAATTAACAAATCCATATTCTCATGTTCTGTGTTATGTGTAATAATGGCGCTATAACGTTTAAGAGAACATATTCCTATTTATCTACTATTTTATTTTGTAAATGTTCTCATTGTTGATTGGTAATCCCGAACCTGCGTGTAACGTATCAATATATTGCCTCAACTTTGAGGAGATAACGTAGCAATTTATATATAGATAACTAAAGAATTTTTCTCATAATGCACTAGGTTCTTTCAATATTCTTTAGAAAGAATCGCCCTAATGCAGATGTTGAAAAAAAGATATTTCGTACCGAAAGATTGAAAAAGCGATAACTAGCACGTTAACTAGTTACTTCGGAAACCACGGTCTTTAGAATTCCGCACGAGTACCTTGAAGTAACTAAAGTTAGTGCAAGCTAAGTTTCACGAAATGTTTCACTATTACAAGTGCATGTCCGGGTAGAGATATATGACCAATATTTAGTGCTTGGTGGGAACGAACCATATTTAATTATCGACCAACTTGTCACTGGAGGTGAAACTTGGGTCCATCGTTGTGATCCAGAATTGAAGCAAGAGTCAATACAGTGGCACGTTAAGGGCAGGCAAGAGACACCCTAAGAAGTTTAAAGCCACCCCTTCTGCAGGAAAAATAATGACAGCCGTTCTTTGGGACTAACAAGGAATTTAGCTCAGCGATTATCTAGTGCGGTAAATAGAAGGGTATTGTTAACGAAAGATTGAGATTAATTTCAACGTCCCACAATTTATTACTGGCGCACTCTATGAGACTATATGCAATAATAAAAAACATCCCTCGTATATTAAGTTTCCCATAACTACAGTCAATAAAGAAAAACTTTTTTACAATAAAGCAGTATTTTACAGAAATTAAATTTGTGAGGAAAAAACGCACATTTATCCAAATTGCTACTTGTACACAAATCACATAACCTCAATAATGCCGTATCGTATATCCTCGCGTTTGTCCAGTTTTAATCATGACTTGAAAATCCCAGATTATCAACACGTATTTGACGTTAAACATAAAGTTGATGTATATCTTTTCTTTAAACAACATGAGCTTATGCTATCGTTACAAGCTCATTAAAAGTCTTAAATAAAAGTAAAAAGTACCTACTAAATTACCTACACGTTTACAATATTCGTTAATTTTTCAATTAAATTTTATGACCAAGTAAATTACAACTTCCTATCTCTATTAAAATCTTTTTATTTGACAACGATTAAAACACAATACCCATACTGTTGGATAGTGCTCGTAGCAAGAACTCATTTGTAGAAAAATTAACAGGCGAAATAAGTTTGCATTAATTTCCATATCAATTTTTCCAATTAACATAGGGTGAACATGAATTTAAGAGGTCACTTGTAACATGTATAAATTGTTCTGCTAATGTCGCTTTTCACACGTACCCACCACCGAATAAAACATCATAAATCACTTTCTTATAGAGTTATTAACTACTGAAATTACAATTTCAAAAGGTTCGCGTCTGACGTGCATTCGTAGATAACTATCGGCCATCTTAATGTATCAAAACATAGTTTCTAAAATGTATAAACCTGCGGAATTGGTTATACACGCAATTTAACGGCCTGGTCTATTAAGATAATTCAAGAAACGTGTAATTCAAAACTCGAAAATATTGAACACTGCATTATGGAAATATATTGCATAAAATAGCAGTGCCGGGCGTTTATGCTGTATTATAACTTATAAATCTAGTAAATAATAACACGTTGTCAAGGTTTTATTTTTATAAACCATGCAAAGTTTGGCCTTGAGATATTGACCTAAAAAGAAACGATTAATATAAGTTAGGAGCAGTATAATTAAATGTCGCCGCATTATTTAACATAATGCTGAATGAAGTAATGAATGGTTGTAATCTTATAGGAGTAACTATCGGCAAAGTTACATAAATGGTAGTTACGTTAATTTGGCAATAATAAAATGTGTATGTTAATGTATACTCCCAAGGGCCCACAGAAGATATGGTGACGGTGTTTTGAGAGTTACATGACATAATCTATATACAAGGTGTGGCAATAAAGTTCTTTACTTAATTGCCACACCTTGTATATAGATTATGTCATGTGAATCTCAAAACACCGTCACCATATCTTCTGTGGGCCCTTGGGAGTATACACTAACATACACGTTTTATTATTGCTAAATTAATGTAACTACCATTTATGCAACTTTGCCAATACTTACTCCTACAAGATTACAACCATTCATTACTTCATTTGCTAAGAATTCCATGGGCAAACGTTGACGGCTTCGTTAAAGGGTATTGATATCAAGGTACCCTAGACGGGTTGCGTGGATAAAAGAAATATGGCGTTACCATAACTACGACAAATAACGTATTAAAAGTGTCAGCGTAAAGTATCACGTCAAAAAGTCAAACCAAAGTTGCGCAATAAAATTTGAAATAAAGGATGTTGACCGAAATTGTGAAATTATGTAATTTATGTGTTCTCTCCAATCTAGTCTATCATCTACTATCATTTCCAAATAATTTACTGATTTTCTTATGCACGCATTATACATTTTTGATCTGCTACCTATCTTACTTTAGCCTTCATTTTCATTATACTAAGAATTTTTTCAAATTTTATACTTATGTAATTTATGTGCTCTGTCCAATCCCCAGTATCATACCCGAATAATTCACTGATTTTTTTAATAGGAATTGTCATTCCATATACTTCGATGCATTTTTCTATAGTGTCTCTATCTTTTAACGCTATATATGACATCAACCTTTGTTCCGTCATCCAGCGCGTCAGCAACTTATTGAGAAAATATCGCGGGGATACACACAGTAAATAGCTTTTCTATGAAGCCATACCGAATTAAATAATACTCGTATAAAATAATACGAGGGGGTATTGATATCTAGTTATCCTAGACCGGTTCCGTGAAAAAAAAATATTGTAATACCACAGTAACGACAAATAACATATTAGAAGTGTCAGTGTAAAGTATCACGTCAAAAAGTCAAACCAAAGTTGCGCAATAAAATTATAAAAAAAGGATGTCGACCGAAATCGTGAAAATCGAAAAATTGAAGTATCGAGCCATCATCAAGTACCTGTATTTGAAGGGGTTAAGAGGTAAGCAGATTTCCGAAGATATGCTTAATAGCCTTAGCGATCAATGTACTTCGTATGCCACCGGGAACAATTGGATTGCGAGCTTCAAAAGGTGTACATTTTCCATTAAAGATGAACACCGAACGGGAAGGCCAGTTTCTGTGTCCGACTCCGAAAATGTTGATGCAGTTCATGACATGATTTTGTCTAAAACGAATATCTGAGGTACTGAATATTTCACATGAACGCGTCCATCATATAGTTCAGGTCGATTTGGACATGAGAAAAAGTTCTGCAAAATGGATCTCCAAATGTCTGAATGTTGACCAGAAGCATGCAAGTGTGGAAGCATCGCTCTCAATCTCAATCTGTGCTCGGTTTGAAAGTGATGCAGACTATTTAAGCCGCATTATTACTATGGATGAAATTTCGGTACATTTCTATGATCCAGAAACAAAGCAACAATCGATGGAATGGAGACACTCTGGTTCTCCAAGGCCTAAGAAATTTAGCATTAAAAAATCTGCTGGAAAAGTTCTTGCTTCAGTTTTTTGGGATTGCCATGGAGTAATTACGATTGATTTTCTGGATAAGGGTGGAACAATAACTGTGAATTATTATTCGACGTTATTGACAACTCTACGAGAAAAAATTATGGAGAGAAGACGCGAACAGTTATCCAAAGGTGTTTTGTTTTTGCAGGACAATGCCCCTGGACACAAATCACATGTTACCATGCAAACAATTCGTGATTTAAGGTTTCAATTACTCGCATACCCCCATTATTCACCAGATCTGGCTCCATTCGCCTATCATGTGTTTCATCAACTGAAAAAAGGTTGAAAGGTCCTAAATTTTCTGTGATAGACGCGGTGCAGGTTCGTTGTAATAAATGTATACAATTAAGAGGAGAGTATGTTGAATAATAAAATATTTTGACTTTCAAATTTTGTTTGCTTCTATAGTGGGCTAAGAATTTTTGAATTCATCCTCGTATATACTAAAATACCAAAATTCCACAGTTTGTGCGCATGGTTGGAATGATATAATGTCATAGGTGACGCTTTAGATGTTGTAAACAGTTTCAAAGTTGACTACACCTCGACAAAATTTGCGATAGTCAAATGGAGTAAAGAATTATCATCATCAGTATAAAAAAACTGTCAGAAATTTTAACTAAATTGAAAAATGCTTGCAGCAATAAATGTATATTACGCGCACGTGTTTACGAGTGGACAGAGCGATTTAAAGTCTGTCGTGAATTCATGAAAGACAGGGGACACCAGTCACAGACCACATCGATCAAAACATCAAACGTTTGCAAGTGCAAGTCTGCTCTGATAGCCGACTAACCATTCGGATATTGTCTGTAGAACTAGCAATGAACAAGGATGTAATACGAGGAATGTCCGGTCCCAAAGGTACGTTTGCACAGCACACCGTCTACGTCACTCCGATCAAGTTGAAACTTGCACGCATTTTAGCTGCACATTTGTACTGCATAGGTGGTGGCTATTGTCATTGTCTTAGGTTCAGTACAACCTGTGCAGTGACAGCCGCGCAATGTCAGTTCCGAACGAAACATACTCCAAGATCGAAGTGCGAGCGGTCATTCGTTTTTTACATGCAAATAATGAAACACCTACCGAAGTTCATAAAAAAATACTGAAGACTTAAGGAAAAGGCTTTATTAGTCGAAAACAAGTTAGTGTTTGGTGTAAACAGTTCAAAAATGGACGCATACTTCTGAACGATGATCCCGAAGGTGGGCGAAAAAACCGCCAACAACGAAAACGGATGAGAATCTATTAAAGCTCAACACGCGGATTCAAGAAGATCTTCGTTTGGAAATACGGTAAATTGCTCTATTGACCGGCATTCCTAAAACTCTGTTCATAAAATCATATTTGAATTACGCCATCGAAAATTGTCGGCGAGATGGGTACCAAAACTGTTGACCGACCATCACAAAATGCAACGAATGGCGGCGGAAATGGAACGCGCTATCGTCAGCGAAACGGATTTTTAGAGTCTAGAGTTACAGAAGAGGAAACGTGAGTATACCACTATACCCTCGAATTAAAAAAAAAAAAGACTCGATGACGTGAACGCATTCGAATTGACAAACACCGAAAAAGTTCAAAGTCCTACAAAAAGATAATGGCACCTGCGTTCTGGGATATGCAAGACATTTTCCTCATAGAGTTTTTACCACCGAAAACGACAATCAGCAGCCATATTTATTGTCAAACTCTCGAAGAACTAAGCCATTCGACAGATTCGAAGAGGATCGACGACAGGAATCAGGTTGTTGCATGACAGTGCAAGACCGCACATCCAAAATAAAAAAAATGGCTTCAGAAATACAATGGGGAAGTTATTGTCCATGTGCCCCATAGTCCAGATCTGACTCCTTCTGATTTTCATTTGCTTGGGCCATTGAAAGTTCATTTATTGGGTAAAAGGTTTGAAGACGGCGGTTTGAAGACGGCGACGAACTTCAAGATGAAGTACGGCAGTATTTTGGAAATTTAGATCGCACCTTTTACGAAGAGGGTATACCGAAGCTTGTACTTCGCTGGAATACGTGCCTTAACATTGGCGACGATTATGTTGAAAAGTAACTAACTATTCACGCTTTTACTTCGTGCATGTTTGATTTCTATAAAGTAGTTTGTCTATGATTGACAAATGTACCTTAATACCCGGACATTCCTCATACGATGATTTAATATGCGGAAGTTGTGTACTAAACTCGTTCCAAAGACACTTACAACTGAGCAAAAAAAAAGCGTTAGGAAATTTATTAAGAGATCCAATCATTATATGTAACGCAATCAGTGTCTGTATTTCAGATTTTGATGTGGGTCTAAGATGCATCTCATTCTGAATTGCATACATATTAGTGTACATCGCCATATCTTCAAACAGTTTTTCAGGCACATATCTTAAAAAATAATGCACCGGATAATATGGTTCTGTAACATAATCTTCCGTCTCTGGCTCCCACACTCGTTCTACTGTCTGAAAAGTGCCTTTCATCCATGCTACGCGATTATCTCTTTTATGTTGTTCCGTAAGATGTTCGTTTCCCTATTCAGTATTCAACTCGTCATTATTATCATCATTCGACTCTTCAGGCTCCTGATTGTCGTCTGGACCAAATTCCATCCCTGATACAGTATCAGGCCCTCGCCCAACTCTTCGATATTCTTGATTCATCACAATTTCATCTTCCTCTTCACTGTCACCAGCTCCCACTTCGATATCAGATAAGTCGTCTGCTTGTAATAAATCTATAAGTTCTTGAACATCATTGGATTAGATAAATTATATTTTGGCTTCAGTTTATCAATTTCTTCTTCTTTCTGAGTGCTTTGTCTGAAATTTTATCTATAACCATTTAATGGTATTGATACCATTTGTACATGCTCATGTACAAACAACAACACCAAAGGAGACCATTTGTACATGGTCATGTACAAAAAGTTTTTTCAACTTTGCAAGTGAAAAATTGAGGCAATCACAAATTTATTACACAAATAGGTATTTTGATATATACATTTTATCACAATATTTTTTTTACAAAGACATTATCATGCATGTACTAATTATATAGACAATTTGTACTTACCACGTGAACAACGGCAAACACAGAGGTTAGGTAGAAGTGTAAAACAAATAGTGTCACTCTCGATTAGCAGAGGGCGGCACAAGCATATTAATTCTATCAAACAAGTGTATACTGAGACCAATACCAACTCCGAACGAATGCATCGCATAGACATGCGTAATCAAAAAGATCAAAGTCAATGTACATGCTCATGTGCACCAGGTCTCAAGGGGTTAAAGCAACTTTTAAACATATTTTCACCTAAGTAAAATCAGTTTTCTTCGAGAAATCTCCATGAGCATCATTTGGTGAAAGTCACCGAGTGCTCAAGCTATTAAAAGTAATAAAGTTTTAACTTACTTGGTAACCTATCCGAAGTACCTAATAAATAACACCGGATCCGATATACAGAAATTCACCTGACCCATCCGAATATATATCCTTTATCATACTTGGCTGCACACCAAGATTTGAGTAGTAGAAATCCATTTTCCAGTTTGCTGCCCATCCTACGAAACACAAGTCTTTTATTACCTTTCAAAGTAAATCAAATTCTCTTTATAATATTCATTTCAAAAGTTACAAAACAATATCTTGATTTAACTTAGTAAAAATAATCATTTAGATACCTCAAAATAAAGAATCTTTGTTAGTTAATTACACGTAGGGTACTTACCTATTAATATAGCTTATTTTGTATAATAACAATCGCTTTTGTATTTTCAACTGGTTTAACATAACCACAATTATTATCTAACAGTTTTACTATTATAAATATCATAGTATTCGATTTCACTGTTGAGCCGAGTTTCGCATCATTCTTGTATAGTTTTCTTGATTCAAATAAATATTTTATACGTGAATTATTAAAGTGGTGTTTTTATTTATTCATTCGTAGCGAAATCTAATCTATTTATATATTTAATGGTATTTTACATATCTTTAAAGAGTATTTTTTAATCCAGGACGATCCTGAGATAAGAGATTAGAAGATTCTGTATCCAATTCATGCTCAAAAACGACATCTATTATTAATTGTGGATACTGCTTACAATCAGCTGTTAGTTCACAGTTATATTATAAATATTCAATAATTGTTATTGTTACGTTTTGCAGCCTAAAGTGAGGCGGTATTGCTATAATATGAATGATCAAGACCTATTACCAATTGAAAATATTACCTCCATAGTGTCGGAAATCAATGAAAGGAATAGGCGTAGAAGAAACACGGGAATGTATAGGATGTGATCATGAAGAAAAACGATACCAGATTATGGGTGATGTTGCTGATCTTAATAATACTCAGCCCGAAATAAGTTGCGATACTAGCAGTGATGATGATAATGGTGACTGCATCATCAAAAGAAGTCATCAGGAAGCAAGAGATGCAGTGAATGTACTACTCGAATATTTTGACGAGCAACCAGAGCCTAATGGTATTGATATTCTTCAGCTTAGGAAAATGAAGGAATTTATAAGGGCTAGAATATACAAATCACAAAAGCAAAAACAAATTACTGATTTTTTCAAGCAATAAATTATACGTACGTTAATTTTTTATTTATTTACATAATGCGTATTTAATATGTACAACACTGTTTGTATTACTACGAGCAAATGTCCTATGTTTTCACTATAAAAATAAATTTTTAATGATTTTTCTATATGTATTTGTCCAAATAAAAAACATTAAAATGTAAATAATGATGTACTTCGATCGATTATGCATGTTTTCAATTATAACTCGACCGACCCGGATAACCGAGGCTTTACTCTATGTATATTTCATGTCAATTTCTCTATTTGGTTTCGCTTATTGAAAATAAATAATTTATTATTATTATTATTATTACTATAGTTATTACTACAAAATATTAGACATTTGTCATTTATATAATCTAGATCCTTAGGTGGAGAATATCAATTACACAAATTGATATCTAAAGTTTGAAAGTTTTACTTTGACGCTTGAAAAAGCGGCCATGCACAACAGAGTTGTTAAGATAGTTAGATAATTAAATACTGAAAATTATTCCGCTACGCTTGATATTTTGAAGTGCATCCAATTACGCAAAATGAAGTTAATTCCCGGCGAAACTAATAACATAATGTTAAGTGCTCTGGCTTGCGTTTTTCGCAAGAGCAACGGACGTACAATTTTCACCAGCACCGAAGCAAGGACGTGCAGTTCCTATCCCTTGAAAGTTTATCACATCTCATTTAAATTACAGGGTATAGGAAACGTGGTAACTTAGAATTCGTAAGGGACGCAGTATATAGTTTCCGTAGCGAAACGACCGTTCAGTTTAAAACTTTAACATTTTTAAATGGTCGATCTACCGATTAAATCAGATAAGATAGTTTCTAACTGGGAACCTCACGTAGTCTAATAATTGTTTCTCTAAAAGCGATTTCCACTTCGAAATTAGTTTCGTATAAAATTAATATCTTTATATACTATTATCAAGCCGAAAGGAGACAGAAAATATCACTTGGGAAAAATAAAAAGAAAAGAATAGTGCGCGAGATGAGTTTAATTCCTTATTTAAACTTAGAACGAATAAAATTAAAGAAGTTATATTAGTAATGTTATTTAATTAGAAAACGGAAATACAAAGCCCTTTAATACGTCCGTATTTACAATTATTGTGTGTTTAAATTAAATTATTTCAAACAGATTCAATAGAAATTTAATTTAATGTATCTAAATGGAATGGGTTATGTTTCGGTCGGGAAATTAACAAAAGCACTATAATAATACGTATATTGTGTCGAGGGAATACAAACGTTGAATAGACTGATAAATTATTGGCACTTCTTTTAGAATGATGTATTATGGTATTTGTTATAGATTCGTGATTTATGTTTAGTGTTTATTGTGAAATTAATTTTACCTTCGAACAGGGATCCTCCGTGTTTCATCAAAAAGTGATTAATATTACCAAAATTAACGGCCTACAATTCTGTGGAGCGTTTCCCAACTTTTGGTAATTTTTGTGGATGAAAGAATAATAACCAGCTACTGAAGGAAAAGCTCCTAGTTAGGGCAGCTTTTGTCTATGACAGGCAACTACAATGTGAAGCAATCAGGCAAAATCGGTTAAATCCCATTATAAAAAGTTTTGAGATATGAATCAAAAACGTTTATTTATGAAACTCATATATTTAAACAAAAAGTAACCCGTGTATTCTGTAGAGGTTTGTTACTACACATCAAACCATAAATTTCAAAAATTTTTTTCCACTGACACCAGGGTAATTAACTAAAATAAAATTGATTTATCGCGCTTTGCTTGATTAGAAGTGGTTATATCTAGTTTTGCTTGAAACCAGAAAGAAAAATTGGCATTTATTGGCTACTACTACAGGGTTGCCCAAAATGACCGAAGGGGTTTGAGTTCATTATAACTTCTTATTTAAGACATAATTATTATTTTTTTTTTATTTTAAATACAGTATATTAATGGAGAATATTTTTAATTTAATTACGAAAAATTATATCTCGCAAGTGGTGGCCATTTTCTGCTTCGCATATTCGTGCTCTTTACAAAACATTTTCCATAGCCTTTCGCAAAAATTCAGGTGTTATGTTGTTGATTTCGTCGCGTATATTATTTTTTAATTGCTGTATGGTTCGAGGCTTATAATATAGACTTTCGTTTCAAATAACCCCAAAGGAAACAGTCTGAAGCGGTTAAATCCGGTGAACGCGGAGGCCAATTAAAATCGCTTGTACGGGAAATAATTCGTTAACCAAAGATGTCGCGTAAAAGAGCCATTGTGTCCCTCGCAGTGTGCGCTGTGGCTCCATCCTGCTGGAACCATACTTGCGGATGGTTTTCCACGGCTGGCCTTTAAAAATTTTCCAACATTGTCCGATATCTAACACCAGTGATGGAAACGGCGACACCGTGTTCATTTTCAAAAAAATATGGGCCAATTATCCTTTCCGACGAAACACTGCACCAAACGGTACACTTAAGTGGGTGTAATTCTCGCTGTTGAACTACTCTTGGATTTTCCGTAGCCCATATCCTGCAGTTTTGCCTATTAACGAATCCATTTAATTGGAAATGGGCTTCGTCCCTCATAATTAAATTACGAATAAAATCATGATTTTCTTCTGCTTTTTGACGAAAATAAATTGCATAATCAAGTCGTTGCTGGTAATCTGTCGCTTTCTATTGTTGGACAAGCTGAATTTTGTATGGAAACATTCTTATTTTATGCAAAATTCTCTGCAGCGACCCTCATGAGAGGCCAAGTTGTGCCGAACGTCTCCTGGTTGATGTTTCTCCATCTTCCCGAATACTCTCCTGTACCCGTTAAATATTGTCATCCGTGTCATCCGTGCACCGTTCGTCATCTGCCGGCACTAGGAAGGTTCCTTACTGCCCCTTGTTCTCGAAAATTTGCAACCAGACGGTTTATTGTTGACTCTGAGGGTCCAACCCGCACATTAAAATAACGACGATATGCAGGCTGAGTGAGAACTATGGATCGTTGATTTGAGAAATAAAGTTCAACGATTTTGGCACGTTGTTCAATTGTGTACTGTTACATTTTAAATTCCCCAAGTTTTCTTTACAAAATACTGAAAACAAAAAAAAATTATAATAAAAAAAGTCATAAGGAATTAAAACCCCTTCGGTCATTTTGGGCCACCCTGTACTTACTAGATACATTTGACAAATTATGAAAACGTTTTATTAATCTTTTTTAACATTCCAATGGAAAAATATAATAAAACAAAATTTTATTTCAAAATTCAAAGAAATTATTTTTTAGATATGAAATTTGGTTTGATTTTTAAATGTCTACGTCATCTTCAAAACAGTCACATTCTTCGTTGTCACTGTCTTCAGGTTCATCAGCAACTTCAGGCAGTATTCTTTTGTATCAACCCAAATTTTTGTCTTCCTCCCATTTAGCGCCAAATAATTGTTCCATTAGGTGACGAATAGTTTAAATTTTTTATGTGGAATTTAAAGTTCTAATGACATTGTACCATCACAAAATTACTTCCTGAATCGTTTGATTTTCTTTGTAAGAATATTCGCTTGTAGTCAGATATTCCCACAACTTTTTTTAGACTATGTAGCAATCCTTTGATATCCTAGAGCTTACAGTCATCACCAAGTTTTTTAACATTACCAAACTGAGAATAGGTTTCAATATACTCTTCCTTTTCGAAGTCTTTTCTACTCGCCAAAAAGTCCTATCGGCGGAGAAAAAACTATGACCCCGGACAAGAAAATCAGTTGAATTTCTTTAATTCTTGGAGGAGATCTCGCTTTCGGACAGTAGTAGAGGGCATGAATGATATGTGAATTTTTACGCTGCCCCCAAAACCATCACTAAATAATCTTAGTACCTTTATGTTTCCATAACCCAGGGAATCCTGGTGAGTTAGAAGTGCAGAACCAATTTCGACTGATCCTCTTAGAGCTTGATTTTCGGTCCATGTGTAAAATGTAGGAGAATTCGAATTCATTCCAACGATACAAAAAACATAGAAGCTTTTCTGATGAGAGTTTCTTCTCAATTCTTTGCCATATGTCTTTCTATTCTTGTATTATCAGTCCCTACTATTCCGTTCATATCGCCCATTATTATTATGTAGCTTTCTTCTCTATCTATTTCTGCCTATAACTCTTCATAAAATTAATCTTTCTGTTCTTTTCGTACATTATCGTTCGGTGCATAGGCAACCATTATAGTCCATATGTTCCTTCCATGTAATTTTGCTTTGACCACCTGTAGTCTCTCGCTTACATATCTTTCTTTTAAAACAGGATGCATTTTCTTCCATTTTAAATTTCGTTTCTTTTGTTTGCCTGTTTTATTTTTTCTGGAAGTGGATGCTGTCGATACGGCTTCATCTTTATCTTTAATATTTTCTACTTGTTTCGAATGAATTTCGAATGTTCCCGGTATGTCTGTCAAATTGTCGTCCTCTGCCAAAATATCGTCGTCAATGTCTTCTTCGTCTGTGACTTCATCAACTGGTGGTGGAATATAAACCGCTTTGAACTTCGTCAATGTCGTCTAAATAAAAATCGTCGAGTTCTGCCAACAACTCTGCAGTAGTTAACGGTCGGATCATCTCCCAATCTTTACTCATATTTATAAATCTGAATAACAACGATAATAACTAGATTATATACATATTAGAGTATAAAGTAACTTACTATTCACGGATAAATAGGTTAATTTTATCAAACGTTGGAAATTTCAATAAAAATCACAGTATTTTATTTACACAACTCACTTCGTTAACTGTTAATATGCAACTGAAACAAATCTTATCAAAGCACGTTATTTGACACTAGCACGTCTAATCTTGTCGGAACTCGCAGACAACAAGTCTAGTATTCCCAACGTTGCGTACGCGCAATATTATCTTTAAAGCTGATTTTCTAAGAGTTTTGAATTGGAACGAATTTTCGTCTATGAAAGAATAAGAGTCTAATATGCATATAATTGTAAAAAACTTAGCTGTAGGTTAATATATAAATACAAACGAATTTTTTAATTTCTGCAAATTCGCAAATACGATTTTAACGGTTTTATAAAAGTAATAAGAATTTAGTTTCAATACTGTTCCAACGTATGTACCGAAGAACTGGGAAATGGTTCAATTTATAACACAATATATATACAAATCGGTTTTATTTAAGTACTTATAGAAAAAAAAAATTTCTAAAATGTTGCGTTGGGTAATAATGGGTTAAAACTATTTTTGTGAAAAAAGAGTTCTGTTTTATTTCGTTATTTCAATATTTCACAAGTGCTCAACAAATAATACTAAAATATAGCGTTATTTTATCTTTGATTTCCTACAATGTCGAACTCCCTTCCAACCAATCGAAGCTCTTGAACGAAACTATTTTCTTAAGTAAAATCGCAAATTTTGAACGATTCTCAATCCCAGTGAGACAATTTCAAACCCTCCTCTAATTCTCACTAAGTTTTAATTAATTACATGCTCGAACACTTCTAAATGGATCCATCGTTTATAATAACATTCAATGTACAAGTAGATAACAAAGAGTTAATATATTGCTTCAATCTTATTTAGTTTCTTTATCGTTTGCCTAGTAACTTCTCCAATTCAATCATATTAGACAGAAGAGTATATTTTGAACGAGAATGGTAATTAAACTTTCTTTAATCGTGTTCCATTTCCAACTTCGAAAGAGACGTTTCATCTGGCTGATACAAATTTTAAAAAAAATTTCAATTATAAAGTTTCTTCTTTATTTTTAATTGGATTGTTAATTTTGTTTCGCACAAAAGAAGTGCACGAGGTAAGTGTCAACTGGATGTCGCTTTTAAAAGTTGTACGTTTCTTTTATTTCCCCTCAAGCACACTTAACAAGTTTTTTTTTAATGTTTGTAATTACCTTTGAAGCTAAATATTTTTCTTCTAATTTCGCTTTTGATTACGAGTGCCTTGCGAAAGCTGTACGCGGGTTTTTTAACATTGTTCGGCTTGGACGTGTAAAAATTCCCTCTGTTTCTTCCGAGTTCTAATCTAGAAATGGAAAAAAAAAACAATTAAGTCACACTGCTCGGAACAATTTTGTGCTCAAAACTAATTATTCGCTATTAGAACAACATCATTATTTAAAGAGAATAGGCTTAACCCTGGTTAGGATACATGGGGTATTGAAAAACCCACCCAGAAAGAAGACTATTATTTTTAAATATGTAAATGTATATTGAAATGCCTTGAACATATTTATTAACTACATCTAATTGTGGCATAAATTGCAGACATCTAGACGATGGTCAGGGCTTACAGCTTTGTGACACTTAGCACATGATGTTTTTGATTGACATCTGGCGGACATCAAGGCCCGACGGTGAAACCGCTTTCTTATAAACAGTTAAGCCGCTTATGGAAGAAAAAGAAATACGTATACGAAGGCGCGTTAATTAATTCGAGCGATCCTACAGAAACAAAGGAATAATTTTAATAAACCAATTTCATTTTTCTGCATCTCCTTAATTCGATACGTTTGCTCCATCTCTGTTTAAGCTGCTTTATTTCGTGTTAAAAGTGATTTTCTTCTAACCCAGCAAAACAATCGTCCACTATTGAAGTTAGATTTTTATTTGTGTAGACCTTTTTGCCTCCAAGAAAATATTTTAATTTAATTGAGGGAATAGATCAAAGCCAAATGGCAAATATGCGGGGGTGTGGTACTAATTCGAAACTTAATTCTTAATTTTTTTTTACAGTAACCGTACTGAAATGCAAAGGTGCATTATCATGGTGAAAAAATATTTTTTTCTTAATAATTTCTGTTGAGCTCTTCATCTGTGCAGAATTTTTTGCCTCCGAGAAAATCTTCTAATTTAGGGAATGGATGAAAGTCAGATGGTACTAGATCTGGCGAATATGGGGATTGGGGTACTAATTTGAACTTTAATTATTCAACTTTTTTTCGGCAACCATACTGGAAAGCACAGGTGCACCGTCATGATGACCGAGCACTCTTATTTTAGTCAATCCTGGACGTCTTTCAACGACAGCTGTCTCCAAACGATCTAGAAGATTCGCGAAATTTTCGTAATTTAGGGTCTTGCTCTTTTGAAGATAATCCATTAACAATATTCCTTGCCACCGATGTCATCACCCTTCCCGCCAATAGAACTGTCTTACCCTTCTTAGACGTTAACTCCATATCTTCGACTATGGCTTACATTTGGGTGTATAATAATGTTTCGTCACATGTAACAAATTGGGTTGGATTGCGATCAAATATTTTCAATGCTTCATCGATATTTGACAGCGAACACATCTTTGTTTCGTCGTAATTAAACGCAGGACCCATCTTGCCGAAAGTTTTATCATATTAAGTTCTTCGTGCAAAATATACAGTACCCACTCCTTTGAAATGCCCACTGCCTCTGCTATTTCTAACGTTTTAAATTGTCAGTCACTTAACAACAAATCATGGACTTTATTCACCGTTTCTGGACTCGTAGCCGTTTTTACAACATTATGCGTAAACTTGTAGAAATAAAGGCGATCTCTGTTCGATCAAACATAAATATACACGCATTGCACACTTGCACAATTTGCTTACAGGGCGTGTTCGGGACTGAGATCGTATTCATTTCTACAAGTTTAATTTAATTGTGTGTTCACACTAGAAATACATATATGGCCAATTTCGCACAAATACGAAATAATCTTGGGTATTTCCATCAATAAAGATACATCAGAAATAGTGCGGTCGAATCGGTAGGAAGATTTCTATGAAGATAGTCCGTAAAAATTTGGATTTATTTGGCCGAGGTCGTTTTATAAAGGTGGTCGTAAAAAACGGGTTTTCGTAATGGGAATTTCCTTATAGTCGGTTCGGGGAAATTTGAAACTGTCCGTTATCTCAGGTGGCCGCTTTAGACAGGTGGCCGTTAACACAGGTGTTTCTTTACAGTAGAGACGCGTTAAGTCCAATTGTACGTTATACTAGATCCATGACGACATTTTATATACATGTTGCCGAAAAGATGTCAATTATAAAATAAATAACAAATAAAATTATTGAAACTTTGTTAATATTTAAAAGAAATAACATTCGGATATGCTATACTGTCATATAGTTTGTATTTGTTAGCATTGTCGAAGCGAGTTCGAAATGTTTTATATTGTAACTATAATAAAATTTAAATACCCTGTTAATACTTACGATATTCATATTAGGCTTAACAGACAAAGATGGAAAAACTACCAAGTTAATAGTGGAAATTAAGCAACGTTAAAAAAAATAATTTATTGGTGGTATATATTTGGATTTATTTAAATAAATACTAAGTGGTAAAATGTCAACATTTACTGCATTACTTCAGTGATAAGATTTCATGCTTGTAAGCAACATGTATTTTTTTAATCGTCCCAGTCACATCCGTCAGGGTTAGAATCTTCATTTAGGTTTATTATCAATTCTGTTTCATCTCTCTTACTTTTTTTTTCAAGAGTTTGTGAGTAGTTGGTCTGTTTTGATTCATTTGGCTGAGATACTGTCGGTGGATAAACCAATATTTAAAGCAATAGTAACCCTCTGTAATATTAAAAACTTGTATTATTCCGTACATGGTAAATAATTTAGTCGTTTACCTCATGAACAGCGGTTTTTGGAACTAATAGTTTTCCACATTCGCGTTCTTTCTCAAAAAACTTCAATAATGAAGCAATTAATTGCTTCGATTGTTTACAGAAATCTTTCGGCATTATATCCAAAAAATGCAACGAGGTAACAAACACAATGTAGTTCTAAAAAGAACTGTTTTCAAACAACCTAAATAAATGGGAAAAATGTACAGAAAACTAGACTTATTTGACAGATATGTTATCTGTCAACATCGCAAGTAGCTATTACCTTTCTAAAAATATATACAAAAAACATTTAGTATTTATACAGAAATTATGTGTTTATCTGCCATAAATATCTATATTATCATCAATTTATAACATTTTGTATTTAAATTAATGAAATAGAAGCTTTAAAATATAGTTTAAAAAACTAACATTTTTGGTTTCTCTAATACAGTTATGACAACAAATAAACGTCAGCAATGATGTACAATTGGACCTAACGCGTCTCTGCTTTACACCATACTTTTAACCAATGATCACAACACATGTGTTTCGATTTATTGATCTCCTCAGTAAAGTTTTGAAGTGACGTCCTTAGATTCGCTACCGCAAGATAAGCAGAATGTTATACCGTCAGTTCTCCCGTCAGATGTAATGAGATAGCTCTTGTCAGTTGACGTAATAAGATTACAGTTATCTTGCAGGAGCGAATCTATAGACGTTACTTCATAACTACACTAAAGTCACCTTTAAATCGAAACACATGTATCTGTATGTTGAAGTAACCATTGGTTAAATAGATTGTGTATGTTCATGTGTACAGATACAGACATTTTAACATATTTGTATTAATTAACTCATTCCTCAAATTCTTCGTCCATTTCTTTCCATAATATTTTGGTACCGGAATTGCTGGTGTGTTATTGCAATATCTTTCGAACTTCTCGATTTCTTCTACTGTTGTTTTAAGTCTCGTAAGTACGTATATTTTAGTTAAAAGAAACGAAACTTTAGTTAGTATATCCCACACTTAAAGTTGTATTTGAAAACACTGTAATATCCCTTTAACCTTTATGTGACTGGGAAAAATAACACCTTCTAATGACGACGTAGGTACCCGGGTACCCCACGTTGTATATACAGTGCAGCTATACATATACGGGAGACAGTGGTGGGGAGACATAAACTGCGCTGTTATGAACAAGATTAAACGTGTCTGAAAATAAGTAACCGTCCATTTTTCGAAGTGCTCGTGTATAATTTGTTCGCTACAGTACATTTACTAAATATTTTTAGTGTTTTTTGGTAATAACAAGTGCAAATTTTATTATTTTTATCGGAATGTGTGATAATACGCCTGGTCCTCCTAGTTCGGGTTCATTTACAAAACCAAGATGGAGGAGAACCAGGTATGATATAGAAGTTAATATAATTACAAATTCTGTAAGAGTAAAAGTAATTGTAATAATAAGAACGTAATGTGATATTTTATGGTTTTCAGACTGACATCAGTAGAATTACTAGCAGCAGCGGAAGAAGCATTAGAAGAAGAGCCATTTACTGCTTCTGATGAAGACGAATACATTCCGGAAATCGAATCTGAAGAATCTGATGCAGAAATAGAACCTGTAATCGAACAAGAGGAATCTTATTCAGATGAAATTAGTGATGAAGAAGAACCGCCTGCACAGCCTACTGTTTTAGTTGCTAAAGATGGAACTCATTGGACTAATACTCCATTACCACAAGCGCAGACAATTAGCCGAAATATCTTGCGCGAAAAATGTGGCGCACCAAGTTTTAGTGCATTATATACTGCTAAAAAAACTTTTAAATCTATCATGTCCAATGAAATTTGTACCATAATTTTAAGGGAAACTAACAGAAAAGGCACACAAGTAACTGGAGATTATAATGAAAAACAAGCTCAAAAGTACAAAGATTCTAAGCGGCAACCACCACCACGAAAGGTTTTCAAGGCATTTACTGAAGAGGAATTCGATGCATTTTTAGGAATCCTAATTGTAGCTGGTGTACATATATCTAATAAGGAACATATATCTGAAATGTGGAAACTTGAATCCTTACCTCTTATTCCTGCGGCCATGTCTCGTGATCGCTTCAAAATGTTTTCACGATTTATTCGTTTTGATAATCAGAATACACGTGCTGAACGATCTAAAAGTGACAAAGCTGCTCCAATTCGTGATATATGGATAATGCTAAATAGTAATTTAGAAAACAACTATAAGCCGTCTGAATGCATAACGGTCGATTAGCAATTATTTCCTTATAGAGGACATACAAAATTTAGCCAATACATTCCTTCAAAACCGGCAAAGTATGGGATAAAAATTTTTTGGGCTTGTGATGCGGCAAATACTTATCCTTTACAAGGTAAAATTTATACTGGAAAACCACCAGACGGTGAACGACAAGTGAATATTGAGGAGCGTACAGTTCTAGATTTAGTTACTAAATATAAAGGTTCTGGAAGAAATATAACGACAGACAACTTTTTCACAAGTTTACAGTTGGCTCATAACCTAAATTCTTGGAACTTAACTTTAGTAGGAACTGTTCGAAAAAATAAGACTTTTCTTCCTTCCAATATGCAATCCAATAAAAGTAGAGTTACAAATTCCACTAATTTTGCATTTACTAAATGAGTATCTATTTGTTCGCATGTTCCCAAAAAGAACAAATCTGTCATCCTATTATCATCAATGCATACAACAGGCAAAGTAGAATATACTGGTACTGCAAAACCAGAAATTATTAAATATTAAAATAAAACCAAAGGCGGCGTCGACACGATGGATAAAATGTTATCAGAGTATACAGGAAAGCGTAGAAAAAATCGTTGGTCCCTAGCATTTTTTTACAATATGGTCGACCTTGCTGCACTGAGTGCATACATAATTTACACGGAGCACAATCCTAGGCTTACATCAACCGACCGACGACGAAGATTTTTGAAAGATCTTGCAAACGAGTTATGCATGTCTGCTGTACTAACTCGAAGCAATATTCCAAGAGTTTTGGGCAAGAATTTTACACATACATCACTAGAAATGGTTCTGAGACAACAAATTACACAACCAGTCATTACAGCAGTCAGAGATCAATCATCTCGAGATACTTCTGGGCGTATTTTGGTAGTTGGAAAATGTTAAATTTGCCGGGAATTGAATCACAGACAAAGAAAAACGCGAAAAGCTTGTAATTCTTGTTCAAAAACAGTTTGTAATGAGCAATCTGTTACTAAGGCCGTATGCGATAACTGTAACCAACAGGCAGTTTAATCCTATTATATTTTATTTTCGTTCTTTTTATACATCTTTTTTATAACATATATAAATAAAAAAATTTAAAAATGCTACTTTTGTTCTTTTACATCCATCCATATGTAATTTTAAATAGAGGTATCCGGGTACCCACACCGGTCTTAGAGGTTGTAATAATTTCGGATGCCATTTTTTCGTTAAAAATTAAATCTAAATAACGAAGTATATATAATAAAATGTAATATAAAACAAGTTTAGAGATGTCACAGAATTTCCAAGCTCAGCAATTTCAAACACAAAAAATATTAATATTTAAATCTGAAAAAGGCACCCGGGTACCCTTCCAGTCACATAATGGTTAAAACTTAAATACCGGGCATAACATCTTACGAAGTTTGATACAAAAAATTGCAACCCTATAAAACAAAATCACTGGCGAAACATAAAAACAAAATACCCATAAAACTTGAATTAGGACACTAAAACAAACACAGCAGCATTTTCCATCAGAACCTAACGACATTCATTTTATTAAGCAAAAAGTTTCCCCATGTATCGTGACGTTAGTCTCACACATCCGTAATAAGATAATGTGTTTTTCCAGTTCCGCCAAACAAACTTCAAATGTACGCCAACTCTGACCGACGTGAACTGGCCACGGGAATAGTGGGGCCATTAGAAGAGGGATCAGACCTGATACTTAGATGTGAAGTGAGAGGAGGTAAGTTTATGTTATTTCCCCTAAGAACATCGTATTCGAAGAAAGAGCCCTCAAGAAACCGCAAACAGTTTCACGCTTTTAAAACTGTATGTGGGTTGTGTGGAGTGTATGTTGTATGTAGTGGGTATTTGAAACTTTCGTGAAGTGTAACTGCCATCAAGAGCACACACAGCCATATATGATCGGAATTGCAATGTTCACAAACACACATACACGCATACATGTGTATAAAACGTATACCAGTTAATTAAATTATATAAAGTTCGGAGATGTAATTATAACTTTTAATTGGTAAAAAGGTCAAAGTTATTGTTAAAAGTTAAGCGTTGTCGTTATAATTCATGGATATTCTATATATTTTTGCGCTAGTATGTGGATATTGAGCAAAATCTAATTATATTCCTACAATTCATGTAATAATTTAGATTTTCTAGTATTTACGAAATTTAGCTTCTATGCAATCGCAACAGTAATGATAAATGTACTGACCGGCACTAATAAACGAAAATGTAGTCCTAAACACAGATGCATATTTTAATTAAATTTTCAGAAAGTCAATATTTTATTCGTATTAAGGAATGGTATGATCGTATATTCTGTCCATTGATAGAACGACTTGACTTCAAACAAGAAGATAATTTTTACGTGTTAATAACGTGCCATCAAAAACTTACCTCATTAGAGATGGCCACGCTTTTTGATACTGGTTAGTGACGTAATCTGTCACAAACGTATAATTTTGAACATGCTCATCTCTAATAAGGAAAATTTTTGAAACCACGTTGCTTTAACTAGGGACTCCGCGGTTTAGATAAATGCAAACTGTAATTATAATTATATAATATATAAAAAAAACCGCGAAGCGAATATGCAGACAGAAAAAGAGGATGATGATGGAGAAACAGTTAAAAGCTATAGAGGAACACTTTGTAAACAGGGAGATCAGAAATTTCTACCAAGAAATCAAAAGAACAAGGCAGAACAAGGACACAAAAATGATTTACTGTAGAGATGAAGATGGGCTACTGTTAGGAGATCCAAAGGACATATTAGGTAGATGGACGCAGTAGTTTCAACAACTACTAAATGTAGAGGTAGAGATGGAGGAACAAACAACAACACCAACAGAACAACACCAACAAGAATGTAACAAGCAGGAAGAAATAGAAGAACCAACAGAAAAGGAGCTAAAAGGAATAATTAAGGGACTTAAGAATAACAAAAGTGCAGGTGAAAGTGGTATACCAGCAGAAATCCTAAAACAAGGAGGAGCGGAACTAGGTGCATGCTTGCACACTTAGTACTAAGGATTTGGAGAGAAGAAAAAATGTCGGAGCAATGGAGTAGGGCAGTCATATGCCCGATCTTCAAGAAAGGGGACAAAACACTCTGTCAAAATTACAGTGGAATAGCTTTACTGGAAGTCGCTTACAAAGTCGTGGCAAAAATCATACGAAACAGATTAAAGATATATGCTAATGAGATAATAGGGGAATATCAAGGGAGTTTCAGGGCTGGTAGATCAACACCAGACCAAATATTCACGTTAAAGATGCTGCAAAATAACAGTTATGAGCAAAATCTAGGATTGCACATGCTTTTCATGGATTTTAAACAGGCATACGACTCAATTTCTAGAAAAAAAATGTATGAAACTTTAGCAGAATTACAAATACCGTACAAACTAATAAAGTTAATAAGAATGACACTCTCGGATTCGAGAAGTAAAATTTTAGTGGATGGAAGGTTCTTGGAACAAATTACAACCAAAAGAGGACTAAGACAAGAAGACCCGCTTTCGACTGACCTATTTAATCTGGTGCTGGAAGGAATCATGAGGGAGAGCAACATTCAAACAAACGGCGTAATTTTCCACAACAAAGTACAAGTTATTGCATATGCAGATGATGTAACCATATTATCGAGGTCAAAGAGGGAACTAGAGGAAGTGTTTGGACGATTTGTGGAAAAAGCAAGAAAACACGGATTACAGGTGAGCGAGGAGAAGACAAAGTATATGGAAATGAGAGCGGAAGTGACAGAAGAAAATAGATATACCAAATTAAAATCAGGTCGAAACGAATATAAATTCGAAAAGGTGAACAGATAGAGTACTTGGGTGTAACACTAACCAGTAAAGGGCAAGAACAAAAAGAAATTGAAAAACGCATGGTGAGAGAAAATAGAGCAGTTGGCGCGTTAACACGAATATTAAGAGGAAAACACGTATCCAGAACTTCTAAAATACGAATATACGAGACAATAATCCGGCCAGCTGTTCTGTACTCAAGCGAAACATGGACCATGAAAAAACAACAAGAAGAAAATCTGAGAATCTGGGAAAGGAGAGGGCTTAGGAAAATTTTTGGAGGAGTTAAGGAGGAGGATGATAGGTGGCGACGAAGAACAAACACAGAGTTAGAAGAAATGTATAGAAAACCAAACATAACTCAATTAATTCGATCACGAAGAGCTAGTTGTTTGGGATATATCTCTCGCATGCCGGAACAAAGAATTGAGAAGAAAGTGTTGCATGTAGGAGAGGGTGGTAAACGAAGAAGAGGTCGGCCAAGGAAAAAGTGGTTACAGGAAGTGCTAAAGGATATAGAGGAAGAAGGAATTGATGACTGGATAAAAAGAGTGAGAGACCGAAAGAAATGGAAGAAAGTAGTAGAAGAAATAAAAGCCAAGGGTCTCGAGGGCCTGTAGAGCTGATATATATATATATATATATATATATATATATATATATATATATATATATATATATATATATGGGTGTCCAGAAACTCTCCTGACAAATGAAGACCGGAGTTTCGTCAGATAATTTTAAGACAATTAAACCCAAATTCACCTAGTCCGAAAATGCTTCATAAGGGAGCTAGAGTTCTTTGAAGATGGCGCCTTGTATTTTTTTTTTAATTCCTCCAGAACGCTTCTATTTAGAAAAACAAAAACTGGAATGCTTATTTATCCTCCAGAGACGAATCGATTCAATCAATTGCGAATTTCTAGTACCGGTCATAGGCGTCCGTTTTGGGTAGGTCAACGGTTATTTTAAGGCATAACTTTTTTGTCTTTAACTTTTAAGCTTTTGTGACGCTAGATTATTAAATTTTCAAGTATTCCAGTACTAAAAGGTACTCTTACTTTAAGTCGGTAGGATACACCGTTTTCTAGAAAAATCGATTTGTAAATTTTTCGTTTTTTCTTCATTAAAGTTCAATTTTTTATTTTTTGCAATAGTTCGCTCTGAACTGCCAACAGAAGTAAAACCTACGTTTTTCATTGTCAAATTATTGTCAGTTCGCGAAGTTTATCTTTTCATTTTTTACTTTGTGTTATTCAAACACAACGATTTCAATTTAAAAAAAAATGGTTTTTACTAATGAGGAATACGCCGATATGCATTTAGTTTATGGCGAAATGAGGTGTAACGCTCGAGCGGCGCAACGTAGATACGCTGAAAAATTTCCCAATCGTCAGCATCCCACTCGCTCAACATTTACAGCTCTTCATCAACGATTAAGAGAAACAGGTTCAGTGGTCCCAAAAAATAATGAAACAGGGAGACATAATGATGTAACAGCAGAACATGAAGATGTTATTTTAATGGAAGTTGAGGAAATCCAGAAATTAGCGTTCGAAGACTATCTGCCGTGTACCCCACAATTTCAAAATCTTCCGTAGGAAATATCTTACACAAAGAAAATTAAATCCTTTTCATTTTACAAAGGTGCAAGCACTGCTAGAAGGAGATTTTCCTGCTCGCGTAGAATTCGCTAGATGGTTACAAAATCAGAAAAATCAAGATGAAGATTTCTTCAGGAACATTTTGTTTGGTGACGAAGCTACATTCTCAAAAAATGGAATTTTTAATGTACATAATGCACATTATTATTCGTACGTTGGTGACAATCCCCACGTTGTTTAAGAATTTAAGCATCAGCATAGGTTTAGCATAAACGCCTGGATAAGAGTAGTTGACGATTATCTACTTGGACCTGTGGAATTACCTGCTCGTTTAAATGGTGCTGATTACTTACATTTCCTGCAAAATATTTTACCTGATTTGTTAGATGAGGTGCGTTTAAATATTCGGCAAAATTTATGGTTTCTACAGGACGGCTGTCCGGCCCACTTTAGCAGGAATGTACGAGACTTTCTAGATAATAACTACGAAAACCATTGGATTGGAAGAGGCGGTCCAGTTGCTTGGCCAGCAAGGTCGCCGGATTTGAATCCTTGCGATTATTGTGTTTGGGGATACATAAAAGCATTTGTTTATTCCGTTCCGATACAAAATCGCGCACAACTCTGGCTAAGGATACAAGATGCTTGCAACGAATTTAGAAATAACTTTGGAATTTTTGCAAGAATTCGGCGATCTCTAAGCGAAAGGGTAAACTTATGCATAGAGACTAATGGTCATCACATCGAGCAACTTTTGTAACAATCTACCTTTGATACTTGTTCTTTTTTTTGTTAGTTTCTTTCCATTGTAATAAATAATTTGTTTTTAATTTATTAAATTAATTTTCATCCATGCCTTGATAGTCCAAGCCAACTTCGTCGCTAAAAATAAGTAGGTACATAATAAATTGAACTTTAATGAAGAAAAAACAAAAAATTTATAAATCGATTTTTCTAGAAAACGGTGTATCCTACCGACTTAAAGTAAGAGTACATTTCAGTACTGGAATACCTGAAAATTTAATAATCTAGTGTCACAAATGCTTAAAAGTTAAAGACAAAAAAGTTATGCCTTAAAATAACCGTTGACCTACCCAAAACGGACGCCTATGACCGGTACTAGAAATTCGCAATTGATGGAATCGATTCATCTCTGGAGGATAAATAAGCATACCAGTTTTTGTTTTTCTAAATAGAAGCGTTCTGGAGGAATTTAAAAAAAAATAAATACAAGGCGCCATATTCAAAGAACTCTAGCTCCCTTAAGAAGCATTTTCGGACTAGGTGAATTTGGGTTTAATTGTCTTAAAATTATCAGAGGAATCTCCGGTCTTCGTTTGTCAGGGGAGTTTCTGGACACCCTGTATATATAATTATAATTTTGGCATAGAAACTAGAGAACTATTAAATATTAATTTTTATTCTATTAGGACCAGCAATACGGCTCCTCGCGTTTGTTTCGATATTATGGAAACAAAAATGTATATAGAGATACATTTCGTGCGTTCAAAAAAAACTGCTTCTAGTGAGCCATCTAAGTGACATGAAAAAGCATATTGTAAATTTAGTACAGAGCGTTCCACGTTGAGAATGAAGTACACATCTTATGGAGAAATAGGGCATAATTGCTGGATCTATGTTTCTAGGGAATTCCGTTTTATTACGTTTACGTACATGATATAAAAGGAAAGAGAATTATGTCACTTTTGCTTCTGAAATACATATCTAATAAGTTATAAGTAGAGACCGGACACGAGAGGTTGATGACTCATCGCCCACGAGCGTACAATTAAACATTCGTGTTTTTAAAGTTTTGAATTTTATTTATATAATTATACATATAATAATAAGACGGGTATATATACGGCTACTAAATACGAAATACATTTTTAAGTTGAGTAAAGGAGTATTAATATTTATTAGCAATATTTTCTCAAGGTTCTCTTCTGTAAAATTTGTTCTCTTTGAACGAAATACATCCTTGTAAATAGAAAACGTCCTTTCTACATCGCAACTGGTTATAGGTGCATACTGAAAATATTCTTTTATTTCCGCGTATTTTGCAGTTAGATGTTGTGGCATTGTCCCCATACACTTGCCGCAATGTTATTAAATCTGGGTTTCTATTAAACACTGCGTCTAACTTTAACCGAAGGCCACATGCGAAGTCAATACTTTTCAAATTATTAATAGCCACATTTAATGTCGTTAATTCATCATTTAATTTGAGATTTCGAATTTCAAGATAAGGGATTAGTTTTGGCACATTTCCAAAAGTGTTCCTGAAGGAAGTACAACTGATTTTGTAAATGTGGAATTTGTGTTAGTTCCTTCCTCTCAGAAATACTCCGAGCATCGTCATTTAAACATGCAACGAAATTTTGTAATTTATCGAAATTCTCTGCATAAAAACTAGAAGCTTCCAACCATGTCCCCCATCTAGTTATTACTGGAGAGGGAGGCAGTGACAAAGATGGCAGTTTTTCGCTGTAAAGAGCTACTCTCAATGGCGGTTTTCTGAAAACTTTTTTAAAAGCGGATACAAGTCAACTTCTGGAAACGTGTCTATGATATATTCACAGATTCTGTGAAGAGCCTGTGCTACACAAGTAATATGCAGCATATTAAGATATGTTTCCTTCAATAGTCTGCCAGTTTTTAACATACAGGGTTAATTAAAAGTATGGAGACGGCGATTTATTGTCGTTAATATTCATTTTAGGGAATTTTGTTCAATATAAAAGTTTGTTAAATTATTTAGATCTATATTTGAGAATATTTGAATTTTCTTTATTCAATTATTTTTTTTAAATACGCCTGTCCGCGCATTTTTTTTTAATTGGAACTGGTAAATTTTGCTCTACCATTCGATAGAGAATTTTTTTCTCTTTATAATAATATTTTTGTATTTTTAAAATTCATTTTAATAACTTTTTTCCAAGAAAAATTAAACAAATTATTAACAAAGTAAATTAAAGTAAGTGTTCAAATTGTCGTCCATTAGTAATTTGACAATGACTCAATCGATTTACAAAACCCCGAACAGAGTTCTGTAAAAAATCTCGGGGAATTTCTTGTATCGTTCTGGTAATTCGGATTTGTAAATCTTCGACGTTATCTGGCTTATCTTTGTAAACTTTGTTTTTTACGTATCCCCAAAGAAAAAAATCTAAAGGACTTAAATCTGGCGAACGGGCTGGCCATTCAATGGTTCCTCGTCTTCCAATCCATCTGTAGGGGAAAACGTTGTCCAGATATTGACGAACATTTACACATTAATGTGGTAGGGCGCCTTCTTGCTGGAACCAGATACTGTCATTGGGCAGGTGTTCATTGTTTTCATGAGGATAGAGCGTAGCACAAGCAGGTATTATTTCATTTTGCAATAACTGCAAATACAGAGCCGAAGTTAAATTGCCATTGATGAAAAAGGGACCGATAATATGACCGCCTAGAATGCCAACCCAAACATTAACCTTTTGGGGGTACTGCGTATGGTGCTCCAAAAACCAAGAGGGATTTTCCGATGACCAGTATCTGCAGTTATGTCTGTTTATTTCACCGGTAAGGCAAAAAGTAGCTTCGTCAGAGAAAAGAATATTGTTGACAAAATTTTCATTATTATTGCAAATATTTAACATTTCTTCAGAAAATTGTAATATCCTATCCAAATCATCTTCCGTTAACTCGTGTACAAGGTGTATCTTATAAGGTTTATACTTTTCACTTTTAAAAAATGACACGATCGATGACTGTGAAATATTGAAATTGGCTGCTAATTGATTGGTTGATAAATGGGGATATTCAGATACAGCCAATAAAATATCCAGTTTGTTATCATCGCTTTTTGCTGTTCTAGGTCAACCACTTCTTGGCAAATCTTTAACGCTACCCGTTTGTTCAAAGCGTCTTAAAGTTTTACCAACAACGGATTTAGAAATTGGATTTCTATTTGGATGCGTATCATTAAATAAATTACAAACGTCTTGTAAACTTCTGCGTCTATCTCCATAACCCAACATCATAAGTATTTCAATTCGTTCATGTTCACTTAAACTCGCCATTGTTAATATTAACAGCAACAAATTGCACAAATTAATTATTTCTGTCAAAGATTTGACCTACACAATAACCACTGATAAAATTATGTCGCTCAAATTTGTTTATTGCTTCTGTCTATCTGCGATGTACCGAACATCTGTTAAACACATGAACCGGCCTTTTCTTATAAAAAATTTATTAAAATGAATTTTAAAAAACAAAAATTTTATTGTAAAGAGAAAAAAATTCTCTATCGAATGGTAGAGTAAAATTTACTAGTTCCCATTTAAAGAAACTGCGCGGACAGGCGTAACTAAAAAACAATTGAAGAAAAAAAAAATTCAAATATTCTCAAATGTAGATCAAAATATCCTAATAAACTTTTATATTGAACATAATTCCCTAAAATGAATATTAACGACAATAAATCGCCGTCTCCAAACTTTTAACCAAGCCTGTATATGCAGCACTGTCACTTACAAATAAAGTACTTTTCTTTGTACCTGTCGTCCGATTGAAGTATATTTTGAATATTCTCGTTAATACTTTTAGGAACTGTTTCCGCATCAACTGTATTTAAAACTTTTGTTGCTATTACGTATGCGTTATATGGAATAGTTGGATGTAGTTCACCAGCTACACCATTTACCACACAGCGTTCCATTATTTCGACAGTTTCGTCGGCACTTATCCAGAGGTACTGATTTGAAAGATGGCTTCTAATGCGTTCTACTGCTTTCGTGTAACACTTAGAAACATAATATTTGCGTAAGATGGATTCATCAGGAACATTTCGACCAGTATATTTTTGGAGAAAACTTTTTAAAGTGGGTTTGTTAAGTTTATTTAATGGAAGATTAGCCGCCATGAAAGTTTCACCAAATTCTACGTTAAACGTTCTTCCAGATCATATCTGAAAAAGTAACTTAAAACGATGCTCTTGATCTAAATAAATGAAAACTAAAAATGTATGCGTAAGTTATTGAAACTGAACGAAATTCAATACACACTTACGTCGAAATAATTGGGAGAAGTAGATTCAATCAAACGTTATTAAACAGGATATCACACAAATTACGATGTAATTAACAGTTAAAACTTTGAAAACAAGAAACTAACTCACAGCACTTTACTTATATTACGAAATATAATCTAAATAGACTAAATCATTAAAACTCCATACGCTTCTATCTACGCCCATGAAAACAGAAATTTAACTGTAAATATCCTACAAAAAACGTCACAATTCTTGATGAAAATAGATGTGCGCGCTAGCCAGATCAATAGTGCATTCAATAACTGCGCGATGTACTTACAGATGTTGTAGACTATTTATATCGTCCGTCGTAATGACGACATCATTTCAACCCGATGTGTCCGGTCTCTAGTTATAAGGTTATGTTGATATTAATTTTTAAGATCTCTTAGGTATCATTGGCATAAGATTCGCACATAATAAATAGTTATTACAGAATGTACATTTAAATTATTGGTTTTTGTCATCAAGTAAATAGAAAACACATTTGTAAACCACCCAGTTATTGGACAGTTAAGGTTTTTGATAAATTCAAGTGTATGTTGAAACTTGATTTATTGACTCACCAATATGAGTGTTTAAGCATATGAAATGGCATTTTATTGTCTTTGCATGCACTGTTCACAACTTTCGATTAAAAAGTATCTATTTTTCAACAACCAAAAAACAAAAATCATGTCAAGAAACTTAGTTATTGGACAATTTTTTTAGTACGTGTATCAATCTAGTTATTGGACAGATAGTAATTTATTATTTTTATTTCTTAGTTATAAGTACAAGCCGGTATAAGCATTCTTATACATACAGTATAATTCATCTATTTCTGTTCCTTCTTCTATTTCTTTGCCATCAATTTCTTGTCATTTTTCTTGCTTCTCATTTGTTAAATCATGGTATGCTTTCTTATCATTACCCTCATCAATTTCCTGTCTTTTTCCTCGTTTTTCGTCATTGAAATCATCGATCGCTAAGTTCGCATTATTATCCTCATTTTGGTTCCTTTGATCTCTTCTAAAGTAATTGTCCTCATCCTCAGATTCTCCACAATTTTCTTCACTGGCAGTTCCCTCTTCATAGCAATTATGACACATAAAAGGATCGCCATCGTCGCTGTCGGCAATATGTTTTTGTGTTTCTTGGGAATACAGGAATCATGAAAATTATTTTCTCAAGTGTCACATGTTCTGTATTGACCATTAGGCGCTTTTTACAAATAAAACACAAGAGAACTTTCTTCATTTCTTTTGATTTACAGACTTTTTATTTCTGGAGTTTGCTTTAACTGCAACTTTTTCTTCTGTTTGACTTTTTCTTTCTAATTTCTTATTCTCCTCTTCTAACTTATTAGCCTTTTTTAGCTTCAAAACCTTCTTCATACAGTCGTGACGTTATAGCAAATGAAATGTGTTCAGTTTGACGCTTATTTTTTCGCTGTGGCTTATCTGATATTTTAAGGTAATCTTCAATACATTTATTTACTAATGGTGAACTAGAAGTTTGGTGCGTGGTTATTGTTAGTTATTCGTACATTTGGCGTTTGTCGCAGGTTTATATTGTCAATGGTTTGACTCATTGATAAAAAGTTCACAGCATTTTCGGCGTAGTCTCTTCTGTCCGTCAGATATCACTAGATTATCTAGTGCCACGTGATGGGACAAAATTTGCTATACCTATGAAGCGATACATTAAATTTTACCTTATTAGCCAAACTGACGAAGTCTAGTTGAGACAGAAACACGTGTTTTTGGCTGAAGTAAACAAGATGTATGTCGATTTGTACAGATACAGATGTGTGATTTCTAAATTTTTAAATTAGGTTTAGTCATCTAAATTGAGTTAGATCTCAAAGTTAGATTTTCTTCATTTCCTTCTAATATTTCAGCATCGTCGCCTAATATTTGAGTATATTTGATTCTATGAAGGGCGTTTTTCCGTCAGATTCTTACGTAGATTTTGGCATATATCACATTTTGGTAGTTCATTCAAAGTAAAAAGGACATGAGAATACCTGGACTGCTGATCTGTGATAATGAGAATCTCATATCTCGGAAGATATTGATGAATTCGCAAATTATTTGGCAGGATTTATTTTTTAAATCGACACAGTGGCTTTAACCGTCAAAGCACAAATTCTACTCTTATAAACTATGTAAGGTCCATGATGCCAAGCAACACGAAACGTTGCAGAAATTTCAAAATAAAGTGAAATCTGGTCCTGACGGTATTCCTAATTCTATGCTTCGTTATTACAGGGTTGTTTTGCACATTCAGTAGAGCCATATTGAATATTGCATTCAGTTCTTGGACACCCTTAAATTCTAACCAGCCTAAAGTTTATTTTTGTCGGTAAACTTCTAAAACTTACAAATCAAACAGACATGCAATATACACATCTGTAACTGTACACGTGGACAATACACCTCGTATTTTCCAGCATTTACTTCTGCTTAAGGACACGTGTTTCTGCCATCTACTATTAGGCGTCATCAGTTAAGCTAGTGAAGTAAATAAAGCTTTAATCGCCTATAAGGTATAGCAAGTTTCGTCCTATCAGGTAGCACCATATAATATAGCGACATCCGACGGACGAAAGAGACTATGCCGAAAATGGCAACCCCTCCCTTGACCGGCCATGCAGGTACAGAAGGGAAGAAAATACGTATATAGGTGTAAGTCCATTAACACGATGCCAGATGGCAGTAAATATACAAAAAAGGTTTAAGTATATCAATACGTTAAGCACGTATTACGCATTTGTTACAAATGAAACAGACATGCAATATACACATCTGTAACTGTACACATGGACAATACACCTCGTATTTTCCAGCATTTACTTCTGCTTAAGACACGTGTTTCTGCCATCTACTATTAGGCGTCATCAGTTAAGCTAGTGAAGTAAATAAAGCTTAGATCGCCTATAAGGTATAGCAAGTTTCGTCCTATCAGGTAATACCATATAATATAGTGACATCTGACCGACGAAAGAGACTATGCCGAAAATGGCAACCCTTCTCTTGACCGGCTATGCCGGTACAGAAGGGAAGAAAATACGTATATAGGTGTAAGTCCATCAACACGATGCCAGATGGCAGTAAATATACAAAAAAAGGTTTAAGTATATCAATACGTTAATCACGTATTACGCATTTGTTAGAAATGAAACAGACATGCAATATACACATTTCTAACTGTACACATGGACAATACACCTCGTATTTTCCAGCATTTACTTCTGCTTAATACACGTGTTTCTGCCATCTACTATTAGGCGTTATCAGTTAAACTAGTGAAATAAATAAAGCTTAAATCGCCTGTAAGGTATAGCAAGTTTCGTCCTATCAGGTAGCACCATATAATATAGTGACATCTGACGGACGAAAGAGACTATGCCGAAAATGGCAACCCTTCCCTTGACAGGCTATGCCGGTACAGAAGGGAAGGAAATACGTATATAGGTGTAAGTCCATTAACACGATGCCAGATATACCGGCATAGCCGGTCAAGGGAAGGGTTGGCATTTTCGGCATACTCCCTTTCGTCCGTCAGATGTCACTATATTATATGGTGCTACCTGATAGGACGAAACTTGCTATACCTTATATACGATTTAAGCTTTATTTAGTTCACTAGCTTAACTGATGACGCCTAATAGTAGATGGCAGAAACACGTGTCTTAAGCAGAAGTAAATGCTGGAAAATACGAGGTGTATTGTCCATGTGTACAGTTACAGATATGTATATTGCATGTCTGTTTCATTTATAACAAATGCGTAATACGTGCTTAACGTATTGATAGGTATACTTAAAGCTTTTTTGTATTTCTAAAACTTACCCTATTGATGACTTTATCCACAAGTTTTGGATTCTCGATACCTACTACCTTCACTATCTTCAAATTTACACAACTTGACAAGAAGTTTCATAACAAAACTACAAGAACACCTTCCGCCTTTTACACGGCAAAGAATAACACAATATAGCGCCAAAACAGAGACGACATGGGGTCGCAGTACAAAACAAACAGGTCGAAATACATAAATGGTGTCATCTATGAACCCCGGGATGAACTAATATAAGTAGGAATCTTATTCTCATTTATTAAAAACGAATTGCCCAATTACTGCCACGTGTCTAATAACCGGGTGGTTTACCCTATATTAAAACCCTTGCAGATTGCTAATTTACCAACGAACAAACTTATATCATAAGCGACATTAAATTAGTATTTATCTTATTTAATTCTTGACGATCATGGATAAAATAGATACTTGATTATGTAACGTCCCCGTTTACAGCGAAATTATGGATCGCGTTTGGCAACGCCACGTTCCTTTTTTCAATTAATTTAAAAGGAGAAACTGGGATGGTTAATTAAGTTAGGCACGTACAGCCACAATATTTTCCAAGTTTTGTTGCAAAACTACACCGCACAACTCTCGTAAACCTCACGATATCCGTCTTAACAAAGGTAATTTGAGCGCGAGTTTTATAATTGCTTAATTAATTTTCTTAGCCCGTTGAGACCCAGGGGGCTCGGGGAGAGGACTTCTAGAAATGCTACTGTTGCCACTGTAATAATTTCGACGGAATTTTGCACGAAGAAACATGGCGCACTCTGTGTGCATACCTTCATTTTGTTTGATTATTAAACGCTGACCATAAATTTTTCCCCGGTCTAATTCTGAAGTGATGGTAATTAAAACAATTAAAACTTTTTGTGCACCGTCGACTTCGCTTAATTCCGCCTATCTAAACTGTTTTCGCCGAAATTTGAATGTCTGCTTACACGTACGGTCCCTAAAAATAATTTTGTTTTCGTCGTTTGTTCGGCAATAATTAATTAGGTCCATTTTCTTTTTGAAGTTTTAATGATTGAATATAGACTGATTATTATATACAGTGTGGTCATAAAGTTTGGAACCAAGCTTATAACCGCATTATTTTACATTTTTAGGAAAAACGCTCAGACAGGTAAATTTTCTTTTTTAAAACGCCATCTTTTGACATACAATTTTTTTCTATGACGTCATTAGTTTTCGAGTGATGACGTTATCAACACTTTCTTTAAATGGCAACCATATTATTTTTTTCTCGTTTTTTGGTAGACCTTTATATCCACCAAATAATGATATAAAACAATTGGTATGTTGCATCACAATTTTTTGGAAAAAATGATATAAATTTAGAAAAAAATACGAAAATTTTATTTTTGTACAAAATTAAAATTAAATTAAAAAAAATACATCTGAACTTAAATTTATTGTAACAGTTAACGTAAATTTTCAAAATGGACCCCACCAATCAACTGACACTGTCCCAGCCGAGTGTAAATGCTTTGCGATCAATAGTAATCTGCGTTATTCGCTTCAGGTCAAAAGAAATTCGTCTTCCCAATTGGTCAATTACTTATTAAAAAATCTTATTTAACATTACATAGTTTCACAAAAAAGGGCCAAAGAAGTTTAATTTATTTAAAAAATTGACATGATGTGGCAGACCATTTCTTAATTAAAATGATCGCCCCAAAATTGATGATTTCAAAAACTAATTAAGCTTACAAAATTTACTGAAAGATGTATAGCAAACGCCAATTAAGTTGGCGCGAGGAGGGGGTGCGCAGAAACAGTTTTTTAAAACGGCCTCCCCCACTACTCAAGTAATTGTCAGAATACATTTGTCATTGACGTTTGATGGAACATAATATCTTTGCTAGGGGATCATAAAGTGATACACGCTGAGAGGTGAGAATTATCTGATATTTGATGTAAAACCAAATTCAAATCTCCCAACTACTTCTAATCCTGCGCGAACTTACCCCTCCTCGCGCCAACTTAATTGGCGTTTGCTATAAGTAAGTTTTTTTCACACTTCTGTCTTGTGTGAGGACTTAAATGTTCTTCTTGAACAAACCGGATCGTCAAAAGCACATGTACTCATGTTACTATGCAAAAAATTTACAAAAACAAAAACACGCACTTTTTTGCAAGATATTTCTTTATGACATTATTGCTTCTTTTTATACAATTTATGTACAAAAATTTTAGTTTGAATTGTTTCTATGGCGACAACATTGTTGAATTATTTACTTCTCTTTTTGACGTTAAATTTTTGAGATATTGCGTAAAAATTGTTCATTTTCGCTAATATAAAAAATGGCACATTTATCTGAGCGAGAAAGAATCGAAATTTTAATTATGGTTGGGTATGGGGACAGACAAAGAACGCATGCAGAAACATGCGAATTTTTTAACCATGAACACCCTGATAGACCTCCAAATACCAGGTCTACGGGGACAAAACTAGTTGGAAAGTTTACCGAAACTGGATCCGTAAAAGATCGACCACGGCAAGGTAGACCTCAAGTAGGAGAAGATGTGAAATTAAATGCGCTTCTAGAGGCAGAAGAAAGGCATCATGTTTCCACCAGACAACTTGCGTTAGCCAATCAGGTGGCTCACTCATTTGTCGTCAACTTATTTAAAAAAGAACACTATCGTCCTTACAAAGTTCAACTTGTACAGGAATTATATGGGGATGACGAATATCGTCGACTGCAGTTATGTGAAGACGTAATGTTACGTTGTGACCAAAATCCAAATTTCTTGGAAAACATCGTCTTCTCAGATGAAGCTACGTTCTGCCTAAATGGATCTGTTCACCGCCATAATTGCAGATATTGGTCGTAGAACAATCCGCATTGACTCAAGCGTGTCATACTCAGCGCAGAGGAAAAGTTAACGTATGGGTTGGAATGATTGGACGACGCATTTTAGGACCATATTTTTTTTAAGGAAATTTGACTGCTGTGCAATATTTAGAATTTTTAAGATTTGAACTGGTTCCAGCGCTCGCTGTTATTTTCCCAAATCACGAGGATGGTGATGTACCCCATCCAAATATTTGGTTTCAACAAGATGGGGCGCCTCCCCATTATGGTGTAGAGGTTCGCCACTATCTTGACGAAATATTTCCCAATAAATGGATTGGACGGAGAGGCGCCATAGAATGGCCACCTCGTTCTCCTGATCTGACTCCGTTAGACTTTTTTTGTGGGGTTATTTGAAATCGAAAGTGTATTTTAACAAACCGAACAATTTAGAAGATTTAAAAGAATGAATTCGCGTAGAACTTACACAAATATCCCCAGACATAATTGAGGCGAGTATAGGAAGTGTTTACACTCGGCTGGGACAGTGTCAGTTGGCTGGTGGGGTCCATTTTGAAAATTTACGTTAACTATTACAATCAATTTAAGTTCAGATGTATTTTTTTTTATTTAATTTTAATTTTGTACAAAAATAAAATTTTCGTATTTTTTTCAAAATTTATATCATTTCTTCCAAAAAAATTGTCATGCAACATACCAATTGTTTTATATCACTATTTGGTGGATATAAAGATCTACCAAAAACGAGAAAAAAATAATATGGTTGCCATTTAAAGAAAGTGTTTATAACGTCATCACTCGAAAACCAATGACGTCATAGAAAAAAATTGTATGGAAAAAGATGGCGTTTTAAAAAATTCTTTTTTAAAACGCCATCTTTTTCCATACAATTTTCAATAAAAAAGAAAATTTACCTGTCAGAGCGTTTTTCCTAAAAATGTAAAATAATGCGGTTATAAGCTTGTTTCCAAACTTTATGACCAGACTGTATATATTTATCAGTTCATATTTATAGGTACAGTTGTGTATCGAAAAGACTCGGACAAGCTATTCTTTCTATGTAAAATTGATTCACTCATACATGCCAATTTCTTGAAATTTTGATGAAAACTCAACTTCGACTTCAACTTCAACCCAACCCAATTTGGGGTTGTCAAAGTGACAATTTTATCATTATTGCCAAGACAATTGTGTTATGGGCTATTCGCGATACGAAGACATGCACGTCATCAATGATGTCAAAACAATGTTGAAAAATCCATTGGCAAAATAGATTTGTTTACATTTCAGGTTAGGGTATTAAACGCTTACGTCAAACTTACAATATTTAGGTTATAATTTATAAATAGCCGAATTTATCAATTCCCTTACAAAGTAATCAAACAATAAAAACTGGTGAAAACTTTATACGTATTTAATAATAAATAGAATACTGAAAAGACATGTGTGTTACATCAGTATATATGTTGAAAAAAAATTAAAGATACCAGGTATTATAAATCAACAACAACTTAAAAGTAAGTTACTCGTTTTAGAGCAATATGTGGTAATTCGAGTAGCGCTCTTATTGGATCATCCTTTTAATACTGGAACCCAATATTCCGCAAAACTTCCCATGAAGATGTTTTACCACCCACAAAAATATCCTTTTCGACAAGCAAAGTATTTAAAGATGTTAGGGTAATATGTTGTTCTATAATTATAACACAATTATATTATAATATAGTTAATTTTTTCAAATATCTTATTATTTCTTTACATCTTCTTTCTTTCTTTTTGTCATGTTTCTGTTTGGGGCCACAACTTGCGTGTCCTTTTTGTATTTCCAAGGAAATTCTGCTGGCAGATGTCACGCTTACTCCCAAAACTTTTACTGCATGCTGCAAAAAAAAAGTGCAAAAGGTAATATGAAATTATAGCAAAATACAAATACCATTACTTCTCTCGCTAATAAGGGCAGCAATGGTCCATCATTATCGCGTTCTGTTTCACAGTTTTCAATCGCGGATCCAACAAGTCGCTTACATTGGATGCAAAACAATTTCCGCATTTAAACTAAGAATAAATAAACACTCGTAAAATATGACAGAATGATATGTGTCAACACTGGACATTCGCACCAACATGAACATGCATTCGCAATTATATATATATATATATATATATATGTATATATATTTATATAAATAATAGACTTTTTATTGGTTTAGCGACCTTTTATTGAATTTTGATGTTTTATTCTACGACGTTTCGACTTTTATTATTATTCAGTCTTTTTCAAGTAACGTTTTTTTTTTGGGTTTCAAAAACACGCATTCTGTGCAACATGTGTTATCGTGGACATTCGAGACCTTTTTTTAAGGACCGACCCGCACTGGTTCGAATATTGTAAGTGTCTTACACTTACAATATGTAAGTGTGGCGAGTGTCAGCTTGACAAGTATTTCATTGTCAAACTGACACGAGTCGATGTCGCTCTGCTGAAACTATGGGTGACAGTAAAACGAGTTTTTGACAAGGTCATTGACAAAATTTTAGAAATGTCTACCTTTGTTATGCATTTCCTTGGCGACACGTTATGATTCTACTATGAAAATTATCGAAGAATTATCAGTAGTAATATAAAAAATGCTATAAAAATTATCGATAATTTTTGGAAAGTTTGACCGAATTAAAGTTAAGTTGAAAAGGAGCACGAGCGCGTATTGCAAGAGTATCCTTTTCAGTTTAACTTGCATGAGTTCAAATTGATTAAGAATTATCGATTCATTTTTATTGGACGAAATTTTATTTAACGGAAAATTTTATGAATCAATTAAATCGTGTAGTTTTTGTCGTAATGACAATTAACAATAACTGATATAGAGTTACTAATGGGGAATTATTGATTTATCAATAATTTTACAAAACTGTTCATTTTATAAGTGCTGTCACATTTCAAGCAATGCCGCGATTCGGAAACACTTCAGGTGCTGAAATTAACCAGGAAAGGATCAAAAACTTTTATATGGAAACAATTTCAAGAATTTTGTACTCAAAGAAATTACGTGCTGGAGAAAACGACTTCTGTATAAAACTTCTGTATATAAGAAATTAACTGTATTTTGAAAGACTGAGACAACAATATTCGCAAAAAAATCGATCATTTTACAAAGAAACTGTTGTAGAGATAATGTGGAATATTACGGCCAAATTCGTCCAAGAAAAATACCGGGTGGCCCAAAATGACCGAAGGGGTTTGAGTTCATTATAACTTCTTATTTAAGACATAATTATTAATTTTTTTTTTTAATACAGAATATTAATGGAGAATATTTTGAATTTAATTATGAAAAATTATATCTCGCAAGTGGTCGCCATTTTCTGCTTCGCATATTCGTGCTCTTTCCAAAACATTTTCCATTACCTTTCGCAAAACTTCAGGTGTTATGTTGTTGATTTCGTCGCGTATATTATTTTTTAATTGCTGTATTGTTCGAGGCTTATTAATATAGACTTTTCCATTCAAACAACCCCAAAGGAAACAGTCTGGAGCGGTTAAATCCGGTGAACACGAAGGCCAATTAAAATCGCTTGTACGGGAAATAATTCGTTCACCAAAGATGTCGCGTAAAAGAGCCATTGTGTCCCTCGCAGTGTGCGCTGTGGCTCCATCCTGTTGGAATCATACTTGCGGATGGTTTTCCATGGCTGGCCTTAAAAAATTTTCCAACATTGTCCGATATCTAACACCAGTGATGGAAACGGCGACACCGGGTTCATTTTCAAAAAAAATATGGACCAATTATCCTTTCCGACGAAACACCGTACCAAACGGTACACTTAAGTGGCTGTAATTCTCGCTGTTGAACTACTCTTGGATTTCCGTAGCCCATATCCTGCGGTTTTGCCTATTAATGAACCCATTTAATTGGAAATTGGCTTCGTCGCTCATAATTAAATTATGAATAAAATCATGATTTTCTTCTGCTTTTTGGCGAAAATAAATTGCATAATCAAGTCGTTGCTGGTAATCTGTCGGTTTCAATTGTTGGACAAGCTCAATTTTGTATGGAAACATTCTTATTGTATGCAAAATTCTCTGCAGCGACCCTCTTGAGAGGCCAAGTTGTGTCGAACGTCTCCTGGTTGATGTTTCTCCATCTTCCCGAATACTCTCCTGTACTCGTTCAATATTGTCATCCGTGTGCACCGTTCGTCGTCTGCCGGCACCAGGAAGGTTCCTTACTGCCCCTTGATCTCGAAAATTTTCAACCAGACGGTTTATTGTTGACTCTGAGGGTCCAACCCGCACATTAAAATAACGACGATATGCACGATATGCAAAACAATGGATCGTTGATTTGAGAAATAAAGTTCAACGATTTTGGCACGTTGTTCAATTTTGTACTGTTTCATTTTAAATTCCCTAAGTCTTCTTTACAAAATACTGAAAACAAAAAAAAAATATATAATAAAGAAGTTATAAGGAATTAAAACCCCTTCGGTCATTTTGGGCCACCCTGTATAATCAAAATTTTAGCGTTACAGTGGATCCTCTCAATGACGTAAGATTTAAATCTGCAAGAGAAACGCTATACGAAAATTATTGCAAACGACACCGGATAAACGAAAAACAAGTTCAAGCGCATTTGCTTATGAAGAATTTCTGAAAATTGTACAATTGTTTAATAAAAATACTCCAGGCGGTCTCCAAAAAACAATTTTTCCAAATTATACTTATCAATTAGCGCTTCGAGGGGGCGAAGCTCTTAATTGTTTACTGGATTTCTTTCAAGAAGAAAAGTCTCACAACGTTACAAAAACAAACAGAATCGAATATAATCCGCTGTTTACTAAAACTTGGCAAGGATGAAGTAAAATGTCGTCAGACAGCAAACGGTTTTTATTTTGTTGTGTATCAATTATCTTGTTGGAGATTATACACAAAACTGTTGTTGACATGAGTAATGATTCCTAATGAACTGTCAAACTGTCTGAAAATGAATGCCAAAAAACTCTGACAAAGAGAAAAAAATGGCCGATACGACAGTTCAAAAATAGGGCACTCCTATTGAAAAACCCATTAGAAAGGCAAAGACTAGTACTAGTGAAAAGAGTGAATAAAAACTCTAGCTAGACAGATTTATATAGATATAATAAATGACAAAAGCAATTTAATAAATATTGTTAAAAATATATCAATTCAATTTGATAAACTTCAAGTATTAACTTGCTTGAGCGATGGTGTGAGTTCTGGCCAGTGTATTACTCCACACTACAATAAATATCATAAAGAATTTATTAATACATTTATTTATCGTCTATTGACATGATACAAGATATTACCGCATTTATTTTGCAAAAACGAGGCTTGTACATTAATAACTAAATAAACAGGGATAAATTTTGAAAGCTCGTAAATTAGAATGACAATGTGATCCAGGTGTATTGGCTACTCTCCGTTTGTTTTATTGGAACCAGTGAAACCTTGCTTATGCAACCATATTACATCACGTATGTGTATATGAATTTATTTCTGTTAATATATTATAGTATTTTTATATAAGCGCGCATACATGCAAACAAATGTTGCAAATTTATCGATGTAAATAACGTTAAGCAAAACAGGTGCTCTATCCGAATGGTTGTATTACAGTATTTACTAATAAAGATCGTCATAAATGTCGGCTTTCCAGATGCTAAAAATGTTATCCTATCAATTTGAACTAGCTACAGATAAGCCAGTGACGTACTTCCTATAAAATAGTCGAAACAATGGGTATAAAATGAAATCGTTATTATCTACCTAGATTCATAAAGTCACAAATGTCACAAAGACCGAAATTTTACAGCGTTTAGAAACATGCCTGGAACAAAGTTATTTTCAATTTAAAAAGAAATTATATATACAAGTAGAAGGTCTAACAATGGGAAATCCGCTAGGCCCCTTATTAGCCGAAATATTCATAAATAATTTAGAAATTAAAATAAATATATATTCTTTGTTTGATAAATTGATAATTGTGTCTCTTGGTTTAGGTATGTTAACGACATATTAATTTGCTTTAATGGTTCAGATAGACAATTAAAACCTTTGCATAATTATATCAACACTATTCACCTCAAAATAACATTTAGAAATATATAAGAGCATTAACTTAAGCTTAAGCATAACACACAAAACTAATAAACACAAGTTTGGTATATAGATTAATTCATGTACCCATGAGTAAAAGTAATTTCGACCTTGAACTAAATAGAATATACACAATAGCATTAAACAATGGTTACTCTATAAATATTGTCAATAACATCCTAAATAGCCAACAAAAATCTTAAACCCTTTCCTTAGGTTATCCAAAATTAAAATACAAGATAATTAATTCCTATAATTCAATCACTTACTTAGGAAAAATTTCGGAAAAAATTGGTACTTTCATTAAAAAACTTAATAACGAAAATATATCATTTAAAACAGACAATACTATACAGAACACTATTAAAAACAACAAAGATAAAATAGACAAAGTATCAAACTCTGGTGTATATAAGTTAACATGCGAAGATTGTAATAAGGTATACATAGGAGAAACGGGGAGGACATTCAAAATTAGGATGAAAGAACACGAGAGAAGTCATAAAGAAAAGAAAACAGATTCAACTTTCGGCAAGTCATTGTATAGATATCAATCATAGATTTAATATAGATATCAAAATTTTACACATTCAAGAAAAAAGTAAAAAACTTAACCTGTCGTCCCCAGGATAGCACTCTGCCGGCTAACTCAGTAAAGTAATGTAGAGTGTCGCGTGTTCCAATAGGTCGCTAGATGTAGGTAAAGACGCCACCGTTTTCAACCTGCAGAAAAAAACCCTAGAAAACGGAAGCAGGCGGGACCCTGGTAGCTTCAAAATCAACCAGAGAGTCAGCCCCCCCCATTACTTGTTTCAGATTGTTACGAGTCTTTGCTTCTCTCGACACGTGTAGGAAGGGGTTTAAACAAACTCAAGTTGTCAGCAATAACAAAGTTTATTAACAAGTAGGTTCCAAAATATCAAAAGGTTCAGTTAAAAGATGTCGTAGGACACAAATAAACAAAAGTATAAAGATAGAACAAAGATTGCCAAAATTTCTATTACTAAGCAGATAACATCCAAGCAATAAGATATTATAATAAATTAATATAATGATACAAATCTTATAAAGTGCAATATATTAATATCTGAAGTTATATGAAATGATGTAAATACCAGAATTAATAGGATGATTCTAAAATTATATTATCAGTGATTATAAGTTATTAAAGAAAAATTACCAAGTCTAGGTAGTATTATTCGAAGTGAAAATCAAAAGCAACATATATAGCTTCAAGCTACAAAGAGTTAGTTAGCTGTGCAACTAAATTTATGAGTAACATGAAATACAAACTAAATTCGCAAAGGCATAATTAAGCCTTAGTCCAAAAAAAAAAGTTATAAATCCAAATTCTCCCAGTAAGATTCCCTTAATCACCCTAGTATCGCTCAAGGCGCAATATAGAGTTTTCATAAATACAAGTACACTTGTCAAGATATCAACACCCTGTATACACAGGTGATAAAATTGTGAACATACTAATAAATGCTGTATAGATTAATTACCTATGAGTAAAAGTAATTTTGACCTCCAACTAAACAGGATATACACAATAGCATTCGAACCTACATCCATTGGTTTGCCGGACCACGCTTTTACCATAAAGCTATTAAGTTACTGAAGTTCGAATCGTCGGGTAGTCTTAAAATGCATTAAGAAACAGATATTAATATTGTGCCCGTAGTTGGCAAATTTTGTAGCAATGAATTATTGTTTCATCAGTTTTTCCAAACTAATTTGCCTAGAATGTAATCGAAAAGTTTGCCTGACATGTATTCGAAATAATTAATAATAAGCACTTACTTCTGTTAATAAAGCTTAACATTTTATTTATTTGAGTTTTTAATACTCAAGTTCTCCTAGATCTGTTGTTTCTAATTAACGTTGATATTTCAGTGTTTCGGGTTAAGGGTTCAAATTAATTAAAAGAAATACACCTACGTAAGAAGTTTCTTAATTAAAAAGTAGCGTAACGTGATAAAGAAATAATAAAACTCACAAGTAATACTAGAGGGTAATGTAAATTCATCATAAATCAAACAAATTGTTTTAAATTGAAAGATAAATGAAATACGAAAAAGAAAAACAAAATAATAGCACATTAGACGTGGTTAGAGTTGGTTATTAGTACGTCAGTTTTATTACGCCTTTGATACATGCGTGCGTGGATTATGAATATAAACTATATACAAACATCCATTAGCAGGGCAATATCTGCCAGTCGGCTGTAATAATGGCAATAGTAATTTATGACGATTTATTCTGTCACAACGTGCCTATAAATCCATTTGACTAGTTTTAAATTGGCGTCATCGATCGTAAATTTTCCACCGGGATGCTGTTGTAAGTTTCAGATTCGTGCGCCAACGTCTAATCAGTATATGGGGAATTTATGTAATGGAATGCATGTATATAAATAACAGGTTAATGTCTTCGCTTTCGTTAGTGTGTTTTAATGAAACGGCGTCGTATGACATTATGATGTATATGGAGAAGTCGCCAACAATGTATTTACACCGAAAAAGACGGTGTCGTGCTATATTTTTGAATAAATTTAATTAGGTGGGAGTTTTAGCTGCGCGCGTGTAATAAGTTTTCTTTAATCAACGTATCATATTCGCTAAATTTAAAATTAGTAGTAAAACAATTTAAACATTAAAATATACATAATAGTAAATAAATAAGGGGTCCCGTGCGCAAAATCCAAATTTCCTTATGGGGCTTAGTTTTTCAATTCAATATTATTTGAGTTGTTACGTCACATGTGAGTAACGCAGCCATTTTTACTTGGTTATTACTAGAGAACGGACACGCTTACCACATGACGCAAAGCCCAGTGCAGTACTGGCGAAAGGCTGTATTTCTAAAATATTTAATTTTATTTATATAATTGGAAAACGAACGGGTGGTGATCTATAAAATTACGAAATACATATTTATTTGTTGAAAGGTTGTATTTATAAAGTTTTTAATTTTATTTATATAATTGAAAAACATACGGATGGTGATCTATCTATCTAAAATTACGAAATACATATTTATTAATTAATTTTATTTATATAATCGGAAAACAAACGGTTGGTGATCTATAAAATTACGAAATACATATGTATTTGTTGAAAAGTTGTATTTTTTAAGTTCTTAATTTTATTTCTATAATTGGAACATTTTCATTTGTTCATTTTGTCGTTCAAGTTGAGTAAAGGAGTATTAATATTGACTAGCAATAGTTTCTCAAGGTTTTCTTCTGTCAATTTTGTTCTCTTTGAATTAAGTACATCCTTATAAATAGAAAACGTCCTTTCTACATCGCAACTGGTTATAGGTGCATACTGGAAATATTCTTTTATTTCTTCATATTTAGCCGATAGATTTTGTGGAATTGTCTCCATACATAATTGCTGCAATGTAATTAAATCTGGATTTCTATTAAGAATTGCTTCAAACTTTTGCCGAATGCCACATCCGAAGTCACTTGGAATACTTTTCAAATTACTAACAGCCCCATCTAATGTGGTTAATCCGTCATTTAATTTGAGATTTCGATTTTCAAAATAAGTGATTACTTTTGGCAATTTTCCAAAGTGTTCGTGAAGAAAGAACAACTGATTTCTTAAATTTGGGATTTGTGTGAGCTCCTTGCACTCACCAATACTTCTAGCATCCTCCTTTAGCAGTGTTACGAAATGTTTTAGACTATCGAAATTCTCAGCATAATAACTAGTAGCTTCCAGCCATGTTCCCCATCTAGTTATTACTGGAGTGGGAGGCAGTGACAGAGATGGAAATTTTTCCCGGAAAAGAGCTACTCTCAATGGTGCCTTTCTGAAAACTTTTTTAAAAGCAATACAAGTCTATCAACTTCCGGAAAAGTGTCTCTGATATATTCACAGATTCTGTGGAGAGCATGTGCTACACAAGTAATATGCAGCATATTAGGATATGTTTTCTTCAATAGTCTGCCTGTTTTTAACATATACGCAGCACTATCACTGACAAATAAAAGTATTTTTTCTTTGTAAGTGGCGTCCGAATGAAGCAGTTTTTGCATATTCTCCTTAATGGTTTCAGCAACTGTTTCCGCATCAACTCTATTTATAACACTTGTTGCTATTACATATGAGTTATAGGGAATAGTTGGATGTAGTACACCAGCTACAACATTTACCACACAGCGTCCTAACATATTCACCGTTTCGTCGGCGCTTATCCATATGTATTGATTTAAAAGATGGCTTCTAATGCATTCTACTGTTCTCGTATAGCTCTTAGAAACATAATATTTGCGTAAAGTTGATTCATCAGGAACATTTCGACCAGTATATTTTTTCAGAAATGTCTTCAAAATTGGATTGTTCAATTTAAATTATGGAATATTAGCTGCCATAAAAGTTTCACAGAGTTCTTCGTTAAAATTATCAGATTTCAACGGGTTCATTTTTTTTCGTGCTTTAACGATCCTACGTGACGTTTTACGGTTGATTTATTGCAATTTTTCAATAACGTTTCACACACTTCACAATAAATTTCGGAATCACTGGCAATGCACATACAATCAGTATGGCCCTCAATCCAACTCGCCATTGTTTCAAGATGCCATTCTCGACGTTCTTCCATTGTCTGAAAAAGTAAGAATATTCTAGATCCAAATAAACGATATTAAATAACGAAATTTTATGCACACTTACGTGAAAATAATTGGAAGATGTTGCTTAAATGAAAAGAAAAGGAATGTACGTGCTATTTCTCTTACGAAATACGATAAACTTATTTATTTTATCTACGTACACGACACCACTGAAAACACTATATTCTCCGAATACAATAGCTGGGTTGTTCATTGTTATCGCTGCGAGACCAGGTGACTGAGTAAGTCAAACAAATACTTCATTGAATTAGGGCGGGATGTACTGAGCGACGTTATACACAATTCCAATTGCCGATTGCGTTTTATGGAAATTGCATCCGTTCTCTAGTTATTACGTAACTGGTCGTCTTACACATTGTTTGACCATGTCCCCCCACTAATAAATAAGGTGCTACCGTTCGCGCCCACGCGCGGTCCTGGCGTAATGAAGATGTTCGGAAAAAGTCAAGATCGGTAGTCCTAACGCACAATTTAAAAGGGAGACTCTATTTATTTTGTATGCCCTTATTCAGTCGAGACGGTCGTGGATAGACTAAACAGATAGTAGATAGCGCCACCTAGTTTTACGTACGTAGGTTCTAGACTGAAAACTAAGGAAAGTGTTGAGCGTTCTTAGGCGCATGCGCTTACAGACTACTAAATTTAAACAAAACGACGAACTAAACTAAGCAGAATGGGGTGCCTAAATTCAAAATAAGAAAACGCAAATGGTTAATTCAGATATTGACTATCAAAATAAAATAACGAGATTAAAAAAACGAATTCACGTAGTATCGTGCGTTCCAAAAAAACTGCCTTTAGTGAGCCATGATTTCTAAGTAACATCAAAAAGCATTTCGTAACTTTACTAATATGAATTTCTTATCTTCCTGTCGTGAATAAATATAATTCCGTGTTATCGTTAGATGACACTAATGACATTAACATTTGACAATTCAGAACGGTGCGGCATACCAAGTTGCGACATACCTAAAAATTTCATGTCCAACTTTGAGGCTTTTTTTTGAACTTACGGTAATACAATTATAAATGAAAATGAACATTAAAATAACAATATAATTAAAAAAATTTGCATAAAATTTGTTTCGGCAAAATGCGCCAAAATTATAATTAAACTGAATCAAACAGCAAAATGCACCAAAATATGACAAACTAAATATTCAAGCAATATAAAATCAACTTATCACTAGGACCAAAAATCTAGTTGTACCTCAGATCTGTAGCGAAACCTTACAATGAAATTACACACAGTATATTACCTAAGCATTAGTAAAATGGTATCGAGAAAACTAAGGAATTTAACAAAAATTACAATTTATTTAAATCTTTTAACACGCTTGTGGTTTGCTTATGGGTAGCAAATTACTTAATTAAATGAAATCAACTAAATTAACCATTTATTTAAATACAAAATTATTTTAAAATTAAATTTTATAACGATTTATGAACGATAATTAATTTTAAAATCGTATAATATCAAATAAAGGCTGCCGTTAATAATGGCAAAATACAAAAATTTAAGTTTCACCAAAAGAGATAAGCCTTGAACAATACCCCATCCTGTACACGTGCGAGGGAGATGGAGAGACCCACAACTAGTACGTATTTTCTTATGACACCAGATGTTCGGTCAGCGATGTTGGATTGTGTTTTTCTGTCTCCGTTGGTTACTCGGTTCTGTCTTCCTCGTAGCAAAATATATTTAACCCGTTTAGCAAACAAAGGGCGAAGAAAGCCTATGTCCAATTACGTCTAATTGCATTGCAGGAAGGCGCCTAAAATTCACTAACCATTGTAAGCCTTCCAGAAATTTTCATACACACTCCTTTTGAATCCGCTAAGCGAAAATTTACCATAAAAAAAGAGTCTAGAGTGACTATTATCTTGCTTTACTGAGCACCTCTTTACTCTTGCACGTCTCACAGCAGGCTCTCTTGTCCAATCGAAAATCCTCATCAAACCGTAATACGGAATTACCAGTATGGATTTTCTATTTTCTATTAACATAATCGACAATTACTTAATTGGGCCATTTCGATTGCCCAATCGATTGACAAGTGAGCTCTATCGTCATTTTTTGGAAAATGAACTGAACAATATGTTAGAAAATGTCCCATTGAACATTAATTCTAAGAATGTACTACATGCAAGACAGTGCGCCAGTTGACTTTTCTCGTAGAGCAAGGGAATTTTTGCAAAGAAGATTTGGAAACTGTTGCCAGCTCGTAGTCCCGACCTTAATCCCTCGATTTTTCATTTTGGGGGTTTATGAGAACAGAAGCGCATGCCGTAGAAATAAATAGCGAAGAGCAATTATGGAACAGAATTATCGAGTCTGCTAACAGATTCCGTAATAATCCAGGCATTTATCATGGAGTGATATAGAGTCTATTAATACATTCCGTAATAATCCAGGCATATATAAAAGAATGCGTTAATCATTAACACAAAGATTGGAAAAGTGTTTCCAAGAACAAAGCCATCAATTTGAACACCTTTAGAGTTAGATACATTAAACATATTTTTTAGTTGGTGTTTTTTTCGTTATGTTATGTTGAACTTTTTTGGTATTTTATGGTCTTCTATCGCGTGATACTATTCATTGTAGTTTTTTCAATGTCACCTTGTAAAGTACCATAAAGTCACCATAAAGTTCTTTTGTACAAATTGAATCTGATGCCAATTTGTACATATGGTATACAGTTACGGGGCCGTGCCAAAGAGAGCAATATTCAGATAATCCAGCATTTTCAAAACAAAGTACTGACAAGTATTGAAATGTTATATGAAAAGTTATATTTCTGATGAAGCTCAGGTTGGAGCGAAACGATCGTTGCAGTGTCAATTAAAAAGTGAAATTCATTAAAATTTGTTTGATTTTATCCTGATAATAGTATTGAAAATGCTTCAGAAACAGAGACTTCCTTAAGGATCTAGAAGTAAACACTGCTAGCCAGACAATCGCCAAGTTTACCAAGTGTCATAAGAAACGACTCTTAGGCCATGTTATCGTTGAGGTCATTAAACTTCCAGACAACACTAATCAGATAAGAAAACAGAAGAAGACGAATAAACCCTTTGAGTTGGTGACGTGAGTGAAAAGCAAAGTATTGTTATTTACGCGATAAAATTAGTCTAGTTTCGTTATCTAATATCTGATTCTGGTTGTAATATCTTAGTATTATTTAACTTAAAACGAAATTGCTTATTGATCACATTAATCAACTGATAAAAATGTAACACTAGTAAAACTTCATTGGAGTTTTATTATAATAAAAGTCTCAATACGGTTACTGTTAAGAACAGTGCTATTTGCAAGAGAGTTTATAGAAATTATTAGAAGTAATGCATGAAGAAACAATGCATTCACTGACTGCCTGTTATACATTTCAGGCTGGATAGTAATACCGTTTCTGTCAATAGAACTCGATATCGCTGTAAATGTTAGCAACTTGGACAATATGTAGTTTCAGCAAATCCGAGCTATTTATCACATCGACTATAAAATAATTTACTTACTGGTGGAGGTGTTTGATGAACTGATTATTTCCAGAAATGCAGAAGTTAATTATTCTCTTCCCTCATGCGATTTAACGCCCTGGACTTCATTCTGTGAGGTTGTTGATAAGTCATTGCTTTACGCCAACAAACTGACAACATTAAAAGACTTGCAGGTCAACATCGATTGGTAACATTCGACCAAATTTATTTGAAAAAGTAATCGAAAACTGGATTTAAAGGATTAATTTCTGTAAGAACACCCGTAGACGACATATGAATGATGTTATGTTCTATTAATATTATTATTATTTGGACTTTCTGTTGATGCTATTTCCATTGATTTAGGAACTTTAGCAACTTCCATTGATTTAGGATTTAGGAACAGAGTAGTCGTGAGAAGGGCTTATTGCCAAACTGCTTCCTACTCGCGAAGGTGTCTGAAGATGGTTGAGATAAAAAAAGCTGTAGTTCTTTCGCACAAAGTATGGGAGCTTCTATTTATTATATATGCCCTTAGTCAGTGGAGGCGGGTGTGGGTGATTAAAATAAATGTTAAAAGGTAACGCCACTCAGTTTTGCTTACGGAAGCTCAGACTAAAAACTGAGAAAAGAGATTGCGCTATCTTCGGCAAATGCATATACAAACTACTCAAACTCACGCTATTTTTATATACTTACTAAATAACTACGTACTAACTCCAAAATTGCTGCCCATGATATCTGAAAAGAAAATTGCTACGAGGAGTGCCAAAGCAAAGAAAAAAACTTCCGAACAAATAATTTGTATATTCACGATCAAAGGAAAATAAATGATTATAATATAATTAAGTAAATGGATGTATTATATTTAAGCATTGACTAAAATCAAATAAAGAAATATTAATCGATTGAATTCTGCACCCTATATAAGTATACCGACTGTATATTAAAGTAAAAACAAATTATATAATTCTATACAAAATCCAAAACTAGATATCGCAAAAAGGTGAACACACTACGGTAAACATAATATTTCAAAAGTTGAGCGTAATAATAATACTGTTAATAGAAAATGGACAATAATTACTTAAGTTAATTACATAGTTTATTTCCGGAAATTTTTTGATAAAGGTACTATTAGAGATAATTTCATAATAATTTTATAAACAGAAATAGCGATAGTCAAAATATCCTACTCACACATACAAATGATTTAAATTCTAAATTCAAAATTATGATTACAAAAATGTATCGTCATTTATCGACACCTGCATGTATGCAAAAGAAGAACATCTGTGGTCACGCACGACACAGCAAAAACAACTTTGACCGCAGAAGAAATTACTATAAAATATATTGATATCCGAATATGCCACAAAATTTAGATTTTAATTTCTAAAATACGAAAGAATAATTTAGCCTTAAATGTAAGTAAGAAAAATACTTTAATTCACAAGAATGAATTTTTTTAAGTTATGCTATACAAGATATATTGAATTTTAAATGAGTTGGGCTCTAAGCCGCTATGCAAATTGATTAATATGGTATTAAAACCCTGCGTAACGCGCGTAGCTTAAAATATCGTGGTTAGGCGCGTGGGAGACAAGTGTCGTCCACTTTTAAAATGCTGTAATTTAAAAAATATACATATCAAAATAAGTTAGAACAATAATTGCATAGCTATAGGTCTGCTGAATCATTATTTAATTATAAAGTTTACAACTAAAACATTTTTTAATTAAAAACTTACGTAAAAATGAAAACATATAGAAAAATCAGTTTTTTAAGCATGGAACACAAATATCTTTTAGATGGTCAACACAAGCCCACTTATGGCACATTACACACCATCGCCGTGTTGTTCGGTCACGTGTTCCTCCACATTCCTAACATCTTCCACGTGATGATGTCCTAGGTGTCTCCTGGAGTTCAGGTTCTGGAGCATTTATCAGTAGCTTTGCGCGTCTACAAATTTCTCCTGGGATAGCCTCAGTTGTAGAACGGCGTGCAATTTGGGATTTTATAAGCTCCCAGCTAAGTTTCTGTATAAAATCAACTCTTCTGATCCTTTTAGCTGTAGCTGAAGAATGAAAATGATAAATACATAATGAATTTATGGCGGCTATGTTCAAAATGTCGTAAAAAAGCACTATCGGCCATCTTCTAGTGTTGCGAGCGGTATTGTTTTTTTCACAAAGCTGATCCACGAGATCCACTCCCACTTTCGTCATATTATAAAAGGTTACCATCTCCGGCTTTCGTTTTTCAGCGGACGAAGTATCTATTGTATCATCAAAATGCATGCTGGATAATAACAACACCACTTTTGATGGCTTAGTACAATACGACACTATTGTGCAGTTATTTTGGAAACCAAATATGGATGTCTGTGGCTTTCTTTCTTTATTTGGTAACAACTCTATTGGTATTTCTGTTCTATTTTTGCGTATTGTTCCCACATACGTTAATTTTTTTCTTCTGCAGCTGATTTACTAAGGATAGACTAGTAAACCAGTTTTCATCTGTGATGTTTCTATTAGTATTTTTTACCGTTTCTATTATGCGCAAAACAATATCTTCTGCTGAATTGCTTACGTGGTAGGACCCATCAGGCTGTGTTCCAACATACGGTTCCAGATTCACGGTATAGGCTGTTTTGCTATCAACTAGTGCAATAAAACCTTCAAGCCATACCTGGCCGGTTTGTTATAATATAATAATAATATATAATAACTTTGAAGTGATTTCTCATGCTCCCTAATCACCTGACCTGGCTCCTAGTGACTTTTGGCTGTTTCCAACAATGAAAAACACTGTCCGTGGCCGCACATTCACCAGCCGTGCTGCTATTGCTTCAGCGATTTTCCAGTGGTCGAAACAGACTCCTAAAGAAGCCTTCGCCGCGGTCATGGAATCATGGCGTCGAGGTTGTGAAAAATGTGTACGTCCGCAGGGAGATTACGTCGAGAAGTAACACCAGTTTCATAGTTTTCGGGTGAGTAGTTAGAAAAAAAATCGGAGGCCTTAGAACTTGAATGCACCTCGTATATATAAAATTATATAACACGAAATTTAAATTACACAAAAACTTAAATAATACGAATTACTTGATATCCTGTCCCTGTCCGTCGAAGGTGGTAATTAATTCCTCAGGTCAATCGCTGTTCGGAGAATTAGACGACCATAAATTGACCTTGAAGTATAGGATGCAGTGCTCGTGAACTCTTCAACAGGAAGCTATTTTTTTCCGTTTACGAAGACGAAATGGAACGCCACGCAAAAGCCAAGGTTGAATTATATTTTCCTCAAACCTACGTAATTCGCAAATGGCAAATTGTCCGTTCCAAAAATTAGAATTCACCCTTTGACATGATCCGTTTATGAACGAAGAATTAACTAAAGGTTAAAAGTGCGTAAATTAACTTCCATTAAGGCCCAGTTTTTCAATCGGAGGTAAACCGACAGTTAAAAGAAAACTGGAAGATAATTGCAGAAATGCGTCTTTCAATCGGTGGTAACCGCCACATCTGTTGGTTAACTAGTAGTTTTGCTTACCGCCAAACCATCTTCCGGTAAACTCAGAGAACAGTTTGTAAACAACTGTAACAGCTGGTTAAATTCCTGAATTGATAGGTTATGTTTATGTTTTAAATGTGTAATGAGAGTGTCTTCACGTCTTTAGTATTCTAACATGGATTTATACAACGTAAATGCATTTAGCAGTGATGAAGAAGTTCGCCGACCGAAAATAATTAGACATCGGCCAAACCATTTCGAAGAATGGGACGAAGAAGATTTTTTTTCACGATTTCGTCTCACAAAACGAACTGTAGAAAATATAGTAATGTAAATTGAAGATACTACACCTATATCCTATCCTACACAAAGGTGATTATAACGTACCACAAACCACACCAATATTTGAGGTTAGCTTGTAGCACAGCGCGACCGCTTGACCAGACACTTTACAGCTAACGGCGACAGCAGCGGTCACTTTCCATAAAACTATGAACAGTATGTTTAATGCCTCTCGCACAGGTTAGCCAACCGTACATAGCAAGGGAGAAGCTACCAGTTAACTTACTGACGGTTACATAAAGATTGAAATACACTTGCGAAGATTAACTGTAAGTTAACCAACAGTTGGAGGTAAACTTAACCTTCAGATTTACCTCCGATTGAAAAACTTGACCTAAGAAGATGTACACTCGTAATTTTTTAAACAACTTTACACTACCAAAGTCTGTCTACTAATCTTGAATCTCACCCGCGTATAGGCGGAAGGGGTGATATAGTTACCAAAGTTAACCTCTGCGGAACAAGTATCCGAATTAACGTATTTTATATAAGATACCGGGACTCGTCAATAAATAATGAAGACTCTTAATCGGTATTAAAAAGGGAAATTAAAGCCTAACAAAACTCACCATTGATTTAAACGACTAATATGTGGCTTCCCTCGTCGCTCTGAATGAAAAACATACTTTATAATGGGAAGAACGACAGTCAAGAAAATCAGTCTGGTATCAGATTATAAAGTGAAATCGCATCAGGAATACTAAATCAATGCCTATATGGAGAAAGCAGGAAGAACAATTTTGTAAAACTAACTATAACTGTATTATTAATAATTAAATTATTAAATACTTTAATAATATTACGTCAATAAATGCAAAATCTGTTGATAATAAATTAATTTTAATTATTCCCGTTAACTATTTATAGCGATGCGTTGAAAATTATAATATTGGACAAATTTGACTGTCAATGATATTCACTGAAGTTTGGAACTATATTCTTCATGATGTATACTGCGCTTAATTAGCAGTAACTGTTTATGTATACAAATAAAACGGACCGCATTAATATTTAATTCATTATCTGTCCGATAAACCAGATATAGTCTCCTTTCGGCTCTGGTAATCCAAATTATTATCTCATCAAGTTTTATCTATAAATTTTACATTATGGTTACATGCAAATATACGTATATGCATGTATGAACAACATATACGGTAACTAATTAGATAAATATATGAGTATTATACCAACATTAATGAGTAACGTGAATGTAGAACTATTTAACATCCTAATTAAATTTTTGCACTTATAGCAGACAGCGGGATTTAGAAATAAATTTAAAATTTAGTCACGAAAAAGTTATTTTAATTTAAGATTATGTAATGAAATAATTCACTTTAACTTAAACTGTTCAAATATTAACTACATTTACACTCCTTCTTCTTTACAAACAAAGTCTAGACAATTACAAGGAAATTTATTTCTTTTGGTATCTTTGGTAAAATATAATATCTCTTGTACATATTTACACACATTTCACCCATGGATTAAATTCATTAAACAATTGTATAACTTTTTGCGCTGCTATTATTACAACGGATACTAGATCAACAACTTCCTGACAGATTTGCGCCTATTAATTATTTTGTAACTTTGCACAAATATAGAACACGTAATATAGAGCAGACGATTTCGCGTAGGTGTATTAGGCATATATTATTAAAGAAAACACACAAGGGACGACCCACATCATTCCGTATACACTAGCTGTTATCATGTCTTTAGTATAGATCTACATAATTTAAAATATTTTTTTTAGAACAATCATGCTGCAATCCAAGTTAATGGTAAATTGTGGTCGAACTCATGGCTGTTGTTGTAATATAATTTTATTACATATCACTTAATGTCTAATGTTTAGCTAGAGAGTGACAGTGGCAAACTTTACTTTTAAATTGTTGTCGTTCGACTGACTGATTCAATTAATTAACGAAGTAACAGTAACTTTGGTGGCGATTAATCTGTTAATAATAAAATAAAAAATTTATAATATGTTTTACCGTCAATTGCATTTTCGCGAAGTAATGTGAAGGAAATAAATGCTTTCTACATATACGACGACGATAACACCGGTCTACAGTGATTTTGATGTTTGAAAGCTGTTTGCTAATTTGTATATTCCAAAAAACGCCATATTTTTGCTCTATCACGTAAATTTTTTTTATAGCGCTCTATATCTTAAAAGTGTTAATTTATTAATATACATACCTATGACAAGAATATGTTTGTTCCATGTTAGGCATGATTTTTAAATTAATTGATTTTTATGAAATTAAATGTGATTTGGCAACACTGGTTAATATTAGATTTCCCAGCAAAGCAACAGAGTCGGCGCAGAAGCGTCAATACAACATTGAAATCTGCTTATGTGCAGTTTGGTTGTGTTAGTCGTCGTGCTACTGTGTCCGCGCGCTTGTTGTCTTCGTTGTTGCGTATTTTAAGTGTTATAGAACGTATAAATATGGAAAGAAGACATTGTGTGAACAATCCGAATAACTTTTGTTATATCTGTGGTAGTTATGTCGTAGTAAAGCACAGGCAAACTATAACTTCGTTTGTGAAAAATGTATACCACGCTTATTTTGGTGTAAAAATTGTCGGCCAAAACAAGTCCTGGGCTCCTCATACTGTTTGTTCCGTTTGCGTTGAAGCATTAAGAAACTGGCAAAAAGGTAGGAAGAAATGTTTAAGCTTTGGTGTTCCTATGGTATGGCGAGAGCCTAGAAATCACAGTGATGATTGTTATTTTTGTTCGTGTAATGTTCAAGGATTCAACAGAAAAAATGAGAAACAAATTGTGTATCCCAATCTTGACTCTGCTATTCGACCAGTTCGACCAGAGCGAACTAAATTATTTAATTAGAGATTTACACCTTCCAAAGGATGCATCCGAATTGTTAGCCTCCCGACTTCGTGAGAAACATTTACTGGCACCTGACGTCACATCAAGCTTTTACCGGGATTGCGAAAAAGAGTTATGTCAATATTTTACTCAAGACGGACCGCTAGTGTGTTGCAACAATATTCCTGACTTAATTTAAAAATTAGGAAATGTGGCGTATGTAAAAGAAGAAAGGCGCCTGTTTATTGATTATTGACTCAAGTACGCGTAGTTTAAAAGGCGTTTTATTGCACAATGGTAACGAGCTGGCCTCGGTTCCCGTTGCCCGTTCGGTACATTTAATGGAAACTTATGAAAATTTTGAACTTCTTTTAAAGAAAATAAACTACCAAGAACATCAGTGGATGCTTTGTGGTGACCTTAAAGTGCTGTGCATGCTACTAGGACAACAAGGAGGTTATACAAAATTTCCATGCTTTATTTGTGAGTGGGATAGTCGAGCAAGGGATGGACATTGGACTCAAATAGAATGGCCCTCTAGAACAAGCCTTACACCTGGTAGCAAAAATGTATTAAGAGATAGCTTGGTTCACCCCAAAAAAGTTTTACTGCCTCCTTTCCATATCAAACTTGGCTTGATGAAGCAGTTTGTTAAAGCCCTAGACAAAAATGGACAGTGTTTTAAATATTTGTGCGAGACATTTCCAGCCTTATCCGATGCCAAGTTAAAAGAAGGTATTTCTGTTGGGCCGCAGATAAGAACATTATGCAAAGACAAGGATTTTCAAAACACAATGACCAATGTTGAGAAAAACGCCTGGGTTTCATTTAAAGAAGTAATTGATAAGTTTCTTGGGAACTCTAAGGACGAAAACTACGAAAATATTGTTCAAAATATATTACATCACTTTCATCGTCTAGGTTGTAATATGAGTTTGAAAGTGCATTTCCTGTTTTCACACTTGAACTATTTTCCTGAAAATCTTGGAGCAGTTAGCGAAGAACAGGGAGAGAGGTTTCACCAAGACATAAGGAAATGGAACGGCGATACCAAGGCAGATGGAGCATAACGATGATGGCGGACTACTGCTGGATGTTAAAACGGGATATGCCCTTAAAAACATACAACCGAATGTCCGGACAACGCAGCTTTCTGGCAAAAAGACAAAGATTTCACTGAAAAAAGACTGAGTAAAGTATTTTTTTACACTTTTTTAACTTGTATTCCACCTTTTTACTCAATAAACAAATAAATTTGTTTAGAAATATCGTTTTTTTTCATTTAATATTTGCAGAAAAACCTTACGTGATTCAAATAAATGTATATAATTTTTGAAATCAGCCTACCAAAATTATATAAAATCAGTTTTCAAAATAAAAAATCTGTCAAAAAGTTTAATTTTGTAGACCTGTGTTATTATTCGAATTCTGTACTGAAAAAAAAACTAAAAAATGTATGCGTAAGTTATTGAAACTGAACGAAATTCAATGCCCACTTACGTCGAAATCATTGAGAGAAGTAGATTCAATCGAACGATATTAAACAGGATCTATCACAAAAATTACGATGTAATTAACAGTTAAAACTATGAAAACAAGAAACTAACTCACAGCACTTTATTTATCTTACAAAATATAATTTAAATAGACTAAATTATTAAAACTCGACACTCTTCTATCTACGCCCATGAAAACAGAAATTTAACTGTAAATATTCAAGAAAAAACGTCGCAATTCTCGATGAAAACAGATGTGCGTGATAGCCAGGTCAATAGTGCATTCAATAACTGCATGATGTACGTAGACTATTTATATCGTCCGTCGTAATGACGACGTTATTTCAACCCGATGTGTCCGGTCTCTGACTATTACCAAAATATTGTTTGGATTCTGAAACTGTAATAAAGTAAACAATAATGCATAAATGCGTCGAAAGTTAGTCAGCATTAAACTTTCGAAATGTACATGGTATCTCAATTAAATAAATGGTGGGCTCTAAACTTTATAACAAGTTTAATGATTTTGTTTGTGCTAGCTTATCAGGTTTCTAAGATTATATGATAACAGAAAGGTATTCATTAGTATAAAAGAGATTTTTAAATAAACATAAACAAGTAAAAACACTTTAATAGGAAAATTGCGTAAAATAAGACGAACAATAATAATAAAGGGATTCAGCGTCGTTTAAAGAGAACGTGTTGTTGTTACAAGTTTCCTTGTTTATTTACACTTTTCGTTATATATTCGGGAATGTAATTTGCTTTATTCATCAATACTATGATTCCTATGTAAACAGTTGTTTCGAAAGAACAAGTACTGTGATAACAGAAAATATACTCCAAACTATATTATTCAATCAAACTACACAGATGATACTTAGTTCTTCTATTCTATTATTCTGATACATATGATACTTAGTTTTCAATTCTTGAACAGTCTTTGGAATTTTTGAAGGAAGTTGCAGCTTCTACATTCCCAATATTTGTGAACCACTTTTTTACTCGCAAAACTAACATGCAGATACATTTCGGGAGTTGCGGATTGGAACGAATTCGTGCTTCATACAAACAATAAAACTGGATATCGTGTGTATATGCGAATGCCCAGGGAAAAGACTTTTCAGAGATGCACGATATAAATATTGGAATGAAATATTTGGAAAAAGAGCCAACAAAATATGTATATATTTCTAGTTTAATATAAAATTTTTCCCCGAAATAGATAAAAGTTTTTATGAGAGTCTCTCATTGTCTATATTTCATTCTCACAAAGGATATTTACTAGAAAAAGTAGCGCATAAAACTCATATTTATATGATAGGGTACCATTAAATGTTATATGAATCGTATACTAAAGGTAAATATAATATTAATGAGAATTTCAAAAAAGTTGTAGCGCAGATATATGCTCTATATTAAGTATTTTATATTCTCTTTTACATAAAAAATTGGTATAGGATTGTTTAAGCCTTTACTTGATGAAATTCCATTATAACTATAATCGGGACAAAATAAAACAAATTTTAATGAATTTCACTATTTTTAACTTCATAAATTAACGATCGTTTAATTCACACACGAACTTCATCAGACATATAACTGACTTATGAACATAACATTTCTTTACATAAATATACCGTAAGAAACACATGTTTTGATTAATTGAAGGGATTACTTAATGTCTATATATACATGTGTCCCGTATCGTTATGTTCAGATTTTAGGAGTGTAAAGAAGACTTAATTTCAAGTAACAAAAACGCAAAACTTGTATATCCATTTTTATTTGTTTCAATGTTACAAATCTATGATGTGATTGTCAGATCATGAAAGAAAATGTAATCCTAAAGTCAATACAAACTAATTTTATTTAAAAAAAAGTTATACGATTCAATAACAGGCCTGTGATTGTTAACGTCGCATTATAAAATGTTATCCTAAAATAAAGAAACACTTGTCGTAGTGCATATAGTAATTTCTTGGAGATATACTAAAATGAGTACTGGAAATTGATTTAAGATAAAGAAGGTTCTTACTCATTTCGTAAGTGCTGAACCATGAATATCATGCAATAAACAAATGTTCAGATGATTGTTAACGTTGCATTTTTTAATAAAGGATTACATTACGTTTCAGTTCATACAACAGCTTATTAGTGAGTGGACACGTTTTCTTTATTCAAAATGCCTTACCGATTTTGTTCTCAAGAGTATGCGGACATGCATTTTGTGTATGGCTACTGTAACGGCAGTGCATGTCAAGCGGTTATTGAATACCGACATCAGTTTCTCGATAGGCGCATTCCTCATCATAGAACGTTTCTGGGAGTACACAGTTTCGGGAGTGCGGACTGCATGATTATCTTTTCGACCGAGGAATCAATTTGCCAGCAGACTTAGAGGAAGAAGCAGTAGCCATTGTTACAAGGGATCCTGCTCTCAGTGTACGTTGAATCGCTCTACAACTCGGAGTGTCACGAACGAAAGTTTGGCGAATTTTAAAACGTGAGGGCTTATATCCATATCACTATCGCAGGGGACACGGTTTGCTTGAGGTAGACAACTCTGCTCGTCTAGTTTATTCTACCTGGATATTAAGACAGTCATGGCTTCATTTTAATTTCTGCAGAACAGTCCTGTGGATGGATGAATCTACGTTCACGAGAAGTGGTTTTACAAATCTGAGAAACCTGCACAGGTGGTCATCAGAAAATCCCAAAGCTATACGCCCATCTAAATTTCAACATGAATTTTTTATTAACGTTTGGGCGGCCCTAATCGATGACATGTCAATCAACATGTCATCGATTAGGGAAGAACGACAGGACCAATGGTCCTGTCGTTCTTCCTGAGAAGTTAAATGCGGACAAATATCTTCAATTTTTTATTGACGAGCTGCCAGGTCTTTTAGAGTATGTGACACTGAATGTTCGACGAGACATATGGTTTCGCATGGATGGGGCACCACCACATTTCGGAATTGCTGTCCGAAATTGGGTTAACGTCAATTATCCAAGATGGATTGGCCGAGGTGGTCCTGTTGCATGGCCACCCAGGTCACCCGATCTTAATCCCCTTGACTTTTTTTTTATGGTGGTACATGAAAAATTCAGTCTACGCGCAATTTTCTAACGCAAGAGAAGAGTTTTATCGTATTCACCTGACTGCCGAGTAAATCCGACAAAATAAGTAGAAAATTCGGATAAGTACTTCTTCTGTTGGCTTACGGGCACAAGCCTGCATTCAGCAAGGCGGTGGACATTTCGAAAATATTATCAATCGACCTTTTTTAATTAAAATCCGTTTTTATTGACTTTAGGATTACATTATTTTTCAGAATCTGAAAATCACATTCATATATCTGTAACTTTGAAACAAATAAAAATGGATATACAAGTTTTCCGTTTATGTAACTTAAAATGAAGTCTACTTTACACTCCTACAATTTTAGCATATCGACACTGGCACCTTGTATATTGAACTACGGTTTATACAATACAGTTCATAAAGTGATAAAACTAAGAGTCTACATTATGTTAAAGAGAGATAGAGCAGCACTTTGGAAAAGTACAATATATGGCAGTCTGAATGGTCGGATAAATAAATTAAGTAACGGCGAATTATTGATTTCTAATTGAGTATATTATCGGGTTTCTTTAACTTATTAATTTCAATCGACTCTAATAAATTAAGCTTTTTGGCTTTATTCTCTATGTGTAATATTTTAAATTATTTGTTAAAGTTATGGTTTGCTAAATTAATATGAGACGCATATGAAGAGTCACTAAAGGAAGGAATATGTTCCTTAATGTGTTTTTCAAACGATCTGCCTGTCTGTCCAATATACGTCATGGGGCAATTACTGCAAGTTAACTTATTGGCTCCTGACTTTTTATTGTTATTTGTTAAATCCTTGTTGGGTTTTATAAATTTTGATAAATTTTTGCTAGTTCTATTCCCTGTATTAACGTCCAATTTACATAAATATTTACTAACTTTTAAGCTTGAAGAACCTGAAAATGTAATCATTTTTAATTTTTGGTTATTATTATTATTATTTAATATTGGGTATACTTTTGATATGGCTTTTGTAAAAATTTTTATATTAGTTAAAATGTTATCTATTCATACATTTATATCCATTGTCAATTGCTAATTGTTTAATTAAATTTAAATTTTGTTCGAAATCTTTTTGGTTCAACGGAATATTGATTAATTTCTATATTGTATATTTGTATCTGTGACGAAAAGAAGAATTTTGTCAGTCGGCAGAATATTTGGAGCTAAAAGTCATCAATTCTTCATTAACAGAGCGAACAATTTCTACGCTATTGGTTTTCTCTAACTCTTTCGTAGTGATTAAAAAAGATTTTGGTAAATATGTTGGTTAAGGGGTAAAGCCAAAAGCTATTCTTAGGTTTAATGTAAGTATTTTGCAGGTTTCAAATAGATTGATAATTACAACTGACGAATTAATTTTTATTTGACGAAAATTGCAGTTGGCGAGCCAAATAAAGTTCAAAATTTCTGACTCACCTTACATAATAAAACATATAAACAAAAAAATGAGAAAATGTCGCCGCTCGATTGGATTGAACTCGAATCATGTAGTCCACAGCCAAACGCGATAACCACTAGACCGCGCACAATTTAATTCCCGAAAATTATTAATAGCTCAGTTTCTAGTCTTCTTCTTCTTTGTCCTACTCCTTATGCCTTTTCAGGCGTCGGATTGGGACTTCCTGTCCTCCTCTACCCATTTCTTCCATTCCTTTCCATCTTCTGCCATCATTCTCATTTTTTCCATCGGCTACCCTTTTTTCCATCCTATTTCCTCTATTTAGTTTATCCATTTTATTCGTAGTCTCCCTCGTTGCCCTTTCCTTATTTTTCTCACCTCATTATTCTTTTTGTAATTCTTTCTTGCTTCATTCTTACTATATGTCCATACCATTTCAGCTGTTTCTTTCTTAGTCTTCCAAATATTAATGTTTGTTTTGTCATTTCTATTATCTCCTCGTTTTTACACTGCCCCATATCGTTTTCCCTGACACTTTTCTTAAGTGTTTCATCTCTATTGCCTCTATTTTGGACTCGTGTTTTCATCGTATTACCCAACTCTCCCATACATAAGTTATTATTGGTACTGTTATTTTATTGCGTACTATTCTTTTAATTTCCATATCTGTATTTTTATGGCCCAATATGGTTTTGTTTATTGAGTAATACAGTCTTGTTACTTTGTTGCCTCTATTTGTTATTTCTGCGTGGGTTTTCCCGTCCTCCGATATCATTTTGCCTAGATATTCGTATGTTATTACCCTTTCCAATATTTTTTCCTCACATTTAATTTCCTTGTTGTTTTGATAATTTTTATTTTCATTAATTATCATTACTTTCGTCTTACTCACGTTAATCTCCATTCTACTTCTTCAGATTTCGCTCTTCATATATTTACCAATTTCTGCATTTTATTTTTGGAGTTTGCCAACAGTCATCTGCATACAGCAGGCTACTCATTCTGACCGGTTGCAAATTCCTATACCCTATTATTGTTTCTAATTGCTTTCCTTTTTGCTTTATTCTTTTAATTATTTTATCCATAGCCAGTATGAATAGCAATGGACTTAGACTATCCCTTTGTTTTATTCCCTTGTGCATTATAAATTCTTCGGATTCTTTTCCTCCAATCTGTACCTTACATCTTACTGTTTCATATATGCTTTTTATTATTTTTATTAGCTCTATGGGTATTTCTCTTTCCTTCAGGAATTTCCATATTTCCTCTCTATCTACCGTATCAAATGCCGCCTTCAAATCTATGAAAGTCAAATATAATTTATCAGAGTAATTGAAACATACCCCACCAGTTTTGTATAATACAAAGGTATTTTTAATAATATAAAATATTATTAAAAATCTGGTGTGAAGAACACAAATACAGGTTCACTATTAATATTTTTTTTTTGTGAACGTGTCCGAACATATCCCTCCCCAGAGACGTAGATACGTATTTCGCCTTTCTACATGCTCGTCGGTACGCCCTTGCTGGAGAAAGGATATTCTCAGACACATTCACAAAAAAGAACCGCATCACACATCACCGAAATTATTCAGACCGGCCGTAGAATTAAATTCAGTGCTGCCTGTTGTCAGACAGCCGAATAGTGAACCTGTATTTGTGTCCTTCACACCAGATTTTTAATAATATTTTATATTATTAAAAATACCTTTGTCAAATATAATTCTTCCCTTTCCTCTATCTTCCTTTCCATCAGTCTTCTCAGTATATATATATATTATCGCTCGTTTGTCTACCTGGTATAAAAGCAGCTTGTTCTTCTTCCAATAATGTCTCCTCATACATTCTTAATCTCTTTTCTATTATTCTAGTATATACCTTAAAGCACGTTTGGGCTAAAGATGTTGGTCTATAGTTTTCACGCTCCGTCTTCTCTCCTTCTTTTGTATATAGGTATTATCAGGTTGTTTTCCCACTCCCTAGGAATGCATTGTTTTTCCCATGCCTCCTTACGTATTTCCCACAGTCATTCCTTTCCTTCTCTGCCCATCCATTTTATCATTTCCGAAGTTATTTCATCTTCTCCGCTTGCTTCTCCCGTTCTTATTTTGTTTATTGCTTCCTCAACCTCCACTCTTGTTATTTCTTGCATTTTTTCTTCTTCGTCCTGCCTTTCTGTGTTGCGCCCTGCCTTGGCTTATCACTTGTATGCTTCTTTGTATAGTATTGTACATACCTCCAGTATATCTTCTATTTATCAGTTTATTTAGCTGTATTTTATCGCTTTTATTTCCTTTCTTTTCGTTCCTTTTAAGGTTTTAATTTTTGTCAAAAATTTTCTGTTATCTGTTCTTTGTTCTGTATTTATTTCTTCTCCAAACTTTTTCCAACTTTCTGCTGTTGCATTTTCACTATCTTTTTTGCTCTACTTCTTTTTCTATAATATTCCTCCGTATCTTCTTGTTTTTTGGATTGTAAATATCTTTTCCATACTAACTTCTTTTCTTTTAACTGTCTTTTCACCTAATAAGGTATTTAAAAATATTTTCATTTTACAAAAATAAGTAAGTACATATTAAAAAGGGTAAAACAGCAGTTTAGCGCCAAAAGATAGGTAAAACGTAGGCATTTTTCCAGTTTCAGTATTTGGTTAAACATGTGTTCGTTCTTTTATTCTGGCTGATTAATACTTACTTTTTTGCTTATGTATGGGATAAATTGCTACTATCGTACAATGATTTTTTTTTGCTTTTAGCAGAAATATGGTTTGATTAAGGTTTCAGATTTCAGTGTAATTGGAAAAAAAATAAGAATAAATAAAAAGAGGAATTGCTTTGATGAGAAACTCCGTGTGTTCAGTAAAAACATTTTTTTTCGTAAATGTCTGAACACAATGAGTATAAAAAAATTATTAACATAATGTACATTAAATCTTTTACCTACACTTACATAATTACAATAAAAAAATTATACAATAATTACCTACTTAGATATTCTGCGATTATCACAATATCTGGTGGTTACTTGAGACCCAGACGTCAAACAATTTCTGAAGACCTGAAAAAAATTGTAATCTCATGAATTTATATGGTAATCATTATTATATAATTTTATTTGATTTACATTTGATTCACAATATTCACTATATTATACAATTTATAAGTATAATAAAATTATATCTAAGACATCACACACACATAACTAAACTTAACATACCACAGTTCATTATGTTGCATATTATTCACGAATATATATATTGAAAATTACTCATCTTCAAGATCAGAACCTGAATCTAATGAAAATTTTGAGGATGACCCAGTATTTACAGTAAAAGTCAAATTTTCTAATACATTTTCAACAATATAATTTAAATCATATATCTTGTTTTCTTCTGTTATAACGTGACGAATTCTATTTTTCCATGCGTCAGCATCAACCATGTCTAATCCTTCTAATAATAAATTTCTTACTTCGTCTAATTTAAATGTCTTATTATTGGCCGCAACATAATGCTTGACTTGAGGCTATACAAATTCAATGGGGCTAAGATTACAGTGATATGGAGGTAAACGTAAAATTGTACGGCAACTTTCTCTAGCTATTTCATCGAGCACTTATGAAACTGGATGTCAGAATGTGTAATTTCTTACAAGCTCAAACAATTCAATCTTTAGCATAGAATAATCAGCTAAAATTCCTTTTGTTAAAAGCCATTCAATGAATGAGTGCCTGCTTTTTCCATGATGAAGTAGGTGACTTTTCTGTTTTAGTAGAATGTTAGGTCGCATTATCCGTTACTATAACACTATTGGGCTTAAGAGAAGGTAATATATTTTGCATCCATGCGTTGAACACCTCACTATTCGTATCTTTGTGGTAATCTGCAGTTTTCTTGGATTCAAATAATAACAAACCCCCATTCATAAAACCAGTTTCGCTGCCAATGTGAAGCACAATTAGTCGCTTTCCTTTACCAGTGGATCTTTTAAACCAGTAGAAAGACCTTCAACAAATGCTTGCTTTGGATTGAGTGCCGTTGTATCTTTCCATATTTTTTCTTTTGTGTAACGTGCATTCACTCATGCTTCATCTAAATAATGGATTTTCTCCCTTCTGCACGAAACTTTCTTATACTTGTCAAATAACGACGTCTCCATAAGATAATATCATTTGGTTCAATTAATATGTTATTTCGTGTGCGTTTTTCCCACTGGAATCTTAGTTTCTTTAGGATTCTCCAAAGTGATGTTCGTATTAAAGGAGGTAAACTGGCATCCCGTTTAATAGCTTCACATATTTTTGTGCGAGTTGGCAACTCATTTTTAAAGAAAAGTGAATCCACTAATCGTATTATTTGATACTTCATCTAATTTATTGTAAGCATATCCGCAACTTCGTTTTCTTAAAGAAGGATATCTAACTCCAGACATTTAAATTTCCTTAACAATGTCAAACATAGTATTCCTACCAATCCCTACTTCCCTTGAAGCTTGACGAACAGCAGCTGTTTTGGACATATTAGCTTTGTTCTTAAAATACACATTATAAGCCATCTGCCTCTCTCCACAAGTTACATATTTTCCTCTAAGGTTTTTTTATTGACGTGGTAATGCTCTAAAACGATTGCGATTAAATAAATGAGATAAATTAATGAGTGATAAAATATTTTTAGAAAATGAGGTTTTCACTTTATAATCTCTATAAAGAACCATCTTTAACAAAAGTTAATAATAACTAGCACAATAAACAACTAGTAAAACACGCAATTGACTAGCACTGACAAATACCGGTCAGTACCGACAGCAAAACGCTATTTTGACAGAACTAAATAAACATAATTTTGCCTGCATAAAAGCGACCTCTATTTTAGACAATCACAAGCTCTTATTTTAATCCTAGAATGCATGACCTAAATTTTTTACTCTTTTACATATAGTGAGTCTTTGAGACTCACATACATTAAGTACGAGAAAATAGGATTTAGCTGCCTTTTCTTGGTGTGTTTCTTTATTATTCATTAGTAGTTAGTAGTTTTGGTTTAGAAAAACAGTTCTGTAGCATTAAATACAATTTAATAACTCAAAAAATGAAAATACAAAATACCATTTGATATCCATATGGATATTCTAAAATAATGAAATACCCTTAGTTTACATTATTATAATTGTTCCAAATAATAAGAATTTTTAATGGCAGCTACTACATATCATAACACTATGCTCCTTACACACATTGTTCTTACATTTATTACAAATCTGTTTGCTCATTCTTCCTAATCTTGATGGACAGATATTGCAACGCCTTTTCTTCGTAGGTGGCTCCTCTTGTTGCTTTACTGGAATTTCAACGAAGATCTTTATTGCTTCGACTGTTCTTTTATGTAAAAACGGATTTTGAGATCTTCTAGTCATATAGGGTAATATCAGAGCTTCGGAAAGGTTTTTTATAAAAATCCTACGGCGATGTTTTTTTTGTGCTTCAAAATCTGGATGCTCAGTTATATAAAGAAAAAATGCATTTACTGCACCGATATCTAACATGTTTGAAAATACGGCAAATGGCCACCGCCGTGTTTGCCTTTTGCACGTATAATTGGTAACCATTTAATCCATATGATCTACACCCCCTTTGGTTTTATTGTAAAATTCGATGATTTCGGGTTTTTTCTTTATACTATCTTCATTCACAGCGCTGTCATGGTGCATTGTACTAAGCAATATAACTGATTTATTTTTTTGGGCACATAACTAACAAGGGTTAAGTTTTCACTGAATCCAATCAACGAAGAGGATATCTGACGATCTTTCGAAGCTTTGAACTCTATGGGAATCTCCTTTTTATCTTTACGAAGTGTTCCTACTGCGGTGATACCGACTTTTAGCAAATCTATAGCGGTAAATTAGTTATCGCAGGTTAAATTTCGAGAACTATTCTTTATACTAGTTATAAGAGTAGTCACTACAGTTTCTCCAAGACGTCGTTGGACTTCTGCTCCAGGTTGCTTTCCAATATATATAATACCATCAATAGCGTACCCAGTTTCACTTTCACAAAGCCAGAAAAACTTTATGCCGTATTTACATGGCTTACTGGGCATATATTGCATAAAACTACAACGTCCACGAAATCCCAGTATTTGTTCATCAATAGTCACATTCGCCTTTGGTATCTTAACAGTTTTACATTGTTTGATAAATAAGTCCCAAATATATCTTATTGGTGCAAGTTTATCTGTTCCCAAACGAGCGGCACGCAAATCTAATAAACCGTCTTATGTTGTCAAAGCGATTTACTGTCATTGTAGCTCTGTACATCGGATGTGAACATTTATTCAAAAACAATTCCCTTATCGGACTATCCCATTGTTTATCGACTCCTGCTAACAGCAACAATCCCAGAAATGCGTTCATCTCATCAACTTCCATATTTTTCCACTCTTTACCTTTGTCAGAATATTGCCGCTTTGCTTCCTTGTTAGTACAAGCAACAACTTCTTCTAGGATTTCTCGGGTAAGAAAAACATTCCAAGCATCAATAAATGATATTATCCTGTTGCGTTGCTTTGGACCAGGAGTAAAACGAATAATGTTGTGACATGAAATTTTTGTCTGAGCTGGAGCATCGATTTTCCACTCGTACCCATTCTTTCCTTTCATACCCTGAGAATTCTGATTTTCAATGATTTCTTCTAAATCTTGATCATCTGATTCTAGAGCTTCATCTTCACTGGCTGATAAAATATCTTCCTCCATATTTTCAATAACCTCGTTCCTGTTTGGATGAACACAATCCTCGGCTTCCTCTTCTGAATCGCAGTCGAAGCTAGACACATCTGAATCAGATTCATTTGCCCATTGCAGGACCGTACTTTCAAAATCAGCGTCGCCATACCTCACTGATCTTTTACTGCTGCCGGAAGCCATATGAATATCTAACTTTTTACTAAAAAGGAAATGCAACGTTGCGATATTATTTTCTAAATATGAAAAATAGAATCTTATCTTCTATTCAGAAGCTATTCATAATCTCTATACAATTAGATTACGAATAAAAGAGCATAAATGAAGGACAAAAGAAGTTACCGCTACAACTGACTAATCACTACTGCACCACGACACGCGGAAGGGGGGAAGTTGCAGCTTCAAGTAGGATCGGTCCACTTTTACTGAAACAGCGGCTGTGGGGGGAGTAGGGAAGTAGTTTTCAATATAAACTATTTATGAATATGTGGAACTGTATTTATGTTGTTTGACGGGATTTATTCAAGCAGGGTCTATGTAGCAACGACCGAGTCTCTGAAACTCACTTGATGTTTATGTGCAGTAGTAACACAAAAAAAAGGTGTATGTGTAACCACTTGTGACCCCCCTGTTTGAAAATATTGTTAAAGTACTTATAAAGGGGTGATAGAGGCATTTCTGAACGGAAAACATGGTACACAGAGCCGTTTGCAAAATACAGGCAGTCAAAACACGCACCGAGTCCGAAAGACTCACTTTATGCATTCTAGGGTTAAGCCCTATCTTTCCCAATGGTTTATTCCTATTTGGAATGCCGTATAGTCTACTGTTTTATTTATGTGTTATAGTTTCATTTTATTAGGTGATCGTAAAAAAAATGTTGTATGTATTACAAGCAAAAAGAGAAATTATTGCTCTCGAGTAACTGTTACTCTCAAGCAATAATGTATCACTTTTCGCTCTGAACACATAATTAACAATTTTGTTATGCCAAGCAGAGTATACTAGCGTATGCACGAACGCGCTCACCCTGATAACTTAAACATATTTATTTAACAATGCTGTTTTATTGAACATTATATAAATTGCAATTCTCATTTCCTTCTTGATTATTCTTCTATAACTGTATGATTGTTGATCAATAAACTGCAAGCTGACTGACTACTGGGGATATTACTCTATTACTACTGGAGAAATTACAGTTCTATTTGGAGCAGATTTATTTAATTTCTTTCAGTATAGTTTTTAGTGTGAAATGTTATCTTTATGTATTTGAAAAAAATGATTTTTGATGCTGAATTCTCAACGCCATATAACTTGTTTTAAATTTTTGTTTATCATTCGAATACAGTCTATATTTATCGGTATACCAACTACGCTTGTTTTTCCAAAATAAATGTATAACATAAGACTTTTACGAGGGAGCGGAATCCGGGAACGAACCGGAAAGAAATGCAAAGGTTATCACAAAACGTTAACGTGTCAGGTAGATAAGTGTCAGCGGAATGGACAAACAAAGGACTTTCGAAAGTGGTGAACAAAAAAGACGAAAGAATAAGATAAGTTTTATCTTCGGCGTTACAGGTCCCATGTCGGTCACATCCGGCGGGAAGTCTCTCTTCTTCCATCCTCTATTTTCCATACCCACGGCGACCCCATATAATACTTTAAACCAACATCATCTGAATAATATTACCTAACTTACACTTTGGTAGACACTTTTATATAAAATACATATTATACATTCGACTCGATCCAACCTATAAAACTCGAATTCGGTCCGCATTAAAATCTAGACAAGTTATAGTAGTTTTGTGGAGAGCGGGGTTTTGTCGCTTATACGGGTCGATAATACTAAAAAGCACACGCTAACTTTTCAGGTAGACGCTGGTATATATAGAAATGCGGGTGTTTAAATCATATATTCTATCTCTTTTTATACAATCTTCCGCTTCTTTTTCAGCTTTCTTTTCGACGTTGCTCTTCCTTTTTTTCCCACTCTCTTTTCTATTATTTTTAAAGGACTTCCAAGCATGTGTAATCTTAGCAATAAAACTTCAATTATGTAATTTATAGCCGGGCCTGACGGGAGGGAGAACTTTAAAATAAAGGCTGTTTATCATTTGAATCGTAATTTTCTGGTGAATTATTGCGAGGTCAGGACGTGCGGGGTGTAGAAAATATTACGTGCTTCCGAGACAGAACACGAACTATAATAATTCAGAACGATTTAATTTGAATAGAAATCCCAAAAGTTATAATAAGCTCCCACTTGAGGGCCTTCTCTAATTAGTTATTATTTCGCAAAATCCTAATTACCTTTCTCTCGACAATTAAAAACGATTTTAATGTGTACTCTGATTAAGCGTAGACTTGCAGCAGAACATGCTAATTTCTTTCTGTGTAATTGTTAAACCCAGTGCAATATTACCTTGATTTAGGTAATGGATAAGGTGCGCAAGTTTGTATAAGGGATTAGGGTAAGTTTCGATTACTCCTTATATTGAATATTAAACTAATTAATTTCTTATATAAGTACAATATACTCCTACGCCTAGTTAGATCCCTACATCCAAATGCAAATAATAATAATAATAATAAAGCTATAGTAATAATTTCGTAATTTCGATGTCCAAAAGACAATAAGAACATTAAAGAACAAGCAAGTTCCCGGAAACAATAACATAAGAAACGAATTGCTGTAATACGGTCGAAAACATCTCTTAGAACAACTAACAAAATGTTTTAACCTCATAATTAAAAGTGCCTTTAGAATGGAAAACTGGCATCACCATCCAAATATTAAAAAAAAAACAATGAAAGCAACCCTAAAAACTAATAACAAAAGGATCACGCTGTTAATCACGGCACAGGAGCTACTAAAAAAGTTAGATTTGAAAAAGGTCAATTGCAATTAACCATTAATAAAGAACAACAGGAATTTCGCTCCAATAGATCTTCTACTGACACCATATTCGCTTCTTTGTTTTCTTCGAATTGGGTTGGACGTCATCACGTTCAAGCACTAGAGCAAACTGCTCTTTGAACTACCCTCAATAGATCTCTTAGTTCCACTCTGTTAATCATGTGTCTTGGATAGAAGCCACTGTCCACTCTTCCTAAACGTTTCTCTCTATAACACTTTAGTTCCTCACACGTGCATATTACATGAAGGCTAGTTTCCTACTATTTTTCACACCTCCTACACCAGGCCTCGCTAACCAAGCCCATGATGTACAGATGCTTCCTTAAGAAAAAATCATTTTTGTTACTACGAATTAGGTTGTCTGAAAACCTAGCGTTCGGCTCCCTTAGTAGTGTTTTAGTATGGAGTTGACCTTCCGTTAATCTCCATTTTTCTGTATGTTCTCTTTCTAACCATAACCAGATCTCCCTTTTAGCGGAATCCTTAGCAATTCCACATACAGATTCTGGTCTTATGAAGTTTCTACTACCTAGTACCTTCGTTAATTCGTCGGCTCATTGCCTTTAATTCCCTCATGTCCTAGCACCCATATTAGTGACTGAGTATTGTCTGGTGCCAGTCTATTGAGGACCTGTTACAATATTCCACCATTTCAGACCTGGTAGATGGATTCATAATGGCTTTAATAGCCGTCTGCCTATCAGTCATTATGTTGATTTTTTTGTTTGCGCGATCGATTTCCCGAATTTCCTCGGCGCAGACTGCGACTGCAAATAATTTAACCTGGAAAACTGTCGTATGTTTCCCAAAACTTAACGATATCTTCCTTCTGGGACATTCCGCATATGCCGGCACCTGCGCCCTGATTCGATTACGATCCATCTGTGTACCGCGTGTCGTTACCACAATCACTCGAGCGACTTTTTGTCTGTTCCCTGGTCGGTGTAAATATGTTCAGGTTAGCTGTAAAAATAATCTCAAGTGCCATACTGTCTGCCGGTATTTTAAATATCGGCTCTTCCAGTATAGTTCCTGTGATAACTTTATGGTCCCCTACAACCTTATTATAACACCATATGTCATTGGCCTTCAGCCTCAGGATCGTAGCCATGGCCTCCGCCTTGAGAAATAATTCCAACGGAAGGAGACCCATGATGACTTCCATGGAGGCGGTTCCAGTGCTGTTCATGACTTCCGTGATTCACAACAGGGCCTGTGGCTCGAGAGTCGTGAGGAGCCCTACCGACGATGTCATCTCCGTGTTCGTCCACCAGACAACTGCCCCATAGGTAATCGTTGGTCTTACTGCTGCTATGTAAAGCCAATGTACCACATTTAAGTTTAATCTGCAGGTCTAGCCAACAGTTCTTCTGCATCTCCAGAAGAGCTGCGTTGCCCTGTCTGCCATTATGACTATATGTCTGCTCCAATTCAGTTTAGCATCAAGTGCTATGCCTAGATACTTCACTTCATTCCTTAGTTTTGGCTCTTGTAAAAACAGCCTCACGCTGCTCAGATCATTTAATTTTCTCATGGTAGTAAAGGCTACCAACTTGATTTTTTGAGGATTGACAGTTAATCCCTCCTCAAGGCACCATCTTTCAACAATTCGCAGAGCATTTCGCATTATGCTCGCCATGGTCTCTGGGAATTGACCGTGAGTCAAAATGACAATGTTATCGGCGAACCCCTGCGTCCATATTCCTTGGTCATTTAATGTCCTGATGAGATTATCCACTACTAGACTCCATCGTAGTGGTGATAATACGCCACCTTGAGGACAGCCTTTTGTTATGCTCATGGAGATCGATTCATATTCTCTGTCCGTCAACTAGTTGAAAATCGAATCTAAAGCACCAGCCTTTATGCACCTTGTCGACTTACAAAAGGCATTTGATCGGGTGAAACTTCACGACGTAATAATAATACCTCAGTGGAATAATATATCAAAAGAGTTATTAACTATAGTAGAAAATTTGAACACAGATATGAAGAGCAAAATACAAACAAGGAATGGGTTATCTAAGGGAATTAAAAACAGCACTGGTATCCGATCTAAGTCCAATACTTTTCAATCTTATTATGAATAAACCCATAGATAGTCTGAAACACATGAATGGCTAAAAAATGAGGACAAATAATCTGACTATGTTGACAATGTAGTGCCAGTCGCAGATACTGACGACAACCTACAGAGACTTCTCTTCAATCGATTCACAAACACGGCTAAAAGATACAACATTCAAATATCCACAGAAAAGGCAAAACCAGTTAGTGGTCGCAAAAGAGCTTATGCGATTTAAATTAGAAATATCAAATAAAATTGTCGAACAAGTGATGTCTTGTATGTACTTGGAAGTAGAAATATCGGGTGAACGGAACAATTACAGAGAAGTCAGGTGACAGACCATGAAAGCAGCACTAGTGTCTGGATATCTAAGAGATGTCACCTGGAAAAATAAATACCTCGTAACAGACAGCAAAGTAAAACTATATAAAACTATTGTACGGCCAATAATAACGTATACAACTGAAACCAATGCCAACACAAGCAGAATTATACAACTGATGCGAACAACCGAAATGCGCACTTTAAGAACAATAGTGGGAAAAGCAGGGTAGAGTTACGAACGAAGCTTTAAGAGAAGACTGTGTAATCGGAGAACTCATTAGATTCGTCAGAGGAAGCACAAAAGCATGAGACGAGAATGGCTAGATGCTAGATGAGACCAGGTTGATAATAATAGTAAGAGACCAAAGAGCAGCATGAGAAAGAGTTCCTGGGAAACCGTTAATGAGATGGAAGGAAAGCAGAATCTCCACTTCCAATGAAACCTATGATGGATGCGTGAAGAAAAACAGGTTTCGACCCAAACAGATATTTTTTTGGCAATTTATTACTTGTGATGAAACATGGGTTATGAACCCGAATCTAAAAAACAGTCGAAAATATGAACCAAACTTGGAGAGCCAACTCTACAGAGGGCTAAAAGGGTTTTATAGGCGGGAAAGATGATGGTGTAAAACATTTTGCCGCCCTAATTGACGTTTTTTATTAGGATAGGAAACTTTCTAAATTGTATATTTTTAGGTATAAGTAATGTTTGTAATGTAAATTTAAAAACAATTAAAAATGAATAATTTCTCTTGGCCACTGATAAAATTGACAATATTGTAGTATTTTCGTGATACTAGTTTAAAATTTATGTGTAATAGTGAAAAAGTGTATCTCGACGGAAAATTTCGATATTGTACGAAATATTTTTTACAATTGTTCACAATTCATGTTGTAGAAAACGGCCATTACATACCTGTGGCTTTTTTGTTACCGAATAAACTTCGGTCTACATACGAAAGAATTTTTGTTATTCTTAAAGAAAAGTGTTGTAATGCTAATTTAATATGTGCTCTAAAAATTATTGTAGCTGATTATGAACTAGTTATTCACAAAGCAATTTCTGCGCAATGGCCCACCGCAAAGGTCACAGGATGTAGGTTTCATCTTGGACAAGCTTGGTACAGGAAAATACAGAGTTTAGGGTTGGCTAAAGAATACCAGGATGGAAAAAGTGAAGCTGGAGAATTGATGAGATATCTTTTTAGATTGTCTTTTTTAAAACCCGAGGAGGTTGGAGATTGCTTTACTTTGGATTTCGCCGAATTTCAGCCCGACCATATGCATCTAGCTGCTCTAGATTTAGCTGACTATTTAATAGATAATTATATTGGGGAAAATTCTTTTATTTCCACCAACAGTTTGGGCCGAAGCTGTTGTAACTACAGAAAATTCTACAAATGCATGCGAGTTCTTTCTATCTAGGTTTAATTCAAATTTCTATTCGATGCACCCTTCATTGTATTTATTTGTAAACATTTTGAACAATTTTCAAACAGATACTTATATTCGTATTCAAAGCATTAAGGAGCCAGTCAAATGTAACAACAAAATTGTTAGACCTAGATTAAATATGTTAACTTCTAAAATGTCAGAATATAACAACGGTTTTTTAAAACGTTTTGATTTTGTAAAATTTGCATCATATTTTCATAAAGTGTAAATATTAAATGTAAATATGTATAATTATTGTATGTTTAAATGGATTCTTTGTCAAATGTGAAATAAATATCTATTTTTATCTGGATTCGTACTTTTTCAAATATAAACTATCAAAGATTAAGTATAAATACATTCTTATATCTAGTCTTTGACACTGTATTTTGCAAATAAATGAGTATAGTGATTACATCAATTATTAAGAAGTCTGGTCCTTAATTCGTGGCACATTTCCAGGCACAAAACTAAACCCTTCGTTATAATTTCATATTGGTCTCCAAGTCATGTCTGCCCGATTTGAGGAATTACCTGCCTTTGCATAATATACATATACTGGGCAAGTCCCTAATTATCATTCACTTACATACGAAATATCAATGGGTCCGATGGACCCAAACGATAGTTCCCGGTAGAAAATTTATATTGAAACAAATAATAAATAAAAAAAACTAATAGCAACTAAAAATCAACAAATTACATCATAAGTAATAAAGTCATGTAATCACAAAATTCAAGCGCTAAATCTTTAAATAAACACAAAATAAAATCACTTTTGTCCATTGGGCTCATTCGGTAGACCAGAGGGTTAAATGATTGCTTTGTTTCTGTAGGATCGCGCGAATTACTCAACTTCCCCTCGTACATTACATAGCAATTTCTGCCACTACATTTAGTTTCTTTGAGTATAGTAGGAGTTACCGAAATAATATTGGCAGAACAATAAAATAAAAGAGTGAAACGTAAGGAATACAATGTTTCACTAAGAATCGACTGTGACGTGCCCACTAACAAGACTGTCATGATTTGTTTGGTTGTTTCCAATTTCATTTGTTACTCTTTTCAAATATTTCTTCTGATTTAATTAAGGCAAACTTTTCTTTCTTTCAATTCGTTTTTGTCTTTAGAAAATAAATAATTACTATTGTTAACTTTAAGAGTTCTGTAAATTTACTTTATAATAAGTTAAGTAAATAAATCCCATTACCTTTTGTGAGTAATTTATCAAAAGAAGTACGGAAAAATATTGAGTTAAGGACGCCAATTTATTTGAGTTCCCATGCCTTAATATATTTTATTTTCCAGGTAGACCACCGCCCACCGTGTCATGGTTCATAAACGATCGCTTGATCGAGGGCGAACTGGATTCAATCAATCACTACATGGTCAATAAGCTAACAGTCCGGCATCTGACCAGGCAGCAGTTAAACTCGACATTTAAATGCCAAGCCAGCAACACGAAACTTATGACCCCGGTGGAAAAGAGTGTTCGATTGGAACTACTGCGTAAGTATGCCCTTCTAGGTCCTGGAGCGTCGGGATTTCGATTTTTTTCCAACTAGACAAGCACCACAGCACGATCAATGTTTGTTTCAGTCAAACCACTGAGCGTCAAGATACTGAACAAGCCCATGGAAATGATCTCCGATCAGGATTACCTTATCAAGTGCGAAGTGACAGGCTCTAGGCCCCAAGCGAATATCACGTGGACGAGGGATAAAAGGGAATTTCGAAGAGGCAACGTAAGTTGTGCACGGATTTATAAACACAGAGTATTAAATAATATGATTGTCTAACAATGTACACTGCCACAAGAAATTAACGCACCATTAGGGAATCTTTCATAAAATTATAGTATATATATATATATATATATATATATATATATATATATATATATATACAGTGTGTTTCACTTTTCATGGGGACACCTAAATAACTTTTTTATGTTGAAAGCAATCAATATAAAATTTTGATCAGTTGTGTAGGCTCCGACAATGCACCTTTTTGAATGAATAGAGTTTCTATAAAGTCAATATCTAGCCAACTATAATTAAAGTAAAAAGTAGTGTTTCAAGTAATGTCATACTAGCGATTAAGATTAAGTTTTCGCACATCACTCAAGAACTCTTAATACCAAATTTCGCGGAAAAAATTTCATTTCTAAATTCTTCAACATTTTTATGCTATCAGTAGATAATAGTTTGTTATTGCAATAATAAGAGTGCCATGAAGCAAGAAAATAATTTGTCAGTTTAAATGTCAAACGTCAGTTTACTAAACAGTTTACATCAGTTGAAGCTATTGAACTTTGCTGAGCAACAGCCGATAGACATTTAAGTATTGCTCAAGAAGTAGGAATTATTCGCATTGTTGGTGATAATATACGTTCAACCAGAGAGGCTGCTAGAGAGTTTAACGCGAGACATCCTGAACATCCACACATGCGTCATCGAACTGTTGCATACTTGAATAACATTTTCAACACTACTGGAGATATCGCTAAACCACGTTAACGAGAATTGAACAATCGAGGACACCATTTCGATGCAATAATATTAGCAGCGTATCGTAATAATCCTCACGCAAGTTTACGAGATATGGTTAGACATTTAAATATCTCTTACTCCAAAATTTGAAGATGTCTTCGTCGTCAGAAATTGAAACCGTACAAGCCAAAATATTTACATACCCTTGAAGAAGGAGATCTCAATAGAAGAATGGAGTATTGTTTATGGGCTCAAGGCAATTTTCTAAATGACAGAGCATTAAAAAAAAATGTTCAGTATTGAAGCTACCTCCACTACTAATGGTGTTCTTTCGTCCCAGAATTGTAGATACTGTGCAACAGAAAATCCAAAGTTATAAATACACAAATAATTGGCCCGCTTTTCTTTTTTGATACGCTAAATGCAGAAAGGTTTTCAAATTTTTTAAAAACTGAATTAATTGATGTGCTTGTTAATTTACCACCGGATATGAGGTGAAATTTGTACTTCCAGCTAAATGGATCCCCAGTTCATAACGCAAGAATAGTCATGGTTAGACGAAAACTTTCCATTAAGATGGATAGGCCGTGATAGCCTTTAATATAGTGGACTGAGAGATCACCTGACATTACACCACTCGACTTTTTTCGTTGGAGGACTATTAAAAATGTTGTATATGCATCTAGATCTCAAAACATACAGGAACTGTGTCAGAAAATCCGACAAGAAGCCTGTCGAATAATTTCACCAGAAATATTACGACGTGTTGTACTGAATCACAAAAGGCGATTTGAAAAATATAGCCATGTCCAAGGTGATTTAGTTGAAAAAGTTCCTATTTAAAATATTGTTCGTTAAATTGTTGCTTTTGTTTTGTTTGTTCTTTAATGTTGAATAATATTTGTGAATTGTTTTTTTGATTCATGGCACTCTTATTATTGCAATAACAAACTATTATCTACTGACAGCATAAAAATGTAGAAAAATTTAAAAATGAAAAATTTTCCGGGAAATTTGGTATTAAGGGTTCTCGAGTGATTTGTAAACACTTTTCCTAATACTTTTTTGCCCTACCTTAATACCTAGTATTACATTACTTGAAACATTACTTCTTATTTTAATTATAGTTGGCTAGTTGTTGACTTTATAAAAACTCTATTCATACAAAAATGTGCATTGTCGGGGCCTACAGAACTGATAAAAGTTATGTATTGATTGCTTTCAAAATAAGAAAGTTATTCGGGTGTCCCCATGAATAGTGAAACACATTGTATATATAACTAGGTAGAGAATTATATTCGATTCTTTGATAAGGCTGGCCAAAAATTAAAATTTCTTTTTCTGCTGACTATGATCTGACACTTGTTTTTAATTGAAATTGGTAAGCTACTGCCAAATATGAAACCCATAACATCAAGTTTTCTTTCTACGGCACTTGTTTGCCGATTTCAAAATTCTTGAAAATCGTTAAGTAAATGCAGTAAATTCTTAATTGTTCCAACAATTGAAAAACATTCCAAATACATTTATCTCATTAGCATAATGTACACTTGTACCTGATAATATTTAAATACTTAGTGAATTAATTAACTAATATACAATTATATAGAAATGCAAGTCTATTAAGCTAATTTTGTTCACTAAGTGAACATATTCGGGATTAATGAGCTTTTGTTAGAAAGTATTGATGACATAGGACTAATTAAAGTAAACCAGGACGATAATAAAGTGTTAGTTACATGTTAGTTGTTAGGGAAGAAACTACATCATGTCTACTACTCGAAGATGTTCAAATAGCGCCAATTCGTTCTGCTACATTTGCGGCAGTTTCACCGTGTCCAACCAAAGGGAAAATATTACTGCTTTCGTTAAGAAAATATATTTGGCTTATTGTAACGAAAAACTTGCTGATCAGGATAAGTCATTGGGCTGCACATAATGTGTGTAAATCATGTGTGGAAAATTTGCGGCAATGGAGCAACGAAAAACTCCAGAAATTAGTTATTGGCGTTCCAATGAGATGGCGTGAACCAAAAAAACACGTAGATGATAGCTATTTTTGGTTTAGTTCAGACCTCCGGTTATAATAAGAAGAATAAGATAAAAATTGTATATACCCTAATATTCACCCCGCGATTCGACCAGTAGTCCGGTCAAATTAGACATAAAAATAGTGATCAAATAACAAAAGCTCCGACAGAGCTGAATATTGGTAGAGATCTTGAGTACGCCAGTAGAAATAAAGTGCCAAAAGTCCCCATCGATCCCATGTGTGCTAAAAAAAATTATTCAAGGTCAAAAGTCAAAGTTTTCGTTTTTTTTTATTTTTCTCGAAAACGGTAAGTTTTATCAAAAATATAATCTACACAAAAATTATAGATCATAAAATTATCTACAAAAATTGTCATTATACTTTTTCCACTCGAAGCTTTCTTAATTTTCATCCTCTGAAATACGAGGGATATTTCCAAAGTTCTGGGAATTTAGCTATAATTTTTTATTTCGTAAATTTTCATTAATAGACGTCCAAGTGTCTCCACTCTTTCAGTGTCTCCTCAATCTACTATTTATGGCACGTTTTACGTGAGTTAAATTCTCAAAACGAACTTAAACGTTTTAGTCAATTCTGGCAACAGATGAAAATCACTTGGTGCAAGACAGGGCGAATAAGGTGGATGCGATCGTAAATCGTCCAAAACATTCTTTCGTTTTTTTTGGTGTGTGCGGTCCTGCATTATTCTGTTTCAATAACGGACGCTTATGCAACTTCCCAGCACTTCTGATAAGTGCCTGCCGTAGTGGTCTGGACAATAAATTCGAATAGCATTTTGCGTTAATTACAGTACCTTTAGCCAGATAATCCATGAAAATAATCCCTTAGCAATCCCAGAATACTGTAAGTATTACCGTTCTAACAGACGGAACTACACGCGCCTTAAGTGGAGGCCCTTCTTCTGGTATACGCCATTCTTTTAATTGACTTTTGGTCTCAAGATTGAAATAAAGAATCCACGTTTCGTCAGTGGTCATTATCCGTTGCCAAAATTCATCGCCGTAACGTGTTAACAACTTTTGAAGTTTTCGACCAGTGTGAGACCTATTGAGTTTCTGTTCCGGTCCCAACAGCCTTGGCACCCAGCATGCTAAACAATTATGCAAGATCTCATGAACTTGTCGTATACCTATTCCTAGTCGTACACTAATTTCAGAGATAGTCATACGTCTGTATTCTTTCAGTATGTTCTCCGCGGCTGTAATGTATCTTTCATTTACTGACGTGCTGGGGTGACCACTGCGTAGATCGCCTTTAATTATGTTCTACCAATTTTAAAACGATCGATCCAGCGATATACAGTAGTTTTAGATTCTGTAAACTCACCAAACACTTGTACACGTTTAATAAATTCTGAAGAAGTTTTCGCACCCCTTTCCACAAATATAAAATTATTGCTCTTTGAGATTTAGCCGTGTCTTCCATGGTTACACAAACAGTGCTAAGAAAATGCGTCTATGTCGGTCGTACACCTGAATCAGACTGAACGATATTGCACTGAATAGCTGCATAAACATGTCAAGACTTGTCTACCACCAATGGTATTGCCTATAAGTTCTGCGTAATTTAATTAGAGCAAAATTCCTAGAACTTTGGAAACATCCCACCTACCTTCTGCGTTGTCTTCATATTCACTACCTTCATCATCCGATTGTATTTCTTCATACCTCTTCAGTATGGTAGCTTCAAATTCACAATCTGTATACCTTACAACCTTTCCAGTGAACATCGTCCACAAAATTATAAAATTGAGATTCAGAAAATACACTGCTCAACTTTTGAACTGGTACACATATATAGCCTGCAGTAAAAGTAAACAACCCTTCGTAGGCGTTAGGCATGACTTCCTATATGATCAGGGCTGTGTTTCTGAATGCAAACAAATGTCTATCGAATGACATTTGCGACTCCGTTGTTATTATCTGTCATAAGTGCAATAACTGAGCTCCCGGACGCTTTTACTTTTATCAAGTTTTAAGAGTATTTTTGTTAATTTCTCTAATAAGTTTTAATGCAGAGTGGTTGATTGCATTTTAGAGATGCCATTAAGTTATTTAAGTATTGAAGAGATGAGGCAAGCTATGGGAATGCTTATTATGGTGCATCGCTAAGAACTGTAGATGCCCACTTCAATGTGAGCCACAATGTGAATCAAAAGAGTTCGAATTCGTTTTAATGATACTGGATCTGTCCAACATAGACACGGCGGAGGGCGAAATCGCAATACAACAGTCAGGGAGGACCGTTTTATTATGGTTCAGTGTCGAAGGAATAGACTTTCTACTGCAAGAACACTCCAAATTCAGTTATTGAATGCAACAGGTACTCAAGTATCCACTCAAACAGTAAGAAGAGGGCTCCATAGGGTAAATTTAAGGTCCAGATCTTTTAAAAAATGCCCATTGTTGACCAGAGCCCACAAAAGAAGAAGGCTGGAGTGGGCACATCAACATGCAAATTGGAATGTTGAAGATTGGGGTCGTTGTTTATTCATAGACGAGACCAGAGTACGTCTCCATATCTCAGACGGAAGAGTTAGAGTTTGGAGAAACAGAGGAAAAAGCTATTTTGAGAACAACGTGACTTACCATCAAGCTTATGGAGGTGGTTCAATTACTGTACGGGGAAGTATTTCTGCGACTCGTCGTACTGAATTGGTTATGCTTGGAAATGCTACAATGAATAGTGTCAGGTATCAGGTTGCCATTTGCTAATGAAATAGGCGATGGTTTTGTGTTTGTTGATGATAACGCGTGTCCTCATAGACCAAGACAAATCAATGCATTTTTTTAAGAGAACAATATTACGCACATGGATTGGCCAGCGAACTCTCCAGATCTTAATCCCATAGAGAACGTATGGGATTACTTGAAGAGGTTGATAAGATCACGAGGAGTGGATCCAAACAATCACCATCAGCTCCGAACTGCCGTTTTGGAAGAATGGCAAAATATTCCTCAGCATTACATTTGGAATTTAATTTACAGCATGCCAAGACGTTGCCAGGAGGTCATAAGAGCTAGAGGAGGTCCCACGGATTATTAATCTTTAAGTGTTTGGTTATCTTTTCTTTCCAAAGCAAACTTTTCTGTAATACTAAAATGAAGATTTTGTTATTTTTCTCATAAAACATTTAAAATTCGTTTTTTTAAGTTTTATTCTTTTAATTCTACGCCTTAAAAGTGTTTCCCAGAACCATATACTATCAATTAAGCAAGAAAGTGATATTTATATATGTTCTTGTAAGTGTACCAGTTCAAAAATTGAGCAGTGTATATACATTAATATATATATATATATATATATATATATATATATATATATATATCGGGTTACAACGTTTTACGTCTTCCGATTCCTAATCGCCATTCCCCTCTGTTCATCCATAGGCCCTCCTCCAGATCCGTCTCTCGAATTTCTTTATCCACTCCGTCTCTCCAGCTTCTGCGCGGTCTTCCTCGTTTTCGGTTTCCTTGGGGGTTCCAGTTTAGCACTTTCTTTGGGATTCTGTGTTCTGGCATTCCTTGGACGTGCCCATACCATATTAGCTGTTTGGTTATAGTGTCATCTATAATGTCATGTTGTATTCCCATTTCTTGTCTAATGGTTTCATTTGGGACTCTATCTCTCCGGGATTTTCCTGCCGCTCTTCTCCAGAAGTCCATTTCTGTGGCTTTTATCTTTCTTTTTATTTTTTCTTTTATCGGCCACACCTCCGAGCTATATGTTAATATACTTTTCACGATGGAGTTGTAAATCCTTTTTTTATTTTCTTTTGTAATGGTCTTGTCCCACAGAATACTGTTCAGCATGGAAGTAGCTCTTCTTCCCTGTATATTTCTGTCTGTTATTGCCTCATCTAGTGTCCCATCCTTGGATATATACATTAATACATACATAAAATTATGTTTGTATATACCAATCCACTTAAAATTAAAAAACTATGAAGATTATGTTTCATTTACTAATCACATATGCATGTATTTACCCTCACTAAGAATACTAGAAGACTTTCTTTTATCCAAATAAGAAAAGTGATATTAGCGGCAGCTGAAAATTTTGCGTGGGTATTTAATTACCTCTTTATATGTTCTAGGGTTAAATTGAGTGACAAAATGAGTTAAGCACACGTATCAATGGGATCAGTGAACAAACCCTGTGCTAAATAATCATGTCAGTGACATGTTTAAGCGCTTGAGGAATATCGTAATTCGCCATGATTTTAAAAAATTTCGGATTGGCACAAATAAACGGCTTTATATAAATTGTATACACATATAAAAAAAAAACGTCGGCAAAAATATCCAATCTCACAATGGAAGATGTAAACATAAATAAAAGTCACAAATAACACAAAAACGAAATTTTATTTGCTTTGATTATGAGGAATTTATATAAAAACAGCATACGCGCTGGCGTTATCGAATTTGAGAACTTGTCACGTCAGCCGCACATAAAAAAAGCGGGTCTGGCCTGGCTGGTTGGTGCTCCGGCAACGGAATAAATAAAATCCGAAAAATTGAGTTCGCATTGTTCTCTTTTGCGCCCTTTCAACATCGACGTTGTATACAAAATTATGTGGAAAATTCTATGTCAATAGCTGTGAAATTGTAGCAGATTATGAAGCCACTGGCGGGATATGGTAATATTTAAAAATATTACTCTCAATATGTGTACATAACCGTGGTGAAGCCGAATTCTACGGTTAAATAAAAGAATTCGTGCACAAGAGACATGTCAATAGATAAACGTGAATTGAATTTAGCTGTATACAAAGGATTTGATGAAAAGGTGTTTATTAAAAAAAGAAACATTCGAGAAATTAGAAAATCTTCTTGTCGAAGCGTGGAATTGGGAAATAATTGCGTCTAATTTAATGATGCGAGGGAAACACAGAAAATCAAACAACGGTTACTTTTAAAAAATAAATTAAATTATTATATAGTTTTTCAAAATATTCCTCTTTAACATTGGCACATTTTTGCATTCGATGAAACCACTCCTTAAAACAATGACGTCACTCTTCCTGAGACACTTCAGAAACCAGGTTATTATAATGCTCCAAATGGCGTAAAAGTGATTTCACGCTGTTTATCTTTAATTATTGGAAACAAAAAGGAGTCACAATGTGCTAGGTCAGAGTGTCATTGTGGAAAGAATTGTTCTTTTTGATAACGAGTCAGTTGATGTGGAATCCATCGACAACCAAGTTTTCTCGCGTCTAACTGTTGAATGCAAAATGTCTTGGATTTGTCTCATTCCAATACACAATATCGCCTGAATAAATTCATATGATGTTCTTCGATCTTCCTAAAGCATTGCTCGAATAGCGAGAATATTCTCATCAGTGACAACACTTCTTCAGCGCCCTTTACAAATTATTGACTTAGATGGGGCTTCTTCGCCAAATGCCTTTCCAAGCCAATTCGTTTTTGAGTGAACACAAAATCTTTAAATTACGATAATTAACAAACTATGAGACCAAATAGAAGAACTTGGCAAGAAAGGTTCTAAGAGGAACTTCATAGGACCGCAGGTTCTGGTCCTATGAAGTTTCTTTTTTGAATAGCTAAGAATTTTGCTAGAAAGGAAATCTCGTTATCGCTAGAAAGAGAAAATGAAAGGAAATGGGTGCTAACGGATGGTTAACTCCATGCTAAGACGCTATTAGTGGAAATAGACGCTAGGCTTTCTGTCAGCTTCTTTCGTAATAATAGCAGCATCTGTACAATATGGGCTTGGTTAGCGAGCACTGATGTAGGAGATGTGAAAAACAGGAGGAAACTAGCTTTAGTGTAATATGCACTTGTGAGAAACTGAAGGAATCCTACGAAGATATTCAAATTTTTCCTGAGGAGGATAGTAGCTTTTACCGAAGGTTTTACAGAGTGGAACTAAAAGACGTATTGGGGGTGGTGTAAAGAGCAAGTGCCTGAACATACTGACGTCCAACCCTAATAAACAGAAGAAGAAGAGCAAGTGGAACAAACTACACGGCAAAACATTAAAAAGTAGCTGTCAAATAGAAGAAACAAAGTTCATTTTATTTTTGGAAACATAGCAACTTAACCGGTGTAGAAATCAAGCATGTAAATGCTAATTATTTATAATTTATAAAGTACGGATTCACAATCTTTTTTATATTTCCAATCCGGAAAAAAGTTTTTGCATGTTCTTGCAAGCCTCAAACAACAAAAATTATTTGATCAAATTTTAATAATAAACAAAGAGGAATCAAGGAAATAAGAAAATATTACAAAAATTAACATTTGCATTAAATTCTTAAAAAAAACATTGACGCTTTTGTTACTGTTTATTGAATAAGAGCCTTTCAAGGCGAAACATTTGACTGCTAATAGCAATTCGCATATCTGCTTGTGCATCCAACCGATTTCTGAATTTTGTTTTGATTGACAAAAAGTACTAATTTCAAACTCGCATAAGTATGTCGTCGTAAATAGAATAAACACAGTTAGTGCGTTTTTACTTTGGGAACATATTCATTATCGAACGCTAATATTTCTCCAAAGTATCGCTCTCAAACTAAATGATTTGTGCGCAGTTCTAAGCTTCGGTTCTTCATCATCCGACATCTTATCTAAATTGAAATAATATGGATTTCGCACCTTCTTTAAAACACCCAGGAAATGATTGATAGTGTTTCCAAATGATGGACAATTTCGTTACATGTTCTTGGAATTAGAGACTTAATATTATCAATCATTTCTTCGAGTTGTGCAAAATTAGAATGATTCCTTCTTATATCTCGTGAACACCAAAGTCCAAAGTTGTAACTTTTCTTTGAAACCACAAATCTTCTTGCTCCATGTCAATATGTTTACATTTTTCTCTAGGATAGATACACTCAAGTAATTCATACAAGTAAATATATCACCCAAATCGGACAACATTCAGTTGAAGTCTTGTAACTCCATTTCTTCAACCAGATCATGGCCTCGTTCCTTTAAAAAAATTTGACTTTTTCTAAATACATTCATGTCCTTCGTACAAGTGACAAAATATCACCCAAATAGACCAACATTTGTTTGAATTTTTGTGATTCCATTTCTTAAACCGGATTATAGTCTCGTTCCTTTAAAAAAGTTTTACTTCTTCTAGTAGTTCAAAAAGCGCATTAAAGCAATCCTATGTGATAACCAGCCGACCTTCGTAACCTTCTTTATATATTATCTATTTATATTATTCTATTTATTTCTATTTACTATTCTATTTATATTATTATCTATTTAATTATGGTAAATTTTTATATCTCATTGAATTAATTGTTGATCCCTTTGACAGATATTTGATATAAATCTACATCCTAGAAAATGGTGAGCATGACTTTCTGCGTTGATGGAACTCTTTTGAATTTTTCTACACGTGGAAAATCAGGGCGACGATATTCAATTAACTGCCACTTGTTTTTGGGGTAATTTCTTTGTTTCTTCAATGATATTCGTTAATTTATATGAAATTCAAAGTGTGAACAATATACTTGGCTCTTTCTTTACTATTACCTAATTGTGGAGCAATTTGCTTTTGTGTAATTCTGTGATTTTCTTAAATCAGTGATACTACTACGTCAGTAGTCTAGTACTAGTACTAGTAGTACTAGTCGACCTCATCGTTTTTACTCAAACACCATAATTTGACCTCTATGATAAAATTTTGCATGTCAAACCTACTTGTGAACTTCTTCACATCCAAACAATCGTTACCATAAACAACTTTCACCTGTAAATTTCGATGGTCGCGTAACCTTACAGTGTCAAAAATTCTATGACAGATAGTTGCTTAGTATGCATATCAGAAATCTAACTCATGATAAATTTCACTCTTACTCAATGAGGGTACGCAGGAAAATTATGCTTGCATGCTAAGACGAGAGACCTTACTCGAAATTACTGTTTGCAGGTTAGAACTTGTGTCCATCCACACTACTCACATAATGGAATCATTGGAGACGTTATATATCAAACGACCTTCGTAAATGAAATACTAAAATTCAAATTACGTATTTCTGTTGAAGACTTTCAAATATTATAAAATATTACCTAACGTGATGCAAACAATAAGTAAATATTTTCATTTCTTGTAAAGTTACTGCATAAAATTGGATTAGTATTGAACGTGTCAAAGTGAATTCAGAGAGTTAAAAAGTGATCAGTATCAATGTTGATTAATTGTTAGATATTTGAATTTCAATTTCTATTTGATTTAATTTGATTTGAGTAATACAAGTTGGAAATCTATTGCCGACTAGCGAAAAAGTATTAGCGAACATTAACAGAAAAAATAATTTAAAATAGGTATTTAACTTTTCATGGTCAAATATAATTAAAATTTGTAGACCACTGTTACATACGAGGAATATTTTTTTAAATAAGGTGCTCTTGTGAATAAGAGTGAGAATGACGCGCGATTTATGGAGTTTACGGTGATAAACGTTACTAGTGACAGTAAAGATCGAAAGTGGACGAAAATGTTCAAAAACCCGATGGATTAATGTCAATGATGTGTTTCGCCATTCCATTGACTGTTGCTTGGACTCAGGAGTTATGTGGGACACCTAAGTCTCATCTTCGGCAACCGCGGTGTTGTCCAAAAGTTAATCTCCTTCCTGATGGTATCCAATCTAAAGCAAAGACCTATCCTTCTGGTTTGTGATCGTTAAAAAGCCGTCTTGGAACCAACCGACAACTCAATTTTCGATATTTCAGTTTCTTCGAAACAATGGTGTACTAAACTGATCTTGGAACCTATGGAAAACCAACCTGTAACTATGAAATCGTGAATCGTCGGTTCTTTCGAATTTTGTCCACTTCCCGAACCAAATCTTCAGAAATCAGCACATCTTCGCTAACCAGAGTGAAAGCCAACCATAAACTTTCAGCACGAAAGATTATGGCAGCTGTGTTTTGGAACAGGAAAGGGATTTTGTTAGTAGATTTTATGCCGAGAGGCAAAACAATCGATTATAATGCGTATTGTGAGACGTTTAGAAAATTCCGGCGTGCCATACAAAGCAAGCAGCGTGACCTACTGTCTTCTTGCTCCAAGACAATGAAAAGCCACGTGTTTCTGTACAAACACGAGGTCTAATTAGGTCTATTGAGATGGAACATCGACCTTACATTCCAGATCTTGCACCCAGTGATTTTCATTTGTTTCGATTCTTAAAGTAGTTCGTTAGTGGTGAACGGTTAGACGATGACGAAGAAGCTAAAACTGCAATGGCAATCTTTGATAGATTTCTTTGACAACTGTTTCGTCACAAAACGCAATTGATTATATTGTACATATTGCTGTGGAAAGTGGGTTTGCTTAAAAATATAGTCCACTGTTCCACCACAATATATGTCCGATCTAGCTCCAATCGATATACGCCTTACTTGAGACAGCTTGCTCCCGGGCTTTCTATCTTTTTCTCTATTGAAAATGTGGACAAATTAAAGAGTCAAAAAAAAGTCACACTTATACTTAACTATTTTACTAAAAAAAAAAAAAAAAAAAGCTCTTTTCAAAGTGTAAAGAGGGCTAATGCAATATAGAACAAAAGCTTGGAGGAAAAAGTTTGTGTGATAAAAGACACGCACACAAAGAAAAGCCTCCTGTGAATCGCGAGCAATTTATAAATCTAATAGATTGTTAAGAAAATTATCAAATCCAAAATCTAAATTATTAACCCCAAAATTCAAACGTAAATAGACAAAACGTCAAAACTCGTAAATGACTTCACTCGTGCACTAACACAAGTATCCAAAACTCCCACCAACCTGATTTTCAAAATTGTTCTAGAAGAACGTGACAAAAAACTCCCTCATAAAAATATGGTAATTTTCTTAATCTTATTTTAACAACTAATGACATTAATAATAATACAAAATTACAAATAACAACAATTATAGAATTACAGTAAAAAGAATATTTAAATAAATTAATGTGAAAAGTACTTACGTACGCAAACTTTTTTTCACACACAAAAAAAAACTAATGCAAGAGATATCAAGTATAATTTAAAATAGTTATAAAAATACGAGATAACCACCACTCGTAATAGAACGAAAATGAAATTTAAATACACATCAAATCAAATAAGCAAAATACCGAAGTTAAATCAAATAAAATATAGAAATAAAAAATGAGGTTTTTTACTTCCAACTATATCAATCAAAGAACAAAATATCTCTGACCTCAGCCGGACACATCATCGGGCATCAGGTGTATATAATTCAATATAATACCGCAAGTCGGACTACTTCCTGTTTACAAAATACATGTACAGTCACGGTCATTACAATAAATCCAAATATACATTTAAATATAATTCAATATAAAAACAAATGTACATGTTAAATAAATGTAATAAAATCACTAATTGTACAAAATTATTCTTCGGGGAAAAATCCACAATAATATGTTAAATATAAGTAAATTTAGGATAAAGGAATCAAATATAACATTTCCAATTTATAAATATTCAACGTTCATTTTCAAATACAAACCACTGTATAAGCAAAATTTTATTATCATATTCAAATTATAAAACTTTCTCTAGATTCTAAGAAATAGAATCTAGATCAAATCAAATCTTCTAGATTTGCAAATTTATTACTTTAGGATTTAGACCGCTTCTTTTACTACGTAGGGTTATTAGTAAACACATTCAATAGACGGTGTTCAATCTAACCCTCAACTGTTCAGATCATGTTTCCTAAATATGTGTCAATAAGTTCCAATTCTAAACAATGGAATTTATTCACAAGAATATACTTAGGTTTATAACCAATACTTAGTTAATAATAATATTTGAAGATTAGATCGGTTAAAACCATATTGTAAACCTTGGTATTGTTGCCAGTGGGTACGATTTCTACGAATTGACCGCATATATATATTCCCCATCTGTGACATCAACCAATATGCCCATTTAATTTTATAATTGTTCGTAGGAGTAGTGGTGTATTGTTAACTACTTGTAAGATAAAACAGAACAGTATTAATCAGAATCTTACACTAGCAACAACAGTATCATTTAGAGTCTCACATTAGTAACACGAAGCTCAACGGTATCATCTTAACAACAACGAAACAGTGTAATATTAACAGCCGTACATCAGCAGTCAGAACTGGCAGTTTTAAGATTAACTTTAAATGTTTCATTTGTGAAATACCTAAGTAAATTAGGTTTAAGTGTACTTTGTTAAATAAATAAAATATTCAGAAAATACACCAAGTTTCAATATAATTGCCATTTTAAAATTCGTGTATATTTTCATGTTAGCATATAGTCATTACAACCTTACATTAAATTACAAGAATATATCCAATCTTCTATTGGGATATTTAAATATATTACTCCTCCAAAAGTTGAAACATAATTGTGGTGCCAAATTGTATAGAAGAGCACGTATAAAAGCATATAGACATAAAAGCGGACGTGGAAAATAGAAAATTCAAAGTGAATACACAAAGGACTCTATAGATGAACGTGTGCGCTATACAAAGCCCGTCGTAATTTGTATCATTTGTGACTCGCACACATATTTCTCCGATCGAGATCCCAAGACGGTAATCTTCCGTTCTGTATTCTTTGTGTATATCTTATTTCCCGTGTTCACCGAAAGAGGTCCCGATTCATTTTTTATATATAGATATTTTTTCTTCGTGTCCGGTAAACGTCCATTTAGTACCTAAGCTCTATAGCCCGTTGTTATAACAGTAGAACCAATTTGCCGAATTATTCAATTGGCTGGCTATCCTTCTTGAGCCGATAGTTGAACTTAGATTACGTACGCTCCATTGCATTTAAAGAGCTTAGGGCATTAGCCATTCCATTCTATGGTTATTAGTTTTCCTTTATATATTCTAGAAATATTACTTCAAAATTGAAATCGTATCGATAGGATTTAGTTGCTTGTTACAAGCAAAAAAAACGACAAAAAGAATATTGATTTCTTTTTGGTAAGGAATACTTGATGCGTCGGAAAGTTATGTCGTATTTTTCAAACAAAAGAAATATCAACCTGAAATATATCGATGAATAAAAGTCAAGAAAGTATGCGCTAAAATATTGTCAAAATATGCATGTAAATATACACTATAAAGTAAGAAAATATGTACGTATTTAAATATGAATTTATGTATGTTTGTGTAGTTTGATTCTAAAATGGGCTCTAATTATATCAAAACGTCAATTTTCGAGTACTTTGTAACTAGGCCTAGCATCCAATGTGAAATGGCAAGAAATAAGAAGCCAAGTATCAAATTTAAATTTCTTGTTCATACATCGTCATATACACATTAATTCTAAACATAATAAACATTATTGATTACTGCTTTCGTGTAGCACTTAAAAACATAATATTTGTGGAAGGTGGATTCATCAGGAACAGTTCGACCAGTATATTTTTGGAGAAATGTTTTAAAAGTGGGATTGCTAAATTTACTTAATGGTATATTTGCCGCCATTAAAGTTTCACAGAGTTCTTCGTTAATATTGTCAGGTCCCAACGGGTCTAATTTCTATATATGTGATTGTGATGCTAAATGACGTTTTACGTGCGATTTCTTGGAATTTTTTAACAACATTTTACAGATTTTGCCATAAATTTCAGAATCACTGGCAATGGACATAAAATCAGTATGACTCTTAATCCAACTCGCTATTGTTTCATGATGCCATTCTCGACATTGTTCCATATCATATCGAGGGCTTCAAGTCAGAAGGGCGTATCAACCAATACTTGAATTTACAGGAAACAAAAAAAAACACTTCAAAATTACAATTTTTTGCAGTTCTTCACAAAAATTAGGGAATATACAATTAGAAAGCTTACTATTAAAACAAGCTAATTAAAATTTTGACAACATGGATATTTTTCTACTAATTGAGCATACGCCTTTCTGTCTTGATATAATGTTTCACAAAAGGTGTAAAAGAAAAAGACGTAAGTTGAATGAGAATATTTATTAACTTAGTTTATAGTAGTTTCACTAACAAAGAAATTAAAAAGATCATTTAGAGTAACATAAGAGAAAAAAAATTACAAAATAGAAAAATTCTAAGTTGGTAGGTTCAAAATGTATTATTTAGAAATTTCTTCTTGTTTTACGGCGCAGTAGTTTTTCTTTGAGTGTCTGCAGGGAAATTTCATCACCAGAGTCACTTTGTTCAACAGTGCACCTTTCTACTGAGAGAGACTCGTAAAAGTGGTGATACTGCTGGGGTATTACAGCATCCTTCTGTTTACACATTTCTTGAAGGTTCACAAACTTTTTCTTATTTAAAGGTATACGAGAACTATACAGAGGATTAACATTGCTGTTACAAATTTTTCTTGCTATTCTTCCTTTTCGTGTAATATTTACACTTTGGAATTCATCCTAATATTCATTTTTGTATTGAAAGTAGTTGCTTCTTCCTTTTTCAAATCTCCGCCATTTAACTACCTTCCAGTTGACATTTCCACCTGCCTCACTCCTTTTAGAGTTTACCATTAGTTTATTCTTCAATTCTTTATAAAAAAAAAAAGTCGCTATACTCCATCACCTGTACGTCGTTTTCTATTCGCCAGACGTAAGACATTAACCCAGTCATTGGGCCAGTAGATTTTAGTATACTCTGAAGCACGTTCTATAGTGGCATGCATGGAATCACACTCCATGTGAGGGTGCCCTGGTTCTAAAAATTTCAAATCGATGATTTGGAGGCTGGTGTGTTTTACAGCTTCTAGGAGCATGCATGCCACTATAGAATTCCGATTCTGTCCAGGGCAGCAGTCAGAATGAAGAACTAAATGACGTGTTTCTTTTGGAAGAGACTGTATAAATTTCGAAAGGCATGTGGCTACTTCATTGGCTCCTCTATTTCCCTCGTATTCAGGCCAAACAAAGCAATGACCTTGCTGTTTTGCTGTTTCGTATATCGTGAAGTTAAATGTAGCTAACTTCCGTTTATAAAAAAACTGGTTTAGCAAATAATAGTGGTGAGTACAAGACAGCTTCAAGATCAAAATTCGCAGAAATATAGCTAGGGTGTTCTTTTGCCTTTAAAGCATCGCTTTTCTTTTCTTCCAATGCAGCTATTTTTCTACGAATATGAAGCTGATACTCAATTAATTTCTCAGCAGGTCGTTCATTTGCAGGTATTTGCTCGAAGTGATGACACCAACATTGATCTTTTTTAGGAATGTGAAATTCTATATATTTTTTTATCAGTAGTTCTCTATACGATGTTGCAGAAATAGGTTTTTGGTTCATTTCTGTACATTTCTCTTTGTAGAGTGAATACATTCTTTATTTAAAATTGATTCTAGATAATATTTTTTAGTATCTCTCCTACGCCAATGTGCTGGCACACGGGGGAAAGAATCGATGTGATTCTCTGCGAATTTAATTGCTTCTTCTGTATGCTTAACCCCTGGACGGTGCTTACCACGATTATCAGGAGAAGGAATATTAGCATCATTGCGACTTGCTTTTTCTAAAGCTGTTCTCATAATCTTTTCAGAAATATCCAACTTTTGTAAAAAGAAGTTTTTGCAGACCTGATTTTTTTTTCCTTCAAATTTCAGGAAGTACATAACAGAAAAATGCCTTCTTGAATTCTCTGCATGACTTCTGACAGATTTTTTACGGATCACATTACTGGCAATGAAATCGCGCTGCCTATTCAAATCGCCAAGTTGCGAGAAAGCAGAGCAAATTTGTGATTTACCTTCATCGGGAATCGCAAGGTGACATTTGCGTAAACAGGGACACTCAATTCCTATATTTCTTGGTTTTCGTTCTAGCCTAATTTTTTTTGAAGATGTGTGCAAGAAACTCCTAAGTTTCTTTTTTGTTTCCTCGCAGCTTTTATCCAAATATTTGAGGCGCTACGTTTCGCTCTCACTCTCTTCAGTTGCAAATCTAATTTATTAGAATCTACAGTGTTTCTTTCGGTATCTGCTACTACTGGTGTTGTAACCTTAACTTGTTCAGTTACTATACCGTCATCGCTCGAAGACGAGCTGGGTTTAAAAGCAGGGTCAGCATCCGAATCATAATAATATTCTTCGTCTTCTTGCTCTATTAAATAAATTTCATTTATGTCTGGTGCAGCTTCCTGTTGTGCAGCATAATAACAGGATGGCTGTCCTAGAGTAATAATAACTAGGTATAATCAACAATAATATTAGGTATACATTAATTGTTACTCACCATTTTCTTCAGGAACTTTTAACATGTGCAATATGTATTCAGACCTAGATTTTCCACCGTACATAGTTGATTATTTATTTATTGCTTATTATCAAAATCTACTGACACTGACTCTTAACTATAAACACACTAAACCGTCACGAATTAACATGTGTTTATGCCAGAAAGTGAGGTTAGGATTGATGATAAACACGAATACGCCTCTCTGACCCGGTAAGATCTAGAAACTAATGAGTGGCGTATGTACTTACGCCTCTCTGATTAGATTCTAAATACATATTTGGTTTATACGCCTAGCTAATTTTTGATCATGCGCACAAACTGGTCACCCAAATCATACGCCTCTCTGTCCTGACGTGAGAATGATAATAACCCGTTTATACGTCCAATTGCTCAAATTTGCACAAAATGGTTGATACGCCCCTCTGACTTGAAGCCCTCGATATAGGAAAAAGTAACTTAAAGAATGTTCTAGATCTAAATAAATGAAAATTAAAAATGTATGTGTAAGTTACTGAAACTTAACGAAATTCACTGGGCACAGTTAAAATAATGACGAAAGGAAACTAACTCACCGTACTGTATTTATCTTACGAAATATGAACTAATAAATAAAACGAATTATAAAAACCCGTGACGCTTCTATCTACGGCTATGAAAAAAGGAATTTAAGTGTAAAATTGAAGTAATTGCGTCATAATTCAACGACAAAAAACAGATGTGCGCTTAACCGATGAGTAGTGGTATTCAATAACTGCGTGTTATACTTAGCGATATTATAGACTTATATGGTCCACCGTAATTTCGGCCTGATAGGTCCGGCCTCTAATCACTATAAATGGGGAATGTATATGTAATGATTAAAAACAATTTTCATGATAGTGTACTTTGAATATTAAAATCTTTGGCACAGAAGGAACAAAAAGGCCTTCGATATTATGCACATAAAGGGCGTGCACAAGTAATGCATCTTTCACGCCTTTTTTATATTGCTGACCTGAGGCAAATTTACATTTTTTGTGAGCAGCTGTTTAGTGTGCAACTAGATTTGCGTCTCCTCTCTACCAATAACGGATATAACCAATGAACGGAATGATCGAGTAATTTTTTCGTGCGCAACCTGATTTCTATATAAAGACGTACTAATTGATAAGCCAAATTCTGTACGTTGCCATTGTTTATAATTTCTATTAAGGAACATACAGACGACAATACTATCATAGAATTGAAAAAGGACCCCACTAAACAGTATCAGACAGAAATTAAAGAATGTGTTAAAAATTGTAATACAGTAATCTCAAACACAGATAAGTACGAACTTTTCCATATGAATCCTCCCCCCCCCCCTAAATTATACGGTTTAATAAAAATTCACAAAGAGGAAGCACGCATCAGACCAGTTGTTTCGTTTATTTCTTGCCCCAATAAAAAATTAGCCGAAAAATTAAACATAATAATTAGACAATATACCGAATTTACAGATAGCTGTTCCATAAAAAACACAATACAGTTAACAGCTAAAATAAAAGATTGTAATATACAAAAGACAGAAATCCTGGTATCATTTGATGTTTCCAACATGTTTTCAAAAATACCACATAAGGAATGCTTAAGGTTAATAGAAAACATATTAGTAAAGAAAAATACAAACCCGGTTGTTATACACGAAATCATATCTCTAACGGAGTTAGTCACCAACCAAAGTTACTTTACATTTAACAACAAATTCTACAAACACACAGAAAGTCTGGCAATGGGCTCACCTCTAAGTCCTCTATTAGCTGAAATTTTCATGGAGCATATTACAGAAAAAATTATTTCATCACAACTAGGTAAAAAATATATTAAATTTTGGTATCGGTATGTAGACGACATCCTAGCTTGCTTTAAGGGTACTCTTAGACAACTACAACATTTCTGAACTACATAAATTCAATCCATTCTAATATCAATTTTACAGTAGAAATAGAAGAGAATAACAGTATTAACTTCCTGGATTTAAAATTAAACTAATTAGATCAGAGCTTAAAATTTGATATATATATCGTAAACCTACTTTCACTGATTGCATTATTCCCAAAGATTCACTACACCCTAAGACACACAAATATTAATTTTTTAATTCTATGATACATAGAGCATTAAATATTCCTTTGTCTAATGAATCTTTTGTTCGTGAAATCAATACTATAAAACAAATAGCGGTAAACAACGGTTATAAAAGTAGCGTAATTGACAGTATACTAAAGAAAAAACAGTTACAAGTTGCCCTTAGTTTAGTATATCCTAAAGTTAGTGCTAATTTGAAACAATTTGTCTCGTTAACTTACTTCTGTAAAATAAGCGAGCAAATTGGAAATATAATTTCAAAAAATAATAGTAATGTTAGTATAGCTTACAAACCATATGTAAAAACAAGTAATTTCATTTTTAACGCAAAACCTAAAACATATATCAATAATAAATCAGGAGTGTACAAATTATATTGTAATGATTGTAAAAGTGTATATATAGGTCAGACTGGTCGAAGTTTTATTATACGGGTAAAAGAACACATGAGGTCATATAAACTAAAGAAGACAGATTCAACATTCGCAAACCATCTTATTACAGAAAGGCATACATTTGGTCATCATAAAATATTGCATTTGGCCGAGAAAGGTCGTAAATTAAATCTTTTAGAGTCACTTGAAATTTTTAAAAGCGGAAACAACACAATAGATATTGTTCTTAACGACCAGTTGGATCTTATTTATACACCTCTTTTCCAATATTGTATATAATAGTTAAGTATATAGTAGTAATTTTAAATAACATCATAAACCACCCCCATATATTTTTGTGTCATTTATAAGTTCTATGTAGGCCTGTAACTTTTGCAGTTTGATAATAACATTATATGTCGAAACCGCGGTCACTAGTACATGTGCATAAAGTGGTATAACAAAGTTATTGTTTTATTTTATTTTATTATTTTCAAAATGAATTACCACAAAGTTACGGCTACCAGTATTAATTTTCTTAAACAGCAGAATGCATGTAAAAGTTTTTTGCTCTTAATATAAGTGAAACCTGACGCAATATTTATACAAATAAAACTAGTATCTTGCTTAACAATAATCTCAAAGACACTTGTCTTAATTTAACACTATTTCATTGATGGAGAAATCCTCATTTCTCAAAGTGAAAGTGAAATCCAGAAAAGAGGATTTAATAATTTTTCCGCTGAAACGACGAAATATATAATAATCACTGATGTACTTCGAAAAGCGTATATATCCCATCTGCGATGTTCGATATTTCATTTACCGATTTATTATTTTCACAGACGGAAGAAAATGTAACGGAGAACGAATCGGTGGTGACAAGCTATCTGACATTTGCCCCAGTTCCGGAGGACGACCGCACCGTACTGAAGTGTCGAGGTGACAACCCCATGTTGGGCGTTGGTCTGGAAGACACGTTTCAACTGAACGTTGTATGTAAGTATCAGATCCTTTTTATTTTTTTTTCCAAGAGAATAACATTTCGCATTAAAATATGTGATATGTATTTATATCTACCAGTGTCTTTTAAGGAACGCATTTTCCGTTTATTCATATAATTTTGTATAGGAAACATTTATCATTTTTAGTGCATTAAAGAGATGTTTATTATTATGAATAATAATTTTTAAATTATTTGTAATTAGAAATGCTAATTCACTAAAAAACTAACAAAAAAAATGTTTCGGTCTAGCTGAGACTAACTTATAAACTTGAAAAGTCTTTCTTTATAAACTGTGGTTAAGTAAAAGCTTAAAAAAGCTTAAAAATGAAACCCCATTTTATAAATAATACTAGTATCGTAAATATGTATTTCTACAACTCAGTTGTCATCTTCGGTAGCTACTGTTACCTACTGAGCATATCAACTTAATTGTCGAAATACGTATTTAACATACGAGTATTAATTGTGGCAAGGGACTTTATACTTTTTTTAAGTTACAAACTCGATAGAAGTCTTGGTGTTGAAATAAACTCAAAATTAATAAATAGCAGAGAAGGTACCTCTAAATTTCATGCGATGTATATTAGTTAGTAATAAATGCATATAATTGTTTTGTACCTCTTGTACGAAAGACATCAGTTTAAATTTTATTGCTTTATAATTATGGCGATCTATTTTCTACTCCATCAGATATCGTGGGCGTTTTTCAAGATTACATTCAGTTAGTCTCTTGACATTCTTCAAGTTCCAAATATGAACCGTCTAGTAGCTATACCTATGCTAAGTCTATTGATATTCCCTTACTTAAAGAATCTAACGTTATGCGGATCCCAAAAAATAAATACACAAGAAGTCCGCTATCGTTTCTTCCAAACCACTCACGATTTAGTTTAATCACAATCTTTCAGCGTGCAGTTTTCGGATTGTATGAAAGTATTAAAAAATACCCATTCATAAAAAAAGAAATGGTTGCCCAATTAATAATTATCGTGAACAACCGATCAAGTATTACAAACTTTCCTGTTCCTACAACGAGGGGCATTCTGAAATTTACCCCCAAAAATGATGGAATTTGGTTCTACCTTCGATTTTGATAAAATTCGTGGTAAAGGGAGTTTTGAGGTCGGAAATTACGAATATGAAAAAATTTTTTAACGGAAACTCTGCACTTCCAAGTTATTTCCATTCTTTATAAACTACCCTCAAATAAAAATTCCTGTACAGTGTACTCTCTCTTAAGGGGACAGCCATGGGACTAAAAAATTTGTCCGCTGATGAGAAGTGTCCGCTTATGAGAAGAGTACAAAAAGAGTAAATAATAATTTGTAATATATTTATCTTTAAACAATTTTATTTCCAAAACAAGAACATATAAATATTAGATAAAGTAAACAGAATTTTCATGACCAACTGCATGCTTTATATAAAAATTAAACTCTGAACTTCCAAATTAAATAATTCCAATTTATTAATGTAAAAAATGCAAAATAGAGAAAATAGTACAAAGGTATTTTTAATAATATAAAATATTATTAAAAATCTTGTGTGAAGAACACAAATGCAGGTTCACTATTAATATTTTTTGTGAACATGTCCGAATATATCCTATCCCCAGAGACGTAGATACGTATTTCACCTTTCTACAGGCTCATCGGTACGCCCCTGCTGGAGAAAGGATATTCCCAGACACATTCACAAAAAAGAACCACATCGCCCTATCACCGTAATTATCCAGACCGGGCGCAGAAGTAAATTCGGCGCTGCCTGTTGTCAGACAGCCGAAGTAACTCGCATACCGTCCACATAATTAATGTGAAGTAACGACGCCCTTCCAAAGGTGGCACAGCCAATCTCTCTAGAAAACTGCATTTTTTTTTGTGTCTTCACTCATACTACGGCTTAACCGCATGTGTAATGTATCAGAATAATTGAAACATACATGAGTAGGTAAACCCCACCAGTTTTGTATAATACAAAGGTATTTTTAATAATATAAAATATTATTAAAAATCTGGTGTGAAGAACACAAATGCAGGTTCACTATTAATATTTTTTGTGAACGTGTCCGAATATATCCTATCCCCAGAGACGCAGATACGTATTTCACCTTTCTACAGGCTCATCGGTACGCCCCTGCTGGAGAAAGGATATTCCCAGACACATTCACAAAAAAGAACCACATCGCCCTATCACCGTAATTATCCAGACCGGGCGCAGAAGTAAATTTGGCGCTGCCTGTTGTCAGACAGCCGAAGTAACTCGCATACCGTCCACATAATTAATGTGAAGTAACGACGAATTTACTTCTGCGAATTTACTTCTGCGCCCTGTCTGGATAATTACGGTGATAGGGCGATGTGGTTCTTTTTTGTGAATGTGCTAAACTGATCTCGTGCGGCAAAATGGTGCCTTATGAAACTTGTTTTTTAATATACTATTTTTTCAGTTCTTGACACTTCTTGGCAGCGAAGTCTGCCGCGAATCAACAGATAATAACTGAGTTAACAATAAAAAAACATTATTCAAACAAACATACATAAACATTCTGCCCACTCTTTAAATTCATTATTTGAAAAAAAATTGCAATTTCAGAGCAGTTGTGATTTATTATATTTTTAGTATGAACAAGATTTTAAAATATAAATATTTTATGTATGGTGAGTGCTTATTTCACCACCTTTCTTACTGTGCATACACTGTTTAGAAAATATTTATAGAACCACCACAATAACCCATGTAAATGCACTGATGAGATGGCACTAAACTTATAAATCGCTAAAATTAAACATGTGATATTTTTTTTGTTTATTGTTATAACGACGGACGATAAGATATAACTATTCAGGCACAAAAAACTGGTTTTGCGGATTGGACTGTCTCTTTCAATATAAAGTCATTGGAAATATATATTTTCATAATAAATTTTGCGATTTTTTCCACCTAAGATTTAAAATATGACCTCTGTGCGACGGGAGCAAGTATATTCACTTATCATTTTGTCAGCATTGTCAACAGCTCCTTTAGTGGTGTTATAATCTAATATCATGTTGGCCTTATTTAACTCGTCTTCAGCAACAGACGTACCTTCGTGCTGAGTAGATATAACATGAACCAATTTGTTTTTTTCTGTCTCTAGACTACCATGGCAATATTTTCTGAAAGCACAAATTTTGACAAGTAAACTTTTCTTCCTTTTGTGATATTCAGTTTTTGTGCCATGTCCGGTTTGTTTCTCCATACGGTTCCAAACAGATTTATATTTTTTGACAGTATTAATTCAAGTAGGGATGCAGACGTAAAGAAATGATCAGTTGTAACATCGCGACCAGCACCATAATATCACAAACTATGTGAAAACTTTTTTTTTCTGGTTCACCGCCAAGTTGCTTACAGGTGTAAGCCTGCAGATTATGAAGGTAAGAAGTCTTAACATCTGCAGATGTCCAAATCTTGACACCGTACTTAGAAGGTTTAGAACTCATATATTGCTTGAATGGGAATTTGCCACGAAAAGCAACTAGTTCTTCATCTACTGTTACCTTTCGTAGTGAACAAAGGCTTTCCTGCAATTAGTTACAAACGCATCACATTTTTCTGTAAACGCAACTAATTTATCTGTTTGCCTTCTCTCTTACATCGTAGCTTTGTCGTCAAATCTTATTAATTTACTGATCATAATAAATCTGTCTCGCGACATGGGTGCTGTAAAAATATTGCGCCGAATGGTTGGTGCTCAATATTTCGTTTGCGTTTTCTTTTCTGCAGCAAAGAGCTCCTGCTGAAATTAAAACACAAACAAATGTATCGTGCTTTACAGCATCAATGTTTCTCTAGGTTATCTCTTGATTAGCGTGTGCCTTGTTAGGTAATTCATAAATGCTGGTTGTTTCCTGTTTCGTTCGTTTACAAATCTTTTCTTTCATATCTGTAGTCAGGAAAAGGTTGAACATCAAGTATTTCATTGGCTGAATTTGTGTATATAGTTGGTCAATGTTTAGTTGCAACCTTATTTCTGAATGGGTGCTGGGAATGGCTTTGATGTTCAGAGCTCCAAACATGCCCCGATTTTGCTACACACTGTTTCCGATTGCGACCTTCTACTTCTTTTCCTTCTCTCGTTGGTTCTTCTCTATCTTCCTCTTCTTTCTCAAGAAGCTCATATTGATCTTCTTCACTCTACTGCTCATAATCATCTTCAATTTCTGATACGCTATCATATTCATCAAGAAAATTGACATTGTCGTCGTCACTAACATTTAGGTCATCACTAGAGACCGGACACGATAGGTTGATGACTCATCGCCCACGAGCGTATATATATATATATATAGATATACGGCTACAAAATACGAAATACATTTTTATTTGTTTATTTTGCAGTTAAAGTTGAGTAAAAGAGTACTAATATTTTCTCAAGTTTATCTTTTGTAAAATTCGTTCTCTTTGAATGAAATACAATCTTGTAAATAGAAAACGTCCTTTCTACATTGCAATTGGTTATCGGTGCATACTGGAAGCATTCTTTTATTTCCGCGTATTTTGCAGTTAGATCTTGTGGCATTGTCCCCATACACAATTGCCGCAATGTTATTAAATCTGGATTTCCATTAAACACTGCGTCTAACTTTTATCGAAGGCCACATCCGAAGTCACTTGGAATACTTTTCAAATTATTAATAGCCACATTTAATGTCGTTAAACCATCATTTAATTTGAGATTTCGATTTTCAAATAAGTGATTAGTTTTGCAAAAATTCCAAAGTGTTCCTGAACAAAGTACAACTGATTTTTTAAATGTGCAATTTGTGTTAGTTCCTTGCACTCAGAAATACTCCGAGCATCGTCATTTAAACATGCAACGAAATTTTGAAAACTATCGAAATTCTCTGCATAAAAACTAGTAGCTTCCAACCATGTCCCCTATCTAGTTATTAAAGGAGTGGGAGGTAGTGACAAAGATGGCAGTCTTTCCTTGTACAGAGCTACTCTCAATGGTGCTTTTCTGAAAACTTTTTTAAAAGCGGATACAAGTCTATCAACTTCTGGAAAGGTGTCTGGAAATTCTGTGGAGAGCATGTGCTACACAAGTAATATGCAGCATATTAGGATATGTTTCCTTTAGTAGTCTGCCTGTTTTAACATATATGCAGTACTGTCACTTACAAATAAAAATACCTTTTTTCTATCTGTCGTCAAAATGAAGCATTTGGTGCATATTCTCGTAAATGGTTTTAGCAACAATTTCCGCGTCAACTATATTTATAACTTTTGTTGCTATTACATATGCGTTATATGGAATATTTGAATGTAGTACACCAGCTACAACATTTACCATAGAGCGTCCTAATATATCGACAGTTTCGTCGGCACTTATCCAGAGGTACTGATTTGAATGATGGCTTCTAATGCGTTCTACTGCTTTCGTGTAGCAGTTAGAAACATAATATTTGCGTAAAGTGTATTCATCAGGAACTTTTCGACCAGTATATTTTTAGAGAAATATTTTTAAAATTGGATTCTTAAGTTTATTTAATGTAATATTAGCCGCCATAAGAGTTTCACAGAGTCCTTCGTTAAAATTGTCAGATTCCAACGAGTCTTAATTTCTGGGCATGTGTTTGCGATGCTAAGTGACGCTGTACGGACATACAATCAGAATGACCGTCAATCCAACTCGACCTTGTTTTACGATGCCGTTCTCGACGTTCTTCCATATCATATCTGAAAAAGTAACTTAAACAATGCTCTAGATCTAAATGAAAACTAAAAATGTATGTGTATGTTATTGAAACTGAACGAAATTCAATGCACACTTACATCGAAATAATTGGGAGAAGTAGATTCAATCAAACGATATTAAACAGGATCTATCACAAAAATTACGACGTAATTAACAGTTGAAACTATGAGAACAAGAAACTAACTCACAGCACTTTGTTTATCTTGCGAAATATAATCTAAATTGACTAAATTATTAAAACTCCACACGCTTCTATCTAAGCCCATGAAAACAGAAATTTAACTGTAAATATCCAACAAAAAACGTCGCAATTCTCGATGAAAACAGATGTGCGCGTTAGGCAGATCCATAGTGCATTCAATAACTGCGTGATGTACTTGCAGATGTTGTAGACTATTCATATCGTCTGTCGTAATGACGACGTCATTTCAACTCGATGTGTCCGGTCTCTAGGCATTACTACCACTATCTTTATAGAAACGGGAAGTTAAGCCATCGAATGGTTTTTGGTTTAAGTAACACTTTTTGAGTGCATTTCGACATTTTAATTTACAAAGATGTCGCTTCCACAGTAGTGATTTATACCTGCACATTTTAGTGTTAATAAATTTGAAACGTCAAAGACGCCGCGCCGCGGTGGTCTTGAAAGAATTTGTACAACAAATTATTGTTTTTTTTAATTATAACTAAATTAAAATGAAATGTATAATCACTTTCAGAGATATGAAAGAGGGAATATTAAAGGCATGGAATTACTGTTCCGTAGTTTAGTTCTCAGAAAAGCTTTCTATTTGCAGAAACGAATATACAGAAAATGACTAGAAAGAATAAAATATTTTTAATTTCAAATATCCATGAAGAACATTCTTTTGCGGGGTGTAACACCTTAAATGATATACTAGTGCAACAGGAAGACGAATTTTCAAATAATTCTGAACAATGTTTCGTCATGGCTTATTTGAAAATTAAAGCTTAGATAATTTTTGTTTTATGTACTATGTAACTTTTCATTAAGGATAAAAGTCTCAGTACGACCCATCGTCCTTGCTTAATGACATTATCCAATTAAAAATCCATTACCCTCTTGTTAATTACCTGACGTAATCTAAAAACTTGTATATGCTGCTTTCACAAGATAATTGCAAGCGGTTTAAGCCTGAAAGTTTTTAATTTGATTAGATGCATTATAAATTAAATTACAGCTTGTTATAAATGTGTAAATGAACAAAAGAAAACATAATACTCCACTTAGTTCCAAAATTTAATGAAACCAACTTGAAAATTACTTTGAAATAATCTCTATGGAAAATAGGAAATAAATATTTAAAACATAAGTTCGTTCTGTTTTGAAACATTCGAACTAAAGCTGTAGATATCGATTTTTTTAACAGATAGATATTGTTACCTTATTTTTAGGAAACTAGTTGGGTTATGTAATTTACTACGTGGACGCCTAATTGTTAAAGAATGGACGCTTGTGGCTTGTGTTACTTTATTCCGGACTAACTGTGCGTCCTGATAATAATGAAAGATATTTAAAACAATTAAGGTACGGCACACCGATTTTCATGTGGCCGGTGGGAGAATTTGTACGTGCGTCAAGTAAGGGTCAGTGTTAGATAGGGACAGTATTCGGAAAAATGAAATGCAAACTCTTTGTGCGAGTCGTGCATTGGGACGTAGTAAGGGATAAATTCAGAAAATCACATTGTTGAACATGTTTATAATGCTTTGTATTTCACTAAATTAAGGCAAATAGAAGTAAAATAAAACGCATAGTTTCATGTAACATGTTTAATTAAAATGTCTTACCTTACCTACTAGCTAATAGCGTACTAACATCAGATTAAGGGGATGACTGAATAAGATTGTTAGCTGCACTTAACGGTAGAAAGGTTTAGGATTAAGTAAAACTAAATTGGATAATTAACTAAATTTTTGGCAAATAATGTTTATGCTAATCTCTTTCTCATTATAATCACATTGTAAACTTCCTATATGTACAAAAGAACAGTATATTCTTCAACGAGCGTAGGCGAGTGTTGTAATAACATTATTTAATAGTCGTGGAGAAAAGAATATTATTAATACAAATATTATTGGAAATAACAATGAAAATAATAATTACAATAAGAAATAATACATAAATACTCAAAAATAATTATAGGAGAAAACAATAATGAACAATAACTAAGTTTCAAAAAAAAATACGGTAAATTATACATATAATTATATAAAAAGTTATGCAGAATCACTATCACTGACTTCCTCTTCGCTCTCCGATTCAGAGTCTTCACCCAAATTAATAATGAACTGGTCTGTAACTTCGTCTATGAGAGGTTCCGCTTCCAAAAACTTTTGCTCCCACTTTATCGCGTGGTCACAACATTTATTCCATTCAGCAGCACTAAATTTATCAAAAAAGTTATCACATAACTGTTGAACATATCTAATAGTGAATGATACATTTTTTTGTGCCACATATTGTTTAAGAGATGCCCATACTAACTCAATTGGATTTAAATCTGGGTGGTATGGCGGTAATCGCAAAACACTATGGCCACGTTATGTTAACATTTCATCTATCTCGAACGTTTTAAATGTTGGCTTATGTACTTTAATAATATTATATAAATCGGGCTTGAGCATGTTATTGTCGAGAATGTTTGGCATTGTAAGCACAATTTTGTCAACAGTAAAGGTATTTAAAATTGTTCTACGCAGCACACCTTGATATGCATCGTCTAAGTCGGTTTTGGGCTTGGTTTATTTTTTATTTTTCTTTGGCGATGTAAAAGATGAACCGGCACCTGCGTTTATTTCACTTTTTTCTTTAACAATCCGTCTAATACTTCTCTCAGAAACACCCGTTGCGGCAATATAACGCGTTCATATAACTGATCCAGTGGAATTTTGAGTACCCCTGAAGTTTTTTCTTCTTGCATATATTTAAATACATTTGAGATCACTTCACGAGTTTGACTGTGTAAAACACATTTATTTAATTTACTTTTAAACTTCATTACTCACTACCTTAATACGGCACTGCACTACTGTGTTTATCGCTTAAAACGATGTAAAACACTGAATGCCAGAGGTTCCCCTACCTATGAATTTCGTGCGCATCTCGAGGGCGGTACTTCTAACCGGTCACATGAAAATCGGTCTGCTGTAATAACATGTGTAGTATAGTATAGTTCATAAAGTATAAGTCTTTAGTTCAAGGTCAAATTCGAAGCATATGATTCAAATCAGTACTGCAAAGCCAAATGAAGTCAGTATTCAATCGCGGAAACAACCATCTGTCATAAAATATAAATGTCATGTTTTGCAATATTGTCAAAATTTTAGTATGTTTCTTGCTATATAACCGACATGTCAAAATACTAATAATCAGTAAAGTGAGAACATGAATAGTTCAAAAGTATTGTTTCTTTTCTAGTTCTGTATAAATATATTCTATCCAATAAATCTATGGGGAAATTATTACTTTAATATTCGAACAAATTGTTTTAAATGTTATTTATAATTATAAACTCACGAGAATATTCCATCAAAAATTGATTTAAAAAGAAATAGTTTAAGTCAGATATCAATAGTGAAATGCATAGGTATTGAAAAAGATTTTCAGTGTTAAAAAATGTTTGCATTATTAAGAATGACATACCTACCGAAATCATTTTCTTGCACTATATCTGGGCTAAGAAAATTGGGAATGTATTAATTCCATGAATGATTTAGATTTCTACTTAATTTATATATTGTTTATATTTTAAATAAATTTAAATATATTGGAAAAGAATGTAAAAGTTAAGTTCGCAACTCTTTGAAATAAAATTAAAACCTTTTGAGAGTTGTCAATATATGTTCAAATAACATTTATAAAATTATACATAAAAGAAAACATTTATATAGTATATACACTTAATATTTTATTGTTTCTTAAGAAAATATTGGTATAATAATTCGTATTGCAGATAATACAATCCACATCTATATTATCCTTTATTAGATGAAGATTATTATCTTCATCTAATAAAGGTTAATAAAAATTTGGATTGTATTATCTGCAAGACGAATTATTATACCAATATTTAACAAACACATGAGGATTTTCTGATAACTACATTTGAATAAAAACAAACTTCATTCAAATAAAGCATTACCACGAGATCTATATCATGTAATGTTTCGTTGAACCAGTGGCAGTAATTTCTTCACTGCTTCATATTATGTGCATGCAAATAATGAACATTAATGGTTTTTATGGCAGTATTAATGTTACCATATTAAACTTCTAAAAAATATAAATACAAAAATATTTTGTCAAAATAAGATAGTTACCTGGTTATTAATGTTTAGTGAACTTTTAGAGAGGAAATGATTTGGGCTAAACCTTAGCCCAAGTCATTTCAATTGCGTTGAAGTCACAATGGTTCGGGGGTAACCTTAAAACTTCATGTCCACTTTCTCTTATTATTTCTTCTATAATAAATATCTTCTCTTCTTTATAATATTTTACTAAATGAATTAATTCATTCTTAGTCATTGTAGGTAAATAGCTTATATCTTCTTTTCCAACCATTCCATAATTTCTTTTTTTTTTCAAGAGGTATTTGGTTGTTTATTTTGAATAGCACTATAATAAGGAGCATTATCCATTATTAGAAGTGATGGTACCTCAAGATTTGGTATAAGCTGATCATTTACCCATTGCTTAAAGGAGTCACCATTAATTTCTCCATGCTAATCACCAGTAATTGTGTTTGATGAAGAAATCAGACTAGCTCCTTTAATGAAGCCATTTTCTGTGCCAGCATGTATAATAATAAACCATTTACCATCATAGCCCTCGGATTTCCTAACACTTTATATTATTATTTTGCCAGGATTTCATTCTATTCCCTTTCGAAAAGATCCAAGTTTCATCAAGGATAACGACCCAATTCTTTAGCCTTTGGATACTGAAGAGTGTAAAAATGACGCGTTTGACGAAGGGGATATGTTATGTACCCTATATTGCAAGTAGGTAAGTATACTCATAAAAATGCTCATACAGTCGCAAATGAAAGTAAAAAGGAATAAATAAGGCAATATTTTTTCTAAAAAAAATGTATATATAATAAACATATATTTTATTTGACTCCTCTATTCTATTTGATGTAATTGACATTTAGAACATGTTATTTTTCGTACAGTTTTTACGCAAATGACATGTTTTTCCACTTTTGCGATCTTTATTACGTGGACATAAAACACACAGTCCCGAAGATTTCAGTTGATCTTTTGTGTTGCCAATTTGTGTCTGTGGTGGAGGAACCAATTCATCCATGGCGTCCATAACACGTTTGCGGAATCTTCTTGCATTTTCCAGTCTTCTAGCTACATCTGGTCTAATAAGTCCTTGTCCTAAAGAAAGAAGAAACTACTTGCGACTAGCAGTCCTAATGCAAACACTTCTGACTTCTCTTCTCTAGAAGGATCAGGTAGAAGTGCAGGAGGAATGTCTTGCATGTCTTTACGAAGAGTTCCGCAGAATGTCAGACGCCGATTTTTGTAAAGCTTTTGTTATGACAACTTGTGAAGAAATTATCAGTGATTATATCATAACCAGGTTACCAAATCAAGAGTTACTAACTTGCCTTGTTCTTTTCAGGCTTATTGCCTTCCTTGCAAATATAGATTTGAAAGTTGTTCGCGTAAACAGAATTTGTATCTACCAAAGCTCATATTTCGATGCCGTACTTCGTGGGCTTCGATTTCATGTACACGCGGAATAGACACTTGCCTTTCTTTACAATTTTCTACAAATTTTTCAATAACATCTATAAATACAGCCAACTTGTCGTCGACTCCTCTATGGTCTATTCTAGTAATTAGATCATCAAATCGCATGAAGCTGATGATCTGTAAAAACCTGTGCCGCGCGACATTGCAGCCGAAAAAATACTTTCACTATACAGGGGATTTTTACATCAAAGAAAATGAACTGGTTCGCTATTTACCTTCAGAGTCCTGTTGTAATCAAAAGACCAAAAACAGCGTACATCTCAAGTGAATCTGTCTCTGGCCAAGTTTTTTGTTTGTCCGGATTCTTCACGTTCCATTCTTAAACATATTTTTCCGCTTTTTGGTTTGTCTATTTGACAATTTCATCGTTTATAGATAACTTGAAACATTCGACAATTGCTGAAACATTCCTAGATTTTAGAGTAAGCCCCGGTTTATTTGTTAATATATTCTGAGAACGAGCGCTAGATGTTGTTTTAGGACGATTGTTCCAGACAGTACCATTCTTGGAAATGAAAGCCAGATCTGAATGCAAAACCACTTCTTCTTCATCACTATTTTCCGGAGAAGAAATCTGTAACAGAAACCATTCAAAATTGAATTTTTTGCAGTTCTAAATTGCAAAAAAATACCTATTGTATCTATGGTTTGGATTCAGCTTCTTCTACATTATACTCAGACTGATGCATCTGAGAAATTATTCTCATCTTGAATAAAATCTTCATCGCTTTCCTCCAACCACTGTAGGGCTAGGGCACGATCTTCTTCTCGAGACAATTTTAATTTTCCTTTTCCTCCATGCATAATTTTATTAAGTTTTGGGAACACAGAACATGAAATTACGACGTAATGCGCATATAATGTTAAAAAAAAAATTGTTTGGTGTACAATTGTACCCCCTCAGCTATCGGAAGGTTAAGGATATGCATGAAGTATATCTTTTTAATTTAACTTCGACGTATTTGACGTTGTCACTGTTAATACTTCCAGAAAAGTGCTTCTCTACTAACTAAAGTACATATTTGATTTGTTAAACATATATCGAAGGAGGCTTTGAGACAAACATGTTTCGTAAAGTAAATAGATCCTCAATTACAACTAAATGGGAAATTAAAGTCATTCCTAAACAAAAACAAAGAATGATTAGTATTTCTTTTAAATTGAGTTCCGTCAACTTTTCTCCTTTAATTGTTTGAGTTCGTGCCGAGACCGCGTGGTATCGACCGTCAGGCGCGCCGTACCGTTCGTCGGTAAGCAAGTTACACACCTGCGGCCAAATAGGAAACCGGGTCACGGTGATAGTATTAAAGTCACCCTACATTGCCCCTCTCCAAAATATTTACGACGTCTGAATTTTAACCACCTCCTTGGCTTCCGTCACCTTTTCCCCAGATACACATATTTACATACAACATCCTGGACCAGTCGACGCTTGTATTTTTCCGTCTCGCTCCCACTCGACCATTCTTCTTGATGTTCTTTATTATTTCGTCGCGATTTTAGGTTTTATTAAGGCCGCTGTGGAATTGCTTTTATGATGTGGTATAAGCTTTAGTCCCAGACGGATATTTCTATTCAGATAAGAGCTTGTCTGCTGGCTGTAAGTATTTTTTAAACCTAATAGGAAGGGGAATCTATGTTGGATTTATGAATAGCAATGAACTCCTAATATATGTTGCCATTAATTTACTTATGCTATAATAAAGAAGCCTGCAGTTGATCAAAACAAGAAAACTATACTGGCCTAACCTCTAATGATTTAGTTTAAGCCTAGCGGACAATATCTATTTTTACATAAACCAGGTCTTACAAGCTCGCCTATTAAAAGTGATTATAAAATGCGACAACCCAAATTTATTGAAACAAAGCTACATTCAAGACGTCATTTCACAAAACACAAGTAGCGCTTTTCCTTAGACTGTGTTCATTACATATATATACGCGTTGTCTGAATTTCTGGAACTGACCCGCGTTGAGGAGTCCGTGAACGGACTAGTTTCTACTCGAGCTTTCGGTAGACACGCTGCTGCCATCTTCGGGAAGTAGTTCTCGGAGCGCTACTTGATGTAGAATGAACGAAGCTCTTTCATGAGTCATTGAATTTTGTTTCGTGGTCGAAGTTGCCTCCATTTCCACTCCATTGTTTCGTATCTCCCAGTGTTGTGACGTGTTTGAGTCTGATTATTAATTAATCGTGTGTTTTTGTGCGGTCGTATGTTGTGTGTGTGTAGTCTCTGTGTCCGTCGCTTTTTTGCGTTTAAGTCATATGTGTGGGTTTACTGGTCCTCATCGCTTTTTTGCGTTTCTGTTGTGTGTGTATTTAATGTTTATTGTTGTAAAGTGTTATTATTGTCTGTGTTTGCGTTACGAAGAATTGTATCTGTTCTTTTGTTGCGTTTGTCGAGTGTAATGTTATTAGCATATTGCCTAAGGCAAGTGCTAATTCGTCAACATTGTCCGATATCTAACACCAGTGATGGAAACGGCGACACCGTGTTCATTTTCAAAAAAATATGAGCCTATTATCCTTTCCGACGAAACACCGCACCAAACGGTACACTTAAGTGGGTGTAATTCTCGCTGTTGACCTACTCTTGGATTTTCCATAGCCCATATCCTGCAGTTTTGCCTATTAACGAACCCATTTAATTGGAAATGGTCTTCGTCGCTCATAATTAAATTATGAATAAAATCATGATTTTCTTCTGCTTTTTGACGAAAATAAATTGCATAATCAAGTCGTTGCTGGTAATCTGTCGGTTTCAATTGTTGGACAAGCTGAATTTTGTATGGAAACATTCTTATTGTATGCAAAATTCTCTGCAGCGACCCTCTTGAGAGGCCAAGTTGTGTCGAACGTCTCCTGGTTGATGTTCCTCCATCTTCCCGAATACTCTCCTGTACCCGTTCAATATTGTCATCCGTGTGCACCGTTCGTCGTCTGCCGGCACCAGGAAGGTTACTTACTGCCACTTGTTCTCGAAAATTTGCAACCAGACGGTTTATTGTTGACTCTGAAGGTCCAACCCGCACATTAAAATAACGACGATATGCACGCTGAGTCAAAACAATGGATCGTTGATTTGAGAAATAAAGTTCAACGATTTTGGCACGTTGTTCAATTGTCTACTGTTCCATTTATGGTAATATGAATACGGGATTCGCGGAACATTGCATCGAAAATACACATTTGTTCAACACCAATAATTTTAAACTGTTACACAATTGTAATAAGGGAAAAAGACTTGACTTTCTCGAAATATTAGAAATTAAAAAAGCCATAAACCTTAATAGACATGTCACAAATATTCAGCTGGATTTTTTCAATACCCCTACTATTGATGCGGTAATAAAGTCTTTAAAAACTCATAAATAGTGTTAGAAGTGTATTTTTAGTTCAATTTACAAACTCTTTGACAATGACTGTAAAGTCGAAACACGTGTTAGAGATTTAATAAATAAATTTTGTGAAACAAATATACCGAGTGTTTTCTTTAGTAAATTTAAACAAAATTTTGTAAAAATCTTACATTTTGCCGAGAAGGGTAAGAAGCTAAGCCTCCTTAGGCTTTAGAAATATTCAAAGTCTCCCGTAATTTTTATATTATATTACTTAACGATCAACTGATTTGATATATACGGCTTTTTCCCTGCTGTAAGTACGTAGTTTAATTTAGTTTACGATTTTACTGCACTCACATTTCTTATTTTCTGATTTAACCTATAATTAACTAATAGTTGTTACAATGTACTATATATTATTCCAAGTATTGCCCACTACTTTATAATTACCACCTAACACCAAATGTTAACGTACATTTTGTGCTTCATAATAGTGTTCGTGAATGGTCATGTTGGTTGAAACTGCGGTCACACAATTTGTTTAATATACTGATATAACAAAGTATACGTGTTTTATTAATTACTATTTTGTTTACAATAAACTGTGTTTTTCAAAAATATAACACACAAGTATCAGAATGAAACAAAAATTAATTCGATATAGCAGATATAAAAAGAAAAAAAGCCCAGTTCAGACCTGGTTGCACGGAACTTTTCAAGGTCCGACGTTTATCCGAAACACCCGAGAAAACCACGCCTTAGCGTTCATATAGCGGGCCGTAATATTGTGTGTCCCTTCAACTCTCGTAATTCTCTTTTTTCCTTTCGCCTCCGTAACTGTTTCGGTTGCTTATGAATTTTTGCCGTAAAATACTACTCGTGTCGAACTTTTTTCTTCCGTCTCTGTTTTTCTGTGACAGAACGGGCGCACATCTGACTTAATGGAAGTAAATAAGGAGTAATGAAATCCGCGATTGCTCGGGAAAATTCCGAGAGAAGCTTCAGAGTTTTCGTTATTAATAAAAATGGAAGGGCCTGAAAGTCGGCTTTGCAACGAAAATAACAGGCCATTTATGGGTTTAATCTTCTTTTTTACTTCGTCAATTTAGATGTAAATAATGTCCGAGTTTTTACTTAATTTGTAGTTGAGGGGATACACAAAAGATTCTTTAAAGTATTACAGAAATGCACTAATAAGCTTATTACGAGGGGTATTGATATATTCATAGCCTACTATTGAAATACGAGACGTGTTTTTAAAGTAAGTACCGTTTCAAAATATAAAAAAAACTGGGGAACTTTTTGTATCAATTTTATTTTTACAGAAAGCGGTTTTCTTAACCCTGCAGAACTCGCGCCTATAAACATTTCGCTCACGCTTAAGCCAGAATTGCTGTATTTTTAAAGAGGGTTGAGATATAGGAACGAGGCGCCCTCTAGCTGAGTTTACGTATCACTTCTGTTTATAAATGCAACCTAAACACCAATTAGTCGTCTGTAGCAATTTCTAGGAAGAACTTGTCAATCACTTGCAGACTGCGTGAGCATTTCGCTCACGGCGCTAGTTCCGGCATTGGTGTCTTGTTTTGCCTATTGACGTTTCTCTCACTGCGCGGGTTATAGCATTTACGTGTTTTTCTAACCTTATTTATGTAAGTATTGCATTTATTGGTATTTAGTCGTGTACTAAATGTTTTATATTAGAGAAAATGACATATTTATATGACGATGTTATTTTTTTTAGTATAATCGCAATGAGTAGAACTCAGAAAATTGTCGAATTAGCAAGACAACAATATGCAGAATTAAATCCACAACCAACATGGATGGCTACTCAACCAGCCCTTGACCAGCAATCAGAAAATTTATTTGATGATGGAGATCATTATGAAGTGGAGAGTGACAATGTTAGTGAACACAGTGACCATAATACAGACACAGAAGAATCAGATCGTGATAACGAAAATGATGATATGATAGTTGACACAGAGCCTCAATTTGATGGAGAACATCATTATATTGGTAAAGATGGCACAACTCGCTGGTTGGCCCACTCGCCTTATCCTAACACTCGCACTCCGAGACATAATATTGTTAGTCATTTACTCGGTGTGACCTCCATTGCAAAAAATGCAAAATCTGTAAGAGAATGCTGGGAGTTATTTTTTCCGCCTGATATGATTCGACATATTGTGAACTGTACAAATATTTTTCTAGACAAGTTACGACCAAATTATACGCGAGATAGGGATTGTCGTGCAACAAATGAGACAGAAATATATGCTCTCATTGGACTATTATATATGGCTGGGATAAAAAAGGCTCAATATTTGAACACTCGGAAACTCTTGTCTGACGATGGCACGGTTCCAGAATGCTTCAAGCTTACAATGTCTAGAGAGAGATTTCACCTTTTATTACGCTCTCTTAGATTTGATAACGTAACTGACAGAGTGGAAAGAAAGAAATATGACAATTTAGCTCCAATTCGGCAAGTATTCGAGCAATTTGTAGAGAAATGCCTAAACAACTATCAAGTTGGTGAATACTGCACAGTCGATGAAATGCTGGAAAATTTTCGTGGCCGGTGCAAATTCAGGCAGTACATCGCGAATAAACCAGCAAAATATGGTTTGAAGATATGGGCCTTAGTAGATTCTAGAATGTTTTATACATTCAACTTAGAAGTTTATGCAGGTAAACAGCCTGAAGGCCCATTTAAATTGGATAACTTGGTAAGCTCTGTAGTAAAACGAATAACGCAACCAATTTTGAACACAGGCCGAAACGTTACGATGGATAACTATTTCACATCTATACCACTAGCCAAAGACATGATTCAAATGAAAACAACTATTGTCGGAACGTTAAGAAAAAATAAAAAAAGATACCGACTTTGATTTTGAATACTAAAATTAAATAGCAGTATATTTGCATTTTGCAAACCTATGGTTTTAGTTTCATACAAACCGAAACCAAACAAAATTGTTTCTATGTTATCTACATTTCATAGTGATGATAAAATCGATGAAGAATCTGGAGTTGCTTCAAAACCGAAGATAATCACGTTTTTAATTTGACAAAAGGCGGAGTCGATGTTGTAAATGAGCTGAAGTCAACTTACTCTGTCTCTAGGTTCTGTTGTAGATGGCCTCTAAAATTATTTTTCTCAATTTTGGATATAGGCGGTATCAACTCTCAAATAATATATAAAAATAATACCGAAATTATTCAAGACCGCAGATTATATTTGAAAGAGTTGGCTCAAGAATTGATCAAACCACATTTGATAAATCGATCTTCAAAACAGAATTTGCCGGTGAGTTTACGTACCCGAATTCAAAAAATTTGTAACATGAAGAAATCAACAGTTGTGCGAGAGGTTGCCTCAGGTTTTTGTGCGTTTTGTCCTAGGCGAAAAATTCGAAAAAGCAAGAAACATTGAGAGAGGTGCTATAAAGTGATTTGTACAGAACATGCTAAATATGTCTGTCCCTCATGTTCCAACGTCAATAGTTCCTCAGATCAGAGTGATTAACATTTTAGAGAATACAGGATTTTTTGCAATTTATGTTCGATTACAATTTTATTATTTTTATTTTATTAGCAAATGTTAGAGATTTTAAACTTTTATAAGCAAATAACATGTTTAAAGAAACAATAAATATTTATTTTGACTTAAAAAATACTAGTTTTATTTGCATTCTGACGTTATATAAAAAAAAATATGAAGCGTGAGAAAAATGCTCACGCGTGAGGGCTCACGTTCCACAGAATAGCGAGTTCTGCAGGGTTAAAGTAAGTACCGTTTCAAAATATAAAATAAACTAGGGAACTTTTTGTAGCAATTTTATTTTTACACAAAGCGGTTTTCTTAATGTCTCGCAGTCATTTTCAGAATTTATTGTTCCACCACGAGGCAAAAAGTCGACAAGCAATACACCCTTCCTCTCCCAAAACACGATACACATGATTTTTCTGGCTGAAATTATTGGCTTGAATTTCACTTTCTTGGGTGATGTTGAATACCGCTATTCCATGGAGTGCTACTTTGATTCCGGCGTAACGTGGGCTATCCACGTTTCATCGCCAGTCACAATTTGTTTTAAAAAATCATCACCTTCGGTAGCATAACACTCAAGGAATGCCAAAGCGCTGCCTAAACGCTTGGTTTTGTGCTCCTCGATAATGAAAGCGTTCGGTCCGAATTTCATATTGAAACTTGAAAAAATTTCTGAGGTAACGAAGACATCGTGAAGCGCCTGTTCTCTTTCACTTTTTAGTCAACTTTTTGCATCAAATCGTCAGTAATGACTAGAGAATATGATCCTGAGCATGTTTTTCAATCCCAGGATTACAGAATTTTTGAAGCGTAATCGCGGGATGCCGGGATTAGACTATGTGGTTTTTAATTGGGCTCAAATGAAGAAAAAAGTAATTTCTTAAAAATTATTTATTAATATTGTTGTACAACACAATACACAATATACTAAAATAAGGAACGAAAAAGACGATACAAACAACTATTTAGAATTTCGAAAATACAATCGCAGAAATATCAAAGCATCCAATGTTTGACTTTCAAGACTGCTTCGTAGTTTATTGCTAACATAAGCTGAAAATGCTCGCTCAGGTACTACACTGGTTGGAGGAATAGACAATACATATATATTTATATGCTAATTCTAAGTGATATCCACGAACTCCTCCATTTCGAATAGGCTCATTTCGCGTCTAATACTATTTACCAACCCCGATTCATTTTATACTTCAGAATCTGGAAATTCCATGCTCTTATTAATTTCCAGCTGTAAATTTTCCTATAGTGTTAATTGCGGTTGGGAGGTTTGTTGCATTGGCTGTTTGTGATCCTGACCATTCTTCCTCTTCCGTGTTATCTCGACTATTTAGTCTCTTAACAATACTCTTTATTTACCGCTTCACTAAAACCTGTGTAGGAACTGGAATTAAGTCAAGCCATTCCAAATCCGATAATAACTGATTTTCATCATCTTTTCGTGGTTGTAAATAATTCAACAAACCAGTTAAATCCTCATTTCGTCGTTACTTTATACGTTCCACTAAAGATGTTTTTATTTTATTGGCGAGGGCTGAGTTTTTACTAGACAACTGTTTTATAAGAAATTTCAAAGCGGCATCAGCAGTTCATAAATTAGCATCTCGTCGACAGATTGCTTCTATTGTTAATTTAATTGGGATCAGCACATCAACAATTTTATTTACCAAGTCAAAATCAGCATCTTCTAAACGGATTGGATGATTGAGATCTATAAGAGCTTTTTGAATGCACGTTTTTAAAAGAGCAAATTGTTCCAGCTTGGTTAAAATTCTATTCCACCTAGTTTTACAGTCAAAAAGAAGTGATAGCTCTTTTTCATGTTCAATCTTCACATATTTTTGAAGTACTGTTTCATTTTTCAATGGTGATCTTTTGAAATACACTACAACTTTGCGGATTTTCTTTATCAGGTCATTAATATTTTCATGTTTCGTGAACTATGGTATGTCTTCTCGCGCAAGTTCATTTTGTGACATTAAGATTAAACTTGATTCTGGACAGTCTGAATCTTCTAAATTGTCATCATCATCGCTATCGTTTATATAATCAGCAGTTACACCTGGTTCATTTATAGTATCATCTGAGTCTGAGGTAGGACTGTTCTGCCTGTCTTAAAAATAAATATTTATTTTATAAAGCACATCACAGACGGCCAAATTGATACCATGTGCGAGACACAGTTATTGTTCAGTGCAAACAAGCTGTCCCACCTTTATCATAACGTTCGGTCCATCGGTTACAGTAGCCACGATATCAGTTTCCAAGGAAATATCAAATTTACTTAGACGCTCTTTCAATATACGAAGACAATTTTCAGCCGTCATACTTCCATTATTAGGAACGAGTCTTAAGCGCCAAATTTTTTTATATGAATGAACGGTGACAGCCATGTATCGTTTGTTGGACGTTGATGTCCACTCGTCCAAAGATAGACTGAATCTTTCACCGGCACCTTTCATATATTTTAATTCTGCAGTTATAGCAAACGCCAATTAAGTTGGCGCCAGGAGGGGTAAGTTCGCGCAGGATTAGAAGTAGTGGGGAGATTTGTATTTGGTTTTACATCAAATGTCAGATAATTCTAACCTCTGAGCGTATATCACTTTATGATCCCCTAGCAAATACATTATGTTCCGTCAAACGTCAATGTATTCTGACAATTACTTGGTAGGGGGTAGACATTTTTAAAAACGTTTTCTGCGCACCCCCTCCTCGCGCCAACTTAATTGGCGTTTGCTATACTTACTTTCTGATTTTTTCTGTAGTAATACCATAAGAGCTTTGAATTTATCGATAATTTCACGAATGCTTGTTGCATAGCGACGAAGACGAGTGTCAGTTTGACAAGCATTTAAATCACGACAGCCCGTAGGGCTGGAGTGGCTTAATTGTCAAATTGACACGAGTCGAAGTCGTTATGCAGGAAGTATGAGTGAAATTATCGACTTTAATTCAAAGCTCGTATGGTATTTGATTAGATTATTTTACGTAATACAAAATGAAATTTATCTGAACTCTTTATTTATTAATTCATGTTTAAATTAGTACACTGAAAGGTACAATTGTTATATACATTCTGTTTTTTATTGGATGTGCTAGAATCAATATTTGCACTGTTGCAACTATTCCCTCGCATTTGATTAATAATAGTTTCATGGTGTTCATTATCTAGTTGTAGATACGGCTTAATAGAATGCGAACTACTATGGCCAGAAATTTTAATTAATTGTTGCTCATTTACACCAGCTTTTGCTAAATTTGAGACAGCTGTCGCGCGACTGGATTGGTTACTTATTTTTTGGTTTTCTGTGTTGAAACCAACGAGTTCAGCACTTTTCTTAAACCATTTCAAAATTTCACTTCTTCCAATAGGCATATTTTTATACCAGCTACCTTTTTTCTTATTCCACGCTGGATTGACATTTAAAAAGAGTCTATCACTTTTTATACGAGCGTTTTCTGTCCTCTTTGAAATGAGTTTTTTTAACAGTCTGACTGGGCAATTACTTGGTTTTACTTTGTTGGGAATCAACCATTTACTGTCAGCACATTTTTGTGCTCCACCTTGGGTAGTTTTCGTGAATATGGGATTGTACTCTATTCTTCCAGTCGGTGTATTGTATACGTTCATTTCTTCTCGGAAGTAGTGAATCAAACATGCCGCGCCTTCTCCTCCTCGCCATGCCAATTCAATCGACACTATCAGGTAAAATTTCTTTTGTAGTCCATCTGGATTTTCTTCAACCCAAACATTTATCATTTTTTCATATTCGTTTTCCTGTAAAGCTGCAGAACTCATTTTCCGTTTACCAGGTATCGCTTGAAGAATTCTCCTTTTGGAGTTCCTTGCATCGCGGGCTGCTTTAAATACGATGCTCTGAAAAGGATCAATTTTTCTGTTATATACGTTATTAAACTTCTCTTGTAGCAATTTTGCCGTGACATTCCACATCGTTTTAACAACACCTTCTTTATATTCTTCCCCATTCACCTTCCTCATATTGAAGGTCCAGTCTTTCAGAATATCTGCAAGTTCTTCTTCTGTAACATTTTGTTCGATGCTGTAGTTTTTCGCATCACAAAACTCACAAAATTGTCGCCAAATTGACGCTTTACTCCTTTTCGTATTAGCCGGTTCAGCTTGTTTTACTATTTGATCAATGTTCACAACTGATTCTTCCCCAAATCTCAGCATTGTTTTATGACAATGAAACCAGTTTTTTGACAGAACTTTAGAAATGTCTATCCTTATCAACCGCATTTCCATAACAACGCCTAATTATTCTACAATGAAAATTATCGATAAATTACCGCTGTAATTTCGAGTTGCTTCAGTAATACGCGAATCTGATAGGTTTATATTTGTATGTGTAAAATAATCACTGTATTTCATAACACGCTTTCGAATTGTGACAGCTGATTTTGGTAAATCCGTGTATTTCGCTAAGAGCAATTTTCTCAAATCATCTGAAGTTATGAATACATTGGATGTAAATCCATTTAATGCAGTCATTCTTGCCAAAACATCATCCAGGCTATCGTCGGCACTTTTAGTAAAATAATCTTCTAACTTTCGTTTAGCTGGCGGTGGTGCTGTGTTCAGATTTTCAGAATCTTGACTTGTTGAGGCTGTTAAACGATTAACGTCAGGCTTTAATGCTATGTTTTGATGACAAATGCGTGTGTAATCCTTTAGTCGATCCACCCAAAGTCTTGAGAATGGCAGGGCATCGTTTACATTTAGCACTAATCTCGTCTTTCGCAACTAAAAAATAACTCCACGCTGACGACGTATCAGTCTTTTTTATGTTGAACAAAGTCTCCCGCCATTTAAAATAACTAATTGACTTTTAAATTTAAATGACTTAACCTGCGTAACCTTGTCGCTGGTAGAATAATAAATCAAAAAAGTAAATCCTAACAAGCGTATTTATACTTTCGTACAGGGAATCCCTCGCAGCAATATTATGATATATCATATGTGAAGTGATCGGTTGGTTCGTTGGGGAATTACTTTAACAGTATTGTATTGAAGTATGCCGGGCGGGGAAGTCCCTTCTAAGTTGCATATTATTTGGGCTGTACCTATGCAGTTCTTTTATTGTACGGCGTACCTAAGGTTGATTTTTTTGTCTTTATGTAATAAGTGCCCTTAATATAGCCTACGTAAGATCATTGTCAAGGCGCAATGGATTACGGAATGCAAACTAGCAATACCGTCAATCCCGAGATTAGCCAAGTACAGTCCCGGGATTTACGGGATCAAAACCCGGTCGGAAATCCGAGATCCCGGCATTCGGGATCCCGGGATTGTATTCTCTAGATGGAAGTCATCCGATCATAAGTCAGGCGAGCGACGATCTAGCGATGACATAATCAAGTCTCCCGAACCTCCGAAATATTCTCAAATGCGTATAGGCCTATATAAACCGTCCAAGATAGAGGGATAGAATCAGATGACTAGCAACCGGCAACGAGTATTGTGATATAAATAAATACTGATTTATAAGTAAACTAGATGACCCGGCATACTTCGTCCTCCCAACAGTCAATAAATGTCGTGTTAGCTTTTAGCTAAACTTAATTTAAGATTTTATTAACGTAATAAAATGAATATAAAAATTTATTAAGTTCAATAGTTTATTAGGATATATATATATATAAATATAATAACTTCGTGACCTTGGTATGATATGGTAAACCTAATCAGTAGGCGATGAATGCATTCATATTTTGTATTCTCTTGATAAAGGCGTATACAGCCGAAACATGTAGAGTTTTTTAAATACATATATTTTGAAGTAATATACAGACCTTTAATCGACTACTGATTAGGTTTACTATATATATATATATATATATATATATATATATATATATATATATATATATATATGGTAAACCTAATCAGTAGGCGATTAAAGGTCTGTATATTACTTCAAAATATATGTATTTAAAAAACTCTACATGTTTCGGCTATATACGCCTTTTTCAAGAGAATACAAAATATGAATGACAGGATATAAATGTCAAGTCATTTAATAAGAATTTTCTGTATAATTTTTTTTCCGTGAATTTTTTCGATATTTTAATAGTTATTCTGCTATTCGGGGGGGGAGACGAATCCAACAAATCAGAGATCATTAAAATGGGTGCAGTTGTTCTTGAGTTATAAAAGGTGTAACTAACCCGACTTTGTTTTATGTATTAAAATACTGTGAAATAAATATTGAAATAAATACTGTTATTATTATTAATAGTTTTAAGTGTTATTCAATGTTATTTAATTTTACTACAACGAACCCAGAGAAAAATATTTTACAATACTATGCACACATATTCAAATTCATAATGTTTTGAAAAATATATTGAATTATTTCTTGATTTGTATTTTGAAGAATATTAATTAATTTTTGCGTACAAGAGAAAACAAGAAAAGGCCAAGAATATAAAGTTTAGAAGTTTGGAAATTCAAGTTTCGCTAAAAAACTCAGATACCTTGAGATCTATATTACATTTACAATTTGATAACTTGTTATTTTTGACAACCAACCTTATAATTTTATTTCAATATATTTTTGACCGTTTCAACGCGTGGAAATAGAAAACTACTTACATTCATAATTACATTTCATAATAGTATTTACGTATGCGTGTACCAATTCCTATTTATATTTTAACAAATTCGACCCTATTAATTACATGCTTTACAAAGCAAGTCGCGTAGAAACAAAATTAATGATAGAATACAACTAACAAACGCTGAGTATATATTACACCGCAACACATGTAATGACTAGGTATTGGTTTGTGTTGCCCTCTATCAATCAAAATAGCATTAGCTTAAATCTAAATCCGTGACAGAGCGGAATTGTCAACATCGACTGTAATACAGATGCAAATTGAGTTTGATAATCGCATTTTGAATATTAGGTAAATTATATGTTAGTAGTTGTGCATGCAAATATATTAAATTTTCTAATAGTTTTTGCAAAGTATGCATAACCGTTGGTAAGCTGTAAAGTTCACTGTAGCCAAAGTTCATACGTAAATCCGGTGAACTTTATTTGTTTGTATCGAGTAACAAATCATAATAGTACAAACTTTATAAAAGCTTTAATAGTGGCTAGACAATATACTCGTAAATTAATAGTAGAAGAGGAATATCTTATGTACACGCACTCCATGCAAAACAAATACACAATCTTCGACAATTCTATCACGACAAACACGAAAACATCGCAATAACAAAACTAGACCAAAAGTATACACCGTTAAGCCAAACACTCGAAAACCCCACACACAATCAATAGAGCGATTTAACGTACATATAAATGAAGAAGCAGATATGGGAAGACAAAACTCCATAGAAAAAATAGCTCCCATATGGCAGGAGAAAACACAAGTGTTTCTGCTAGTTACCAATGGCTAGAAAGTGTCCAACTTTTCCCAGAAACCGAGGGTTCCATCTCAGCAATCAATACAAGATCATGCAATATATATATATATATATATATATATATATATATAGATAATTATTTCGTGAACTTTGTATGTTATGGTAGATTGAATTAGTTGGCGATTTAAGATCTGGTTTTACTTACAAATGTATATATTTAAAACAATCTTACATGTTTCGGCAAGTGATGCCTTTCTCAAAGAATTTAAAATATAAATGACAGTATATTAAAGTCATACTTATACATTTTTAGTTGTCATGGATAAAATTATTCAAAGATACATCCAGTTTAATAATAATAAATCATGCCTTATTATTCAAAAAATAGTTGGACAACAAGAACGAGGAATGGCAAGGCATGAGTTATTATGTATGCGCCCGTGGAGCGGCTTAAGATGTTAAGCTGTCGGCATTGGCCTTAAACGAGAAGGAAAACCACGAAAACCTACTCGGACAGCCAGTCAGAGATATAAACACGGAACTGTCAGCATGACAAGCAAATGTACAGATATTTAAATAACATAAGATATACACTTTAAAAAAATATGATAAGTTACAACATATAAACTTAGTAATACTAGTTTCGATTTTGAAAATACACAGATAATTGATAAAGAACAACACACAATGAAAAGGGAAATTAAAGAAATGATTAGTATTGAACAAGAAAAAATTCAATTAACAACAGAAGTGATATAAAAAATTGAAGCGGCATATACTACACCTAATTATGTAACGATCTGCAATTTACCATCATAATATATGTTGCTGTTATATAAATATATATCTTATGTTATTTAAATATCTCTACATTTGCTTATAATGCTGAGAGTTCCGTGTTTAGATACCGGACTGGCTGTCCGAGTAGGTTTTCATGATTTTCCTTCTCTTTTAAGGCGAATGCCGACAGCTTAACATCTTAAGCCGCTTTACGGGCGCAGACATAATAATAACGCATGGCTTGCCATTCCCATTTTTGTTGTCTACCTATTTTTAGATTGCTAAGGCATGATTTATTACAATTAAACTGGAATGTATCTTTGAATAATTTTATTCATGACAACTACAGATGTATGAGTATGATATTAATATACTGTCATTTATAATTTAGGTTCTTTGAAAAAGGCATCATATTCCGAAACATGTAAGATTGTTTTAAATATATTCATTTTGAAGTAAAACCAGACCTTAAATCGCCAACTAATTGAATCTACCCTAACATACAAAGGTCACAAAATAATTATCTTCATATATATATTTAAATATAGGACATACATCACTAAAGCACCAACATTCAGAAAGATAGCTGCAGATGCATCTTCAGCAGCTATTTAAGTATTTTTTGGTGGAGGAGATCATTGGTGTAAATATTGAACACCAGAGGAGACAGAACCGAGTCTTTTGGAAAGCCATGCCTTCCCAAAGACTCAGTTTTGTGTTGCCATTTCTAGTTCGATTGTTTAGGTAGACTGCGATTCGGCGATTCCTCTGCATATTCTTGGTAAGTTTGTTTAATTTAGCACATGGGATGGGTTTTCGGAATTTAAGTCATTCCATTCTTCCAGACTTTGTCATAAGTACTGGAGAGATCGATAAAAGCACCACATATCTTCATACCCTTCTAAAAATCTGTTCAATACCTTTTTTATTGCTCATTCTTACTTTGTAGATAATGTGTCATGTCTTGTTTAAAAAAAAAATTTCGTGTCCGGAAATTTTGTCGACAAATGTATTATGTTAACAGAATATTCGTAGCCGCAACTTTTAAATAGTGACTTGAGCAATGTTTTCTTTCAGCAAGACGGCGCCACATATCACACAGCTGTTGCAAGGAAATTTTCCTGGGGGGGGTCACTTCCATATCTTGAAGTGACCTGCCCAGATCATACCATCTGTCACCCTTGGACTTTTCTCTGTGTGACTATCTTAAGTCTCGAGCCTACAAGAATAAGCTAGAAACGATTCGTTGCCTTAAAGAGAACGCACACGCAAAATTCAAAATTTATCAACTAAAATTACTAAAACTAGAAAAGAGACTAAGGGATATAATAGAACCAACACTAGAAGAACAACAGCATGGATTTAGAAGAGGTAGAAGTGCACAAGATCTAATATTCATAGTTAGACAATTAGGAGAGAAATTTCTGAAAAAAGGAAAAGAAATACATATCCGCTTTATCGACCTACAAACGGCGTTCGATAGAATTAAAAGAGAAGACATCTGGAAAGCTCTAGAAAACAGTGGGATATAAGGATATATTATCGATACAATAAAGGCCCTGTATAAAGGTAATAAAAATAAAGTTAGAACACATAACGAAGAATCAACAGAATTTGAAACAAAAATAGGATTAAAACAGGGTTGTGTTCTTAGCCCTCTTCTATTCACGATATTAATGGACGATGTTATAAAAAATTGTAAACAGAGATGTGAGAAACTGATAGTGGGTAGCTGGAGAATGCACCAAAGTTCCCTACGCGAATTATTGTTCGCAGACGACATGATTGTAGTAGCAGATTCAGAAAAGAATCTACAACAGAATCTAAATATATACCAATCAGAATTCAGAAAAATAAACATGAAAATTAACATAAGCAAAACAAAAACGATGATAATGGCAGGAAAGGAAAAGATACACAAAATATGCTTAGGGGGAAGACAACTAGAACAAGTTAAAAGTTTCAACTATTTAGGCACAGTAATAGAAGAAAATGGAAGGATAGATAAAGCAATAGCAGAGAGAATAGGAAAGATAGGGATAATTTTTAACATGCTTAAAGATACATTTTTTGGAAAAAAGGAAGTATCAAAGGAAATAAAAACAGAGATATATAAAAAAGTAGTAAGACCTTCACTAGTATACAGTTGTGAGTCTTGGACGATTTCAGATAGAAACAAAAGCAGAATAACAGCAGCAGAAATGAGATTCCTGAGAAAAATTGAAGGAATTACAAGGAAGGACAGAATTAGAAATGAGGTAATACTACAAAGAAAGAACCTGAAACCGGTTAAGAGAATTATTGAAGAAAGACAGCTGGGTTGGTTAGGACACTTGCACCGGATGCACGAAAATAGACCATCAAAACAGGTGTATGAAGCCAGAGTACAGGGAAAGAACAGAATAGGAAGACCTAGAATACAATGGGAAGAACAAGTACGACAGGCAGCCGCAGAACGTGGTATACAATGGTGTGAAACAAGGAACTTGGCACAGAACAGAAACTTGTGGAAGGAAAGAATAAATGCAATAGTAACTTGAAATGTAGTAATAAAATCCGACACCTAACGGTATAAGGATGTATAGTTTAAATAAAATAAATAATCAACTAAAATTAATCAGAAATTGGGCCACAAGAATCCATTTCGTGTCAACAAGACAGGGTATTTAAATAATATTCTTTTCAAAAACATAATGTCACTGGTTACTCTTCAAAATAAAATAAAAATTATTGCAATATTACTTGAAATATTTATTGTGTCTCATGTTAAAAAGATCTGATGCTCTTATTGGCAAAACTTTCATTCGAAATAATATTACTTCAGGAAGTTGTAAAGAAAGCCAACTCTAAGATAAGATTATTTTCTATTTCTTATACATAATTTCTATAAACACATTCAAATTTCACTATAATAAATCGATGAATGAATAGCCAAGGGATGTATGTATTATACAAGCGTATACATAGGCATGACAGTCATCTCCGAAGTTGAGCTGTTTACCAAAACCAAAATACACAGGCCGGAGGACATAACTTAGTATTATGGTGTTCTACGTGTATCTTTTTGCCGGAGAAGATTAATCTTTGTCTTGATGTAAGCTCCGAATTTACTGACCCGCAAACTTTAGTTTAATCTGCAAAGTCGCAAACAAAAGTATAAATCTTATCCAGTTTTCCGTTATTTTTTCTTGCTTCGGTTTTCTGTGTGCATCTGCTTTCGGCAGTCGAGTTACGCCGTAAACGTGTACCGTTGGTGATTGAAGTATTTGATTTAATATGTATTGAACACGCGACACTAAAGGAATCGCTCGATACCGTTGTCACAGGCATGTAAAGTATGCGAACGTGTTTCTTTTTCCTCTCGCTTTTATAACTTTGTTATTTGGAGTTTGCTCGCACAGCAAGCTACATCTATGTATTAATCCAAGTATTTATTTGATTTTTGTATTGAGAAAAGCTCCTCCAATACTCCTGCACTATTGTTCCACTTAAACCACCTGTCGTCTATACTTATCTTCTCATAACCTATTTTTACTTTCTTTCCATTTTTTCTTTCTTCTTTGGCTACCTCTCTTAAGGCCTTAGCTGCAATTCTTTCTTCCAGTGTCAAATCATTATTAATATATACTCTTCCGTCCCTTTTTTTATTTAGATTTTTCTTATTTTGCATAACCTCTTTTTTATTTCGATAATTTCCCAGCTCCACCAGGCAGGTTTTCGGACCTAATTTGTGGGCTGACTTAACATCAACTTTCACCTTTACTTCATCTTCTAAAAAAAAAATTTCTCATGGTTTCACTTAATGTGTTTTCCTCGCTTACATCTACTTTTAACCCAGTTACTACAATAGAATTGTACAGAAGAATTAAAATGAAAAATTTAATAGTGGTCTATACCGTGTGTCTTTGAAATAAAGAGACAACGCATGCAAAATGGAAGGATTCAATAATATAGAATATAAATCCTAAATATTATGAGTCAATTACGATGCGAACCCCAAAATTAAAAACCCCCTGAGAATAAAATTATGTCCCGCGTAATTTACACGCAAACATACGCTGAAATGTTTATGTTTATAAAAACTCTCAAAGATAACATTGTTTAGACGGCTGTCGATATAAAATAAATAAAAATTTCGATAATTGAGCGGCTTTTTTTTACTTATTGTTAGAGACCGGAAGCAACAAGCCGAAATTACGCTAACTACAATACGCAGTTATTGCATAGTGCTATTCACCAGGTTAACCGCACATTTGTTTTTTGTCGTTGAATTGTGACGCAATTACTTCAATATTACAGTTAAATTCCTTTATTCCAGGGCGTAGATAGAAGCGTGAGGAGTTTTTATAATTTAGTTTACTTTTTTTTCGTTTCTTTTTTTAATTGCTTTAACTGTTAATTGTTAAACCTGTTGGAATCTGACAATTTTAACGAATAACTCCGTAAAACTTTAATGGCGGTAAATATTTCATGAAATCAACTTAACAATCCCACTTTTAAAACATTTCTTCAAAAATATACTGGTCAAAATGTTCCTGATGGATTCACCTTACGCAAATATTATGTTTCTAAGTGTTACACGAAAGCAGTAGAACTCATTAGCAGCCATCTTTCAAATCAGCACCTATGGATAAGTGCCGACGAGGCTGTCGATATACACTGCTCAAAAAAATTAGGGACACACTTTTTTTATAACCTGTAACTTTTTAAATAAGAGGTCAAGGAAAATCAAATTTGGTATGTTTCAACGGCATATATTTAACTAAAGAAAATTACAAAAACAATTTTACAACTCTTAGTTACTTCTAAGGTACACTTAAAAATGTAAATTAATAACGCAAAACAAAATGAAAACGACTGTCATAGTACAGTAGAAGCTCTTTTAACCGGCATTCTAAGAACCGGCACGTTCTATTAACCGGCATCGGCCGAGCGACGCATGATCGGCTGTTTCCGTCGCGATTCGGGCGCTCACCGGGGGGGAGTACATAGCCGTCATTGAACTCGACTGTGTACGCCATTTTCTTTCTTAGTTAGCATCTCCTGTGTCTAACAACACAACGTTTCGTACTTAGTCTCCAGTGTTTCCCAGTTTTACCTGTTCTTGTTTATGTTCGCTTAGTATTAGTATTAGATATTAGTATTAACGTGAGTATTAAGGAGTGAGCAGTAACTTTAAGTGATTTTTTAATCTACGTATGTATAAATATATTTACAGATTATTCAATGTTTTCCAAGCCTACAACATGTTCGAATGCCAAAGAGTCTCTGAAGCGCAAACGTGTTATTCTTACAATAGAGCAAAAACTAGAGATTCTTATTCGTGTAGAAAAGGGTGAGAATAGAAATTTCATTATGCGTGACTTTAATATTGGTTCATCGACAATTTACGATATAAAAAAACAAAAAGTTGAACTGTTGAAGTTTGCTGCTCAGGCTGTAACTTCTAAACAGACAGAAGTAAGACGTACATTGAAGAAACCCAAACTTAAACTTTTAGTTGATGCCTTGTTCACCTGGTTTCGTGCAAAAAGGTCAGAAGGTAAGCCAGTGACGGGACCTATGTTAATTGAAAAAGCTAAACAGTATCACTGTGACATGAATATGGAAAGTGCTTGTGTATTTTCCGATGGTTGGCTTCAAAAATTTAAAATCCGGCATGGAATTAGGCCATTAGATGTAGCTGGGGAGAGCAAATCAGCGGACGAAAATGCAGCTCAAGAGTATAAAAACACATTTAGTACTATTGTATCTCAAAGAAAATTAACCCGTTTTCAGGTATAAAATGCTGATGAAACCGGTCTGCTATGAAGATGTTTGCCAACGTCTACCCTGACAGGCGAAGACGAAAAATGCGCTAAGGGGTTTAAAAAAATAAAGGCAGACTGACTGTTATGCTTTGTGCGAACGCCGCTGGTGACCACCAGATAACGCCGTTCGTAATTGGGAGATATAAAAAGCCTAGAGCTCTTAAAGATGTTTTAAACCTGCCACTTCATTACGACGCCCAAAGAAATGCATGGATGAATAGTGAGTTGTTTAAGGACTGGTTTGTCCACCATTTCGTTCCTGAAGTCAAGGAGAACTTTAAGAAACGTGGAATGCCAGAAGATAGCAGAGCTCTTTTGTTGTTGGATAACTGCACCGCTCATCTTGCAGCTCTTGAATTAATTTCCGGTAATATCAAAGCCGAGTTTTTGCCACCTAACGTCACTGCCTTGATTCAACCAATGGATTGAAGTGTTATCCAAAACTTGAAGTGTCACTATAGAGGTTCGGTTGTACGAAATCTCTTAAACTCTGACCGTGACGTGACAGATTTCCAAAAACAATTTAATATAAAAGATGCGATTTATGCAATCGCATTGTCATGGATACAAGTAAAGAAAGTGACCCTAGAACGGTGTTGGCGCAAGCTTTGCTTTGCAAAATGTTCCTGATGGATTCACCTTACGCAAATATTATGTTTCTAAGTGTTACACGAAAGCAGTAGAACTCATTAGCAGCCATCTTTCAAATCAGCACCTATGGATAAGTGCCGACGAGGCTGTCGATATACACTGCTCAAAAAAATTAGGGACACACTTTTTTTATAACCTGTAACTTTTTAAATAAGAGGTCAAGGAAAATCAAATTTGGTATGTTTCAACGGCATATATTTAACTAAAGAAAATTACAAAAACAATTTTACAACTCTTAGTTACTTCTAAGGTACACTTAAAAATGTAAATTAATAACGCAAAACAAAATGAAAACGACTGTCATAGTAGTAGAAGCTCTTTTAACCGGCATTCTAAGAACCGGCACGTTCTATTAACCGGCATCGGCCGAGCGACGCATGATCGGCTGTTTCCGTCGCGATTCGGGCGCTCACCGGGGGGGAGTACATAGCCGTCATTGAACTCGACTGTGTACGCCATTTTCTTTCTTAGTTAGCATCTCCTGTGTCTAACAACACAACGTTTCGTACTTAGTCTCCAGTGTTTCCCAGTTTTACCTGTTCTTGTTTATGTTCGCTTAGTATTAGTATTAGATATTAGTATTAACGTGAGTATTAAGGAGTGAGCAGTAACTTTAAGTGATTTTTTAATCTACGTATGTATAAATATATTTACAGATTATTCAATGTTTTCCAAGCCTACAACATGTTCGAATGCCAAAGAGTCTCTGAAGCGCAAACGTGTTATTCTTACAATAGAGCAAAAACTAGAGATTCTTATTCGTGTAGAAAAGGGTGAGAATAGAAATTTCATTATGCGTGACTTTAATATTGGTTCATCGACAATTTACGATATAAAAAAACAAAAAGTTGAACTGTTGAAGTTTGCTGCTCAGGCTGTAACTTCTAAACAGACAGAAGTAAGACGTACATTGAAGAAACCCAAACTTGCACTTTTAGTTGATGCCTTGTTCACCTGGTTTCGTGCAAAAAGGTCAGAAGGTAAGCCAGTGACGGGACCTATGTTAATTGAAAAAGCTAAACAGTATCACTGTGACATGAATATGGAAAGTGCTTGTGTATTTTCCGATGGTTGGCTTCAAAAATTTAAAATCCGGCATGGAATTAGGCCATTAGATGTAGCTGGGGAGAGCAAATCAGCGGACGAAAATGCAGCTCAAGAGTATAAAAACACATTTAGTACTATTGTATCTCAAAGAAAATTAACCCGTTTTCAGGTATAAAATGCTGATGAAACCGGTCTGCTATGAAGATGTTTGCCAACGTCTACCCTGACAGGCGAAGACGAAAAATGCGCTAAGGGGTTTAAAAAAATAAAGGCAGACTGACTGTTATGCTTTGTGCGAACGCCGCTGGTGACCACCAGATAACGCCGTTCGTAATTGGGAGATATAAAAAGCCTAGAGCTCTTAAAGATGTTTTAAACCTGCCACTTCATTACGACGCCCAAAGAAATGCATGGATGAATAGTGAGTTGTTTAAGGACTGGTTTGTCCACCATTTCGTTCCTGAAGTCAAGGAGAACTTTAAGAAACGTGGAATGCCAGAAGATAGCAGAGCTCTTTTGTTGTTGGATAACTGCACCGCTCATCTTGCAGCTCTTGAATTAATTTCCGGTAATATCAAAGCCGAGTTTTTGCCACCTAACGTCACTGCCTTGATTCAACCAATGGATTGAAGTGTTATCCAAAACTTGAAGTGTCACTATAGAGGTTCGGTTGTACGAAATCTCTTAAACTCTGACCGTGACGTGACAGATTTCCAAAAACAATTTAATATAAAAGATGCGATTTATGCAATCGCATTGTCATGGATACAAGTAAAGAAAGTGACCCTAGAACGGTGTTGGCGCAAGCTTTGGCCGATGGACGAGGAGCCAGAAGAAGATTTAAATATTACAAACAATTCTGATGGTGAAAATGCTGTGCTAGATTTATTACATGAGGCACAACCTTTCTTCGATGTGACCGTGGAAGAGATTCAAGAATGGATTGAAATAGACAAAGATGTGCCAGTGATTGAAGAACTTAGTGACGAACAAATTATAGAAAGTGTTTTGAATCCACAAGAAATTCCAGTTTTAGACGTGGCATCTGAGGATGAAGTAGGAACCACTCAAAATGCAGCTAAGATTTCGTGGAAAAAGGCGATCGATGCATTAAATACATTCATAGCATTCGCCGAGTCTAATAAAAGTTTCAACTCCACGGAACTTATTAATTTGTGTGTTATCCGAAATGACTTTTTGAAAAAGAAAAACGAATCACGAAAGCAACTTGATATTAGAGACTTTTTCAAGAAGTAAATACACATTTATATATGTAAGTACAGAATATTGTTCATTATGTAAGGTTATCCAATAAATGTTTGTTATTTTGAACTCCGTGGTTTTCCGTAACCTGCATTTCCTTATTTATATTGTCATAGTCTGCATAGGTCTAGTATGTACCGTCCATTATCACGTAAGTACGTAGAATGTGTTTAGTAAATATAAGTGTCTTATTAAATTAATAACAAAGCTCCATTGCATATTCTCATTAAAATCTCAACTCGCTCGATTAACCGGCAAAATCAATTATCCGACATGGCCGTCGTCCCAAATGTGCCGGTTAAAAGAGCTTCTACTGTATCGATGAGAATAGGGTTTTCTGTGGATTGATGAGGGTTAATACCGTGTATGCCCTCCACGAGCACGAATCACTTCCTCACACCTGCGTGGAATGCTTTGCACTAGTCTGCGAAGAGATTCTTAGGGTATGCTTTCCCATTCCTCAATCAGGGCTTGTGTCAGTTAGTGTGGCTAGTGGTGGATTAGGGCGCTTGCAAACACGTCGCTCAAGCTGATCCCACAGGTATTCAATAGGATTCAGGCCAGGACTTAACGTCGGCCATTCCATGACCTGAATTCCACGTTCTTGTAAAAAGTTTCTGCTGATGCCGGCGGTATATGGCCTTGCATTATCCTGCATTAGGATGAAATTGGTACCGACGCCATATGCAGTAAGTACTACATGGTCCTCCATGACATCTTCGATATAATTCATTGCATTCAATCTATTAGGAACCACAACGAGATCAGTTTTGTCGTCTACACCGATTCCAGCTGAAACCAGCACAGATCCAAGACCAAATCTATCCACTTCCTGTACAGTAGCGGCTGAGTAGCGTTCACCAGGACGTCTATATACACGTACTCGACCGTTGCAACGAGTTAAACGAAATCTGGCCTCGTCTTTAAACAGTATAGGCGTCCAGTGGCGAAGTTGCCAATTTCTGTGATCCAGAGCAAACCTCATTCACGCTGCTTTGTGATAATGCGTAAGGCGTGGTGTGCGGACAGGTCCTCTTGGTTTCAAATTCGCTTCTTTTAATCTGTTTCTAACAGTTTGATCAGATATTTCTATTCCATATGCTCATCTTAGGTCGTTTAGGATGTCTCTTGCTGCGGCAATACGCCTACGTAGAGAGAAAAGGACAAGATATCGGTCTTGATTTTGATTTTGAGTGGTTTTTCGATTTTGACCTTGCCCGGCTCTTCTGACATATTGGCCAGTCACCCGTAACCGTTTCCATAAACGCTGAATAACAGAAGGCGAAACTCCAAGGTCCCTGCTTAACATGCCGAATAGAGTGGCCGTGCTGAATAAGAGCGACAGCATGAGCAACTTGCACTTCACTAGGATGCCTCATTTTACTTCTAGGTCCCTAGCAATAACACAGAATATAAATCAAAAATGTTAATTATATAGCGAACCCCAAAATAGAGAACCCCTGAGAATAAAAGTATGTGGGTGGCGCTTATGGCTGAGAATGTATATAAAAAAGACCTCATTGAATAATTATTTAGGCTATTTCCATTGCTTGTAGGATTTGAATAATCCGACGTTTCGACAGCCAATCTACTGTCGTCCTCAGGGCAGATAAAAACGAAACCAGACAATGGAAATCAGAAAACTAATGATTGTATTTGCAAAGTACCCTGCGAGTATGGAAGAAAATAGATCGGGAAAACTAGCAGACTTCTACAAATCAGGATCAAAGAACATCAGTAAGTGGTCCTGTTGAGAGAAACCAACAAATCACGCCTAGCTCAACTTGCCTGGAAGAGGGACACAGGATTACATGGGACAACGCAATAATCCTGGGAAAGGAGGACATCTGACCAAAAGAAAGCTAAAAGAGACAGCATATATGGCCATAACGCAAACGCTATAAGTACACCGAGCCTGGAGATAAAAGATGTCTGGCTACCAGTTATTTGGAAAAATGTATGGAAAAAAACGTACAACCACGGTACCAAAGACAGAATAGATGAGATTACCCAAGGCACACATAACACGGCACAGTAATGTAGAATACAAAAACTAAAGCTTAAATATATATAGAGTGCCTTTGTAGAGGCTATATAATGCCATCTAACGGGTTGGCCATTTAATGTTGCGGTTTTAAAAATCGCGCTATTCCCTTGTATATATAGAAATTAATATAATATATATTTTTTACACTAGAGGGCCAAGCGCAGTTTACAATAAATATATGAAAAATTTGCCTTGTCAGTTTTCAAGATGGAGTCGTATCCAACGGAAGTGCGTGTGGAATTAATAAAATATTATTATAGAAATGGGGAATCTTTTGCAGCTACGGCAAGACACTTGCGTACTCTATTCGGGAGAAATAACGCACCGACGGAAAACACTATAAAAAGGGAAGGAAAAAAAGATAAATTTAGAAAAGTGTTTCCTTGTCTACTAATCCGACAATATCTTAGGATTGTAGTGAAATTTGAAGCAACAGCATCTGCGGCAGACGAAAGATCAACTGTTAGAGAACGTCAAAAGACCATCCGGGTACCGGAAACCATAGAACGAGTACGGGAGCACTTTACAGCTCAACCTTCAACATCGACCTCAAGAGCATCTCAAGAACATGAAATACCCCGTACAACACTAAGGCGGATCCTAAAGCAAGATCTAAAGATGAAAGCCTACAAAATCCAGATCGATCAGCCGTTGAGACCGTTTGATATGGAGCGACGCTACAATTTTGCGAACGAAATCATCGAACGCATTGAAAATGGCAGCATGTCATTGGACCGAGTGTGGTGGTCGGATGAGTCACATTTCGATGTATCCGGTTATGGGAATAAGCAAAATTGGAGACATTAGGGGACAGAAAATCCACATCTAGCAATTGTTCGTCCTCTTCACCCTCGACGGTTGACTGTATGGTGTGCTATCTCGTCGGCAGGAATTATCGGTCCCGTGATTGTCAATGGAACCGTTACTTCGCAAAAATATTGTGAAATGCTTAGTGAGTCTTTTATTCCCGTGGCGCATGGATTAAATATGTTGGAGAATGCATAGTTTATGCAAGACGGGGCTCGTCCGCATCGCACGGAAGAAGTTTTCAACATTCTTGAAGAACATTTCGGTAACAGAATCATTGGTCTTGACGCTCAACAGTTTCCAGGCGGAGGGATAACATGGCCACCATATAGTCCAGACCTCAATCCTTGCGATTTCTACCTGTGGGGCTCATTAAAAGATACGGTATATTGCGATGGTATAGACACCCTGGATAACCTTGAAATGGCAATACGGCAGCGAATAGAAGCGATGCCGTACGCCACACTTCAGGCGGTTTGTGGAGAATTTGAGAAGAGGCTGCGAAATGTTATCGTTGATCGAGGCTCTCACTTCAAAAACCTGATTTATTAAACCGCAGATCTTGTTGTTTAATTGCACAAATAAATCATTTTTTTAAATTAATGTTTTGAATGTTTAATATGACTTCAAAAACCGCAACCTTAAATGGCCAACCCCGTACAAACACTATATAATATCACAGAAACTCGACTTAAGAAAATTGTCACGATAGCATATTGTTTTCATAACTAGGTGGATAATATAAAAAAACGTAAAACAGACGAAGTAAGGCCTGAATTTAATATATCAAGTATTTGTCACATTAGAAAGCCAGAACTGCACATTAATAAACTTCTCCTAGAAAGTAATATCAATTAAAGAAATTCCTTATTATATAATTTCCAGAAATTAAGTTTCGCGCGAACGCCATAATCATTTTTAATGGCGTTATATTTGCAACAACTTAATTAACATTATTAAATTCCTTGGCATCTGTTCCCGTACGTTCTTTGCGAAATGTAATTCCAGAATTACACATAACATAAATCAAGTATAATCCTTTTACTACTATTATAACCACCACTACTCTCACGCAAGAAGGAGCTGGAAGATGTAAGTTTTAATATCATTGCATTCTCTGAGAATACGAGCACTGTCACGAACGTTCAGTGAAACTGTAGTTTTGAATAATTAACCTGCCCGGAAAACGGTTTGAAAATTTTATTACCTTCAATCGCGCTAACTTCGCCCTGCAATTCGAACGAATTCACTATCACTGACAGCAATATGAATTAATAAATGACACTTTTACAAGGCAATTTAAATTATTCCCTCTTTTTTGATTAATACGTACTGCGTATGTATGCGTAAATAAAAGAATGGCACAAGTAGATAGCTTCAGTTATCTGGGTGCGATAATACAGGCAAATGGACAAATGGATAAGGAAATCGCCAAAAGAATAAGAAATGCGGAGAAGATTTATTTTGCGTTTGTGAAAGTAATGATTCATAAAAAAGAAATATCCAAAAATACCAAGCTACATGTTTATAAAACTATATATGCACCAACTTGTAACATATAGCTGCGAATCTTGGACCATAAATGACAGAACGAAGGCCCGACTACAAGCAATTGAAATGAAGTATTTACGTAGAATGGAGGGTGTGTCAAGGTTGGATAGAATACGAAACGTCGAGATAAGACGTAGAAGCCGTGTAGCTTCGTTAAACGTAACGATTGAGCAGTCGCAATTGAGATGGTTCGGGCATCTGATAAGAATGGAAGGGAGCAGAATGGTGAAAAAATTTGGAGCAGCAAACCTATAGGAAGGAGAGCAAGAGGTAGACCCAAAGAAACATGGAACAATCATAGAAACGAAAATTTAAGAAAGAGAAACTTAGAATGGACACAGGCGATACGGATAGCTGGTGACAGAAAGAGATGGAAAAGGACATATATGGAAGACGTAATTTAGAGCCCCCAATTGAGAGAAAATATTGGAGTCGATATAGTAGGTTATAATCACATCTGTATTATATAAAATTTATATTAGTATTGTATAATGCAAAATAACAAGACTCTGCGACTTTATTTCGAGGTGGCGCATGAAGAGTGAAGTTTGAAAAATAACCTAATTTATATAAAGGCAGAAAAGTACAATTTAAAAATATTTTTTATCTACCATTAAATAAAACTATTGGCAACACTTAAGTTTATTGCTCAAAAACAAAGTTAGGGGATTCCCATGGATAAAATAAAGTATCATTTTAAACAGTTTCTTTCATTTTCTTCATAGTATTTAGAAGTGCAACGTGTTAAAAAAATTTATAAAACTTAATCAAACGTAAAATTTTCGTTACCAAAAGTTAAAACGTGATTGCTGAGGAAAGATTTAAAATGCCTAAAACTAGGAAAGATTTGTGTTGCTCTGTATTTGGAAAACCAATTACATTAAGTGCTAATGTGTTGCCTACGCATTGTGATATTATTAAATATTACGTGTGGTTAAAAAATGATATGCTTGAATTGAACAACCGAAAAGATCCTTCAATTAAGTGCATATGTGAAATAATTGCTACTGATATTGAACAAATATGGAAAAAGGCATCGATTCCTATAATAAGTCATCAACAAATCTTAGCAAGATTGATTTCCTATTACAACAAATATAAAAATATGAAGAAACTGCGCAGTGAAGTAAAAAAACAAAATTTCTTAAAGGAATCTCAAAAACAATTATTTGACATCGCAACCTGTAAGTGCGCGTCCGGAAACATATGTAAATGTGTGACAAAAATACCTCCAGCAGAGGAAAAGTTTTTAAAGGACCAACGAAATGAGCGTATAATGTATGTTGGCTGTGTGGATAGGTTGACAACAAAATCTATACGACGCAATGAAGTTCGAAAGAGAAAATATGATCAATTTGTTCAAAAAAACATGACTTCAAGTACTTCTTCGTCTATGTCAGAAGTACATCGGTCATGCAGTAGCACTTCAAGTGAAACATCAGAATCAGAGCAAGATGATTTTTGCTTTAATGAAGGAAAAAAATCAAAAGGGAAATAAGCAGATGAGACAAAAGTTGAAAACCCTTGCTACAGCTTGTGACAGGGCTGGAGTTTCAGATCGATCTGCAGCATTTGTTGTAAACACAGTAATGGTTGATTTAAACATTATAGATGCGAAAAACTCATCAAGCGTAATAGATCGTAGGAAAATATGTCGAGAAAGGAAAAAAGTTCGAAAGCAGTTGAGCTCTATTAGCAATGAAAAACCTCTGATTCTATTTATTTTGATGGTCGTAAAGACAAAACTTTAATTATAACTTCAAAAGAAAATAAGTCACAGCGTAAGACTATTACCGAAGAACATATTTCAATGGTATCTGAGCCAAATTCTGAACGGCTGTCAACACAGGGTATAAAAATGGAGTCATTGCCTTATTGGAAACACATTTAAAAAGACCATTGCAATGGTTTGTGTGCTTATTACACGCAAATGAATTGCCACTGCGTCATTTGTTTTTAAGTCTTGATGGAAACACAGCAGGCCCTAATAGCTTTTCTGGAGCTATAGGTAAAAACCTCCTCAAGTGCCTTGATTTTAAGTTACAAGCTTTTGAAGCGATTCCTGCAGAATTGCCGGATATTGATATAAAGTTGCTAAGCACTGATCAAAAATATCTTTACGAGATTTGTTCTTCCATTTCGTCTGGTTTAGTTTCACCAAGTATAGCTGAAAGAGACCCTGGGATATTAGCACACTCTCGCTGGCTAACTTGCGCCAATAGGATTCTTCGCTTATACATTGGAATGGCTACACCACCAGGAAACCTTAAGCAACTAGCACTTTTCATTATGAAAGTATACGCGCCAACATGGTTTGACATAAAGTTAAAGCCATCTTGTAACCATGGTCCAGTTCATGTTTTCAACATGGTCAAGAGAAGTTTATATTTAGGAGATGACCTTAAGAGTATTGTTTTAAAAACTATAAACAGAAATTCACTCCTCGCACACCCAGAAAATATGCTGTTGGCCATGCTTCAAGATGATACTTCAAAAATTAGAGAATTGGCTCTCCGAAGAGTATTAGAAGCAAGAAAAGAAAATGTGTGTATTAAAAGCAAGAAAGTTCGCGAGTTCCGCCTTCCACAACTTCAAGTAAATGCGACGAATTACTATGAGTTAATAAATTGGTCGAATGTGAGAATAAATGAACCACCAATGACTATGAAATATTCTAATACAGAAATTTCAAACCTGATTCGTTCGGGAAATAATTTCAGTCAATTTGGGATGTTTCCTTGTCATACCCAAGCAGTAGAGAGGTGTGTCAAGCTCGTCACTGAAGCTTCAATATCTGTTTGTGGATCAGAAGCAAGTGACGGTTTCATTCGCTCTAGAATTAAAGCAAGGCAAGACATACCACTGTTTGAGTCGAAATCTCAATTTTTTCAACAACGAGATCTTTACAATTTGCTAACTAAAGATTTTTGCTTTTGTATTAAATATGCTTTCTGTGGGTAAATAAAAGACTGTAACTGTTTGAATTTATTGAATAAAAACAAATTTAAACCACACTGTTTACTTTTTTATAAATGATAAAGTTCCACAAATTAAAGTCTTGTGCGCCACCTTAAGACGTTGACCTAGGAAGATAAGATGTTTTCTCTGCACTTTTAAGTACTTAGAGCATCGATGTTCAATACAGGAAAAACTAAATTTAAAAAAAAAAAATTTCGCTCCACCCTACTGTAGAATGCATAATGTATAATATTTATCATCCAACACTGGTATAACCGGTATATGGAAGTAAAGATTATGTATGTATATATGTACGTACTGCGTATGTGTATACGCAATATATTTCAAAGATGAGAGGTCTTGCACCACAGATAATAATGACAAAATACACAAATGCCGTACAATAAAAAAAAACATAAATATTCAGAGAAAACGCATAATTCCACCAAAACGAAAGAAAAATCTGTGTATTTATAAATAGCACAAACCTGTGATAGCATACATATTTAAATTCCGGTGATGTACAAACGCTATATCAAGGAAAATATAAACAAATGAAAAAAAAATAAAACAATGCCTAACATAACTAAATAAAATGCTCCACTTGAAGAGACAATTAAAAATATTTTGACAAAAAGGGACGCATAATTCCATCAAAGAAAAGAAAAAATTCTGTGTACCTATTAGTAAATTGCATAAATCTGTAATATGGATTTCAGGTGAAAAGCACTGATGCACAACCGATACGTCGAAAGAACTAAAAACTAATGATATGATACTATGATATGAACTAATGATATGATAACGATAAACATGTGAGGTTATATTTTTTTCGGGCTGTGTATACTTTGCTATTACAATGGATGTTCTATGTAGAATTACTCTACACACGTATCGTCAACGTATCTGATCACACTGGGCACAGACACGACTGGCACCTGGTGCTATAAACGTCCCTTCTCTCCTATCTAGTGTACAGGTTGGATGCTGTTTACCTCTCCGCCGTTCTCTCCGATATACACGCAGGATAGAAGCGAAAGATAGGTATGTTCGAATATCCAGTACTGACAATTTCTAATGAGAATGAAATGCTAGTGTTTACACATTTCGGGATGGACGCACGCATTTTTTCATACAGTAAATTATTAACAGATCCCAAAATAAGACAGTTTTTCTAATAAATCTATTCCTATCTCAATGAACGTTAGTGTATAACATGTTAGTATTATAATCACGTTTTTAAATATTTAAGTTTGCCCTTCGAGGTATTTATATCGGCAAACTCGACTTCAAAAGTGTATAAATTTTGTGATGAATTCGCAACATGTCATATAGTAAGCTCCTCGACTCAAAAGTATAATATTAGCTAATTGGAAAGCGAACGTGACGTGTCAGCACATCCGTTCCTAACAACCCTTACTATCAGTAAATGTTCCACACTTCAAGAGAATTGACGTCGAAAACTTTTCAGATGAAGGTATCTAGATAATTGGATAGTTTCCTATATATTTATGAAGCTATTGTAGACACAGACAGATAACAACAATAACAACGTGGAAAATTTCTCTGGGGCAGTTACTGCCCTTTTTCTTTTGTCCCCTATGGTCCTTTCTTTTTTGAAGTTATAAACCGTTTGGGAAATAAAAAATTCAAAACAAGTGTTCGACCATCGCCGAAAAGTATATATCTAGGCGATATCTTTTCGATGTAGTAATAGGGGGATCTAGCAGAATCTAGTTTATCTGAGCTAATATTGAAATCGATTCAGCGAGTGGTAGAATTCTTTACTTCATTGTAATTGAAGGACTTAAATTTATAGGTTGTTGAAAATCTATTTTGAATTCGACGTAACCTTTTACTTTAAATATTTCTATTGATTTTAGAATTTGTATTATTATTTCGAGTTACGAGGGTCATCCAAAAGATAAAAAACGTTCCAAATTGTCACGACAAATAGACCCCCCGCTAGCGCCACCGTCAGATCAATAACCTCTCGTTAACCCTAGAATACTAAACCGTCGTAAAATTTACGAACGTACCCTACGCATTGTTTAAGTTCGGCTATTTTCGGTGATGGGAGACGATTGCTATTTTTAGTACCTTTCTACATTAGTGTGAACGTTACGGTGCTGCAGTCATATTGTCCTATTAGCGAATTTTTATATAGGTTTTAGCCACCGCGTCGTTAAATTTACGAGTGATTAGTATTAATGCAAGGTTTGTTTTGGTAAACCCAAATTGTGTTTTTGTAAATTATTGCTTTTTTATTCTCATTTATTCAACAGTTGACAAATTCTTCTAAGCAAAATGGCAGCTAACAGGAAGCCTTTATCAAGCAAGGAAATTTCTGACGAAATTGAAAGGATTATGAATGGAGAGATTGATGCAGACGACCAAGTTGAAAATGACTTTGAAGACGATTTTAGTGATCTTGAAGAAGATGTTCTAGAGCAAGAAGAAATACATAGTGATGATAGCTTAGGAGATGCTAGCGATGATGATAATGATTTCAATGAAAACAACGAGAATTTTCTAGTTATTAGCGATACTTTGAATAATGCAGTAAAAGTTACCCATAGAAATCATTCGATAGGAATTAGCGAAGATGAAGTACAAGACGGGTACAGAGTACAGGATACAGAAATGAACGAAGAAAACGATGCTGCAGCAAATGATGTTGAAGAGGAAGTAGAGGATGTAGCAATGAACGATGAACAAAATGCAGTATATAATGATGTAGAAGTCGAAGAAGAAGATGATGATAACATACCATTAGCAAGAATTGCTCAAATTCAAAGTAAAGTGTTTGTTCTATAAGCTAATTCTCTCAAAGGTAGAAATAAACATCGGTGGTACACCAAACAACCTACAAGATCTAGAAGAACAGCTGCACGAAACATAATTAATTTTTTTGCGGGAAGCGCAAATAATGCAAGAGAATTACTCGACCCTACCCAATGCTTTCTACATTTTTTTAGTGATCAAATAATTCAGGAAATTGTAACACACACAAATCAGCATATTTAAGATAACTAAGTATGCGAAACAAACGTCCACTATTAGTCAAACTTCTAAAGAAGAAATTCGAGCCCTTCTTGGACTTTTGATTTTCTCAGCAGTTATGAAAAACAATCATCTTTTGGTAAGAAAAATGTTTGATACCAAATTGTCAGGATCAATATATAGAGCAACAATGAGTTCTGACCGTTTTCAATTTCTAATCAATTCATTGCGCTTTGATGATAAGAATACCAGAGCTGAAAGAAAAAAAGTTGATCCTTTCGCACCCATTCGTAGCATTTGGGATGTATTTATCACTATTTGCAATACATCTTACACTCCAACTTCATACTCAACCATTGACGAGCAGCTCTTAGCTTTTCGTGGAAGATGTCCATTTCGTATGTACATCCCAAATAAACCCGTCAAATATGGGATCAAAATTGTTATGCTCTGCGACTCGAGCACCAAGTATATGATTGATGCTAGCTCATACTTGGGAAAAGGAACAAACACAGGAGGACTTCCTCTTTCCAATTACTATGTCAAAGTTTTGTTTCGACAAAGAAAAAACATCAGTTTCTTTCAAAGCAAACAAAAAGAAAATTGTTACCCTATTGTCTACAATGCACCAAGAAGGAAGTATACACCCTGAAGCTTCTAAGCCAGAGATTATACATTTCTATAACTCGACAAAATCTGGAGTTGATTCGTTGAACCAAATGTGTTCTAATATGAACTGCGGAAGAAAAACCAGAAGATGGCCTCTGTGCGTATTTTACGATATGATTAATATAGCAACCATAAATGCCTTTGTCATTTATTGCTTCAATATGAATAAGGCAAATCAAAAACCTGTGAGCCGCCAAGAGTTTATATTAAGTTTGAAAGATGGACTTATAAAACCCTGGTTAGAAATCAGAAAAAATATCACAACTTTGAGGCGTCCAATCCGACAAGATATTTGCGATATCTTGGAAACTGAATTGCCCACGGATCCACCTATCCATGCTGCTAACAGGCGTACAGTTTGTAGTTTTTGTCCAAGCCGGCTTCGTAAAATGACAACACACTATTGTCTAAGATGCAAACGATCCATCTGTGGTCAACATCGATCATTTTGTTGTCTAGATTGTTCTAATTAATTTGTTTATGCAGTTCAAATGTATGTTTTTTTTTTCTTTAAAAGAATGTTATTATAATTTTTTTACGAATAAAGTAAAATAAAATTAAAAAGAGAACCCAAAAATGCTTTTTTAATTCGTAGTAAATTCTACGAGAGTTTAGCAATCATGTAACATCAAAACTAGTTTAGTATTCTAGGGTCAAACTACTCTAGTCTGAGTTAGATATCACGACAAATTTGATTGTAAACCGTGCTCCTTTCACATGTGTAACAGAAAGAATAATCACTAGAAATGGAATGCGAAAAATAATAATTCTACCGAAATTCATACGCAGAATAACGGTTATGAATAAAGCTTCAGATCAAAAAAGTTTGCATCATGTTTAATAGCGCACGATTAGGCCGACCTTCTGCGGTGACGGAACAACTTGAGACAAAAACTTACAAAAAAATTCAAGAGGTTAGACGTTTAATACCTAACGGTTTGCATTCATTTTTTCATAAAGCCCTATTACACGTAATCCTCAAAAATTACATGGGTTGCAAAATGTGTACGGGCGTCTTGAATTTTGTAGAATTGATACCTATTGCCTACAAATGAAAAGGTGACAAGACATGGTCATCCTTGAAATACCAGAGATAAAGCGCCAGTCTATTTAATAGTATTGTTTAATCACAGATTAAACAACATTATTTAAATCTATTTAATCTAGTTGAGCTTATTTTATACTTTATCATACTGTATATTTTACCTTTTATATTTAATCAATTTGTTGTTCCGTAAATAGTTCATGTGCTTATCTTGCTTATTTGTATTAATAGTTAATAAGTCAATAGAGTGTGTCACAGACATCAGCATAAATATTATGAAACCTACTATAACGTAAAAATGCATTATAAGCTTCCGTTTGAACTCCTTAATAAGAAGAGGTGATACACCAGTGACCACCGCAACAAATATTATATGTATCAGAATAATTGAAACATACATGAGTAGGTAAACCCCACCAGTTTTGTATAATACAAAGGTATTTTTAATAATATAAAATATTATTAATTCTTCTTAGTTCTTAGTTCTAATTAGTTCTTCACACCAGATTTTTAATAATATTTTATATTATTAAAAATACCTTTGAAATATTATATGCCTAGGTTTTAACTATATTTACTTGAGTTAAATGAAAACAACATCTTAGAACCACTAGAATTAAGTTGTAAATAGAATTGGTTATACTATAATTTTGTTAAATAAAGGACTTTTCTGTTCTTTAATCAATATTCATGGCCATTCGAGCCGGATTTCCAATGACAACTTCGAGCTTATGAAGATAACACCTATTCCACATAAAATAGGAAGAAATGTATATTGTATTTTGGATATACCACCTGAAATTATAGCAGTTGATTACAATTCCCAATTATACTTCACCACGTCCGATGAGGAACTTCGTAAGTCCATTCTATTAAAAGACAATAAGTACTCGTGTACTGCCAGTGTGGTTCGATACATAGAAACGAATCCAAACTGTATCATTGATGAAATCTATCGGAGAACTAACCGAAATAGATGCGGTATTCGTCGGGACAACATTACATCCATAATATGGGAAGAACTCTACACCACCAACTCATGAATGTTTGTGTCCAGTAAAATCGTTAGAATAGTCCTGACATGCAATGGTAAGAGAGAAGACATTATGGTAAACAAAACTGGTGTACTCCAAGTGTCGCAAGAATTATACAGAACAAAATATTTTGGGTCCTAAAAGAGAAGAAAAGGTGCAAATTATTTCTTCTTATGTTAAACATATTCCAATACAAATTAACACAATGATGAGTCAATTTGCTCCCGAGGATCAAGGCGACAACTTTGTAAAACATTTAGTAGAAGGAATTGAAAACTCTGGAAGGAATGTCACCTGCGACAATTTCTTTACTTCGTACAATCTTGCAAAGTATATGCTATCAAAAAACCTAAAACTAATTGGTACAATCCGTAAAAATAAGCCTAAATTGCCATCTTAATTTGTTGATCCTAAAAATCGTGTTTTCCACACAGTTTGGTTTTACAGACGATGTGATGATTATTTCTTATTGCCCTAAGAAACGCAAGATTGTTAGGTTGCTGAGTACTCTGCACAGTGAGAAAAATGTTGAAAATTGTCAAAAAAAGAAACCTCGGGTACTCCTGGACTACAATAAAACAAAAGGTGGCGTAGAAAACATGGACAAAATGACAAGATCATACACCGTGAAATGGATGACGAAGAGATGGCCTTTTGTAGTTTCTTATAACATGATAGAGATCAGCGCCATGAACGCATATATACTATGGAAGCTCTTGAAACCTAATTCAGTTTTTGATTTTAAAAAGAGAAGAAACTTTCTAATTGAGCTAGGAAAGGAGCTAGCAGAATAGAAGGACCACGAAAAACCAGACTTAGAAGAAGAAGCTGAAGCATTTACTAGTTCTGAGATTCCAAGAAAGAAGAAGAGATCCATCTTCAAAAGACAGAAAAACAAGAACAAATTGTGCACGTTGTAAAACCAATGTATGCAGTGAACACTCCGAAGTTATATGTAAGAAATGTGTTTAACCCACTTTTACTTTTATGTAAGTCATTTATATATTTTATTTTTCAATATTTATGTCTTATTATTATTACTGCTTCGGTTTATTCTAATGGTCTTTTCTTATGTTGAATAAAATAAAAGTCAAATATAATAATGCTTACGCTATATTGAATTCAAAATTATCGCTAAATATTAGCTCAAACCCAGCATATAGTATGGACCCGCGCAGCATGTAAGATAGGCCGCTTTCCTGGTAGTCCTAGGGTGAATTCCAAAAATTCTACCGCACATTCTGGTAACATAGTAATACGATATTAGCGCCACGAGTATACGGAGGCCAATCGATTAAATATTGTAACAACATAAACACCTTTTAAATGCCTGTAAATATCAATGGTCGCTCCATCTTCCAGCGTTAAAAATTCTATCACGGATCGTTGCTTTGTACGCATCTCAGAAATCGAAATCGTGATAAATCACACTGTTTCTCAAAGACGGTGCACATGAAAATAAAACTTTACATTCTAAGGCGAGATATTCAAAATTTTTGTTCGTGTGTTAGAACTTGTTTCTGTCATCACTATTCACACAATGGCGTTGATGGAGACCTAATACAACAATCCACCCACATATTTGTTTTGAACATACAAATTGAACGATCTAGAGGTTGAAACAAAACATATGTTTGGTCAATTTACAACGGATTTAGGCCATAATGAGTAAAGTTTGTACAATATCTAGTAAAAAACGAACGATTTTCGATTCGAATTTAATTACGAAAGTTTGCGTTAGTCTCTCTCTCATTTATACAAATACGATGTGGAAAAAGTAGATACGCAATAACATTTTCCGAGACTCGTTGATCGCTTGTTCCGCCCGGGTGTTATTTCTTCATTTCGCGAACGACCTGAAGCGTTTTCCCGACTTTATGTAGACAGCTGCACTCCATTACAAATGGGTACTTATTTTTTCCTTTGATGATCATTGGTGTATCTGCAGATTCAAGACGTCTAGTTGAGAAAGAAAACATTTTCTCGATCGAATTGATAAAGCAGAGCAACGGACTTCGAATTCGAGTGAACCACCTGCTTTCAAAGTTACATGTCATTCGGAACGAAGAGAAAATTCTATTTTCACCAAAATAGATCTGAATATTGATCGAAGCGTGATAGATAAATACGAATGTAATAAGTTTATATTACACACAGTGGGATCTTGTTATAAACGAGAACTAGCTTTGAAAGTCTTTCGATGGAGAAGCAAAAATTGATAGAAGGGGTAAACCCTTAGCATGCTAAAATTCGAATAGTAGAAATTCGAAACAAGAAAGTTGTCTTCTTCAGTAGGAATTTATAGCAGCGTTGAAGAAGGGAAATAATAAAGGTAGTACAAAAACTAAAGCTACCATGAAAATATAGCTTATTTAGAACAGAATAATTTGAGACATACTTAAGTTGGCAAAAACCTCACAAATTTTGTTTAATACAATAGTATGAAACAGACATGCAATATATCTGTAACTGTACGCATGGACAATACACCTCGTATTTTCAGCATTTACTTCTGCTTAAGACACGTGTTTCTACCATTTATTATTAGGCGTCATTAGTTAAGCTAGTGAAGTAATTAAAGCTTAAATCGCCTATAAGGTATAGCAAATTTTGTCCTATCAGGTACCACAATATAATATAGTGACATCTGACGGACGAAAGAGACTATGCCGAAAATGGCAACCCTTCCCTTGACCGGCTATGTATATTTACTGCCATCTGGCATTGTGTTAATGGGCTTTCACCTATATACGTATTTTCTTCCCTTCTGTACCGGCATAGCCGGTCAAGGGAAGAGTGCCATTTTCGGCATAGTCTCTTTCGTCCGTCAGATGTCAGATGAGTGGTAATTCATATATCGAAAAGAAGCTGTGGGTTTATTATATCAATTTTTATAAACAGTACCCTGTCTATCGTAGATTAAAGAAATATCAAGAAAATTGATGCTGTTATAATAATAATTATCTATACAGGGTGTCCAGAAACTCTCCTGACAAACGAAGACCGGAGATTCCTCTGATAATTTTAAGACAATTAAACCCAAATTCACCCAGTCCGAAAATGCTTCCTAAGGGAGCTAGAGTTCTTTGAAGATGGCGCCATGTATTTATTTTTTTTTAAATTCCTCCAGAACGAAGACCGGAGATTCCTCTGATAATTTTAAGACAATTAAACCCAAATTCACCCAGTCCGAAAATGCTTCCTAAGGGAGCTAGAGTTCTTTGAAGATGGCGCCATGTATTTATTTCTTTTAAATTCCTCCAGAACGCTTCTATTTAGAAAAACAAAAACTGGTATGCTTATTTATCCTCCAGAGATGAATCGATTCCATTAATTGCGAATTTCTAGTACCGGTCATAGGCGTCCGTTTTGGGTAGGTCAACGGTTATTTTAAGGCATAACTTTTTTGTCTTTAACTTCTAAGCATTTGTGACACTAGATTATTAAATTTTCAGGTATTCCAATACTAAAATGTACTCTTACTTTAAGTCGGTAGGATACACCGTTTTCTAGAAAAATCGATTTGTAAATTTTTCGTTTTTTCTTCATTAAAGTTCAATTTTTAGCGACGAAGTTTGCTTGGACTATCAAGGCATGGATGAAAATTAATTTAATAAATTAAAAACAAATTATTTATTACAATGGAACGAAACTAACAAAAAAAGAACAAGTATCAAAGGTAGATTGTTACAAAAGTTGCTCGATGTGATGACCATTAGTCTCTATGCATAAGTTTACCCTTTTGCTTAGAGAACGCCGAATTCTTGCAAAAATTCCAAAGTTATTTCTAAATTCGTTGCAAGCATCTTGTATCCTTAGCCAGAGTTGTGCGCGATTTTGTATCGGAACGGAATAAACAAATGCTTTTATGTATCCCCAAACACAATAATCGCAAGGATTCAAATCCGGCGACCTTGCTGGCCAAGCAACTGGACCGCCTCTTCCAATCCAATAGTCTTCGTAGTTATTATCTAGAAAGTCTCGTACATTCCTGCTAAAGTGGGCCGGACAGCCGTTCTGTAGAAACCATAAGTTTTGCCGAATATTTAAACGCACCTCATCTAACAAATCAGGTTAAATATTTTGCAGGAAATGTAAGTAATCAGCACCATTTAAACGAGCAGGTAATTCCACAGGTCCAATTAGATAATCGTCAACTACTCCTATCCAGACGTTTATGCTAAACATATGCTGATGCTTAAATTCTTGAACAACGTGGGGATTGTCACCAACGTACGAATAATAATGTGCATTATGTACATAAAAAATTCCATTTTTTGAGAATGTAGCTTCGTCACCAAACAAAATGTTCCAGAAGAAATCTTCATCTTGATTTTTCTGATTTTGTAACCATCTAGCGAATTCTACGCGAGCAGGAAAATCTCCTACTAGCAGTGCTTGCACCTTTGTAAAATGAAAAGGATATAAATTTTCTTTGTGTAAGATATTTCCTACGGAAGATTTTGAAATTGTGGGGTACATGGCAGAGAGTCTTCGAACGCTAATTTCTGGATTTTCCTCAACTTCCATTAAAATAACATCTTCATGTTCTGCTGTTACATAATTATGTCTCCCTGTTTCATTATTTTTTGGGACCACTGAACCTGTTTCTCTTAATCGTTGATGAAGAGCTGTAAATGTTGAGTGAGTGGGATGCTGACGATTGGGAAATTTTTCAGCGTATCTATGTTGCGCCGCTCGAGCGTTACACCTCATTTCGCCATAAACTAAATGCATATCGGCGTATTCCTCATTAGTGAAAACCATTTTTTTTTAAATTGAAATCGTTGTGTTTGAATAACACAAAGTAAAAAATGAAAAGATAAACTTCGCGAACTGACAACAATTTGACAATGAAAAACGTAGGTTTTACTTCTGTTGGCAGTTCAGAGCTAACTATTGCAAAAAATAAAAAATTGAACTTTAATGAAGAAAAAACGAAAAATTTACAAATCGATTTTTCTAGAAAACGGTGTATCCTACCGACTTAAAGTAAGAGTACCTTTTAGTACTGGAATACCTGAAAATTTAATAATTTAGTGTCACAAATGCTTAAAAGTTAAAGACAAAAAGTTATGCCTTAAAATAACCGTTGACCTACCCAAAACGGACGCCTATGACCGGTACTAGAAATTCGCAATTGATGGAATCGATTCATCTCTGGAGGATAAATAAGAATACCAGTTTTTGTTTTTCTAAATAGAAGCGTTCTGGAGGAATTAAAAAAAAATAAATACAAGGCGCCATCTTCAAAGAACTCTAGCTCCCTTAGGAAGCATTTTCGGACTAGGTGAATTTGGGTTTAATTGTCTTAAAATTATCAGAGGAATCTCCGGTCTTCGTTTGTCAGGAGAGTTTCTGGACACCCTGTATATATATATACTTATCTGAATATATTAAATAACATCCACTTTTAGTAATTGAAGCGTATTGGAGTTTCAATTTTAATAAAACTACCGGTATATACTTCCCTACTCTTTGTAAAAGTATATACAGTTCACTTGATGTTTTTTAAGTTTAGAAATACCTACGATCTCATTTGGTGCGCTGCATAAAACTATTTCTCACTCTTGGAAATTTAATGCTCCTACCACCGGAAACTAATGTACGCGTTATTTTTTTATAGTGGTCTGTTACACAGAAACAAACGTATGTAGCTAATCTCTCGTACGGCCAATACTATCTTTGATCCGCGTTCAAATTTTGTCTGATACAGACCAAGCTCTTTGATGATACATTGATATGAATTTTTCGAATCGAACACTATGAAAGTACAATTATTCTTCTTTCGTCGTGAATTTTGGTCACGCGAACAAAGTCTCTACGATAAATTCGCGAAGTAGAATCAGCAGTATACTTGCCGCACCAATAATATTAGTGTTGGAGTTATAACTCGCACTTTTAAACACTTAAACAGGTAGAAAACATACAAATTCCACACATTCCAAAGATAAGTAATATGTACGAAAATGTATTGTTACTAAAACGCTAGATGAGGTTAAGGTGTGTTGTATTTGACGAAGTGGGAGGGCCAAACTTTTACAAGATGGACCCTTGTGGTTCATGTTGATTCTTTCCGGGCTAGCTGCAGCGTCTTAACAAAATTGTAAATGTTTTAGTAATAAGTGATGCGATGGTGGTATGTCGAAGGTCCAGGACATGTATAATATGTGCTGAAATAAATATATTACAACTTATTAACTAAAATAAAATACAACAATGTTGTCCTTAAAGTTTTTATTTAATATTTACACAAGAGATTGAGAGATTTAAGATGTATTAACGTAGTTAAATAAAAGTAGCAATATATACAAGTGCGATGAACAACTAATTCTTGCATAAATTGATATGCAAAAATTACTATGGAAAGAAATTAATTCAATTAATGTGAACGTAAGTAAAATAAAGTAATATCTACAGAACAGTATATAGTTACGGACATGTCGTGGAAACAAAGAACGCCGGCGGTTTGTTGTATCCTCAACAGTACGTGGAGTAAGATGTTCTTCTTACAAAGGTTTGAAACAGAAGAGAATTTGTGTAGAAGAGGGTTTGGAAACGATTAGGTTTGTTTTGTGGCCTAGAGTGAAAAGGGATCGAAGTTGTCAATGTCTTGAATTAAGAATTAATTACAACGCGATCTAAGAGTTGCGATATCGATGACATAAATATCATTAAAATATTCCTTGTGAAGAACACTTTAAAATTATATGCGACATGACATATTTATAAGGAAGAGTACGTAATTAAATTTAATAACTTAAGTTTTAAAAATGAAATGTAAAATATTTGTAGACGTACGTTAGATATGAGTTGAGCGTTCACCTCCAGGTAGATGTTAAAAAGTCGGTCATAGTTCGATAACAAAAGAAAGACTTTCCATTTGCAAATACGAAATATACACAGAAAATGTCTAAGTTTGAATTCATATTTCAAATTCGAGATATATTTGAAGAAATGTAATTTAAAATTAAATCAAACATTCTTGTATATACGAAGTGTAATAGTATACGTACTAGAAGTAACTCAATAAATAGCATTCTGTTTAATATAATGAAATAAATTAAATTACACAGGGTTAAAGATAAACGTACCGTTGCAAGTGTATAACCAGAAAATTTAAAAATGTTTTAAAATGTTAAAAATTATTAGCGCAAATAACTCCATCTCTTGATGATTCTTTGCATAACATTGTATTCCCATATGCTTTTGTATTGAATTACTAAATATGCTCCTGATTACGTGCACTTCAAGTTACTACAAGAGAAGATTGTGGTGGTAATTAGTTTTATATCTTCTGCCTAGTTTGTCCACTTATTACTTAGAATTAACTCCTCAATTCTTTTATCGAATACTCTTGATTCTAGTTATCTATCTAACGAATTCTCAAGATTTCACTTTTAAATATTTTCTACGCTTTGTATAAATGAACAAAATATGAATATACAGTTTGAATTTTTTTAAAGACGAAAAGGGTAGATCATTTCGTTAAGGAAACAAGATGTATTCTTGATAATGCCATGTTATTTTTATGTAGATATGCCTTTAATTAATACTTAATTAATATAAATTACAACTTATACTGACAACAATGGAAAACTTTCTTTGAATTATTTAATATAATTACTATAATAACACATATTATTACTGTAATTTTAATATCGCTCCGTAAATTCACAACATGATATTAAGAAATTATTTATGCTAATTGAAAACATTATTATTTTTGTTGCGATCTTATCAAAATAAAAGAAACTTTCCCCACTCGTTACAGTCAAAGATATAATCTAGAAATTACATGTTACTTGACGTTACATGTCGGGTTTTCAGTTATAAGTACATACGATATTGTAAAAGCAGCAATGATAACAGCATTGAATCCATATGGGTTTTGTCTATATTTAGAATATTAAAACAGTTTAACTCGTTTACCTTCAATTAAGTGAATAAAAATAGATGGGTGTACAGCTTCTATTGATTTTTAATACTTTATATTTAGTACTGCTATTTAATTGTAAAATTGAAAATACACCATCGCTGTCAGCATTTATTCTAACCTCCTCCGCTTTCTCGGTTATAAATTAATTAGCTCTACTGCTTCTACTATATATAAAGATAATTACTTTTGCAAATAGCTTTTTGACTACTATATATATTCTACTATATATATAGGTAATTACTTTTGCAAATAGCTTTTTGACGGCCCTTTCTTTTTGTTTTACATTTATTTTTTATTTTGTGACAATAATCTGAATTCCTGGAAAAGATCCAAATGGATTACCACCATATCGCTAAATTTCGTTAACTCAATTTATCTCTAATTTTTTCGTGACTTTGTTATAAAAAGGGATGGAAACCTTAAACCTAGAATAATAACGCTATGTTTTCCATGCGTTATTACTAGAGCAGACCAATTTCCATGCGCGCCATGTGCGCCGATGTGAGGATGATTGTATTGCATCAGAACTAATAAAAAGCATTCAGTACTTGCTTAGACTGCATGTAAGTGTAAGCATACGTAATAAAATGTCGTCGACACATAAATCGAGAAAACGACCGTTGTCAGACGAAATGAATAAGTTTATTATGGATTTCCCGGACTCAATATACGATGGCTCAAAAATTAAATGTTTAGTTTGCAATAAATATGTAATGTGTTGGTCAAAAATACATTGTAAAGAACACGTAAGCAGTTCGAAGCACAATAATAACAAAATTAATCGACAACAGTTTATACAAGAACTATATGTAACTATGATTGTGTGTACACTGCAGTTTACCTTGTTAAGTAATTATTCAATTATTTCATTTTGGAATAAATACGCGAATCTAGCATTACCGAGCACGACAACGTTACGAAGGAATTTACCGTCGGTGCGTAAACAGGTTGAAAATAAAATCAAAGCCGAACTCAAAAATAAAAAACTGTTGTTATGTGTGGACGAAACAACTGACAGCAAAAAACAATCTATAGCTAATGGGATGGCGCGTAATATGGAACCACATCAACCAACGTCTTATATTTTATTAGCATCCAGACGACTAGAACAATGGAATGTCGAAAAAATTTCAGAGGTGCTATTAGATACTTTGAAAAAATTTAAACTTTCGAAAGACCAAGTATTAACGTTTATGACCGATGGTGTCGCAACCATGTGTTCTGTAGGCCGGTCTCTTAGAAAATATTGTCATAACTTGTTACATATTACTTGTAAACTCCATGCTCTACACCTTGTGGCAGAACAGGCTCATAGATGTTATCCAGAGGTAGATGCTTTAATATCGAGTACAAAGGCAGTATTCCTGAAATCTCCAAAACGTATTCGGAAATTTAACGAATTGTGTCCCCATACCCCTGAGCCACCACAGCCGATTGTGACACGTTGGAGTACATGGTTACGGGCGGGATTTTGCTATCATGAACATTTTGAAAAAATTAAGGAAGTGGTTTTATCATTCGATCCGAAAGAAAGTGCAGCCAACAATACAAGCCAGAAAAAATTTCAAGATGCCCAGATTAAAATAGATTTACAAAGCATTCGTGAGAATTACTTGGGACTAGAAGAAGCAATAACAAAATTATAAAATTCGTCGCTGTCGTTAGTGGAATCACTGCAAATCGTTAAAGATGTTCACGAGCAACTGTGTGCTGTAGAAGCCGCAAAAGGTGAAAGTGTTCTAATTAAATTTGAAAGTGTTTTAGACAGAAATGCAGATTTTGACACCTTAACACGTATTTATGAGGTCACGTCTACAGATGCGTTAAGTTGCTTAAAAAAGTATTTTGATTAAGCGAATATAACATCACTAGATGTAGAACGCTCGCTTTCCGAATATAAACATATTTTTTCCTCACGACGGACATGTTTTTGAGAAATAACCTTAGAAGCGAACCTGATGTTGAAAATATACAATCGAGTTTCTCCAGTTTGTCAATCCTTGGAAGACGCTTAAAACGGTAAGTGTTTTTTAAATCCTCTGTCGTGCACACAATCACTGATATCATACATTTTCCATTTTATTTATAGGTACATACAACGCTGGTATAATATGTACTATTCTTATTTTTCGTGAGTTTATGCATATTACTTTAATAGCAGAAAAACAAATGTATATTTAAATATAGAATAAACGTCTCTACTTCTATACTTATATCGGTAACAAGCTAATGTTGCGTCCATATTCTATCGCATATTCTAATATATTACGAATTACACTCCCATACCGGCGCTCATGGCGCGTACGCAAATTGGTCTGCTCTAGTAATAACACACTCTAAATTGACGTACAAATTTTATAACGATTTTAGTAAGCACACGTAAATTTTACGTGTGGCACTTTAGTTTAGTTGAACCCTAACCCTACCTAAAAAATCTACTAACACATATACCGGGCTTTAAAAGCTCGCCTATGTTCATTGCATGTATAACTAGTAAGGACATAAATACTGTTACAGTAATAAACGCACCCAATAAAAATAATACAAATGAACGTGCTAAAATTTCGGCAGTTTAAAATTGTAAGTTAACCTATAAAGTACTTTATTGTGGAAAGAATTTGATTTTGTGTTGTGTGTTACCATGGAATAGTCAGATAAAGAAAACCGATTTGCATCTATTGCGATTTATAAATGTAAGATGGAAAAATCAAACATTTTTAAGATGCTACGTCCGTTCGGCGGTAGTCGAATGTTTGTGTATCGTTGAATAAAATTGTTTGAGGAAATTAGGGACATAAAAAACCGAAAAATATCCGGGGGTCCGCGAACAGTATGCACGCCACAAGCTATCAAAGCCGTTAAAGCCAGAATTGCAAGAAATCCCTTGCGAAAACAAAAAATTATGTCCTGCGAAATGAATATTTGGCGAAAATCAATGGCGTGTATTAAAAAAAAGTAGTATTTGGGGCCTTCCAACGAGGCATTGGACAATTACTAACTGTGTCTCTTAAAAAAATAGAGTCGGAAAATCGAAACGTTTGTTAATCAAGTACGCAAACGACAAACACAAGAAACTCCTATTTACCAACGAGAATAAAATTACAGGTTTTATGCCAGTTCATCTACTGAAGCCTCGGAAGTAGTTCAAAGGATAGGAAAAGGCAACCACCCAGCTTCAGTGATGGTTTGGTAGGGCGTTTCCTATAATGGAGTAACTGAGTTCCATTTTTGTGAAGAAGTGTGAGCACATCAGCTAGAGCCTACCAATAAACGGTCCTGGAACATGTTGTGAAACCCCTAAATCATACTATCTTTCAAGATCAGTCGTGGATATTTCAGCTGGATTCTGCTTCAGGCCATAAGGCTAGAGCAACTCAAACCTGGCTTTCAAACAATGTTCTTGATTTTATTGGCGTAGAAGATAGGCCTGTGGCAAGTCCTGATTTGAATCCTCTAGATTACAGGTTTTGATTATGATTGATCAGGTATTGAGGAATGCCCCTCACCCGCAACTCGTTGATTATAAACCCCCGCGATGCTGTGTTGAAGTAATTTTTAACATCGAATGTGACTAGGGTACACCACTTGTCTTTTTTTCGATTCTTCTTCTCCAGCACCCTTTCGATTGCCTGTATTGTTGATCGCCCCTTTCTAAAACCAAACTGGTGATCTGATAGCCCCCTGTGTGCCTCTATTTATTCTAAAGCCTGTTCTTTATCAGTACCTCGTATAATCTACACAGGGCACTAGGAAGACATATTGCCCTATACCCTGATGATCCTCTCATCACTTTCTTCCCTTTTTTGGTAGGAGAATCAGTTTAGCCACTTTCCAATCGGCTGGGAATTTTTGGGTCTCTAGGAGCTCGTTGAACACAGAGAGCATCTAGTCAGGAACGGCTTTCACCGTCGCTTTCAGACATTAGGTTTAGGGATTTGGTATCAGCAATAGATTTCGAATTTTTTAACGATATATCACATACTCTGCGCTGTAATATTAGTATTTAACTTACAATATAATAAAATCTTATTAAAATATTATCTCTATGACATCGAACACTTAAATTAGAAAATTTCAGAAATAATATAGGTCCTTGATGGCAATATCTGACCTATATATCTGACAGTTATAACAGCGTCAGCAACTCAATATAGAAAAGCAAAAACTTTCTATTTCTAGCAGTTTTAATTATTTTCGGACATTTTAGAACTTCATACAGAGATCCTATTGGTTCCTGTGCAAAATTATTTTCAGTAATTGAAATTATTTCGGTCTTTGAACGAGAAAATAATGCAAAATTGATGGTGGGCGGGGTTAGGCCCTGCTGCGGAAATTACGAAATCTAACGCGTCCGTAATTACAGAAAACTTTAGAACTTTCACGGAGATGGTCGTTAAAATATATTTTAAGGGACGGAGAGAAAAAAAGATCCATTATCTCTCGGTAACAATTGTAGACGCCTTTTGTTACAAAAGACTCCTCTTTGAGGTAGTTCGGAAAGTATCTTATCTGGCACATAAAAGTAAAGGACACATTTTCGGTATAAAAGTTGTCTCTTTCATAACACTCACTCCAAACTGAAAGAGGGTAGGAATGAAACGAAAGCAATTTTAATAAATAATCTGAATGCGGGACACACTGAGTGTCAGTAGATTTTATAGCGTGCGAAGTGCGAGAGAGTTTCATTGTAATTCCCTGGCCTTTTAGCCCAAAAACGATGAGCTATTAAAATAGTGAAATGTTTCCCAAGCCTATCTCAAACTATATACAGGGGTTCTATACCGTTTCATTTAGTGTAAAGTTCGTTTCGGTGCAACAACCTGGGAGCTATGAACGACCCATTAAACAATAAACTAAATGTTCCACGTACATCTTTCAATTTCTACTATTTTATCTTTTATAACCTGAAATTCAAACGACAATTTAAAATTTATGCCAAGGCAATAATATTCGAAAAATTAATTTAGGTAAAGGCCTAAATTTATTTGTATTTTTGTTTGTTTTTTTCGAAAAAAGTGATTAAAACTTAGAAAAAGCTTTGATTAAAAGAAGAAAAATTTTGTTGAAAAAAAATTAAAATAAAAAAAAATCCTTAGCATCTTAAAAATAATTGTAACCAAGAAACAACGTTTCAGTGAAACTTAATGTAGATATGATACAGCGATGCATTGTAGGCATGACCTAATATCGGCGGTAAGATATATCTAGAAGGGCCTTGTGAAGATAAGTTGTACGGGTATAAACAAAACCGAGTATAAGAATTCGTATACACATAAACACACGTAAAGAAAGTTCAAGTATTTGGTAAACTCTTGAAACCAAATGGTAACACTAGCAAAATATAATTACTCAATAATAAGTAATTTCGAATAAAATAATAGACAAGGTATTATATGCTTATCTGCTTATCCAAGGAATGTATTAACAAACAAAAGTAAATGAAGGTTACTGCCTAAGAAGCAAAGGCAAATAAAATTATATACAGTCAACATTATATAAAAATGTATGTCCTTCGCTTTTTGTCTCTTATCCTCTCTCTATATGTATATACGTATATATATTATAGTTGATACAGAAAGTCGACGATTTAAGTTCTGTTTTACTTTAATATGTATATATTTAAAATAATCTATACATATTTCGGCAATTAACGCATTTCTCAAGGAATTTAAATTATAAATGACAGTATGTTAATGTCATATTTATATATATAAAGTTCTTGGATAAAAATGACATTACTTAAAAATACATTCCAGTTTAATAATAGTAATTAATAATAAGATGTTCAGCAGTCGGCATTCACCTAGAACAAGAAGGAAAACAATGAAAACCTATTCGAACAGCCTAGTCCCGAATCTAAACTCGAAACTGCCAGCACGACCAAGCCAGTGTGCAGATATTTATATAATATATGACAGATATTTATACAACAATTGTATATATTCACGATGGTAAATTGCAGATCGTTACATTAATAAGTTATAGTATACACTGCTTAGATTTTTCATGTCACTTCTGTTGTTAATTGAATTCTTCTTTTCTCTTATATTAATCATTTCATTGGCTTCCCTTTTCATTGTTTGTTGTTCTTTGTCAATTATCTGTGTGTTTTCAAAATCGAAATAGTGATCGCGTTGCAGTTTGTGTGTAAATATAGCAGCTTTGTCTGTTTTGCAGTATTTGTGGGCTTGTATTCTTTTGTATAAATATTGTCTAGTTTAGCCTATGTAGTAACTATCACAATCTTGACGTGGTATTTTATAGATGATTATAGATCGATTTTTTCTATTTTAAGTTTTAGTTTTGAAAATAGATGTTTGTTAGTATTACTAATTTTATATGTTGTAGCTATATCACATTTTATTACAGTACATTTAATTTTTTTTTATAATTATGGAACCTATGGAATCATGATATATGTTGTTTCATTGTTTAAATTGTTATTGGTGTCTGTAGTGTTGTTTATTTGGTGGATTCGTTTTTTAATAGTTTGTTCTATAAGTTGTGGTGGATAGTTATTATCTGTTAAGAGCGTTTTAATTTTCTTGATGTTGTCTTTTCTGTATTGAGTGTGTGATAGTTTCACTGCTCTATCAATCAGATTATTTATAATCATTTTATTGTATACTATAGGTGCATTTGAGTGGTAATTTATATATCGAAAAGAAGCTGTAAGTTGTTGTATTATTAATTTCTTCTTGTGAATTTTAATTTGTTGTGAAAGTTATTGAATTGGTTACAATTCTGGAATTATGTGCTGGAGCACCGTCCTAATGAAACCCACATTAAAAATTATTGGACCAATTAATCGTGATCCTATGCCACACCAGACATTAAATCTAAAACGCACTTGATGTCGAGCAGGTCTGATTACATGAGCGTTTTCTGTAGACCAAATTCGTAAATTTTGTCTATTGAATAAACCATTGTTTGTGAATCTAACTTCATCGGACCATAATATTTGAGAAGAAAAATTATCAGTATCATAGCATTGCCTAGTGTACCATTCACAAAATTTTCTTCGTCTTTCATTATCCCCTGGTCTTAAAGATTGACGTACATTGTATTTATATGGATGATATTTGTGGGAGGCCAAAATCCTATGAGCAGTAGATTTGGGAACGCCAGTGTTATGTTAAATTTCCTGAACTGATGTGTTTGAATTTTCAACAACAGCTTGTAAGATATTAGTTTTAGTTTCATTACTTATGCGCTGCGGTTTTGTATATGGCTTAGTATGTATTAAATTTACCGTAAAATTTCTGTAAGTAGAAAGATGGGGTTGTCTGCGTTCTGAATACTGGTTTATATACATTTCGGCAGCTCTCGTCGAATTTTTGTGACACAGAATGTAACAGGACAACATATAAAATTTGTCACTATTACTAAACGGCTCCATAACAGCAAAATTTTTAACAATAATCACTAAATCTAGTATTTAAATGGTGCTTTATATTTTATTACGCTAGGTATTTATTTTGCTATTCGATTTGTAAATTTCACAGAACATAAACTAAATATCAACTATAAACAAACTCTAACAATGACAATTGTATCTTAGATTGTTTTATGTTTCCAAGATTTCCTATTGTCAAATTTCACAAACGCTGTAACCTGCTAATGTAAAAATATGTATTTTTTTATTTTTTAAATTAGTTTTGGTATCAGGTATAACAAATTATACATTTTTGAAAAGTGAAAGCAAAATTGTTTTCGATGGTGTCATAGCCAACTAGGTATGACCCCCATAAGAAAAATAAAACTTGACCATTGTAGTTCAACTACTATAGCAGTATTCAAAAATCTAAATACATCACCAGATTCCTATTAAAAAAGTACCTTAAGGAAGTGCAAGCTAAATTTGTCTTTCTTTAAAAATAAATGAGTTATTAAAGAAAATCTAAAAAACAAAAATTCACTGTTTTTGCTATAGCGCCCGAAGTACGTTAAATATTCAAAACTAGTGTATAGGGTTTGGCACAACTTTACCTCTGGAGTATTTGATCCCGTTTAACCAAATCTCTATCTCTCAGAATAAGCGAGATCCCCATGTTGAGAATGAATCTGTGGACACACTCTATATGCACGCTTTCAGATAAAATTGCCGTTACTGTATATACATTCGGTTGATAATAAGAAAAAAGGGGCTAGGTAGCGCTAGAAGTAGATCCTAATCATATTTTTAACGAGATGTAATTAGCAAGATATCATCTGGAAATTTTGTTTAAATCATTGTTAGAGAACTTGAAATCATCTGTGAAAAGCAAATATCCGAAAATAGTAACTCGAAATTGGAGCTTTGTGGAACGACGAAAGTTACTGTAGCAATTACCATTAATTAGATAATACATTAAATTCAAAGCACAATTAATAGTTAAACTTTTCTATTGCAAGTGTAATCATTCCGCCTGGAAAATTCAGTTTCAATTAACGTATTTATAAGCACATACACAAAGGCATTAGCATGCATTATATATTCATATATCTATTACATTCGTCAGATACTCGATCCCCATACGAAACGGAAAATACACGCCTGAAATGAATAGAACTTAATTTGCAATTAATTATACACGGATTTACATTAAATTTACGGTTACATAGCGTGCGGTTCATAATTGGATGACTTCTAGAATAAATCGCAACAATTTTCCACGTGCGAATGTGTATTCGGAGGCTGAGCGTTATTTTGAACGCTGTTTGTGACAATTTTGGAAGTTCTGTTCAGATTTAGGTAGTATATATTAAGTAGGGATAACATTCACTTGTATTAGTAGGACGATGAAATACATTTCTGTAATATTAGTTATGTTCCGGATTGATATAGAATGTCTTCATCGAATGGTTACTTACCTAGTAATCGTCAGAACAAAAATATTCTAGAAAATGTCAAAAATATTAATAAAAATCGAGTATCGAAATATGCCATCCAGATATGCTAACACGTGTTCCGTCCTACCATGGACTCGTCAGTGTAAGGTTCTGGTTGAACAAAATTCCCTACCTTATCGCATACAGTCAAGGCATAAAAGACAGCATAGAAGAAAATTCTGCGCCTTTCACTGACCAATATCAACATCACGAATGCCAGAACAATCAGCGTCATCTCTGTGGTAAGTGTAAAACTTGATAAGTGCTGTTAATTGAACCAACGCAGTCGTAACAGATCGAAATCTGTATTATAACTCGACTTATAGTGGAGACATAAAAACGTTCTTATTTTATACAAATTGTGAGGTTTTGTACTTTTAAATACGTTTCAAATCTTATTTATGTACCTTGTTGGAGCTACTCGACTTATTGTGGCGAGTCGTTAATATAGGTTTCAGTTTGTCACAATTGTATTCGTCTAGATAGGCACTTGACAAGTCTTACTTCTCATGGGATAACGCTGGTTGCGTTGGCGTTAGCGATGCCGTCATTAGCCAATGTGTAGTGCTGAATTTTTCCAATACTGTTTTTATGACTTGACTGTATGTGGTGAGGTAGAATCTTTGTTGTTAAATTTGTCTATCTGGCATGTTGCACTGACGAGTCCATAGTTGGACGGACACATATCTGGATATCTGGATGGGAACTATCATTTCGTACAAATATGTAACGGGTTATAAAATAGGAGCGACGAGCCCTAACAACTTAATGCTCGGACGATACCAATTTTTATAAATATATTCTGATTTTCTATGAGAGTTTGTAATTTGATTTAATATTCACATATTTAGCTTTGGCACACAGTGTAAGATTATATTTATCAAATAGATTTTGCTCAAACTCAAACTACATAGAAGCTTAACAAATTAATAAATGAACAAATTACATTGACAACTTAATGTTCGGACGATCATTTATTACATGACTTAAAACGAAGTCACATCACCTTTGGCCTTTATAACAGCTTTTACTTTGGCTAGCGTGGATTTCAAAAGCAACCTGCAATAATCTGGTGTAAAGGATTTCCAAATTTCTGAGTTTTGTCTTTAATTTACTTATTGTTCGTTGGGAATTATTCCTTAAGTTAAGTAAGAATTTTTCATTTCAAAAATTATACTCTTTAAAAGAGGACAGTTATTTTAGTCATAAATGATTTGAAATTGTGTATTTACCAAATCAGAAATAAAAACGAATAATTAACAATTTTCAGTATTTACAAAGAATATTAACTCTAAAAATTAGTATCGTCCCTAACATTAAGTTGTTAGTGCTCGTATATAATATTCCTTTGTAATAAAGATGAAACAATATAAAGTTACAAATGAAACAGACATGCAATATACATATCTGTAACTGTACATATGGACAATACACCTTTTCTGCCATCTATAGGCGTCATCAGTCAAGCTTCGGCATAGTTTCGGCATAGTCTCTTTCGTCCGTCAGATGTCACTTATTAAATAGTGCCACCTTATAGAACGAAATTTGCTATATCTTGTAGGCGATTTCATCGTAAATGTATATACAGATACAAATCTGTTCTTAAAAAGATTTGTATCATTTGTATTACATTGCTTCACTAGCTTGACTGATGATGCCTATAGATGGCAGAAACACGTGTCTTAAACTGAAGTAAATGCTGAAAATACGAGGTGTATTGTCCATGTGTACAGTTACAGATATGTATATTGCATGTCTGTTTCATTTGTAACAAATGCGTAATACGTGCATAACGTATTGATATACTTAAACCTTTTGTACAATATAAGGTGTCACTATATTTTTTTATTTATTTTAGACATAGGTTCTTGACATGTTTATTTAAAAATGATTTAAGGTAAATGACCGTCTCTGAAATTTTTTAAAAATTCGATTTTGGAACACCAATTTTTGACCAGTTTTCAAATAAATCTGCATTTATTTCAGCAATATGACGAACAATGTTGGTTTTAAAGTTATTGAGTGTTTGTTGTTTATTGGAGTAAACCAATGATCTAACATAACCTTAAAGAAGTCCAACGCATGATCTTGGTGGCCATCGCACAATTTCTGAAGGTTACACGGTCGTGAGTAGAGAACGGACGCAATTTCCATAAAACGCAATCGGCAATTGGAATTGTGTATAACGTCGCTCAGTACATCCCGGCGTAATTCAAAGAAGTATTTGTTTGACTTACTCGGACACCTGGTCTCGCCGCGATAACAATGGACAAGCCAGCTATTGTATTTCGAGAATATAGTGCTTTTTAAAGTGTTTTCATGAGCGTAGATAGAAGCGGGGTTTTTATAATGTATTTTATTTGTTAGTTTATATTTCGTAAGATAAATAAAGTGCTGTGAGTAAGTTTCTTGTTTTCATAGTTTTAACTGTTAATTACATCGTAATTTTTGTGATAGATTCTGTTTAATATCGTTTGATTGAATCTATTTCTACCAATTATTTCGACGTAAGAGTGTGCATTGAATTTCGTTCAGTTTCAATAACTTGCGCACACATTTTTAGTTTTCATTTATTTAGATCTAGAGCATCGTTTAAGTTACTTTTTCAGACATGATATGGAAGAATGTCGAGAACGGCATTGTAAAACAACGGCGAGTTGGATTGACGGTCATACTGATTGTATGTCCATTGTCAGTGATTCCGAAATTTAATACAAAATCCGTAAAATATCGTCAAAAATTCGTCACTTAGAATCGCAAACACATCTGAACTCTGTACAACTTTTATGGCAGCTAATATTCCATTAAATAAACTTAGCAATCCCACTTTAAAAATATTTCTGAAAAAATATACTGGTCGAAATGTTCCTGATGAATCAACTTTACGCAAATATTATGTTTCTAGGTGCTATACGAGAACAGTAGAACGCATTAGAAGCCATCTTTTAAATCAATACATATGGATAAGCGCCGACGAAACGGTGGATATGTTAGGACGCTGTGTGGTAAATGTTGTAGCTGGTGTACTACATCCAACTATTCCCTATAACTCATATGTAATAGCAACAAGTGTTATAAATAGAGTTGATGCGGAAACAGTTGCTGAAACCATTAAGGAGAATATGCAAAAAATGCTTCATTCGGACGCCACGTACAAAGAAAAAATACTTATATTTGTCAGTGATAGTGCTGCGTATATGTTAAAAACAGGCAGACTACTGAAGAAAACATCTCCTAATATGCTGCATATTACTTGTGTAGCACATGCTCTCCACAGAATCTGTGAATATATCAGAGACACTTTTCCGGAAGTTGATAGACTTGTATCAGCTTTTAAAAAAGTTGTCAGAAAAGCACCATTGAGAGTAGCCCTTTTCAGGGAAAAATTTCCATCTCCGTCACTGCCTCCCACTCCAGTAATAACTAGATGGGGAACATGGCTGGAAGCTACTAGTTATTATGCTGAGAATTTCGATAGTCTAAAACATTTCGTAACACTGCTAAAGGAGGATGCTAGAAGTATTGGTGAGGGCAAGGAGCTCACACAAATCCCAAATTTAAAAAATCAGTTGTACTTTCTTCACGAACACTTTGGAAAATTGCCAAAACTAATCACTTATTTTGAAAATCGAAATCTCAAATTAAATGACGGATTAACCACGTTAGATGTGGCTGTTAATAATTTGAAAAGTATTCCAAGTGACTTCGGATGTGGCCTTCGGCAAAAGTTTGAAGCAATTCTTAATAGAAATCCAGATTTAATTACATTGCAGCAATTATGTATGGAGACAATTCCACAAAATCTAACGGCTAAATATGAAGAAATAAAAGAATATTTCCAGTATGCACCTATAACCAGTTGCGATGTGGAAAGGACGTTTTCTATTTATGAGGATGTACTTAATTCAAAGAGAACAAAATTGGCAGAAGAAAACCTTGAGAAACTATTGCTAGTCAATATTAAAACTCCTTTACTCAACTTGAACGACAAAATGAACAAATAAAAATGTTCCAATTATAGAAATAAAATTAAAAACTTTAAAAATACAACTTTTCAACAAATACATATGTATTTCGTAATTTTATAGATCACCACCCGTTTGTTTTCCAATTATATAAATAAAATTAATTAATAAATATGTATTTCGTAATTTTAGATAGATAGATCACCACCCGTATGTTTTCCAATTATATAAATAAAATTAAAAACTTTATAAATACAACTTTTCAACAAATAAATATGTATTTCGTAATTTTATAGATCACCACCCGTTCGTTTTCCAATTATATAAATAAAATTAAATATTTTAGAAATACAGCCTTTCGCCAGTACTGCACTGGGCTTTGCGTCATGTGGTAAGCGTGTCCGTTCTCTAATCATGAGATATATTGCATGTTGCACCATGCTATTGAAGCCATATATTGTTTAAATCCAAATTATCTAATTTATGCCACAAAAAATCTTAAATTATGTGTCTGTAGCGTTCTCTATTGACAGGAACTGCAATGCCATTTTCATTTAAAAAAAAAATATATATCGTTCAATTACACCTCCAGGCCATAAACCACACCAAACTATTAATTTTTGTGGATGTAAACGTGTTTAATAAACAGCATGTAGGTTCGATTCACTCCAAATGCGACAATTGTGCTTATTCACGAAGCCATTTACCCAGAAATGAACTTCATCGCTGAATATTTTTCCATAAAATAATGGATCTGTTTAAAGTTGCTTTGAAGCCTAATCTGCGAAATTTCTACGTAATATATGATCATTCGGTTTAAGTTCTTCTATCAACTGATATTTATACGCCTTGAAATGCAAATCTTTATGACGGATATTCCATGTGGTGCCGTAATAAAATCCAAGTCCTTCAGAACGACGACAAATTGATTGTTCTCAATTTTCATTCACACTTTGGATCATAGCATAGATATTTTCAGAAGTACGTTTACATTTTTGACGGGTTGGATTCTTAACCATGGAACAAAAAATTTCGGTCATAGTGTTGCCCATTATTAGCCCATTATTACCCAACGTTGCGTAAACGCAACATTTTAGAAATTATTTTTTTTTCCTATAGATACTTAAATAAAACCGCTTTGAATATATATTGTGTTATAAATTGGACAATTTCCCAGCTCTTCGTTCCAACGTATGTAACGTTGGAACACTATTTAAACTAAATTATTATTACTTTTATAAAACCGATGAAAACATATTTGCGAATTTGCAGAAATTAAAAAATTCGTAAATATTTATATACAGCTACAGCTAAGCTAAGCTTTTTACAATTATATGCATAATAGACTCTTATTCTTTCATATACGAAAATTCGTTCCAATTCAAATGACAAAACTCTTAGAAAATCAGCTTTAAAGATAATGTTGCGCGTACGCAACGTTGGGAATACTAGACTTGTTGTCTGCGAGTTCCGACAAGATTAGACGTCCTAGTGTCAAATAACGTGCTTTTTGTTTCAGTTGCATATTAACAGTTAACGAAGTGAGTTGTGTAAATAAAATACTGCGATTTTTATTGAAATTTCCAACGTTTGATAAAATTAACCTATTTATCCGTGAATAGTAAGTTACTGTATACTCTAATATGTATATAATCTAGTTATTTTCGTTATTATTCAGATTTATAAAAATGAGTAAAGATTTGGAGATGATCCGACCGTTAACTACTGGAGAGTTGTTGGCAAAACTAGACGATTTTTATTTAGACGACATTGACGAAGTTCAAGCGGTTTATATTCCACCACCAGTTGATGAAGTCACAGGCGAAGAAGACATTGAAGACGATATTTTGGCAGAGGACGACTATTTGACAGACATACCGGGAATATTCGAAATTCATTCGAAACAAGTAGAAAATATTGAAGGTAAAGATGAAGCCGTATCGACAGCATCCACTTCCAGAAAAAATAAAACAGGCAAACAATAGAAACCAAATTTAAAATGGAAGAAAATGCATCCTGTTTATAAATCAACTCCCGATACTAATGTTATAAACAATGCACAAGACATTTTTGCTGATTTAGAAGGAAAGTGCCCTTATGATATATTTTCGTTATATTTTTCAGATGATGTTTGAAATGATATCGTAAATTTTTCTAAAAAGTACGCCTACGACAATAATAGACATTCATTTGAGATAGACACACCTAGGATGAAAAGATTTTTTGGAATACTGATTTTTACCGGGTATCATACCCTACCAAGCACTAAACTATACTGGTCGAAAGATAAGGACAATGGGATTCCTCTAATTAGAATAAGTATGAGCCGCAATAGGTTTATGTCCGTAAAGCAAAATCTTCATCTTTCGAACAATGATCGGCTGGACAAGCAGGACCGATTTTCAAAAGTGCGACCTCTTTTTGACAGAATCAACGAAAAAAACATGCAGTTTGGTATATTTTCTAAGAATCTATCCATTGACGAGGAAATGGTGCCATTCTATGCTTGCCATTCGGCCAAAATGTTCATAAAAGGTAAACCCATACGATTTGGGTTTAAATTATGGTGTTTGTGCAGTTCCGATGGCTACCTTTACAAATTTATTCCTTATGGTGGAGCAAGCACAGAAAAAAGAGAACTAAGTTAAGGGGAACAAGTAGTAATGGATTTGTTGTCCGTCGTAAAAAATCCGTCTTGTCACCGTATTTATTTCGACAATTTCTTTACATCGCATAACCTTTTGTGTTCATTTGGTCAAAAGGGATTTTTTGCTACCGGCACAGTGAGAGAAAACAGAACATCTAATAATACCTTAGAGTCTTGCAAAATTGTGAAAAAGAAAGATCGCGGATCATATGATTATTCTTTTGATTCTTCAAACCAAATTACGCTTGTAAGATGAAACGACAATTCTGTTGTCACAGTTGCGACCAACAATGACACTATAGAACCTCTTGTATCTGTGAAAAGGTACAGCAGAAAAGAAAAACGCAATATTTCTGTGCAACAGCCTAACGTTATAAACGACTACAATCAAAATATGGGTAGTGTAGACCTACATGATAATGGCATCGCCAACTATAGAATTCGTGCTGGAGGCAAAAAGTGGTGGTGGCCACTTTTCATCAATGTGGTTGATAGCGTGATAGTGAATTCATGGAAAGTGTACAATAGGGCTAATAATGAGAAAATGTCTAAATTTAACTTCCGTTCGTATCTGGCTGTTGCTCTAATAAAAAGTGAAGACGCTTTTGTAGAAGATGAGAATTCTGAGACAGCAACTGGAACAAGTAAACCTAATCTTGGACGACCATCGAAATTTGCTCTTTTACCCGAAGTCCAGTTTGATAAATATCAACATATCATTGTGGAGCAAGAAAATAAAGCTAGACGTAGATGCAGACAATGTAAAAGTACCACGATCTATATGTGCAAAAGATGTAACTGTCATTTACATCCTACCTGCTTTTAAAGTTTTCACAAACGCTAGTGGGTACGCCCAACGTTGCGTATACCCAACATTTTATTGTAGCCTTAGGTTTAAAGTTTTTTCAGTTTTTTTGTTTATGTGTCTCTATCTTTGTGGATATTTAATAAAACTAAATCGTTTTCTTTTCAAGATTTTAGTTATTTTTACCCTTGGGCCTTAGTGGGTTAAAAGGAGATAAAATTCTTGAAATTAAAAAATTACAATTTTTCTACCGTCAAACAAACACATTTTTATCAAAACAAATAAACATAAAATTCAAACTAACTGCTGTAAATGTAACTCGATGATAATACTTGTAACAAAAAATAACCTCGTTTGGCACTATCAGTCTTAGTTATTCTTAGCCAGATCCTCAGTTTTCGAGATTTTGATGTTCGCATTCGCAGCACAACTTAGCTCTATGCTCCATGCAATATGGTCTGCGACAAACAGAACATGAAAAAACTTGTTTTTCTCTCTTTCCCTTTTGCACAAAAGGAACACCTAGCTTTTTTTGTCAACTTGATTTCATTTTGCGACGGAGTAACTTCAATTTCGAGAATTTCAGAAATTCTTTGACGCAATGTTCTTTGTAAATTAACAACGGTCAAACGTTCTCGTAAATGTGGTTCGATTAGAACCGTTCCTAATTGCTTTAGAAAAGTTTTTCGATTATTTTTTCTATGTTCCTTCCATTGCGGAATTGAGAGAGAAAATAAAACCATTGCGTTTATACCAGTAGCATCAAGAATATTGAAGAAAATTCGTAGGGGCCAACGTCTGGTTTTCCGCGAAGTAGTGTACGAATGGCAAAGCTGGTCAAACGTATATGTTCCTCCCTTGGTCTCGTTATATGAATGTATAATATTGGGCTTCCCAGGAACGGCATTTAGGGAAGCATACGAATGCTATGTTGACAGCAAAAGTACAATTTTGTTTTGTTTAGGAGTATAAGAAGCAAGTGTCTTATTTCGTTCAAAAGCAAATAGCGACGTGTCCACTTCTTTCTTCTTGAGAAAAGCAGGAGGTATTTCTGTCTTGTTTTTTTCTTAGGGTCCCAAGAAGAGTTAATTGATACTGTTGTAGCATTTGTTCAGCCAGCGGAATTGATGTAAACCAATTGTCTACTGTAAGGTTTCGATTAGTTACGCGTATTGGTTCGGACAGTTTTCGAACATAATAAGCCGGTACTGACTCACTGTTTTGCGTTGTTACTCTTCCAACGTATGGTATTGCATTGAGCATGTAAAATGATTTTGAATCGTTCAGCATCATTATTTTAATGCCATACTTATCAGGCTTACTAGCCATGTAGATTCGAAATGAACATTTTCCTCTGTAACCGACGAGCTACTCGTCAATAGTGCAGTATTCATATGGTGTATAGTAGGATTTACAGTTGTTAACAAAAATGTTCCATAATTCACGAATAGGTTCGAATTTATCAACTAACCTTCTTTCAGCTCTAGTTTCTTTAGTATCAAACCTCAGACATGAAGCTATGAATTGAAAACGCTGCTGTGTGCTTTATTGCACGAAATATACCATTTCCAAATGTTACTGACCAAAGTTCATCTAAGTTACAGTTTGATACCCGTAATGCACCTTCTAAAAACAACAACCCAATAAAAGCCTTCACTTCTGTGTTATTTATTGGCCGTGTGTAACTCTGTTGTCTAATATTATTGCATTTACGAGCAATTTCTTCATTTGTATGTAAGACAATAATATCTAACATTTGTTCGTTGAACAATAAATTCCAAGCTTGTTCAGGAGATTGAAGTGTTCTGGCTTCTCCTTTGGGACCAGGTAAATGTAAAACAATGTTTTCTCGTCTTGTGCGACTTTGTCTTGGTGGTGCTTGAATACTCCAACAATGACCATTTTTACCCATTATCTGTAAATATTTCTCACTGGTTCGTTTACTACTTCGTCTTCATTTTCGCTTTGTTCACTGTCGGTATCTGAGAGTCGTTCTTCTATATAATCCTCATCAGAATCTTCTCCTACAAAAATATCTTCTACGATGTCGTTTTCAGTCTCATTTGCACACAGATTGTCTGCCTCTATCTGTGATTCCACCTCAATTAACGGACGACGATTTTCTCTACTCGTTGAAGCCATTATACTAAAACAATCAACCATAAGTTGACACAAAATAATTAACATGAACATGACACTTGGGTCTGACGTACCCATGGTACTATTCTATCGAATATCTTACCTCTCTATTTCACTAAAATGCAACAATTGACCCCACACCTCAACTCGGCAAACTGCAAACTGAATTTACATAAATTGGCGACACAAACAAATCACTCATGCGCATGTTACATTATATTAATAACGCTCTGGGTGTCTGAAACCCAACTGTGCAGTTCCAGGGTTAATATCACAAACACTACTATTTGTCTCCAATTTTTTAATAACATTACTAATAGTAAGTTCTGTAGGTCGACTATGATAGAGACGATAAATTTCAAGTAATGCGCCCGAATACACTCATTACTTTTGCAATATTTTAACAATTTGTCAACGCTGTGCAACTGTGTATGTTTGCATGTTGATTTGTCAATCGACACTGAACACAAATGTCAATTTTGAAGAAAATCTGAAGAAAAAATGGCCGCTATAATGTTTATAAAATATATAATACTTATTTAATAACCCTTGTGTTTTGTTCCCCGCACGCGATTTTGAATAATGTTGTTTGTATTAAATATGGTTTCATTTTATACAAATAGTGAGGTTTCAGTTAATCAAGTATGTTTGGAATTGTTTGTGTTAATAGTTAGATGACAAATTTTTTTAGAAAGCAGATCTTTTAACTACTATTGCATCTAAGTTTAAAATACAGTAATACAGAAATTTTGCCTCCCAAATGCGAGATAAATATCGTTTGTGTACATATCAAAATGTGCTTACATTTTGATATGTACACAAACGATATTTATCTCGCATTTGGGAGGCTTCAACGTACAGAGCTATGTTTCGAACACATCCTAGCTCTCGTCAGTGTACGAGGAGAATAATCATAGTATATTGGAGACATCTAGGCTCCGTGTAGTAGGCTACACGTTCAAACTTATAGTTTACAACGTATTGCTTTGTATTGCTATAAATTGCAACTCTGTTCGTAAAGGTTTTGCAGTCAGTTTTTAAATTTGCAAGTTCAATAAATATTTTTTTATGGTATTGGTCAATATCCACATGCTTTGGTGTTACAAGCTAGGAATTGAAATTTCTATACACGTCTATTGTTTTCTATCGAATAGGCCATGTGCTTGACAAGAACATTGATAAACTTAGTCATCGCAAAGACTTTTAGAAGCCACATTTTATCGATTTAATGAACCTTGTGAAGGCAATGGGGTTTTTAATGGTAGCGACAGGCTTTTTAATAACGAGGTTGTCTTTCAATAGCATTTAATAAATTAAATTTGGTGGAAATAATCAGACCATTGAGGCCTCAATGAGTTGCATTATTAAAAAGTTTGAAGTAACTGCATCTGTTAATGATCAACCTCAATGAGTCTACTACTGGCATGTTTGCGAATATTTCTGCCCTTTACCCGAGTATGTGTGAAAGTTCCCTTCGTTCGTTTAATTATTATTTATAAAAATTAAGTATTAAAATTACCTAACTAGATTGGTTGAAAGACCTGCATTTGTCCCTATCATCCACCATATCGTTTACAATATTAGGATAATACAAAAGTCCTGTTTTGCGTTTCGCTATGAATCTTTAATTTACTGCAGAATAGAAGTGTTTTAGATAGCTAACGCCGCATCTCAACCGAACAGGTACACAGGGTTTTGCATCAGCAGTAAAAAATTAAAAAGCTAGCAACAAGATGGGTGCAGCGTTTGCTTAGCGTTGAGCAAATGCGAACTCATGTTACAAATACAAACGATAGTATTGTTCAAACGAAATCCCTAAGAATTTTTTCATCGACATGTCACCATAGATCAGACAGACACAGATACTGTCAAAACAATGGATTTCTTCCATTGAACATGGTCTTAAGAGGGCAAAAGGCTATCATTTCATCTAATAAGACTATTTATAGAAGTGAAATTCAATAGCTAGCCTATACTATGCTGATATATTGACACATATCGACGCCAACTGAATAAAAAATGCATCACTTCAGAAAAAAAAAATTGTGCTGCTCTCTCTTATGCATCTGCTATGAAAACCGCTAAATTTGTGACTCCATGTGTTCCTTAATTGTACTCAAACTTGAAGAAAGTTCTTGGTGGAAAGTAATTCAGCAAAAATGACGAGGCGATAGGTGCAAGGAATGCAAATTTTGACGAGCTTCCTAAAGATAAATTTTTAGTTTGCTTGAAGAAATTGAAAAGTCAGTAATAGTGATTAGTAGGTTCTGGCAACCCCTTTTTATAACGAAAGAATGTGTAAGAACTTCTCCTCAGAATGGGATTTCTGTGTGCGCGAGAGAGATAGAAGTTTGTCAAATATGAGATGCGTTCCAAAACTCTGATGAAATTAAATATACGAGGGTAATCTAAAAACAATTATTAAATATAAAATAAAGATGGAGCCTTTTGAAATGGCGCTAATAAGCATGAGTTCTAGATGGCGCTCAGCCGAGAGGACATTAACTGAATTAAAAACTGACATCATCTTCGCCGAGAGTGATATCCATTTTTAATTTATCAGACATGATTTTATTTTCCACTCCTTTTCTAGGTATTGTAGAAAATATAATTGATTCGAATACAGACGCAACAGACAGTTTATACAGATAAAACAGACAGCTCAGAATTATGGGTTAATTGACACCAGGGTGCCCTGCTGTCACACATCCCGTATGTGAACAGGTCTTTGTCTTACAGGGTAGGTCTTTGTCTTACACACTGTTTCGCCCATAAGGAGGGAGTGCCAGAACTCGCTGATTCCTACTATTAATGTCGCTGGACGGAGTATATAGAATTGGATGGGAATTATTTTCAAAATTAAAATATATTTTTTACGCTAAAGTCCGCGTTTTGTTAAAAAGCTACTCTCCTGTCAAATCACGCTCGTAAATAAAATATTGTAACTTGAAGAACTCTGTCTTACCTTTTCAATAAAAAAAAGTCTTCGGGAAATTTTATTCACTTTATTAGACTGCATTAAAATGTAGGATTGTTAACGAAATCCATATTTCTTTTTATACATCACATATTCTAATATCGTTTTTTTTTTATTGTGATTTTATTATCAATATGGATGTTGGAACAAGTTCTATGGCAATAAAAAGTTATTGCCATTCCGGGAAGGTTAAGTAAAATTGGAATTTTATTGAGCAGCATAAAAGAACGGAAAATAATATTCAAACTTCCATCAATCTATTTTACTTTGATATGAATCATTCTAATATAGATGTAGATATACCTATTAAAAATGTAATTACTGTAAAATTTTGATCGTCCCGCATATACCGTTAATAGATAAATATAAAAGAAATGAATAGCTATACGTTCTAGTATATTTAAAAAAAAAGGATAGAAATAGAGACAGAATGAAACAGTTTTCGAATTTTATTTTAAAAATCCTCTTTTGGCTATATTGATAAATTTCGTTATACTTATTTTAATTTGACTAACAAGAAAATATGTAGCTCTAGAGGTGTACATAGCTTGTGTAAGAGTGCGATCAGCTAACGATGGTGTAAGAAGTTCAAGTACCATGGGCAAGGGTGTATTTTGTAATTTTCGAGCAATTATTTATAAATACATATATAGATAATTATTACTTGAACTTTGTACATTATAGTTTTATTTAATTTAATTAATCGGCGATTAAAGGTCTGTTTTACTTTAATATGTATATATATAAAATAATCGGCAACTAATGCCGTTTTCATAGAATTTTAAATTATAAAGGACAGTATGAGTATATTAATATAAAAAAAGAAAAAAAGAGAAAATTTAGAAAGAAAATATTAACTTAATAAATTGAATCAATTTTATTGTCCGTGTACGTCACTTTTATTATTTTTTTGAACTCTACATTTTCGTCTCCTGAAGAAACAACAAAGTTATTGCCAAATATAGAGAAAATTAATAAATGAGTTTCTAATTGACAGACCGCTTGCCCGATTTTAATTTATTTTATCCATTATAGTACGGTCGATAATTTCTTTTAAGTTATATACACATATATATATATATATATATATATATATATATATATAAATATAATAACTTCGTGACCTTGGTATGATATGGTAAACCTAATCAGTAGGCGATTAAAGGTCTGTATATTACTTCAAAATATATGTATTTAAAAAACTCTACATGTTTCGGCTGTGTACGCCTTTATCAAGAGAATACAAAATATGAATATTTTGAAACATGTAGAGTTTTTTAAATACATATATTTTGAAGTAATATACAGACCTTTAATCGCCTACTGATTAGGTTTACTATATATATATATATATATATATATATATATATATATATATATACATATACATATATATGTGTGTGTGTGTATAGAGATAATTTCTTAGCCGTTCATTTAATATATCAATTGATAAATTCTTGGAATTTTCGGATATTACATTAAATATTTTCAAAGTAGTATGTTATTTTGCGAAGTAAATGTGAATGTAAACATTGCTGTCTACATATTACAACGCAAATTATATGAAACTTTATTTGAAAAATTTTCGCCCACGTTCGGACTTGAAGACAAGTCTACGGTTTGCTAGATCGTCGCCTTAACCAATTAAGCTACGAGGACCTTGCTTTCAAGTCTTATAAGGCACCGATGCTGATATTCAGATGTCAGTTTTTCATCCTTAGCTATTTATATATAGAGATAATTTCTTAGCCGTTAATTTAATTGATCAATTGATAAATTCTTGGAATTTTCGGCTTGGGTTCAAGTCCAAACGTGGACGAAAAATTTTCAAATAAAATTTCGTATAAATTGCGTTGTAATTTGTAGACGGCGACGTTTACATTCACATTTTCTTCGTAAAATAACATACTAATTTGAAACTATTTAAAATATTTAATATAAAAGCCAAAAATTACAGAAATTTATTAATCAATATATTAAATGAACGGCTAAGAAATTATCTCTATATATTAATAGCTAAGGATGAAAAATTAGCAATTTCAAACATTCAAACATTCAAACTGACATCTGAATATTAATATCGGTGCCTTATAAGGCGTTTCCAATAGACTTGAAACCAAGGTCCTCGTGGCTTAGTTGGTTAAAGCGACGGTCCGGCAAACCGTATATATATATATACTTATATATATAGAGTATATATATATATATATATATATATATATATATATATATATATATATATATGTAAATATAATATTGTCGTGACCTTGGTATGATAAGGTAAACTTAATAAGTCGGCGATTAAAGGTCTGGTTCATTACTTCAAAGTATATATATTTAAAACAACCCTACATGTTTCGGCAATGATGCCTTTGTCAAGGGAATAAAAAATATATCTATATATACATATATTTTTTATTCCCTTGACAAAGGCATCATTGCCGAAACATGTAGGGTTGTTTTAAATATATATACTTTGAAGTAATGAACCAGACCTTTAATTGCCGACTTATTAAGTTTACCTTATATATATATATACTTATATATATAGAGTATATATATATATATATATATATATATATATATATATTTATAATTTACTGAAAACCCTAGAAATAAATAAACTTGAATATACAGATATATTATTAAATGATCAATATAGACCTTAATAACTCCCCGCTTTAATTGGTATAATTAAATATCAATGTTAACAACACATTTGTATTATGTATCAGCTAGGAGATGATAGTAAGATAGATTAAAACCAAGGAAAAGGTTGGTAGGAAATTCATAAATTTATAGAATGTGAGTTAGTAGTAAGTTGATATCTAAAGAAGCTACATTGTACCGAAACATGTCATTGTGTATATATAGTATATATTATATCTATACTGTAATTTGTACTGGAAATTAGTAAAATATGTGTTTTACTTCAATCTCAACTATTTAATAAATTTGTTACAGGGTGTTAGAAATTTATTATTTAAGTAATCTTGAATTAAAGAAAAATGTTTTTTTTTAATGGAACAGCTGTAGATGGGCACGTCATAGCAAGTAGACAAACATTTTGCATCGTACAGATATAGGTTTCTCTATGCCTATATCTCATAGTTTTAGATTTATAAGTAATTATTTTCTAAATTCAAAAATTCTAAATTCTAAAAATTGTAAATAGTTCTAGAATTATATCCATTGTATATAGACTCATCAAACTTTTAGCGAAAACGTTTGAAAATACATTTTCAGGAGTAAGCGGCCTAGCAAGAAATGTGACCCAATCAAATAATCGGCTATAATTCCAACCCAAACATTAAGGGAATATTGATTTTAATCACACCGGATGGAAGATTTCCGTCCGCCCAAGCATGTCAGTTCTTATTGTTGAAAGAGTCTTCGCGATGGAAACTGCATTCGTCCGTAAATAACATCATACTTTGAAAATTTTCTTCATTTGCCGCACGTTGTTAATATCATTGGGAAAACATATCCCTCGAGACAAAGTCCTTTGTATTAAATGATATCATGATAGGGGTGCAACTGTTATTCCTTTAATGGCCTTAGAATAGTACTAGTCCTACAACCAATAATTGTAACTAAAGCCGAAGAAATTTTTGAGGGATCTGTTGCGATGACATCGTTGCTATCTTGACAAATTTATATAGCAGACAAAAAAATAATCTATAGATGTATAAAAAGTTGCCTAAGTCGACACGAAGTACTTTAAAACCATTTAACTTTTCAATAAGGCGTTTCCAGAACAAAAAGATACTAAAAAAATATTCAATTTATTGCTCTTCATCACCACAAAAATTTCATCTGTTGAATTTAGACGGACTCAGTATGTGTGTGAATTACTTTTTATCTTCAATAAAAACAGATTTGATTTATTTCTGATTTTCATTAAAAAAATTAATTTTTTAAAATATTTCCCGAGACAGCAAATTACCTTAAACCGCTGTGGTAATATACCAAATTCAATTAACAAAGCGAAGAGTTACTGCATTAGCAATTTAAGCATAATTAATTATGTTTAAGGCTTTTAAAATTTAATTGTTCCCATCGCCGATGTCGAGTATGCCGCGGGGAAATCAATTTCAAATGCAAGAAGCAAATGTTATACTTCTCCCGAAATATAACTTTCGCTTTCCTGCTGTTCCTCCAGGAAACGGAACGGTCTAATTAAATTCATTTCGTTAATATTAAAATCATTTTTATTTCATTGTGTTTGAGTACATCGCAATTTAAATTATACAACGAGCCGAGACGAAATAAGGGAGAAGTTATTGTGAAGGTATAAGTATGATATTAATTTATTTGAATGCTTATATCTCTATTTTCTTAGCTAATTAAATTATGGGTTTTATTATTAATACTAAACGAATTTATTTCTAATATATCTTAGTGAAGTCAAAATTACTTTCGCTGCTTGCGGCATTTATATAAAAAGCAATTTGAATTAGGCAAACAGCATCTTGGTATCACGTGTCCAGCTATGGAAACGTGGGGAGAGAAGTAAAACATTAGATACAGAAAGCCAACAAGCCAAAAGCAATTTGAATTAGGCAGCTCTAATTTATGTAAACCGATGTGAAGCCATTTAGAAACGTATACTAAACCAAAATGTGTATAGTACAAAAATATAAATAATACTGATGGGCGATGAAAATGTTTCGGCTTGAAAAATAACTAATTTTATGTATTTTTATTTGCTGCATTCAAAAATGACAATAAAATAACCCTAAGAAATAAGTAATTAAACTTCTAGTTTCAAAAATTCTTTTATTGTAAATACCACTACAATATTGTTTCGCCATACAATGGCTTCATCAGGTGGATGAAATACTGAATATGTACAATTCAAGTTTGAATATTTATGTGAAAATTATTGGGGAAATGGTGGTGAAAAATTTTTTTTACAATCTTAAATTTAGTAGAGGGGAGTTGTTTAAATCTAGTTGGTCATTTAAAGCTAATCCTCTGTAGTCTTCCCATCTATTCTGATTACCATCTTGTTGTTCTAATACATGTTCTCAATTTAGATGGTATCCAATAGGATTTAATTGTTGTATAAAAGATGATTTATGTTCCTATTGGGTGCTTTCGAAGTGTAAAATTTGTTAAATCAAAATGCCACCAAAATGTTTAAATTTAGGAAAAATTTTCTTACTTTCTTCCATTCTTATTGGGCATGCAGTTCACATTGTTACACTTTGTGTATATATAAGAATGTTTAATTCAATTTTAAATTATATTTCTTCGCAAATATATTTTGAATTTTAAAAATATTAATTCATTTAGCCATTTTCTATGTATATTCGTTTGCAAAAAGAAACCTATTCTTTTGTTATCGTACTAGCCGCCTGTCCCTTCTAAGAAATCTACCTTATTGAACGTTTAACTCAAGTATCTACGTTCTTTTCGAATTCTTACAAATATTTCACATTTCATTTAAAATTAAGTTATCTAATTAATTAGGCATTCTTCCCTATAATTATATCGTGTCGCATATTATTTTAAAGCTTTCTTCCTAAGGGATATTTTAATGATATTTGTGTCACCGATATCACAACTTTTTAGCCTCCAATTTTTCTGTATATGATGTATTTTCAAATTATATATTGTCTCGTAGATATTATGTTTAAGCAGTACTACGATGATGTGTGCAGAGCACACGAAATGTACATTTAGTTTATTAAAACTATTTTTGTGAAAAAAGTGTTTAAAAGTGCTCAACATATAATACTATTGTTTCATTCTTAATTTGTATTTATATTCAGTGGAGACTTATTGAATTATTATTTCTTTCTTTAATTACGATTTTCATTTATACCTCTTTTAATATGTTTTATATGCAAATACGATTTATTATTTTCACTGAAAATTACTTTTCTAGAAAAGCTACAGGCTTTCACATAAAGGTTTTAAGAAGATCTTATAAAATTCCCACACGTAGTATCCGAATCCTATCCAGAAGATTAACGCAACATTTTTAATGGTAATTTTATGTTAAGCGCTCGAATCTAAGCCCCTACGCTAGGTGTTGCGGTGCTATATACGCTTGAACAGATGTAAGTTTAGATTTTTTATATTGTTTCAGATCCGCCACAGGTGACGCTTCAATTGGGGAGTACTCTAAATCCCGAGGACATCAAGGAGGGAGATGATGTCTACTTCGAATGCAACATCCGGTCTAATCCGAAACAACACAAGATCACGTGGTTTCACGATGTAAGCAACTACTTAGAACTTAGATTGTGTATCTTGTGGCGTTCGAGATATTATACAGACAAACTCGCACGTTATTATTTATGTCCGAAGCGCTTGTCTTAAATGTTAAATACACTAGTCAATTAAAGTTTAATCAATAACTCTAGGTAATGAGCGAATATAATTAAATTTGGTAAATTTAATATATTTACTTATTACATTTTGCATTTAGTGGTTGCTGAAAATGCGTGAATCTCTTCTTTTAAAAATAAAATTAAACTTATGGTAGTCACGCGGGGAACAGGTGTGATCCATCTTAAATTTGCAATATTTTTTTTTCTTTTGGTTTTCAATACATATTTACGTAAAAATGTAATGGGAATAGTGCTTATGATAAGATAAAATCAGAAAATAATTCAAACTGTACTTTATTATGAAGTAAATTGAAAAATACTGGCGAGTACTAATTTCCACAGCAATTTATACATATTTCTTTCAAATGATCGCTACACACCCATTTTCCACATTCGCTACAAAATTTTTGGCGACTTTGTCATAACCCTTCCACATACATAACGTCTTCTTCGTGATCCTGACCTAGCTTCCGTTAGAATCTCAGCTTCTCCACCAAGGAGCAATTTTGCACATCGTTTTAACTCTGTTGGGGTATTTACTTTCTGAGATCTACGTTCTATTTGAGATTTGAGCAAGTTCCAGCTGAGATTTTGTAAAAGTTCAGTGCGTGGTGTCTTTCGTTTATATCAGTGGCGGCTCGGGGTGGTTCACATAGGGAGTACATAATTTCAATATAAAAAGTGTAATACAAAAACGCTTACCCAAACCTTATAAATTTCACCGACATACTGTTCCAAACAGGTACTGTTCATTGTAGAGTTTGTTTTGAGGGAATAGTAAATATTACACTACACAGTTTAATTACAACTGACGATAAACGAAGTCCATTTTACGTGTCTTTGACTTGCAGAACAGTTCTATCACTTTTTCATTTTTTTGGAAATTTGGGAAATCATTTATAAATTTTTTTTCACAAGATAACATAGTAAGAGCATTTAATCTCTCTTCTTTCATTGTATTTCTCAGGAAAGTTTTTATTCTCTTCAGCCGTGAAAACTGGCGTTCCGCTTCGGACGTTGTCATTGGGATTGTAATGACAATTTTTAAAAGCTTAACAACTTCATTAAAGGTGTCGCTTAATCCATCCAGCAGAAGACCTAGCAGACCTACAGCACCGACTTCTATATTTTGCTTAAATTCTTCTTTAGAATATAGAACGCTTAATTCAGTTCGTAGTCTGCTTTCATTGAGGCATTGATAAAATTTTACTGCTTCTTTAAGGCAATCTTCCGGAAATGTTTTTTTGAAAAGAGGAGAACTGTTTAAAAGAAATTAAGTTTGCTAATATTAAGTGCCCTGTATACCGAAATCTAGTTTTTATTTCTAGCAAAATAATATCGCACACTTCAATAGTTTCCCTCATTCTTTGGCTACCATGAGTTACTCTTCGCCGCTTTGATGATCGAGGAGTCAGTTCTGGGTCATTTTGTTTAACCAACTGATTATCTGTGTCAGCGATTTCGGTTCGAATTTTTCCAAAAGCGCGTTCGAAATTATCTAAATTATTCTTGATTTTTAATGCATCTGTATTGACATTTTGTAATTGATTAAACAATATGTCCACATGTGGCATAATTTTATGAAAGAAAGTTAACCAATAGATAAAATTTTCCTCCTCTAAAATTCACAAATTGGCACCAGCTTGATGAATGGTAGTTTGTAAAGTAGCTTCTCCCTCGATTTGTTCTAAAGCTTCAATTATTTCTTCTCGGTGCTCATATATTGTATTCACTGTCCTAGAATTGAAGTTCCATCTTATTTTTGAAGAACGACATAAGCTTTTTCTCTGAAGGAATTCTTCCAATCTTGCAGCTCGTTGTGGTGAAGTGAAGAAAAATGTACATAATCCCGTCAGATTGGCAAAAAAAATTCTGCAATTACTACTGCTCGATGTAGCATGTGACATAATTAGATTTGTCTGATGTGCATAACAATGTACAAAATTAGCCCTTGGATACTGGTCTCGGACATGTCTTTGCACACCGTTAATAGCACCACTCATGACTGCTGCCCCATCATAGCTCTGTGCAATCAGTTTTTCTGGGTCATCAACAAGCAAACTAATTTCGTTAATGATGGAGGCAGATAAAGAATTAGCATCATGTCCACTAGGCAGAAGAAATTTCCAAAATATTTCGACCGGTCTCCCGTTCACAATATATCTTAAAACAACCACCAACTGAAACTGATTGGACACATCTGTGGTTTCATCAGCTATCACAGATATGAAGCCGATTGCTTTAATTTCACTGGCAACTTGTTCATGATACACGTTCAACATTGCATCAAGCAGCTCATTCTGTATCGTTTTTGATAAACCCTTAAAAACCGGTGTTGCTTCGATGTTATCTCTGAGCGATTTATCCAATTCTGCCGTAAAATTTATCAATTCCCGAAAAATGCCCTTGTTATTCGACGTTTGCTGTTCATCATGACCCCAAAGTGCCAGTTCAAACGCGCCACAAAATCTAATGCAATTTATTATTAAATTTACCACATGCCTATTTTTTGTTACCTTTTCATAGTGTTGTTGAATTGCTTTTCTATATGATGAATCTAAAACATTCTATGTTATTTTTTCCTAACATATTTGGACTAAATATATTTTTCAAATGCCCTTCGGAATTTTCATGTTTAATAATTTTAGCACTAAGATGAATTAAGTCTCTTATTCCGTTCTTTGACCAAGACGGTTCACCACCAAACAAAAGACACGGAAAACAAAACAAAGTATTTTTAATTTCACACCCACAAATCCAGTCATTTTTCTGATAAATATCCATTTTGAATTTTCTTATAACGTCTTTACCTTTAACAGATTGTTTATTATCTAAACATAATTGAGGCATCGGCCGCTTAAGATTTTTTACTGCGATTTTTTCATCATACGTTAACCGCGAAAACGCGTTGTTCTCTAAAGCAGAGACGGAATTCATTTTACAACGGCCGTGAGCAGACTGGACCACTTGCTCAGACGCTATGTATTATACGACATTGAAGTAGGGTAAAATACAGTTCTCCCCACCTTGAATGTAATGTTAATGGCTTAACGGAGCAACAGTTGGGCTTTGCTTATTATATCTGTGAATACGTAATATACATAATAAATAAATACTTTCACAGTTAGTCGCCGCTTGGTTTGTTTTGTTTCATAATTCCAGGGGGTGTAATTGCTCACTTGCTCTCATTAAAGAGCCGCCACTGGTTTATATGATGATATTCGTAAATACACAAGGTATTTATGGCTGACATATTAACTATATTACAGAAAAGTACCATAGGCCAGCATCTCGTTTTCCGAGTAACGTCACTTTTCTGACAAAGTTGATCGACAAGATCAACACCTACTTTAGTCATATTATAAAAAGGTATAATTTCCGGTTTGTTTTGATCGCCAGTAAACCCATCTACTTATCTGTACAGTGCACTGTTGATAAGACGGCCACCGCCTTATTCTTTTTAGGGCTATAGGATACCAGCGTACGATCGTGAAAGCCAAAGACTGAAGAGTTTGATAATCTATTTTTGTTCGCTACAAAGCTCTTTGGTATCTCGCGTTTGCTTTGCGCAATTATCCCTACATATTTCTATGTATCTTTCCAAAGCAAGGTAAATTAAATAAATATAATAGCAATGAAAAGTATTTGAGACTGGCTGTATTTTAAATGCACACTCTATGATAACTATCTATAGAATAAACTGTTGCGCTTTAATTTACATTTTTAGTTTTCCCTTATTTATTGTCAAGTCCCTGTATCTTAATTTGTTTGCGAATCATTTAAATACGTTCAACGGGTACGTATATCGCTATCTGTGTTTAAAATTTGGTAATTGTATCACCTCCCCCTATCATTTACTATGCCGGCGGGTGATTACGGCGTTCGAGCTCTGACCTTAGTGGTATTAAGTTAAGTCTTGTAAAGTAGTGCAAATCTGCAGTAAAGAAATCTATAGTCCCTTCGACATATCGTTATATCACATAATGCGGATCAAGTCGAAGAAGTGATTAAAATTATTAGGAATAGCCAATTTTGTTTAAAGCGACTTTAGGAATTTGGGAAAAATAAATTCAACCAAACTGTTTGTAGAACGGCATTCCAATCCGATCTTCGGAAAAGTAGGCTCTCTGTTGAAGACTGAATCTACGCACTGCATTTTATAACAATCTGAGACTATCACTGGGTTAAATTAACTGGTTACCACCAAGCTAGAAAAAATAAAAACCGTATCGTAGCGAATTTTCTTCTCAAGGAAGCGATGATAACTATCATCTCCAAAGAACAAGATGTATTTAGGGAGCCAAGTAATTAATATGCTTAATATTAATTTGTGTAGTCTAATTTCATTTGATATTTTGTTTTTGTTTTCTATATCCTGCCGTAATTAATTTAACGTAACATTTCAAAACTCGACTCATTGAAACTTCATCCTATCTTTTTTATATTTCAACCTAAAGATAATTTTTGTAGATTCATATATTTCATTAGCACTTAAACATAAAATTAACAATTCCTTAATTCAAATTAAATTCTAAGATTTGTGTCATATTCATACATAGATGTTTTTCTGTAACACATTTCTTTTGCTGACAACTTTTGATTGCCGCCTATGAAACTAAATGTTTTTTCTATGTCCAGCTGCATATTGTACGATATATGTCGATGCATTTTGGATATAATAACTTTTGAATTTAAAATAAAATTATTTTTGGTATGTTGTAAAATATTTATTACCGCTTATATTATATTTGTAATAAATTGTGAGGTTAATTCTTGGGTACCTTAGGAAAAGCTGCGTTTATTTAAAAGCAAAAGTATTGCAATTTAAATTTATTTTTATACCGGATTTTTTCCTTTATGACTTGTTGAGAATTGAATATTTTGCAAACTAATTTTAACTTAATTTTGCTGTAGTCTATTGCTTTTCGTATTGTTCTAATTTATTTTTCGTTTTGATATACAGTTTGAATATATGTATATATATATACAGTGTGTTTTACTTTTCATGGGGACACCTAAATAACTTTTTTATTTTGAAAGCTATCAATATAAATTTTTTATCAGTTGTGTAGGCCCCGACAACGCACCTTTTTGTATGAATAGAATTTTTATAAAGTAAATATCTAGCCAACTATAATTAAAATAAAAAGTCGTGTTTCAAGTAAAGTCATGCTAGCGATTAAGATAGAGCAAAAAAGTATTAGGAAAAGTTTTTACAAATCACTCAAGAACCCTTAATACCAAATTTCTCAGAAAAATTTTCATTTTTAAATTCTTCTACATTTTATGCTATCAGTAGATAATAGTTTGTTATTCCAATAATAAGAGTGCCTTGAAGCAAGAAAACAATTCCAAAATTTTATTCAACATTAAAGAACAAGCAAAACAAAAGCAAGAATTTAACTAACAATATTTTAAACAGGATCTTTTTCCACTAAATCACCTTGAAGACGGATACATTTTTCCAATCGCCGTTTGTGGTTCAGTACAACCCGTCGTAATACTCCTGGAGAAATTTCCCGCCAGGCTTGTCGGATTTTCTGACACAGTTCCTGTATGTTTTGAGGCCTAGATGCATACACAGCATTTTTAATAGTCCTCCAAAGAAAAAAGTCGAGTGGTGTAATGTCAGGTGATCTCGGAGACCACTCTATTAAAGGGCTATTACGGCCTATCCATCTTAATGGAAAGTTTTCTTCTAACCATGCTCTCACTATTCTTGCGTTACGAACTGGGGATCCATCTAGCTGGAAGTGTAAATCTCGCCTCATATCCAATGGTAAATCATCAAGCACATCAATTAATTCAGTATTTAAAAAATTTAAAACCTTTCCGCACTTAGCGTATCAAAAAAGAAAAATGGGCCAATGATTTGTGTATTTAAAATTCCGCACCACACATTAACTTTCTGCGAATATTGCCTTTTACAATTGATAAGCCATTTTGGGTTTTCTGTTGCCTATAGTATCTACAATTCCGGGATGAAACAATACCATTTGTAGTGAAGGTAGCTTCATCACTAAACATTATTTTTTTAAAAATTCTCTGTCATTTATAAAATTACCTTGAGCCCGTAGATAATACTCCTTTCTTCTATTTAGATCTCCTTCTTCAAGGGCGTGTAAATATTTTGGCTTATACGGTGTCAACTTGTGACGACGGAGACATCTCCAAATTTTGGAGTACGAGATATTTAAATGTCTAGCCATATCTCGTAAACTTGCGTGAGGATTATTACGATACGCTGCTAATATTACTGCATCGAAATGGTGTTCTCGATTGTTCAATTCATGCTGACGTGGTTTAGCAACATCTCCAGTAGTGTTGAAAATGTTATTCAAGTATGCAACAGTTCGATGACGGATAGGTGGATGTTCATGATGTCTCGCGTAAAACTCTCTTGCAGCCTCTCGGGTAGAACGTACATTATCATCAACAATTCGAATAATTTCTACTTTTTGAGCAATACTTATATGTCTATCGGCCATTGCTCAGCAAAGTTCAATAGTTTCAACTGAAATAAACTGTTTAGTGAACTGACGTTTGACATTTGAACTGACTTTCCGCGAAATTTAGTATTAAGGGTTCTTCAGTGATTTGTAAAAACTTTTCCTAATACTTCTTTGCTCTATCTTAATCGCTAGCATGACTTTACTTGAAACACTCCTTTTTATTTTAATTATAGTTGGCTAGATATTGACTTCATAAAAACTCTATTCATACAAAAAGGTGCATTGTCGGGGCCTACATAACTGATAAAAATTTATATTGATTGCTTTCAAAATAAAAAAGTTATTTAGGTGTCCCCATGAAAAGTGAAATACACTATATATATATATATATATATATATATATATATATATATATATATATATATATATATATGGTAAATTCAATCAGTCGGCGATTAAAGGTCTGGTTTACTTCAAAGTATATATATCGAAACATGTAGGGTTGCTTTAAATATATATACTTTGAAGTAAACCAGACATTTAATCGCCGACTGATTGAATTTACCATATCATACCAAGGTCACGAAAATATTATATATATATATATATATATATATATATATATATATGAAAAATTTTTGTGAAAAACTTATCTGCGCGGAATGTGCATATATCGATATTTCACTGTTTTTTACAGATCATCAGTGCACCTTACCGAAGACAGACATGATATTCACTTCTATACTACGTGTATATATACGAACTGTAATGAACTTCATGTGTATGAGAATTAATAATTATTAAATCTCATTTTACATGCGATTGTCGCTATAATTTGTTGCATTTAATTCTACAATTCGGCAAATCACTTTTGCCCTAGATTGTAGACGCAAGAAGCCGCGACATCAATTGCACAAAAATTTTTCATTTGTACTGACAACTTGTACAGTTGATGTCGCGGCTTGTTGCGTCTACAATCTAGGGCAAAAGTGATTTGCCGAATTGTAGAATTAAATGCAACAAATTATAGCGACAATCGCATGTAAAATGAGATTTAATAATTATTAATTCTCATACACATGAAGTTCATTACAGTTCGTATATATACACGTAGTATAGAAGTGAATATCATGTCTGTCTTCGGTAAGGTGCACTGATGATCTGTAAAAAACAGTGAAATATCGATATATGCACATTCCGCGCAGATAAGTTTTTCACAAAAATTTTTCATTTGTACTGACAACTTGTACAGTTGATGTCGCGGCTTGTTGCGTCTACAATCTAGGGCAAAAGTGATTTGCCGAATTGTAGAATTAAATGCAACAAATTATAGCGACAATCGCATGTAAAATGAGATTTAATAATTATTAATTCTCATACACATGAAGTCCATATATATATATATATATATATATATATATATATATATATATATATATATAAGTGTTTTAGATAATTACTTAACCGTTCATTAAATATATCAATTGATAAATTCTCGGAGTTTTTCGGCTTTTATATAAAATATTTACAAATATCAAATTAGTATGTAATTGCAAAGTAAATGCGGATATAAACATTGCTGTCTAAAAATTACAAAGCAAATCATACGAAATTTTTTATTGAAAAATATTGTCTACGTCGGGGCTTGAATCCAAGTCTACAGTTTGCCGGACCGTAGCTTTACCACTTAAGGCACGATAGACCTTGGTTCAAGATATTTAGAAATGCATTACAAAGTAACAGTGTTAATGATTCAGATGTCAGTTATTGAATGTGAATGTCAGGTTTGAAGGCAGAAATTAGTTTTTAAAGCAGATATCAGTTTTGATAGTAGATGTCAGTTATTGAAAGCAAATGTCAGTTATTGAAAGCAGATGTCTGTTTTGAAAATAGATGTCAGTTTTGAAAGCAGGTGTCTGCTTTGAAGGCAGATGTCAGTTATTGAAAGCAGATGTCAGTTTTGTAGGTTTGAAATTGCTAATTATTACTCCATAGCTATATGAGTGTTTTAGATAATTTCTTCGCCGTTCATTAAATACATCAATTGATAAATTCCTTGAGTTTTTCGACTTTTATATGAAATATTTACAAATATAAAATTAGTATGTAATTGCAAAGTAAATGAGGATGTAAACATTGTTGTCTACAAATTACAAAGCAAATCATATGAAATTTTTAATTTAAAAATATTGTCTATATATATATATATATATATATATATATATATATATATATATATATAACCGAGAAAAAGTAAGTAATTAAATATTACTCTTAGTCAGGTCTTTAATATATTAAATTTTTTTTATAAAGATGCATATTATTTTTTTTTGTCGTGAATATACAAGTTAATTGATTCTAGGTATTTCTTTTCTTTGCCTTTGGGTTTTCCCCTTTAGAGATTGCTTTTCAGGTATCCTGTGCAGCATTTTAGTAATAATACTTATAAGTATATAGCGTGTGTTTTGAGTACTCTGTATGCGTATACGCCGAAAAACGCGCAATTCCTTTTCTCAATTTTCAGAGTGAGCTTCTGTAAGCAAAGCTGAGTGGCTTTACCTTGGATCTGTTATTAAAGTCACTCACACCCGTCTACTCTGACTAAGGGCATACACAGTAAATAGAAGCTCCCAGACTTTGTGCGATACTACTACGGTTTTGTTAGTTTTCGAGCATCTTCAGACACCATCGCTGCACCTGCTTCTCTTGTAGGTAGCAATTCAATGCTAGAAATTTTTGATTATACCTTTGTAATAATCATAGGATATAACTGAAAAGCTCATCCTTTAAAATGAATCTATATTATATGGCAGTTTTTGCGTTTAATATTCAATATCGGTAGGTTATTATTTCCATTACGATCTAGTTTTATAAATACTTAAAATTTAGGAATAACCGCATGTGTCTATACCGTATCTTCAACCATTTGTCTAATAGTAACATGTCGATCATGCAGCACGAGATCATGAACCTTTTAAACAGTTTCTTGGGTTGTAACGGTTGCGGGCGCTTCACCTGCGTGTTAGTCTTTACACGACTGTCTACCAAATTTAAACTCACGACACCACCTTTTAACTATATCATATGATACTGCAGATTCCAGTAATATATTCACCAAATATTGATGAATTTGAGTTGGGGGTCATCTCTTTTAAATGTAAGTATTTAATCGCCGCTCGTTGCTCGACACGATCCATTTTGATACTGATGTGTGACTCTGTCGACTTCGGGTGTCTACAATAGGCACGCTTTAACAGGTTCAGACTTGTAAGTTTCTAGCGTTAGTCTATATATAGCAGGTTACAATGCTACGTGAAGATAAATAATAGTGTGGGTTTATAAATGTGTCAGGGGCGGAGAACTCTCGTAATTAATAAAACATTACTAATTAATTATTTTAAGCCAGCATTGCATATGACCTTGCTAATTAGAAAGAGGACTATTACACCGAAATCAGTAGGTTCTAAAGAAATAACCAAACTTGTAGGTGCGACCCTTTTACGATTTCTTTCTCATTACACCAAAACAAAAACAAGTTCAGAACAGCAATTTTCACATCAAAGTCCATGAGGAAATAAAATCTCGTTAGCTGTAATTAAAACCGTTTGCGTGCCAGTAAAAGTTATTTTCATTTACGCACATAACTTTTTGAATTAGTGATATTTCTATTATATCCTATAGCCAATATACAAGTCCCATCAGGAAAACAAGTTCGCACGCTTCGAAATAATCGAACAGAAAGCGTATTTGAAAGGTAAATATGATATGCGAACTATGAAAGCATTAAATTAATGCTTTCACAGAGCAATGCGTCGTAAACATTAAATTATTTAATGTTTACTGCACACTGCATACTGCATGCTGTGAGTTTAAGTAATCTAGTAACTCGTAAAATAAGCCGTGTAACTTGAATTCTATGGTTATAAATGATTCAGTTGTATATCGTTAATGACTTTTTAAGAGAATAGGGCCTTTAATATTGATATTAAAACACTAGGATGATTTAACAACCTCCTTTCATAGGAAAATTCAGGTCTAACACTCGAAATGTTTACCTCTTCTTCAAGTTTTCAGATCTCTGATTTGTTTTTCTCGTAGACCTTCTAACAGTAATAAGAAGAAACTTTATTGTTATATATGCTATTAATATGTTAAATTATTTTGATGTAATATGAGTAAAAATAGTATATACCCTCTTACTACATTAATATTAGTATCCTGAATACGTATTTTGACAACTAAGTTATCATCGTCAGCAGGAAAAAATAAGATTGTTAAACACAGGCCGCAGAAAAGCTAACAGAAATATCGCGAAACACTTTACAAGACGTGGATGGACTTTACAATAATGGATAAATTCGTGGTGCGATTAATAGATACTTCTTTTTATGAAGATAAACACAACTAAGATTTTGGCGGAAGTGCAGCATATATATATTGATTAGTTCTAATTACGTATGCACAAAGATTACCTGGGAATGGGAAAAAGTGGAAATTAATATAGGGTAAAGGCATATTGTAACGCAGCTGTATGTGGACGCAATATGCGAAAATTAAGGTCGAACCATTAATAAATTAATATCCTGACAATATTTTACGCATAATTATATTTTATTAAAAATTAATTCTTTATATTTAATCATTTATTAAAGTATATTTAATTTAATTAAAATATATTTAATATATTTACATTCAAATTTGTATCGACATTAGTTTAGACACGCCCACTTTTGAAAATAGGAAAGCGCGCGAATAAATACGTTTGTAATACGCACAGCCAACATAACCTACTATCTAAGGCAGACGCATTTATACTTGAAAATTCTAAAAATAATTTTATAAATCTATTTAAACAATTTCTTTATTCAAAATTCTACCTAAATAATAATTTATGTCAAAGTAAAAATCAAGATAATTAGAATAAAATAAGGCTTTGAAATAAACAAAGGACTACTGGCGTCTATTTTTCGAAATTGAAATTGTTCGCATCTAAAATATATTTATCCGTTTATAGTTCATAAAAATTTGGTTTAGAACGATAATTTCAATATGATTAAGGTTAGAAAAGTGCATAAACCTTTATATCAATATTTAAATATACTTTTATCAAAATAAATTAATTTTTCTACGAGATATTCGTCAACGCATCATAAGGTGAAGCCCACCCTAGTGCCCGAGTTTTAACAATCAAATAAAGTTAAAACATACCTCCAAACACGTCCGAAGTGCTAGATATAATATGCACCGTAGTAAACATAAAAGAAAATCATCCGATCTCTCCAAGCTGGAAAATTCCTGAACCTTTATTTATTTATTAACATTAGTTATTCTCTTGCATTAAATATCACTCGTAACTTTTAAAAGGGCCTGTATCTTATCAATATATATATATATATATATATATATATATATATATATATATATATATATATATATAATTGAGCAACGACAGACCTAGGTTGACCAAGGTCTATCGTGGCTTAGGTGGTAAAAGCGACAGTCCGGCAAACTGTAGACTTGGGTTCGAGTCCCAACGTAGACCATATTTTTCAATTAAAAATTTCGTATGATTTGCTTTGTAATTTGTAGACAGCAATGTTTACATCCCCACTTACTTTGTAATTACATTCTAATTTGATATTCGTAAATATTTCATATAAAATCCGAAAAACTCCAATAATTTATCAATTGTTATATTTAATAAACAGCTAAGAAATTATCTAAACACTTATAATTGGAGTAATAATTAGCATTTTCAAACATTCAAATCTGACATCTGCTCTCAAAATACTGACACGTGCTTTCAAAACAGACATCTGCTTTCAATAACTGACATTTGCTTTCACTAACTGACATCTGCTATCAAAACTGACATGAGCTTTCAAAACTGACTTCTGCTTTCAACTTGACATCTACATTCAATAACTGACATCTGATTCATTAACACTGTTACTTTATAATGCATTTCTAAATAGCTTGAACCTGGGTCTATTGTGGCTAAGTGGTAAAAGCGACAGCCCGGCAAGCTGTAGACTTGGGTTCGAGTCCCAACGTAGACCATATTTTTCAATTAATAATTTCGTATGATTTGCTTTGTAATTTGTAGACAGCAATGTTTACATCCCCACTTACTCAGCAATTACATACACTCTAATTTGATATTTGTAAATATTTCATATAAAAGCCGAAAAACTCCAATAATTTATCAATTGTTATATATATATATATATATATATATATATATATATAAGTGTTTAAATAATTTCTCAGCCGTATATTAAATATAACAATTGATAAATTTTGGAGTTTTACTTATAACTTATGACTGACGCATAAATAATAAATAAAGTGAATAACAAAGGAAGGCTAGACATAATAAATAACGGCAAAACAAAAGAAAGTTTCCAATAAAGGGTAATAAAAAACTACGAATCGTAAGAACATGATATATTTGGAACACAGGCGGCGTCACCTAGGTCACATTTCGAGTTTTGAGTAATCCTGTTGAAAGCTTGCTATCCTCAGCCAACATTTATTCTCGAGAACTCTAATTTCTTATGTGCTAAATAGATATTGGAATATAAAGATTATAGAATTTTGGTACTCCTTCCTGTAATGGGTTTTTAAATTCATGCAACAATTCTCGCCGCAACTGGCCGCATTTGTTTTTGCATCTTCATTTTTTCCAATACTTGACATAATATGTTGTAATTACTAGTATTCTTCATATCTTATTAAAGGAAATAAAATCAGCTACGGAAACCGCACACATACGAGAATGGTATGTGTCAGAGTGAGATAGACAATAGCAGTGCACAATCTACGAGACACTAAAATAAAAAATAACCACAATTTCGTTCTTTTATATTTTTTAAAACCTTAATAATATTACCTTAATAAACACATTTTAGTCGTGCACAAAATATTTAAAAGATATGAAAAATTGCAGAACATCTATTTCCAACTTATCAAAATGAAATGTCAATATTTCATGTATACATTCTTAATATACCGGGAGCGTCTTTGGTAACGTCGTTCATTTACATCACAGTCTCTAAGTGTTCACCACCGTATTAATTTTTTCTTTTCCAAGAAAGAACAATGAAGGGCTAGATATAATAAATAACGGCCTAATAAGGGCAAATTTGAAATAAATGGTAATCAAAAACACTGCAAATCACAAAATAATTCGACACCTCTCCAGATTTCCTCTTACCCAATTTAGTAATATGAATAGAAGATTTCACGTGTTGGTCTATTTGATACTTTTTTCGGAAAAATATTGGAAATTGAAAAGCACTAATTTCAATACTTAGATCTAAGTCCCTCAAAAATAACTTCAAACTATTAACGAGAGCGCCACTAGTCTTCAAATGGTGCGAAATCGGTCGATATACTTAGGCTTCCGTATAGAAAATTAAGTTAAAATTAACAGGGTAAAACTGAAACATCCTGTACATTTCTCTATATTTTCATTGTATATATTCCTCAAAAAGAATGTATCGTTCTTTTACTTTTTTTCGTATCTCAAAGAATAACAGATATCGACCGATTTCGAACCAGCCCCTATATTGAATATTCAAAAATTATACTTACAATTTTAACGCACGCAGAACAGTAGACTTTTCCCATATCTATACGCAGTTTTTTGTATGGCTTAACCCACGCTGACGCTCTACTGCCTTTGGGCATTTTACTAACAAAGATAAATAAAATACCACAACACAACAAAACACAAAAATCGATGTTGTATCTTCAAAAGCACAATCAGGAATAAATTTCAGAAATTGATTTATTATTTACCTACTTATGTAAGTATTGGAACAATAAATCCCATGTTAACGGTTTAAAATGACGTATTTTGGATTCTCGGAATTTAAGACTGGCAATACCCTTGTACTCTTGTTCCTCATAATTTTTTTTTTGCTTGAGAGCTGCAAGCATATTAAAGTAAATTACCTCATAATGGAAGATTTATGAAATTGTTTGGTTTGAGCTCTTGAAATGCCTAGTAAAAATCTACATCATTTAATAGTATATTAAGATACAAATTTCATAAGGCATGATTTTTGCGCACGAATTCAAGGTTTAGAAAACGAGCCATAGGCGAGTTTTCTAATGAAAGAGTGCGCAAAAATGTCTTATGAAGCGTGTATTTTATACTATTTTTTCTATTCCGCCTTTTAAATATTAAAAAACGTTTCAAATAATAGTCATGTGCAATACGAATATTTTAGATATTTTATTTTTTTGACGTTGTTTACACTGACTTATAATTTGAACATTTCAAATATTTGAAATATTCTTATGTGTTTTGAAATTTAAATATTAAACTAATTTATGTAACTATCTAACATCAAAATAGACGAAATAAGTAATTGCACGCCGCCAGAGCTTCGAAAAATTGCAGAAGATAATTTGAAAAATCGTCTGACAAAAAAATCTCGACACATTTATAAGAAGGAATATAATCAATTTATAACTTGGTGTAAAGAAAATAACATCGTGACTATTACAGAAAACATTATGATTGCCTATTTAGACAAAGAAAGTAAAATAAAAAAGGCATCTTCCTTGTGGTCCAAATATTTGATGCTAAGTATATAACAATTGCAGTATTCACAATGATCAGTAATCTCAATAGAAGTATTTATAGCGTCTAGTTTTGTTAACGAATTTATAGATACACTGCTATAGCAAGAGTCTGTCAAACGCCTTTTATTATGTATAATTAGTACTAATAAAGTTTTAGCAAATGTCTCTACTATTCTCTCTATAATTTTTATTTACATTTTTATTTCTGTCAAACGTTCATATCTAACCATATCTAACTTTTAAAACGATTTAGTCTATGATTTAGTTACTTATTACACTTGTAACGAACTTCGAAAGAAAAAAATTCGAGTGCGGTAAAGTAATACAATACGATACTGTGTAACGAAGCAACGGGGTATCGTAATTAATTAGCACTTTACGACACCGGAATAGAAAAAATCCTTTTAATTATATACAATATGCTATTTATTAAGGATACATGCAAATATTTAAAAAAATACATTTAATATGCAATATATTCAAAAGATGCACTTTTTATATTTGGGTTACATTAGTAATAACTAGAGAACGGACACGCTTACCACATGACGCAAAGCCCAGTGCAGTACTGGCGAATTTCTAAAATATTTAATTTTATTTATATAATTGGAAAACGAACGGTGATCTATAAAATTACGAAATACGTATTTATTTGTTGAAAAGTTATATTTATGAAGTTTTTAATTTTATTTATATAATTGGAAAACATACGGGTGGTGATCTATCTATCTAAAATTACGAAATACATATTTATTAATTAATTTTATTTATATAATTGGAAAACAAACGGGTGGTGATCTATAAAATTACGAAATACATATGTATTTGTTGAAAAGTTGTATTTTTAAAGTTTTTAATTTTATTTCTATAATTGGAACATTTTTATTTGTTCATTTTGTCGTTCAAGTTGAGTAAAGGAGTATTAATATTGACTAGCAATAGTTTCTCAAGGTTTTCTTCTGTCAATTTTGTTCTCTTTGAATTAAGTACATCCTTATAAATAGAAAACGTCCTTTCTACATTGCAACTGGTTATAGGTGCATACTGGAAATATTCTTTTATTTCTTCATATTTAGCCGTTAGATTTTGTGGAATTGTCTCCATACATAATTGCTGCAATGTAATTAAATCTGGATTTCTATTAAGAATTGCTTCAAACTTTTGCCGAAGGCCACATCCGAAGTCACTTGGAATACTTTTCAAATTATTAACATCCACATCTAATGTGGTTAATCCGTCATTTGATTTGAGATTTCGATTTTCAAAATAAGTGATTAGTTTTGGCAATTTTCCAAAGTGTTCGTGAAGAAAGTACAACTTGATTTTTTAAATTTGGGATTTGTGTGAGCTCCTTGCACTCACCAATACTTCTAGCATCCTCCTTTAGCAGTGTTACGAAATGTTTAAGACTATCGAAATTCTCAGCATAATAACTAGCAGCTTCGAGCCATGTTCCCCATCTAGTTATTACTGGAGTGGGAGGCAGTGACAGAGATGGAAATTTTTCCCTGAAAAGAGATACTCTCAATGGTGCTTTTCTGAAAACTTTTTCAAAGCTGATACAAGTCTATCAACTTCCGGAAAAGTGTCTCTGATATATTCACAGATTCTGTGGAGAGCATGTGCTACACAAGTAATATGCAGCATATTAGGATATGTTTTCTTCAATAGTCTGCCTGTTTTTAGCATATACGCAGCACTATCACTGACAAATAAAAGTATTTTTTCCCTTGCCAATTGTATCCAGTGTCGTCTTTATTGTCCTATGATTTCAATTGTTTAGAAGGGCAGTATAGTCCGATTTCGAAAATTAGTTAAATTAGCTAGACTGTTCTTAAATCTACGTCATAGAAGTATTGGTTGAGTTGAAGCAAATTACATAAACAATGACGACTTCCTGACAATATTAAATGTTAGTCCTCGAACATTATCGAACATATAAACCGTTCCTAAAATGATTTTATTTGAAATAATTGTCAAACGCATGAAATATTCTATTTACAAAATATAACTCCTTAGAAAGAATATAAATCAATGTTAAATATTAGATTTTTACCATAATATCGTTTTCCGTAAATCCACAACTTATTCCTAAAAGACAAATAAAACCAATGAGGTTTATTTATAGATTCATTCACCCATAATTTATTGTTATTGCTTCAAAGTAAAGCAAACATGTCACAATCCATATACAAGACTTATATGGAAGTACGTCAGATCTAATGTATTTATATATAGTAAGTTTGTTTCAACGTGCAACGTAAAATAATCGATAACGACTATTACTTCGGCGAAAATTATCTTTTTTTTTCAGAACAGAACCACGAACGAAATACTATCTCCTAATGTTGACAGTGAAGGAATGGCTTCGGGTTATTTTCCATGAAACTTATAAATACAGTACAAGATCGTGTTTTGTGAGATATTAAACTAATTACCAACCGTTAGTCCCGCCTCGATACTTCGTATTAATCTTTGGCAGTAATATCTCCCTAAAGTTTGTGTCTGTTCTTTATTAGTTCGTTAAAATGATGTTGAGTCAGATATCTGTAAGGGATTTTCGTATAATTATTGGATTATCGTGGATTTTACTCTTAAATTATTTAGATTATTTTTTTTTGTATTGTGCAGTAATATTTTAAATTACAAATTTAAACAAAACGAAATCTAGATTTTAATAAAACTTCAGAATGTATTTAATGAAATTTTTCAGGTTTCTCTGTATAAGAAAACTTTGGCTTTCGGAAAGACTACATACAGCAAGGCGAATTATCATTTTGTCACATACAATTTACCAGAAATATAAGTCAATTTTCCCCTCTCAAATTGATCTGATTTTTGTTTCTTTATTTTTGCAAGAGAAAATTTTCTACAGATTCCAGTAACGTAATAAAAACATACCCATATTTGGATAAAGAGAAATGACAGAAAATTAGAGTTTTTTGCAAATTTTTGTCACTCACAGTGTGCCATGAGCTGCTATAGGCAGTTGTATACTGACAACGTTAAATTGACCAAATAGGCATTTTTCCCTTGAAATAGATCCTAATGTAATGTGTACATAAAAATACGAACGGACATGTGTATAAGAGAAATGAGGTATATTAAAAGTTTAACAGTCCTGAATAGAAATAAATGTTGTCGGAGATCTCTTCTAACGTACATATAAAATTTACAAAATAAATGTTAACGCACACTATATACTGGGGAAATAAATTATTAACTATATTACCCTGGATCAACTCCTGTATAGCGTTATGTCATCCGCGCCAGCTGGACTGGAAGAACTAAATAGAAATAAATATTATCGGAGATCTCTTCTAACGTACATACAAAATTTACAAAATAAATGTGACTATATACTGGCGGGAAAATATATAAATAAAATATTAACTATATTACCCTGGATCTACTCCTGTATGGCGTTATGTCGCATTTGCGTTCGTGGGGGGCTTAATAAGTATAAAAAGAGTAGGTGTACGGGTTAATACTTCGTAATATCGGTAATTCTCGAAGTTTAAATTATCCAAACTATCGCAATTCCCCTAGTTCTATCTTGTATCAAAAACTGGCTCCTTAAATTTACAATATACAACATACATTAGAAAACTTAATGAGAACGAACGTATCAAGAAAATGGCGACACAGATAAATTCGAATACCGACTGCGTTACATCAACATAAGTTGGAAATTTTAATCAGCAGCAAGTAGTAGAGATAAATCCATCCAGAGCGTGCTTTTATTTGAAATTCAACACAATATTTTACAATATATAACTGTATTAAACCTTTACAACCACTGCTTCAAAATATCTCTAATCCAGGTGAAGCCAAAAAGCACTAGGTCATTTTTCATACACTTAAGATCTTAACACATACGCTCACTACCAGCCCTCACGGCGCGCCCTACCAGCAACCCCATTGGTTGAATATAGTTAACGTATAGAAATATTATGTATACGAAGGTAGTTTTGTAAAATAACGTAACAATCCAGCCTACAGCTCGGACTTGGCACTGAGTGACAATTATCTTTTTCTTTAATTAAAAGATAATGTACACGAACGATATTTTTCTCTAGCTAATTACCTAAGAGTAGCAGTGGACGATTTTTTTAAAATCTACCAAAATATTCTTTTTCTGGAAGATATAGAGCAATAGTCCGGCAAACCATGGACGTGGGTTCGAATCCCGCTCTAAGTGCAAATTTTTTCTATTAAAAAATTCGAATAATTAGCGTCGTAAAAGTTAGAAAGCAAAATTTACATTCACATTACTTCGCGAAAATGCAATTAGTTTGCAACGAATGTCGACTACGAGCAAAAATATTTACATCTGTTTCCTTAATGTGACTTAAGGCTTCTCAAAATATATTCGAAATCACAGTCCTTGATAGCTTAGTGGGTAGAGCAATGGTACGGAAAACCATGGACGCGGGTTCGAATCTTGCTTAGGGGCGAATTTTTTCTATTAAAAAATTCGAATAATTAGCGTCGTAAAATGTAAAAAATAATATTTACATTCACATTACTACGTGAAAATGCAATTAATTTGCAACAAGAGTCGACTACGGGCCAAAATATTTACATCTATTTCCTTAATGTGGCTTAAGGCTTCCCACAATGAATACGAAACCACAGCCCTTGATAGCTTAGTGGTGAGAGTAATGGTCCGGCAAACCATGACGAAGGTTCGAATCCTGCTTAAAGGCCAATTTTTTCTATTATAAAATTCGAACTATTAACATCGTGAAATGTAGAAAGTAATATTTACAAGGTATAGTCTTATTAGAAAAACGCTAGAATAAATGTGTAACCGTTATGGATCATAGGTCAAAAAATAAAAAATGGTTTTCGTAAACGCCTTTTATTAATTGCTAGGTAAACAAGATATAAACCTCCCCTCGTATTTTGGATATATTTGAATTGGTGAATCCTATTTTAGCATTCGGGAATGCTACGACAATTTAAACTAAGTTCACTTTAATCCAAGTGTGTGCTAAAATGCAGTCATTTACCTTATACCAGCATCTACCTTATATACATCATTTTGATTCATTTATGGCTAGTCTCTCTTGATATATATTCCAGAAGGGGTCGTACTTTAATGCTCCTAATTAATTCCAAATCCGGGATATTAACAGGATGAAGAAGCCGAAATTTTCCATTCGTTCCCTTTCCCCCGACGTTTCTTAATCGTTAACATAAACACATAAAAGTAACATTCTCACCATAAAACGGCGACAACCTATTAGATCGAGCGCTTGAAAATAAACTAATCTCTCAATTTTATGGCTCGTAAAGAATGCGCTATTATCGGTCGCGGGTTTACTCCCCTCGTTTTTCGAAAATAAATGCTATCGGGCCATATATCTACTAAAGATAAGCTTAAACAGGAATTATGGCACTTAAAGCTTAAAAAAAAGTGCCAGTCTCTGTAAGGTCGGTAAGATATTCGTCTCGTGGGATGATTCAGCAAAACTTTACCCCCATAGTGGAAGCCCAAGGGTGAATTACCTCTGTCCATTTAATAAATTTATCTTATCCGTCTTCTTGGTTTTGTCTGAAAGCTTTCAAATTAAAGTTTCATGGCAGTCAGTCTGAACTTACATGTTACTGAAATTGCCTATGATATATACTGTGTTGTAGATATAAACCACTAACTTTGTAATTTTATTTATCCTCTGTAATGCATTTATTTTCTACTTTTAAAAATAAGTAACGCGGTTATAAAGTGCCATTAGTCTTAATTAATATTTATTTAAATTTGATATTTAAAGTATACCTCCTTATGTTCAAACACATGGCTTTATAGAGAATTCCGGCTTAAGATACATCTTTCGAAAAAAAGGTTTAATTTAATTTTTCTAACAAAGAAAGTGCTTCTGCGAGGATGCACAAATACAAGGTACGTTGCTGTACTGGAGTCACTTGAAATAGAAACAAAAATAAAATAGCATGTAATTGTTCACAGTCTCACCATTAGATGCTGGTCAAGCGAGGATAAAGCAGGTGTTAGTTTCTGAGTAGAATGCTAGGGCATACAACGTATTTCTGTCAGTCGTAATGAAGCAACGAGTAAATATTAAATTTCGCTGTAAATTAGGTAAAGCTGCAACAGAAACTTACGAGATGTTGTAATATATGTATGGTGACAATACCTTAAGTTGTACTACTGTGTTTGAGTGGTTTAAGTGATTTAAAGATGGACGTGAGAGTGTGCAAGATAACACTAGAACTGGATGTTCGTCGGTCTGTCGAGACGTAAATACGATCCCAAAATTGCATGAACTTGCAGCACTAGATCGACGAATAATCCTTGGAATGATAGCAGAAGAGTTGAACATGAATAAGGAGACGATTCGACAAGTTGCAACACGCGAAAACATTGTTCAGAATTGTCATCACGATGCGAATTTTCTTATCTGCATTGTCACTGGTGATTAGAGAATACAATCCCGGGATACCGAATCCCGGGATCTAGGGATCCCGACCGGGTTTTGATCCCGTAAATCCCGGGAATGTACTTGGCTAATCTCGGGATTTTCGGGATTGCCAGTTTGCATTCCGTAATCCGTTGCGCCTTGAAAATGACCTTACCTAGATTATATTAAGGGCACTTAATACTATTACAAATAAGGGGTGGCTGGCTAAGTATAATACTAATGAAATTATTCTAAGATGAATAATAAAAAATTATACTTTAGTTATTTGTAATACAATAATTTGTGGTGTTGGTGAAGTCTCATCAAAGGTCCAGGACGTGCGTGATGGTGGTTAATTAAAATAAATATACAACAACTTAATACATAAAATAAAACACAGCGGCGTCCTTAAAGTTTGTATTTATATTTACATAATAAGAAATTGAAACTCGTATATTTAAATAAAAAAAATTGATGTATGTAAAAGTCATTAAATTAGTAATATATACACAAGGGGCGATAAATTAGTAATCGAGAAATTAATATAAAAATATCTGAAATAGAAAGGTGAAGCAGTAATAAAGAAAGTAATATATTCACGTGGAGCGCTGAACAAGTAGATTAAAATTAACACAAAAAAAATACTCTGAAACGAACGTTAAATGGAGTAGAAACTTAAGGGTTAATTAATTACGATGAATATAAAAGAATCTCTGTATAGAACAATACAGTTACCTTTATGTGGCGATGATGGTCACGTGGTCTTCGAAGATATACCTTGGTCAAGTATATGCAGAGCGATGTTTTACCGGAGGAATAAGAAATTAATTAGTTTAAATTAATTTGGATTCACTTAAAAGAGTAATGTATAGAACAATACAATTTACCTTAGAAGCGGAAGAACACCTGGTCGGCGTGATAGCGTCGTGACTTGGACAGTACACGAGGAGTTGTTTTCTCACGAAAGGTTCGAAAGAGAAGAAGGAACTATTAGTTTTCGTGTCGATAGGAAAGTCTAGAACGGTTGGTTTTATGATCTATCGAATAGGGGGAGGGATCGATATCTTGAATTATAGTTAATTGAAAGCGCGACCTGAAGACGTCGTCTGTCAATGTCATAATTATTATTAGAGTAACCCTTGTGACATAAGCTTTCGAACGATATCAAACAAGACATATAAAAGAAGATGTAAATACTATTAATTAAAACAATTTAAAATATGGAATTTATCTAGAAGAAATTCTACATTAACGTTAGGGTTCTGAGAGTCAGGTAGAAAGAAGGGTCGTCGGCGGTTAAGAAGGTGACAAAAGAAATAGAAATACTTTCTCTTTGTAACGAAAATGAAAGTTTGTACAAATGAAAAAAAATGTCTTAGTTAAATATAATTTAATGATATATTAAAAGACGAAATAATATGTATTTAAATAAATGAATTAAACTTCTATACGCTAGGCGTAACAATTCATAAACACAAAAAATCAACCTTAGGTACGCCGTACGATAAAAGAACTACACAGATACAGCCCAAATAATATGTAACTTAGGAGGGACTTCGGCGCCCGGCATACTTCAATACAATACTGTTAAAGTAATGCCCCAACGGGGCAATAGGGGAATCACCCGATCACCTCATATGGTATATCATAATATTTTTGGGAGAGATTACACGTCGGGGATTCCCTGTACGAAAGTATAAATACGCTTATTGGAATTTACTTTTTTCATTTAATATTCTTACAGCGACATGGTTACGCATGTTACGTCATTTAAATGTAAAAGTCAATTATCTGAAAAAGTTATTTTAAATGGCGGGAGACTTTGTTCAACATAAAAAAAAACAGGGATACGTCGTCAGCGTGGAGTTATTTTATAGTTGCGAAAGACGGGAATAGTGCTAAGTGTAAGCGATGCCTGCCAATCTCAAGACCTTAGGTGAATCAACTAAGGGATTACATACACATTTGTCATCAAAATATAACATTAGAATTTTAGCTGACGTTAATCGTTTAACAGCTTCAACAAGTCAAGATTTTGAAAATCTGAAAACAGCACCGCCGCCAGCTAAACGCAAGCTAGAAGATTATTTTACTAAAAGTGCTGACGATAGCCTGAATGAGCTTTGGCAAGAATGATTGCATTAGGTGGACTTCCATTCAATGTATTCATAACTTCAGACGATTTGAAAAAATTGCTCTTAGCGAAATGCACGGACTTACCAAAATCAGAAGTGACAATTCGAAAGCGTGTTATGATTTACAGTGAAAAAATCTGAAAGCAAGTAACTGCAGAATTAAAACATTTGAAAAGTGCAGGTGAAAGAGTCAGTCTATCTTTCAACGAGTGGACATAAACGTCCAATAAATGATACATGGCTGTCAACGTTCATTGATAAAAAATAATTTGGACCTTAGGAGGACTTGTTCCTATTCATGGAAGTATGACGGCTGAAAATTTTCTACGTACATGGAAAGAGCGTCTAAGTAAATTTAATATTTCCCTGGAAACTGATATCGTGGCTGCTGTAACCGATGGACCGAACGTTATGATAAAGGTGGGTCAGCTTGTTTGCAGTGAACAACAACTGTGTCTCGCACATGGAATCAATTTGGCCATCTGTGATGTGCTTTATAAAATAAAGATTCATTTTCAAGACAGGCAAAACAGCCCCTACCTCAGACTCAGATGATACTATAAATGAACCAGCTGTGACTGCTGATTATATGAACGATAGCGATGATGATGGTAATTTAGAAGACTTAGACTGTCCAGAATCAGGTTTAACCTTAATGTCGCAAGATGAACTTTCGCGAGAACACATACCAGAGTTAACGAAAGATGAAAACATTAATGAGCTGATAAAGAAAGTCCGCAAAGTTGTAGTGTATTTCAAAAGATCACCATTGAAAAATGAAACAGTACTTCAAAAATATGTGAAGATTGAACATGAAAAAGAGCTGTCACTTCTATTGGACTGTGAAACAAGGTGGAATGTCTTTTAACCATACTGGAACGACTTTCTCTTTTAAAACCTGCATTCAAAAAACTCTTATAGATCTCAATTATCAAATCCGTTTAGATGATCCGTTATGCTGATTTTGACTTTGTAAATAAAATTTTTGATGTGCTGACCCCAATTAAATTAACAGTAGAAGTAATCTATCGACGAGATGCTAATTTATGCACAGCTGATGCCGCTTTGAAAGTTCTTACAAAACAATTGTCTAGCAAAAACTCGGAACTCACCAATAAAATAAAAACATCCTCAGTGAATCGTATAAAGCAACGACGAAATGATGATTTAACTTGTGTGTTGAGTTATTTACAAACTTCACGAAGAGATGATGAAAATCAGTTATTATCGAATTTGGAATGGCTTGACTTATTTCCAGTTCCTACACAGGCTTTAGTGAGAGGACAAATAAAGAGTATTGTTAAAAGACTAAATAGTCGACATAACACGGAAGAGGAGGAAATGTCAGGAACACAAACAGATGATGAGCCAAGGCAACAAACCTCCAACCCCAATTGACACTAAAGAAAAAGTTACAGCTGGAAATTAGTAAGAGCCTGGAATCTCCAGATTCTGAAGTACAAAATGAATCGGGGTTGGTAAATAGTATTAAACGCGAAATGAGCCTGTTCGAAAATGGAGGAGTTCGTAGATATCACTTAGAATTAGTATATAAATATCTATTGTCTATTCCTCCAACTAGTGTAGAACCTGAGCGAGCGTTTTCAGCTGCTACTTATGTTGGCAATAAACTACGAAATAGGCTTGGAAGTCAAACATTGGATGCTTTCATATTTCTATGATTGTATTTTTTAAATTCTGAATAGTTTTTTGTATTGTCTTTTTTGTTCCTTATTTTAGTATATTGTGTATATTGTGTTGGGCAACAATATTAATAAATAATATCTTGATGAAAATCAAGATATTTCTGTCATTGAAAAACGTTATCAGAGCAAGTAGAAAGGTAAATTGCTTGCTGATTATTATTGGACATGGATATGAGAAAGTGCCGAAGATAGAGCTGTATGGTATCATCCTGTTTCAAATATTTTTGTTTTACGTTTCCTTTATACTGTTCCTCCGTACTTTCTGATATCAATGTCCAACAATATACACATAATGTACATATCCAATTAATACGAGGGTCACCTTTTATATTTTTACAAAATTTTTGGGAACTTTGCCTTTATCGTCTATACACTTCTACATGCGTACGAACCAGTTCTCAAAACATTTTTTCCACTCTGAAGGATGTATCTCAGAAACATAATTTTCAAAGGCTTCGATTGCTTGTTGAGGTGTTGAAAATCGCTGTCCACGCATTTTTTGTTCCACAGTTGGGAACAAAAAGAAATCATTCGGCGACAAGTCATGTGCAAATGGACAATGAGACATTATTTCAACACTTTTCTCCTTCAAATAGTCAATTGTTAGACGTGCTCTATGGGGCTCGCATTGCCGAGATGAAGAATAATGCGACGTTTTCGATTGTTCTTCCTGATTTCGTCTATAACTTTAGGCAAACAAATTTCTGTATACCATTCAGCATTAACAGTTTTTCGATCCTCTAAAGGAATTGTTGCGATGTGTCCTGTACAGCCTAAGAAACAACCGATCATTTTCTTGGAAGTGCTCCTTGCTAGGACAATTTTCGTGGGGTTCGGTTCGTCTTGGAACACCCATACAGTAGATTGTTGCTTGGTTTCCGGTTCATACGCATATTCCATGTTTCGTCAATTGTGACGATGTTGTATACGGATTTTGCAGTTCCTACGTTAAATTGTTTGAGCATCTCTTTACACCAATTGACACTAGCTGCTTTCTATGCTTCGGTCAAGTTATGTGGAATCCATCTGAAACATATTTCTTTTTACAAATAAATGTTCAAGCAAAATCGAATGAATTGCAGTCTGCGATATGTCAAAAGATGCCTCTACCTCACTGTAAGTCACATGTCGATCGTGTTCTATCATTTTCCGCAAATGATTTTTGGAATCACAACAGTTTTTGGTCGACCTTTACGTGATTCATTACACACTGAAGCACGACCATGACGAAATTCTGCAAACCAATTGTAAGCTGTCTTCTCTCATGGTGCTTCATTACCAAAAGTTGACCGAAGCTATATAATGTATTATTGTGGAGTTAGGCCTTTTTTGTAATCGTAAAAAATCATCCAACGAAAACCTTCAGGAGTAATCTCCATTATTTTACAAACTCACTGTCTTAAAACTGTCACCGTCAGCAAACTACTGACTCAATTTTTAAGCTGTCGCGGATTTCTCATTGACAAATTTCAAACTTTAAGAATATAATGATTACATATGTCAAAAGCACCATCTAGTGGTTGATTGTAAACATATAAAAGGTGTCCCTCGCATTATTTCATTTACTTTTCAATATTTTTTTTCAGACCCTAACATTCCAGAATAGCTATTGGTTGAACTATAAAAGAAACGAAAATTGTATATAGTTTCTAAAGAAAAATAACAAAAATCAAAATTTGTGGAGCAGTGATTATCAAGTATGTATTCATGTACATTTTAAGTTAATTAATTTATTAATATTTTTAAATAACAAACCAGAAGTAGAAATTTTTATCAATATATATGCTTAATTTAAATTATTTATATAATAAAGAGTTCGAGAAGGGTAGTGTCCGAAAAATTAAAGGAATTTATCAACGACTACATATTTTTTATTTCGGCGATTAGGTAAAGTATGATTTACGCACAGAGTTTTATGTATAAATTGCTTCGAACTCCAAATTTATTAGATTTAGTTGGACAATGTCATAAAATATTACTCGAAAAAATATTTACGGATTTTTAAATATTTTTTTCGTTTCGAAAAAGAGTCCTTTGCTCAAGTTTCTTTTAATATCGACGTTACCGGATTAAAATCGAATTCCTTCTGTGAAAATGGGAATTATATCCAGTTGAATATCGAAACTAGCGGACTAAGAGGACGTTAGATCAGTCAAACTGTCGTGACTTCGAAGTCTGAGTATAAATGGCTGGAAGAAAGTTTATTTTGTATGAAGTTTAACAGGAAAAGACGAACTAATCACTCTTAGATTAACTTTCTTTCATGTTTCTTCTGTTAATTTTTTTCCATCGTTCGGATCTTTCCAAATGATTTCCAATTTTTCTCGCATTTGACGACGTGCTTTCTAATGAATTGGATAATATTTTTAAATTAAAAATTATATATTGTTCGTACGTGTTTTAATTTTATCTGATGCTCAACAAAATATTAAATTGAATTTAACTTTAAAAGTTATGCATCCAGAATTTTTTACCACCCGTTCGTTATTTACTGAATAACGTAATAAATAATCTAAATTCCATTGTCATATTTCGTGTTTAATATAGTGAATTCTTCCAAAGTCATTGCCTATAAGTATTTAATAATTACAGTAAAGCTAGAGTTTATTTTAGAGAAGTTTAAATACTTCATCTTGTATAAATATGGTTTAGCTGTTTTACTTTGTTTCTTATGTCTTTGTGTTTTACTGTCATTGACTACGATAATTAAAAACTCGTGAAAAGTTTTATCTATTGCTATATTCCCCCACGAGTACTAGTTTTGCGCCTTCTTACGCAATACCTACTACTATGACTTACCAAATTTACTTCAATACATGATTGCCTCAGAGATCTATCGGCTAAAGACCAGCTCAGTTTAGAGGCGAGTGGAGGGGAAGTTCTTATATTATTAGGGCGCCACAATGATTATACCTTTAGCCGTAGCAGAGAACGCAGACTCTGCCGATAGTAAATTGAATAATTCTAGGTAATTTCAACGTGCATCGTTGCTATACCAATAAAACAACCAAGTTCAAAACAATAACAATATGGATTTATTAATAATAAATCGAACAACAAAAGTACTGTAAATCAAAATGTCAAAATACGCTAATATGAATTTAAATTTAAATGAATGGAACAAAAAAAACTATTTATTATTGACCCAATAAGATAATTACGATATGATAATTATATTAACTTGCAACAAAACCAAGCAATGCCTGGTCATGAGTAAAATACTCACCCAGTATAATATATGAATGAACACAAGATTTAATAAAAAAATTAAGGTCAACATTCTGAAATGATTTAACCAATATGGAAAACAAGTGAATTAATTAAGATTCTTAATCTAAGAATTGCATAAATAATTTATTAAAGATCTTTAATAAACCTCACATTGATATTGACACACAATGTATATGCAATCATTATTTATACAGACAATTAATTATTTAATGGCGTAAATTTGAATTTACAAAAAGTTATACCAAAATAAATCTATTAAGATTTGTCCGCACTGTACATACAGAAAATATATTAATGAGATGTGAAATAAAATTGCTCATAAAGCTTAGTTTTAATCAAAAAAAATATTACACAAATTATATTGCTATGTGCCCCACGAGCACTAGACTTCCGCCGACGAATATTCCCTTATCCTCAATCTACCTAACTTACCTTCAACTTTATGATTGCCCCGGAGATCTTATGGCTAAAGAGCTAACTCAGTTATAGAGGCGTGTTGAGGAGAGGTTCTTACATAAAAAAGGGCGCCACCATGTTTTCTTCTAGCGAACAGAGAGCACAGACTCCGCCGTAGTAAGTGGATAAATTTAGTAATACTCCATAAGTTGTCAATAAAAAAAAACTCAGAGTTCATAACAATAACAACAAGATTTATTGATTAAGAAACCTCATTAACAGGTACAAGTAACATACTATATGAATGAATCCCAGATTCACCCTGTATATATTCAATTGACAATTACTAAAATAAAACAAAAATTGACTTAAAATAAGCACCTTTTACTAAAATTGTACACTGAGTGCTTAAGGTTGAAAACAAAAAAAAAATGCTATGCCAGAGGGGTATATGTATGGAACAAAAAATTATTATTCCACAGTTGGAATACCATTGATCAAAATTAATTATCGTACCTAAAACTATATGGTATTGCATCGGTAATTCATTAAAGCTTTAATCAACCTTACAAAGGTTCGATACACACAGTATATGCAATACGTACTTAGGTGGTACACACAAATAGAAATTAATAATTCAATAAATAATTAACTGTCTGCTTTCAAAACAGACATCTGCTTTCAATAATTGACATTTGCTTTCACTAACTGACATTTGCTATCAAAACTGACATGAGCTTTCAAGACTGACTTCTGCTTTCAACTTGACATCTACATTCAATAACTGACATCTGATTCATTAACACTGTTACTTTATAATGCATTTCTAAATAGCTTGAACCTGGGTCTATTGTGACTTAGTGGTAAAAGCGACAGCCCGGATAGCTGGGTTCGAGTCCCAACGTAGACCATATTTTTCAATTAAAAATTTCGTATGATTTGCTTTGTAATTTGTAGACAGCAATGCTTACATCCCCACTTACTCTGCAATTACATACATTCCAATTTTGATATTTGTAAATATTTCATATAAAAGCCGAAAAACTCCAATAATTTATCAAATGTTATATATATATATATATATATATATATATATGTCTTAACCTAATTCAATGACAACAAAATAAAGAGAGAATGGTTATAAATAAAATAGAAAGCCGGTACCCAAGCAGGATGAAATTAAAGTACCTACATATTACACAATGTCAAACCAACCCTCTAATTAAGATAGAACTTCAGCCAAATCTCTTCGAGATAAGTAACTGAAAAAGAGAATATAAATTACACAACCTGATGTTTATGCCATGGAAAAATACGTAATTTGTAGCTGGCCAAAAGAAGAATAAGATAATAAATAATATCCTTGATGTACAATGGCATCAATAACGATCTAGAATTAGTATATATTGAAATTAACTAAAGGTAAAAAAATATCCCTGTGTGATGACATACAAATGTTATAGATAGCAGAATCTAAATACTTATACAATATCGTTCCTAATAGATGTTTAAGAAATTAAATAAAAGCAGAAACGACTAACGATTTAAGGAGAATATTACCAAAAGGAAATTCCCACGATATATATATGACCGTTCAAAAGTAAATGACAACAAAACCAATTAATACCAGTAGATTTAATCTAACGATTTTAATTGTACCAGATGGTTCCAAATTATTTATATGCTATTCTAAAAATACAGTTAATCAAATTCAGCGCATAACAATACAGAATGCTACACGTCGCGACGCCAACTTCCTGGTTGTTAGAATAATGAAAAATTCGTGAGAAGTGAGAGAATTTTTCATTTTTCACGAATAAAATGTTGTCGAAAAACGTATTTAGGATACGAGTATTATTGTGGTAAAGGATTTCGTACATTTTTAAAGTTTTTACTTAGCTACAGTCCCTTCTTTGAGAAATATTTGGTTAGATCATAAGAACCAGCCCTCGTGATAGTGAATATAATAGACTACAGCGTAATACACTTCAACTTATTATAAAAACATATTTTCCACTTAAATATTAACGATATTTGCATATTATTGGTTCCCATAGAAGAACATGAAGCAGAAAAATCTTGGCGAATATCCAAACGCGTTCTTTAGAACAACGGTATATAATAAAACGGGTCGCTATCTACGATTACCGTTCCTTTATTACTATAACGTGCTACCAACATGCAATTTAAAAAACTTAAAACCATGAAATTACAACTTCTACGTAAATATTTGCATTCCGGTTAACTGGGCCGCTGCATTTGCCGCTCCTTTCTCTCCGTCAGGAGAACCTCGGAGAGGGTGGATGTGATGGAAAGTGATGGTGCGGCGGTAGCGAATTCTTTTGATGTTTGACTTTGATTATGGAGTCTTTCATGCAGGGTTTTAATTATAATTCGGTCGCTCGTTTAATTTAGATGGTAATTTTTCTAATTTTTATCACGTTCCTTTTTACCTCTTTACACTCCTGTGCATGCAGACGCTGTCGAAAAAAATCTTAAAAAGAATATTTTTTTGGGCATTCAACGAACATAATTCTCGTAAAGAGAATATTTTGTGAATTAATTACATATTCTGTCTTGCTAGTTGAACTTCGCAATTTTTTCGTTCTAAAGTAAATTGATAAAAATGATAAATTCCTGCCTCGGAAGCTATTGATGATGTTAAAGACACAAAATCCAAAAACATTTCTTGATACTGTAAAAATAAACCATACAAATTTTTACACTATCAAGAAATGTTTTTTTTAAATTTTGTGCCTTTGAAATCTACCTTATAATTTAGAATAGTAATCTAAGTTTTATCTAATTAGTATTTTTATAAAAGGAAAGTTGGCTAACCTTTGAATGCCCAAACTGGGGCCAAATTTATGTCCAGTACTATATTTTTCATCAACTGAAATGAATATTGGTAGGATACTGTAGTTGAAGTGTCATTCTGTTATCTTCAAGCTTATCTCGTTGTTATTTAACTCAAGATGAACTCGAAAAAGAAGCCGCAAATATTAACTTGGAAGACTTCGACTGTAATGACATACGTAAGGAAACGGAAGATGTTCTATTGAGGGCAGCTTTGAAGAAGAAAGCTATGAGAAGAACACGACAGCGAAATGGAAGCTATAGATAATAATGACTGTATTGAATCTTGCATTGGTAGAGGGTGGTTTACCCATTGCACTCAACACGTAAATAATAAAATTTCAGATAAAGATAACCTATTCAAACCAATCAAAATATGACTACAATCGCTGTACGACGGTCACCTTTTATATTTTTACAAAATCTTGGAAGAAAACAAAATTTTTGGGAACAAACTATTGTAGCGTCGCTCCATATCAAACGGTCTCAACGGCTGATCGGTCTGGATTTTGTATGCTTCCATCTTTAGATCTTGCTTTAGGATCCGCCTTAGTTTGTACGGGGTATTTCAAGTTCTTGAGATGCTCTTCAGGTCGATGTTGAAGGTTGAGCTGTAAAGTGCTCCCGTACTCGTTCTATGGTTTCCGGTACCCGGATGGTCTTTTGACGTTCTCTAACAGTTGATCTTTCGTCTGCCGCAGATGCTATTGCTTCAAAATTCACTACTATCTTAAGATATTGTCGGATTAGTAGACATGGAAACACGATAACGAATACTTTGTTACTTTTCTAAATTTTCTCTGTAAAAGTGTATATATAGGTCAGACTGGTCGAAGTTTTATTATACGGGAAAAAGAACACTTGAGGTCATACAAACTAAAGAAGATAGATTCAACATTCGCAAACCATCTTATTACAGAAAGACATACATTTGGTCACCGTAAAATATTGCATTTGGCCGAGAAAGGTCGTAAATTAAATATTTTAGAAGCCCTACAGGTTTTCAAAAGCCGGAACGGCACAATAGATATCGTTTTAAATGACCAGTTGGATCTTATATATAAACCTCTTTTCCAATGTTGTATATAATAGTTAAGTATATAGTAGTAATTTGTAAATAACATCATAAACCACCCCCATATATTTTTTGTGTCATTTATAAGTTCTATGTAGGCCTGTAACTTTTGCAGTTTGATAATGACATTGTATGTCGAAACCGCGGTCACGATTATATGTGAATAAAGTGGTAAAACAAAGTGACTGTTTTATTTTATTTTATTATTTTCAAAATGGTACTAAATTAACTTGAGGAACATCTTTCTATAAGCACTAGAATAATTGCCTCTCCCTTAAACATAAGTCAGCCCACAATTTAGAGGATATTGAACAATCAGCTGTTGTATCCGTATCACATATAACGGGTACAGACACTTTTGCCAGCAGATTTCCAGCAAAGATTGGGTTTTTGTCAATGAATGCAACAGAAAATCGTACTAATGCTCAGTTTTTGGCCCAAGTATTCTATATCGACGAGACTAATTTCTCCAGACATGCAGTTATTAATTTTCATAATAATCACACATGGGCCGAAGAATTCCCACGCGAAACATTGGAAATTCGTCATCAACCTCAATTCTCTGTTAATGTGTGCGCTGGAATTGTTGGAGATCACTTGCTAGGTTCATATTTTTTGCCGATGAGGTAAAAGATAAAATGGAGAAGTATACCGCCGCTTTCTTGAAGAGGGCTACCACTACTGTTGGAAGAAGTCACGTTGCTATTAAGATTACAAATGTATTTTTTGCCCGATGGTTCTTCAACACATTACAGTTTAGTTGCTCGTGAGATTTTGAAAGGTGCGTATCCAAATCGGTGAATAGGGCGTGAAGGTCCACAACCGTGGCCTCTGCGATTTCCAGACTTAAATTCTAGATTTTTTTTTTTTGTGGTCATTACTAATTTATACGGCACCCACTGAAAATGTTGATAAACTGATAAATCGTATTGTAGCAGCATTTGAGGCAATTCGAAACACCCCCGGTATTCTTGAACGCACTCACTAATCAATGCGACGGAGGATATAAGCTTGGACTGCGGTTAGAGGCAGTTATTTTCAACAATTTTTATAAGCCAATGTTCTTATATTAGTATGTTTTATTCTATGAACATTTAATTTACTATTAAACATCCCGTAACTTTAAAACAAGGCCGTTTAGGGCATATATTCATATGAACTTTTAAGATCATAATAACCCTAGGACTCAGCCCATAAAATTTGTCGAATATATTTAGAATCACCCTGTATATATATTGTGGTCATTTAGTAAATTTTTAAATTTTTGTTTCACAACCTGTTTTGTTCATTACTAAAGTTTTATTACTTTTGTCGTGCTGTGTAATAATTAATCGTAGATTGCTTTATATTAATTTCTTTGTTGCATTAATATCATAATATAACTGTTGTTGGTTATTAGTTTCCTATGTTGAGTTATAGTTCGATATAATGTTAATGATATTTCTAAAATTATGATTCAGATTTCCTATTGTTGCTTAAGCATTGACAATGATATAATGAACAGCGATCTTTTACGCTATTATGTATATGTGTATTGTACTAATATCTGTAAATCACGTGAATTTTATAACAAAAAAAAATAAACAAACAAGAACTACAGACTTTTGTACTCATTTAAAATACAATTTCAGCCATCCATAATACTACTTAAGTACGAAGAAATATATAATCGAATACGATGAATAGCAATCGATCAAAAATTTTAATTATTCCTGGTACCAGTATTTAATAGGGTAATAATGGGTACGCAGTTTGCAAATGCCCTAATTTCCTAAATTTTCTGCAGTCTGTGAGTTCCAAAACTCTGACGATCACGAAAATTTATACACTACATTTATCTATACACGTCCCTACGATATCTGTGCAGTAGTTATAGTGTCTCCAGATCCTGCCGGTGTAATTAGTATGCCGAATCTAAATATTTCGAACCCGTACATGAATAATTTATGAATATGAATGTAATTTAATTACAGGGTAGTCTGGTGAGTCAGAACATGTCGTCCGGAGTAATAATTAGCACACACAGTCTAGTGCTACAGCGCGTCACCAGGTGGCAGAGTGGAGCTTACACCTGCCTGGCCGCCAATCCTCGCGGCGAGACTATGAGCCACCCCGTTCTGCTTAGAGTGAGATGTAAGTTAAACGTGTGTTGTTATTTTTTTATGATCGGTTGGCAACCGTACCTTTTCCATTATGCTTGCATTTGTAAAGTACGCATATAAAGTGTAATCTTTTTTAAGTTTTACGGTCAAAAAATTTTAATAAAGAACACAAAATGAGGTTTTTAACGCTTCGCATATTAGTAATGTAAAAAATTATGTCGCTCTTATTTTTATTCTTCTTTTGTTTATGTGCTGAAATATTAATAGCAAATTTCAGTTGGGGTAAATGAAACTAATGTAGATATGATGCGTTTTTTATTTGAGAAAAATTTTTATTAAAATCCGTCAATTGTTATAATGAAATAAACCAAAACACTTTTTTCACAAAAATAGTTTTAATAAACTAAATGTACATTTCGTGAGCTATGCACACATCATCAGTAGTACTGTTTAAACATAATATCTACGAGACAATATACCGGGTGTATTATGAAAAACCTTTGGGGCTGTAGCTTCTTTATATTTTATCTGATTTTAATGAATGATATGTCAAACTAAATCGATTTTAAAGCACTGTAACCTGTTTAAAAAAAAAAAAAATTGGCATTTCGTTTTTGACAGACAGTAGCAATTTTTTTTTTAAATTGTACTACATATTTTTTTTAACTTATTCTAATAAACATTTATTTCCTGAAGACACCTCCATTAAATTGAGTGACAAATTTATTATTATTAAAAAAAGACTACGAAATTTACAGAAATCAAGCTATCATATGTTTTAATGAATCAAATGTTCGAAATTGGCCCCATTTTGTTCCAGACACATTTGACACCTTCTATTAACTCCAACTGCTGTATTTCATGACAGACATACTTGTACTATCCTTCTTACTAAATCATCTCTGGTATCAGGTGGAGTCAAATAGACATGATCTTGAATGTAAGACCACAGAAAGAAATCCAGTGGATTCAGATCTGGCGATCTAGCAGGCCATCGAATAGGTCCGTAAGTGCCCATCCATCTGACGCCAAAATAATTATTTAGAAAAACAGTATTCATTCGTGCATTATGGGGTGTGGCACCGTCCTGTTGGAACACCACCCTGTTTAACTCAGTAAGTGGCAACTCATCTAAATAATCGCCTAATTCATTGCGTAACAAATTATTATACTTTTCTTGGTTTAGATTACCCTCCACAAAAAAAGGCCCTACTACTCTATCGCCTAAAATGCCACACCATACATTTAGACTGAACCGATTTTGAAAATTGTGTTGCATCACAACATGGTTATTTTCAGTGCTCCAATGGTGATGATTATTTCTGTTGAATACACCATTTTTACCAAAAGTGCATTCATCTGACCACAACACACGACGATAAAAAATTGGATCTTCCCTTAGTTTATTCATGAAAACAGTGCAGAATTGAACCCTTCGTTGAGGGTCGTTTTCACTGAGTGCATGCACCTTCCGTGGTTTATAAGGAAAGAACTTGTGCTTCTTCAGAATGTACTGAGCTGTAGAATGTGATACCTGCATATAGTGAGCAATTTCTCGCGTAGACGTATTAGGGATTTCTTCCACATAGAGCAAGACACTTAATTCTAAATTTTGATCGTCAATTACACGTGCGTTTATTTTCGGTTTTTTGAATGATCCAAAATTTCGTAAATTTCGCATGGGCCTTCCAAACTTATCGGCACTTGGAAGCAGTCTGTCAGGAAAACGATTTCCATAAAGTCGCAAAGCAGCTGCAGAATTTGTTCCGCATTCAAAATATGTTTGAATCGCATCCACACGTTCGCCATTATCCATTTCAATAACAAAATTTAGAAATAAATCGTTGAAAATGTTATAATGAATGTGTGACTGACAGATGTCACAGCTCTCTTCGAAAATTTGGAATTCACTTTTATCGTTCAATATGACTGCTTGATATTTAAATTTTTAAATTTTTAAAATAAACACTGTAAATGTTGTTGTTGACCCACCGCTCACTGATAACATTGGTTTGTAATCCTTCATGGGTTATGTAGTATTGAATGTAAGTGATTTTAAAAGGTACACACATTTGCTGGTAATAAAATAAAAATAATAATAATAATAAATAGAGTATTTAAAATGCATTTAAGAAATCTCTGTGTTCGGAAAAAACAGAATAAATCGAACTAAAAAAAAAAAACCTAAAATTTCTCGTTTTTTTTTCATACAAGGATATCGTTGTTTACAGTTTCATATTCAGAAAAAGTAATATATTTGAATAAGAAAAAAAGAAATATAGTGCAATTTAAAAAACACAGTTTGCAGCTGTCTGTCAAAAACAAAGTGTAAAAAAAAATTCAAAGCGGATCACGTTACAGTGTTTTTAAAACGATTTAGTTCGACGTATAATTTATTACATTTGGATAAAAAATAAAAAAGTTACAGCACGAAAAGTTATTCATAATACACCCGGTATAATATGAAAATACATTATAAACAGAAAAATTAGGGCAGATACACTTTCGTCCGATTATCTTTCTTTAATTCTTTTCTGATAATGCTAACCACTTCACTGTGTTACAGTTTCCTCCGATAGTCTAAGTACTTAATCCTTTTATGTTAATTTAGAGGTGTATCTCCAATATTAGTTTTAGTGGAAATAACATCTTTGTTATGATACTTTCGATATATTGAACAGAAACAAGCAGAGTAGGTTATGTGTTGAATATAAAAACAAACAATAAGTTAAAATGTAAGAATTTATTCTATTACAAAAGAAAAAAATATATAAAATAACAAATGAGAAAAGAAATACTTCAATAGTAGAATAATTACAAACTAATATTTTTAAAATTCTGTACTTAAAAAGAATAATAACGTGAAACTAATTGTACATATTGTAGTCTCGTCAGTTCTTTATTATCATATTGTTCAATTTTCTTCTTGAGAAAATTTTCCCGTTTTTTGTGTGTGTTCACTTGTCTTTGTTTATTTACGCTTTGTATTTGAATATAAGTTTCAGCTTGATACTGGCGCAAAACTTTTAAAAAGACAAAGATATTGGTTTTTTTAAAGGACTTTTAACATGTAATAATTAACTGAAATGTAATGTTTCTAACTAAGTATATAATTCACATTTCTATTGGTGGGTGGTGGTACCAATAGCAGAATACGATATAGGTTGGTTTTCACAAATAATAAGTATCAACTAGGAAGAAATTAACAAGGAAAGTATTGGTTAGAATATAATACCATTAGGACAATTTTAATCCTCTCCTTTACCTGTACCTACCGGTCGGACGAAACTGTATATCCCTAATTTAGGCCTGTCTTACTGACAGGACGAAAGTGTATTTCATAATTTACGCAAATCTGCTAATCGGACGAAACTGTAATCGCCGAAAAATTAGAAGTATGGTGAAAACAAATAAATGAAAAATTACAATGAATCTTAAAACTAATACAATTTCTGAGAATGAGTTCATGGAGAAATACCAAAAATCTATGAATCAAAGGGGGCATCGGGTTGGACTAATGGCAAAAGGATTAGGGATTAACAATATAAAATATTAATGTGAATGAAGAATTTAGTACCTGTTTACAAGATGTCTTAGGTATTTAATGATGTCGGTATACATGCTAACAGTTTATTATTGAGTGGTGAAATATCATTATTTAGAAGATAATTTTTGTGTTATTTCATGTATATGGCTTCCCACATGTCTAAATTTCTATTACTGCTTTTTTAACTAACATTTTCTAAATTGAAATTGTGACCTGTATCTGTATGATGTAGAGCTAATACTGACTTTTCTATGTTGTGTAATTTAACATGAGCCATATGTTCTTTGTATCGTGTTTGAACATTTCTTCTGGTTTACCCGATGTATAATTTTGGACAAGAATTACAACTTATTTTGTAAATGCCCGACTCTTTCAACGGATCTGTGTTAACAATTTTTATTTTTAGACACTGTTGTAACTTATTATTGTTGGAGAAAGCAGCAATTAAATTGTAGTTTTTAAACAGTTTTATTACGCTATTTTTCCAATTTTTATGAAATGATATCTTACAGTATTTTTTTATTGTTGTTCGAAGTGTAAAGAGTAATTTTTTAAGTATTAAAAATTGTTCAAAAACAAACAATGTTTCCAAACAATTTATAATGATGCTGTTGATTGGCTCACAAAGGGTGAATACAATACCATCTAGCGGCGTTTAATTGTAGCTGCGTCCGTTTACGCAAGTCATTCAACTTTCAGGAATTTTTGAGTATCACCTCGTATATTAATGGTGCCGTATCGATATCATTCAATGTCGGTATCAAATTAAACGAATAAATTATTGTATTGTGCTTGTTCCATACCTTACCAATCTGAAATACAATATCCATTCATTTAAAATTAATTTTGATCAATAAACGAGGTATTGTGCAACATGTACGTATGTACCTATATCCAACAACTCATGGCGTATAGTAGGTAGAACGGAATTAATTAAACCAATCACCGTATATACAGGCCGCCGGTTTTGTTGCCCTGCGAGAAATTTATTCGGGCGCCGAAACCGAACCCAATTATTCGAAATCCACATAAAAAAGTGATAAACTTCGCTCAGATACGACGGAAGTAAAAAAGCAATCGGGAGGACTAACGGGAAACTACCGAAGACAATTCGCTAAAATTAGACTTCCTGTGTTTCGGTATTAGAGCTTGTCACGTGCGTTCGACGAGAGCTATAGTTTCGTTCGTTTTTCTTCCATTCAGCAATTGGAACGCCGTTTCTCCACAGCACACCGTGATGCACGTTCCATAGCTTCGGTCATATAGAATGAAACTTTTTGGACTAAAGTACAACACTATTGATCGCGACCAGAGTTGTTCGGTAAATATTTGAGTTCTGCTTGTGCTGTGAGAATGGTACGAGAACAAATGTATTTAGTTTATTAAACGTTGTTGTGATTGGCGCTGGTCTAGTTTACCTTGATGTTGCAGTACCCTTAATATGTCAGTTTAAATCAAACACATTTATAGTTGAAATTTAAGTAGTTTCGTTCAGTACCTTAGAATAATAATTAGAATTTACATATTCATAAAAAGAAATAGAATACGTGGTATAATGTAACAATCCACTTACAGTGCTTCGGCTAGTACAAATGAATAAAATGAACAATTAATTTTATCTAGAATATATAAAATGTATAACCAAAATGCTACTTACTTTACACAGAGATTTTGTTCTTGCTTATCTTCGATTAGTTAAATTCTTACCTCGAGCCCGTTTTTCGAAAGATGTAGTAACTATAAAAACGTCCCTTTTTAATGCGCCAAAAACAAATAATTCAAGTATAGCATTCTAGTATAATCTGAGATTTGTCCAATAATTTATGACAGAATATGTGATATATCAAACACAATCAATAAATTAAGAAAGAAAGTATTTAACAACATGTTGTTATATACACATTCGGCTCACGCCGACAAGTAGTGAAGACACGAGAATACAGTTTTTATAGATACGGTGGTTACCGACTATAAGAAACACGTCTACTTCGGCTGTTATTATGTAGATAGGGTTGAATATTCCTTCACGCTCTGTCTGAGTAATTTCGGCTAGATAGTAACGTAGTTATGTTTGTTTGAATGCAACAGTAAACTTCTGAAGTTACCACAACAGTCAGTCACAGTCATTGACGAGTATTGGCAGTGCATCTACGACGATACAACGTCATACGAACCCGGAAGCAATGGCCGGACGACATATTACCAAAACGATTACCAACCTAGCGTTGAATCCGAACTTCAAAAGAAGATGTACTCCGCAGCAACGCGAGGACGTGTTAGCAATTATAAACGAAACCACGGAGGAAGAGGATATGAAAAATATCCTAGAAAAACAACCGCAAATATTTATCATTGATCCCGATGAGCCGACGGTACTAATTGAAATAACAGAATCGCCCAAAGAAGCAAGCCCGGTAAACCCGCCCAACATCAACATGGAAGAGTTTGACAAATTCACCATCTCAATCTTAAACAGTTTCAAAAATCCGAAGAAAACGTCAAAAAAACAAAAACCCGAGCACGAAAATACACCAATAGAAACAAAAAACTCATTCAGCGCACTCGAAAAAACAAACGCCGAGGAAAAGATGGAAGAAGAAATCGAAATTACTCCACAACCGTCAACTTCATACAACAGCACTCCCAGGGTAAGTGATAAGACATACACTACACAAAACACAAAAACTGAAACAAAAAAAAACACACAAAATCGCACCAATTATTATAACCGAAAAAGACAAATGAACACACATACGACACTTACTTAAATCAAATAACATTAATACAGTAGAAAACAAAATGGTGAAACCAGGAATACACATCGAACCGACAACAGACGAAGACTACCGAAAACTCAAACACACACTAGACAACGAACAAATACAATACTACACTTTCCAATTAAGAAGTGAAAAGACACTAAAGGTGGTGATGCGTGGCATTCCCACCTTTATAACAGACACTGACATTACAGACGACTTGACAGACCAAGGATACCCGACTTTAAAAAAATTAAACGCGTGAACGGCAAACACGGAATACCAGCACCTCTTGTATTAATCGAACTGACGAGACAATACAAGTCAATCTACAACTTACGCGACTGCTGCGGACTTGCAATCAAAATAGAACAACTAAACAAACGGACTGACATTATACAATGCCACAAGTGCCAGACTTTCGGACATCACCAACGGAATTGCAACATAAACTACAAATGTATGAAATGCGGAGACGGACACTCGACACATCTATGTACTAAGACAAAAACAACCCTACCAAAGTGTGCAAACTGCGGTGGTCCTCATCTATCCACTTTCATAAACTGTCCCAATAACCCAAACAATCCTACAAATAAAACCACACCTCAACCTAAATACGTACCAGCACCACCCCCAACAAGTAATCCATGGACACAAAGACAAAACAAGACAAAACTTAACAAAGTTGACGAATTAGCACTTTCCTTGGGCAATATGCTAATAACACTACACTCGACTAACGCAACAAACGAACAAATACAACACTTTGTTACACAGACACAGACAATAATAACACTATACAACAAAACACATTAAACACACACAACTGAAACGCAAAAAAAAAAAAAAATGTGATGATGACCAACAAACAAACACACACGACTTAAACGCAAAAACGCGACTGACGCACAGACTGCACACACAAAACACATGACCGCACAAAAACAAACACAACAACGCACGATATTAATCAGACACAAACACATCACAAGCCTGGGAGATACATAACAACGGAGTGGAAATGGAGGCAATCTTCGACCACGATTCAAAATTCAAGGACTCATGAATTGTTTGAATGTGTCTTCTCCAACAGGGGCGTATTGAGTATCATGTAGAAATGTGAAATACGTATCTACGTCTTTGGAGAAGATACATTAAAAAAAAAACATAAATGAACTTGTATTGTGTTCTTCACACCCCATTTTTAATAGTATTTTTTATATTATTAAAAATACTTTTGTATTAAAGAAAGTATTAATTTAATAAACAAAGAAAAAAAAGTTTTTAAAAATAAATGACACCTGATTAATATATGTTGGTTAACATACAATTGAATTCGTTTATAACGACATTGAAGGGAAATCATAATTAAATCATACTAAAGGAATGTCATAGAAAGCGGATAAGATAATCAAATAAAAACAACCATTTATACATAACGTGTGTTCATTTGAAAAGTCAATCTAGGTTTCTTTGAAATTTTGATAGAATAAGACGCATATATATTAGTATGTGTTTGTTGTTCCGTCAACGTAAATCCAAATGACATTTGATAATGTCATTCACATTTGTTATTTATTTGTAACGGGTGTTCAGAAACATTCGAAGTCAAGTGGGCTCTGAACAAAAAATCGTATATCTTTACATAAGTATCTGATTTGTAATAATTATTAAATGTCAACTCTTGTCTGACAAAAATCAATCTCTCTCAGACATGACCTCATATTTTCTAGGACTACTTTGACTTCGAATGTTTCTGAACACCCGTTATGTATGAAACCGTAAAAATATACGACTTCGTAGGTTAAGTAGTAAATTTTAATTTACGACATACTCCAAAATGTTCTCAGTACATCACATGCTACTAGATTGACTTTTCAAATGAACACCCGTTATATAATAAGGTTGAAGATTTGTAATTTTAAAGTTTTTAATTTTATTTATATAATCATACCTATAATAATAAAACTGGTGTATATACGGCTACAAAATACGAAATACATTTTTATTTGTTCATTTTGTAGTTCAAGTTGAGGAAATGAGTATTAATATTAACTAGCAATACTTTCTCAAGGTTCTCTTCTGTAAAATGTGTTCTCTTTGAATGAAATACATCCTTGTAAATAGAAAACGTCCTTTCTACATCGTAACTGGTTATAGGTGCTTACTAGAAATATTCTTTTATTTCCGCATATTTTGCAGTTAGATGTTGTGGCATTGCCCCCATACACAATTGCTTCAGTGTTATTAAATCTGGATTTCTATTAAACACTGCGTATAACTTTTGCCGAAGGCCACATCCGAAGTCACTTGGAATACTTTTCAATTTATTAATAGCCACATTTAATGTCGTTAAACCATCATTTAATTTGATATTTTGATTTTCAAAATAAGCAATTAGTTGTGTAAAATTTCCAAAGTGTTCATGAAGAAAGTACAACTGATTTTTTAAATGTGGTATTTGTGTTAGTTCCTTGCCCTCATAAATACTCCGAGCATCGTCATTTAAACATGCAACGAAATTTTGTAAACTATCGGAATTCTCTGCATAAAAACTAGTAGCTTCCAACCATGTCCCTCATCTAGTTATTACTGGAGAAGGAGGCAGTGACAAAAATTGCAGTTTTTCCCTGTAACGAGCTACTCTCAATGATGCTTTTCTGAAAACTTTTTTAAAAGCGGATACAAGTCTATCAACTTCTGGAAAGGTGTCTCTGATATATTCACAGATTCTGTGGAGAGCATGTGCTACGCAAGTAATATGCAGCATATTAGGATATGTTTCCTTTAATAGTCTGCCTGTTTTTAACATCTATGCAGCACTGTCTCTTACAAATAGAAGTACTTTTTCTTTGTACCTGTCGTCTGAATGAAGTATTTTTTGAATATTCTCGTTAATGGTTTTAACAACTGTTTCCGCATCAACTGTTTTTTTATAACTTTTGTTGCTATTACATATGCGTTATATGGAATAGTTGGTTGTAGTACAACAGCTACAACATTTACCACAAAGCGTCCTAATATATCGACAGTTTCGTCGGCACTTTTCCAGAAGTACTGATTTGAAAGATGGCTTCTAATGCGTTCTACTGATTTCGTATAGCACTTAGAAATATAATATTTGCGTAAGGTGGATTCACCAGGAACATTTCGACTAGTATATTTTTCGGGAAATATTTTTAAAGTGGGATTTTTAAGTTTATTTAATGGAATATTAGCTGCCAGAAAAGTTTCACACAGTTCTTCGTTAGAATTGTCAGATTCCAACGGTTCCAATTTCTGTGCATGTGTTTGCGATACTAAGTGACGTTGTACGTGCGATTTCATGGAATATTTTAACGATATTTTCCAGATTTTGCAATAAATTTCGGAATCACTCACAATGAACATACAATCAGTATGACCGTCAATCCAACTCGCCATTGTTTTACGGTGCCGTTCTCGACGTTCTTGAATATTATATCTGAAATAGTAACATAAACAATACTCGAAGTTGTGTAAGTTATTGAAACTGAACGAAATTCAATGCACACTTACATCGAAATAATTGGGAGAAGCAGATTCAATCAAACGATATTAAACAGGATCTATCACAAAAATTACGATGTAATTAACAGTTAATACTATGAAAACAAGAAACTAACTAACAGCACTTCATTTATCTAACGAAATATAATCTAAATGGACTAAATTATTGAAACTCCACACGCTTCTATCTACGCCCATGACAACAGAAATTTAACTGTAAATATCTAACAAAAAACGTCGCAATTCTCAATGAAAACAGATGTGCGCGCTAGCAAGATTAATAGTGTATTCAATAACTGCGTACTTACAGATGTTGTAGACTATTTATATCGTCCGTCGTAATGACGACGTCATTTCAACCCCATGTGTTCGGTCTCTAGTAATCACTATTAGACTAATAACTTGTGAGTGCAAGTCAAAACAAATATATGTTTTGACTTGAATTTGTAATTATTTTCTTTTCTTTACAAGTACTTGTTGTAAGTAAAATGTTTATAATAAATGAGTTTTTTTCATAAAATGATTTTGGCATTATTGTTTGTTGTATTTTGTAACCTCTCTTTAATATTACCGCCATTTCCATGTTTCCATGTTGAGAACCGACGCTCCTATGTTCTAAATAATTCGTGTTAAGAAACTATTAATATATTATTCCCGTATTATCGACAATGCAGTATTTCTTAAGAAGACCGTCTTACACATATATATCGTACTTACAGATAAGTACAATAAATAGGAGAGAGTAACAGTTATAGTTGGAAATTATACGTTCGCCAACTCTGGCAGAACTAATGTAAACGCGCTGAGACCGTGAACAGTCCCGGCTGATACTTCACAGCCACAAAGTTAGTCCTTCCGAAAACAATTTCGACGGCATTGTTGTGCAGTCTTTACGGCAGTTCGGTTCATAAACTGAACCCGGGGGATTTCAAATGCGATCACGTCTAAGGGAATCAAGCGACGGTGTTAAGGGAAGAAAGCCGATTGCGATCGATAGTATTTTACCTAGTCGAAAAGTTTTGTTTTCTACGACCGAAGCGATGGAATGAGCGTACCGATGGGTGGGCGGAGGGTGAGGCGGTGGTTTCGTTGGGATGGAAGTAGAAGACGAGCGAAACTGCTCTGGCGGAACGCACGTGACGAATTCTATTGCCGATATATACGAAGTCTAATTTTACGAAATCGTGTTCGAATGTTTCCTGTATATTTTTATTATTTATTTTTATTTTTATTCTAAAACAAAAATGTAGTCTGTAATCAAAGACAGGATAAATTCCTTACAGGTTACTTTCTTACAGGGTTACGGAATGTATTTTTACACGAGAGATCTTCACTTGAGTTTAATATAATACATTATTATATACAGATAAACTTGATTTTCATTATTTGTGTGTTATGTATTGTATCCGTAATTTGTAACCCACAAATAATGAAAATCAAGTTTATTTATATATAGATATAAGCATGTTCTGATGAAGACACGATTGTATATATATATATATATATATATATATATATATATATATATATATATATATATAATATTTTTGTGACCTTGGTATGATATGGTAAATTCAATCAGTTGGCGATTAAAGGTCTGGCTTTACTTTAAAGTATATATATTTAAAACAACCCTACATATTTCGGCAATGATGTCTTTATCAAGGATATAAAACATAAAATTTTATATTTTATATCCTTGATAAAGGCATCATTGCCGAAACATGTAGGGTTGTTTTAAATATATATACTTTAAACTTTAAAGTATATATATTTAAAACATTAAAACATGGCGATTTAAGGTCTGACTTTACTTTAAAGTTTAAAGTAAAGCCAGACCTTAAATCGCCAACTGATTGAATTTACTATATATATATATATATATATATATATATATATATATATATATGTATATATATAAAAATAATATTTTGGTGATATATATTATATACCGCCTAATTCTGAGCAAACGCAACGATCCGAATGTATGAATATTTCTCCCGCTTCGAATACAATTCCCCTGAATGCTGTAGGCGTGTCAACATCAATGTCATATATCATACATACTTACATATTATGGAGCCGCGTAAGAAAAATTATCTGATTACCAAATTACTATTAAAGGACTATAAATTGTTTAGTCCTGTGTTATGGTAATGAGTAAATTGCAATACGTTATTCTACAAAGCGTAATGAAATTATTAATAAGCGGTTAAGAAAATTGAAAATAAGGCATCAAGAGATTTAATAAATTAAATTTTAATAATAAAGGTCACAAAAACTGTTCATAGTAAACTAAATAAACTTCAGAAATAAATAAAAACTAAATTAAATTCTAGTAATGTTAAGAAAAATTTACTCTTACAGATAATAAAATAAATTGTTCATAATGAGAAATTAATTATATAATAACGGAAATTCATCCGTTTAAACTCATCACCATAAAATAATTGATGATGTTTAGAATATTTTTAATTACGAAAACCATTTAATTTTAGTATGCGGTTAACGGAAGAGCAGCATATGCCTAAATCGTTGGAAATATCGCTAACTGTCAAATTTGAATTTAGTTCTTTTGCAACGCATACTAAAATGAACGTATCATTAGGAACTCTGCGATTTGGGAATAATGGTTTTAAATTTTGTACAGAACCAGTAATGTCTATTTTCTTTTCTTATTTTCACTATTCAAACGCTTAAGAGACAGGGTGACAGTGGTGACACTAATTTGTGACAATAGTTGTTAAATGGTTGCGCGACAGACTGGTTTGTGATTGGCTAAACGCGTTCAGGGGAATTGTATTCGAAGCGGGAGAAATATTCATACGTTCGGATCGTTGCGTTTGCTCAGAATCAGGAGGTATATATATATATATATATAATATATATATATATATATATATATATATATATATATATAATTTTAGACAATTTATTGAGCGTACTAATATAAATTCACAACTATTTCGGGTATCGGCTTGTTTTAATTGGAACTCAACTGTCCTAAACTCAATATTTCGTCAATATATTTTTTGACTTCATCTGGAGTAGAGCTAGAGTAAGGCGTTGGCGGTCTTATTAAATAATTCACACATAATTGTCACTAGCAACTCACAAATAGCAAATGGACATTATAAGCTTAAACAAACAACGACAACTGTAAAATTTTAACTTGACCTTTTTCACCCACATGTCTTTATAATATGTCTATTATATCAAAAGAGTTGGAATTATATATTATTTTGTTTAATAAATGTTTGAGACAGCCATTGATGAAAGTGTTGAATAGTTTTTTTTCAATTATCCTCTAAAAATATGCTTTTACTAATATGTATGGCTCTATTTTTCATAGCAATGATAGTATTATATTTTTGTGTTAACGCATGATTTGAGTAATAATTAATGAAACGTCCCGACGGTTTTGTTTTATTATACCAATCCAATATCACCAAATTATCTTCAATTCTTATTACTTTGATGTCTAAAAACAGTACAGATAGATTAGATTCTCGTTCTACAGTAAACTGTAAGTTATAATTAAGCGAATTAAAGGTATTTAAAGTAGTTTGATTATTATTGTTACTATTATGTTGCTTCTAATTTAATTAAACATTACATTTAAATATTTACTAACATTAAGGATAATTTTAAGAAATCCTTACAGCAATATAGTTTAAAATCCCTATTGTATTTCCAGTTATAAATATGGCGGTAATATACTGACGTTCCTTCTTTGCGTAAACTATGTGCTCAACCTCCAGGTGTAATACTACTGCTGATAATGAGATCTTAGTTGTCGAAATACGTGTCCAGGATTTCAAAGCTATATTATGGTAACAATATTTTTAAATTAACCTTTACAGAATAAGTTACAGTCGATGATTTATTCAGATTTAATAACGTTTTCCTATCTCAAATATTTGCAAATATCTTTATATAATCGCGGTATTATGTTTGGTGAGTTAACATTTCCTAAGGAAAACGTCGATATGGAGATTTCACAAAAGCAATATCTGAAGCCGGAGTATAAAGTCGATAAGATCTTTTAACCCGTTCTAAGAGAAACGTTTTCATACATAAGCGGCTTATGTTGAAATTTCATTTTAAAGACACCAATTACATTCAAGAACAAAGAGCCTAGTTTTGTATACATATATATACATATATATATATATATATATATACATATTTATATTATATATATACACGCCAGTGAAGAGAATCGTCTGCTCTTCATCTCTTTATGCCTGCAAGCATCTTTCTTGGGGTTTTATTAAATTTTCAAGACATACGATCAAACGTAAAATTTATACAAGAACATATATTGATAGGGTATGTAAATAAGCTTTCGGCTATTCAGAAAGAAAGAACTGGAACCTTCTTCCATTGTATTTAATCCCGTCAATGCGTAAACTTTTTAGACATCATCTACCAAAAAGGAACACACACTAAAATCCATTTCCGAGATACTTTATGATGTTCCCGTTTCATTCCAGCAAAATTAAATTTGATATTATTTACGATCTCGACCAAAACCGCAGTCGGTATCTACCTAGTGAATATATGTATATTTCGGAAGAGTGGGTAAGTGCTTGTGGATCGGTCTAGCAATGCAGTTATACCTCGTTTTATTAAAAAATAATACTTGCCCCCTACTCTTAAAAGATTCATCCCTGAAAACTTTACATCGGCATTCCCTACATGAGCTTTTCACGGGCGAGTTTTTTTTTTAAATCGGGAATTGGAATTTACAAAGCCGGCTTTTCCGCAAAATATTTGCTGCTTGCTCAAATTGCCTTACGAATTGTGTTCTTTTTTTGGGGGGAGGGGGTGACGCCGGCCAGCTTTAAAACATTTGTTTCAGTATATTTTTTTGTGTTGTGGTAAATGTACTCGCTCGGCATATTGTGCGGTGTTTTATTAGACATATATGGATTTCATATTGGAGCTTTTAATATATGTAACTCTATGCCAACGTGGATTTTTAAAAATATTGTGTATTGCAACGAAATGATTCTAGAAATAAAATATTTAAAAAATAAAAGCGGTGATTTGTGCGGGAAAAGATGTTTAATTCTCAAACACAAAATAGAAGATTGATGGTTTATATCTAGAGAATACAATCCCGGGATCTCGGGATCCCGGCCGGGTTTTGATGACGTAAATCTCGCGACTGTACTTGGCTAATTTCGGGATTTTCGGGATTGCTGGTTTCCATTCCGTAATCCATTGCGCCTTGACAATGACCTTACCTAGACTATATTAAGGGCACTTATTACTAGAGAACGGACGCAATTTCCATAAAACGCAATCGGCAATTCTTGTGCAATACTTGTGCAATTCTTGTGTATAACGTCGCTCAGTACATCCCGGCGTAATTCAATGAAGTATTTGTTTGACTTACTCAGACACCTGGTCTCGCCGCGATAACAATGGACAATCCAGCTATTGTATTCTGAGAATATAGTGCTTTTTAAAGTGTTTTCATGAGCGTAGATAGAAGCGGGGTTTTTATAATGTATTTTATTAATTAGTTTATATTTCGTAAGATAAATAAAGTGCTGTGAGTAAGTTTCTTGTTTTCATAGTTTTAACAGTTAATTACATCGTAATTTTTGTGATAGATCCTGTTCAATATCGTTTGATTGAATCTATTTCTACCAATTATTTCGACGTAAGAGTGCGCATTGAATTTCGTTCAGTTTCAATAACTTACGCACACATTTTTAGTTTTCATTTATTTAGATCTAGAGCATTGTTTAAGTTACTTTTTCAGACATGATACGGAAGAATGTCGAGAACGGCATTGTAAAAGAATGGCGAGTTGGATTGACGGTCATACTGATTGTATGTCCATTGTCAGTGATTCAGAAATTTATTACAAAATCCGTAAAATATCGTCAAAAATTCGTCACTTAGGATCGCAAACACATCTGAACTCTGTAAAACTTTTATGGCGGCTAATATTCCATTAAATAAACTTAGCAATCCCACTTTAAAAATATTTATGAGAAAATATACTGGTCGAAATCTTCCTGATGAATCAACTTTACGCAAATATTATGTTTCTAGGTGCTATACGAGAACAGTAGAACGCATTAGAAGCCATCTTTTAAATCAATATATATGGATAAGCGCCGACGAAATGGTGGATATGTTAGGACGCTGTGTGGTAAATGTTGTAGCTGGTGTACTACATCCAACATCCCTATAACTCATATCTAATAGCAACAAGTGTTATAAATAGAGTTGATGCGGAAACAGTTGCTGGAACCATTAAGGAGAATATGCAAAAAATGCTTCATTCGGACGCCACCTACAAAGAAAAAATACTTTTATTTGTCAGTGATAGTGCTGCGTATATGTTAAAAATAGGCAGACTATTGAAGAAAACATATCCTAATATGCTGCATATTACTTTTGTAGCACATGCTCTCCGCAGAATCTGTGAATATATCAGAGACACTTTTCCGGAAGTTGATAGACTTGTATCAGCTTTTAAAAAAGTTTTCAGAAAAGCACCATTGAGAGTAGCTCTTTTCAGGGAAAAATTTCCATCTCTGTCACTGCCTCCCACTCCAGTAATAACTAGATGGGGAACATGGCTGGAAGCTACTAGTTATTATGCTGAGAATTTCGATAGTCTAAAACATTTCGTAACACTGCTAAAGGAGGATGCTAGAAGTATTGGTGAGTGCAAGGAGCTCACACAAATCCCAAATTTAAAAAATCAGTTATACTTTCTTCACGAACACTTTGGAAAATTGTCAAAACTAATCACTTATTTTGAAAATCGAAATCTCAAATTAAATGACGGATTAACCACATTAGATGTGGCTGTTAATAATTTGAAAAGTATTCCAAAGTGACTTCGGATGTGGCCTTCGGCAAAAGTTTGAAGCAATTCTGAATAGAAAACCAGATTTAATTACATTGCAGCAATTATGTATGGACACAATTCCACAAAATCTAACGGCTAAATATGAAGAAATAGAGGAATATTTCCAGTATGCACCTATAACCAGTTGCGATGTAGAAAGAACGTTTTCTATTTATAAGGATGTACTTAATTCAAAGAGAACAAAATTGACAGAAGAAAACCTTGTGAAACTATTGCTAGTCAATATTAATAGTCCTTTACTCAACTTGAACGACAAAATGAACAAATAAAAATGTTCCAATTATAGAAATAAAATTAAAAACTTTAAAAATACAACTTTTCAACAAATACATATATATTTCGTAATTTTATAGATCACCACCCGTTTGTTTTTCAATTATATAAATAAAATTAAAAACTTTAAAAATACAACTTTTCAACAAATAAATATGTATTTCGTAATGTTATAGATCACCACCCGTTCGTTTTTCAATTATATAAATAAAATTAAATATTTTAGAAATACAGCCTTTCGCCAGTACTGCACTGGGTGGTAAGCGTGTCCGTTCTCTACTTATTACATAAAGACAAAAAATCAACCTTAGGTACGCCGTACAATAAAAGAACTACACAGATACAGCCCAAATAATATGTATTAAGAAGGGACTTCCGCGCCCGGCATACTTCAATACAATACTGTTAAAGTAATTCCCAAACGGGCCAACAGGATAATCACGCGATCACCTCATATGATATATCATAATATTGTTGTGAGAGATTCCCCGTCGAATGTACGAAAATGTAAATACACTTATTAGGATTTACTTTTTTCATTTATTATTCTACCAGCGACAAGATTACTCAGGCTACGTCATTTAAATGTAAAAGTAAATTATCTGAAAAAGTTATTTTAAATGGCGGGAGACTTTGTTCAACATAAAAAAAACAGTGATACGTCATCATCGTGGAGTTATTTTTTAGTTGCGAAAGACGGGAATAGTGCTAAATGTAAGCGATGTCTTGCCATTCTCAAGACTTTTGGTGGATCGACTAAGGAATTACATACATATTTGTCATCAAACATAACGTTATGATTTTAGCTGACGTTAATCGTTTAACAGCTTCAACAAGTCAAGATTCTGAAAATCTGAACAAAGCACCGCCGCCAGCTAAACGCAAGTTAGAAGATTATTTTACTAAAAGTGCCGACGACAGCCTGAATGATGTTTTGGCAAGAATGATTGCATTAGATGGATTTCCATTCAGTGTATTCATAACTTTAGACGATTTGAGAAAATTGCTCTTAGCGAAATACACGGATGCCCAAAATCAGCCGTCACAATTCGAAAGCGTGTTATGAATTACAGTGAAAAAATCAGAAAGCAAGTAACTACAGAATTAAATCATTTGAAAAGTACAGGTGAAAGATACAGTATATCTTTCGACGAGTAGACATCAACGTTCAATAAAACGATATATGGCCGTCAACGTTAATTCATATAAAAAAATTTAGAGCTTAGAGCTCGTTCCTATTCATGGAAGTATGACCGCTGAAAATTGTCTTCATATATTGAAAGACAGTCTAAGTAAATTTGATTTTTCCATAGAAACTGATCGTGGCTACTGTAACCGATGGACCGAACGTTATGATAAAGGTGGGACAGCTTGTTTGCACTGAACAACAACTGTGTCTCGTGTGTCTGTGTGTCTGTGTGTCTGTGTCTCACATGGTATCAATTTGGCCGTCTGTGATGTGTTTTATAAAGTAAAGAATTATTTTCAAGACATACAAGACAGCCCTACCTCAGAGTCAGATGATACTATAAATGACTCAGGGACTGCTGATTATATGAACGATGGCGATGATGATGACAATTTAGAAGACTTATACTGTCCAGAATCAGGTTTAGTCTTAATGTCACAAAATGAACTTGCGCGAGAACACATACCAGAGTTAACGAAAGACGAAAACATTAATGAGCTGATAAAGAAAATCCGCAAAGTTGTAGTGTATTTCAAAAGACCACCATTGAAAATGAAACAGTACTTCAAAAATATGTGAAGATTGAACATGAAAAAGAACTGTCACTTCTTTTGGACTGTAAAACCAGGCGGAATAGTCTTTTAACCATGCTGGAACGAGTTTATCTTTTAAAAACCTGCATTCAAAAAGCTCTCAGTCATCCAATCCGTCTAGAAGTTGCTGCTTTTGACTTAGTAAATAAAGTAATAAATTGTGCTGACCCCAATTAAATTAACAGTAGCAGAAATCTGTCGACGAAATTCTAATTTATGCACGGCTGACGCCGCTTTGAAATTTCTTATGAAGCAATAGTCTAGCAAAAACTCAGCAATTCCCAATAAAATGAAAACATCCTTAATGGAACGTATAAAGCAACGACGAAATTATGATTTAACTGGTGTGTTGAATTATTTAGAAAATCCACGAAAAGATGATGAAAATTAGTTACTATCGGATTTGGAATGGCTTGACTTATTTCCAATTTCTACACAGGCTTTAGTGAGGGCGCAAATAAAGAGTATTGTTAAAAGACTAAATAGTCGAGATTACACGGAAGAGAAAGAAAGGTCAGGATCGCAAACAGATGATGAGCCAAGGCAACAAACCTCCCAACCCCAATTAACTCTAAAAGAAACGTTACAGTTAGAAATTAATAAGAGGATGGAATCCCGAAATCCTGAAGTACAAAATGAATCGGGGTTGGTAAATATTATGAGACGCGAAATGAGCCTGTTCGAAAATGGAGGAGTTCGTGAATATCACTAAGCATTAGCATATAAATATCTATTGTCTATTCCTCCAAACAGTGTTGAACCTGAGCGAACGTTTTCAGCTGCTGCTTATGTTGGCAATAAACTAGGAAGCAGGCTTGGAAGTCAAACATTGGATGCTTTGATACTTTTGCGATTGTGTTTTCGAAATTCTAAATAGTTTTTTGTATTGTCTTTTTTGTTCCTTATATTAGTGCATTTTGTATTGTGTTGTGCAACAATATTAATAAATAATTTTTAAGAAATTACTTTTTTTTTTATTTGAGCCCAATTAGAAACCACATAGCCTAATTCCGGGTTCCCGGGATTACGCTTCAAAAATCCCGTAATCCCGAGATTGAGAAACATGCTCGGGATTGTATTATCTATTTATATCATCATATAGAGTAGATTTACTTTATCCATAAATGTTAATAATTAGATTATATTTCAAAGGGAGGATTTCAAGCCAATTTCTTGATAAGCTGTTGCTCACTCGATTACGAAGGAAAATGTTTATACTATCTACCTAACTGTGAATGTAAGGCGTTATAGTAAAGGCTATATTTTATTTTTCAACATATGATCCACTAAAGGTTACACGTTTGTTCACCGTTTTTCTAAGAAGGCTATAGGAATAAGTTCTTAAAATATTCCTCCACCGCTTCTGCAGGCATCATCTGAAGAAGATAGTGGTATGCGCAAATGGTTCTTTTAATTTAGAAAGGAGATAATAATCATTCGGCACGAAGTCCGGCCCGTAGGTTGAATGTTCGATCTCTATAAAGCCACAATCCTTGATTATTCTTCGGAATTGGCGAGTCCTGTGAACTATGCAATTGTCACGGAGTTGCATAACCTTTTGGGAAAAGTCCCAAATTTTTGCAAAAGAAAGTCTTCTCTGCTGTACGGCAATTTTCAAATTTTTTATTGTTTGATTTTCTAAATACTCCTTACAGTAACTGTAGACCCTTTTTTAATGTATTCAATTAACACTGGTACTGCACACTTATTTTGTAAGGAAACAAACAGCACATGTCTCAAAAGCCCACTCAAAAATTGGTTATATTTTTTTTATAATTTTTACACATGGATAAGTTACTGAGACTATTTTAAATAGTGTATATCGTACAGAAAGCTTTGTCAATAAACACAAATTTCAAAATGTTCATGGTTTTCGAAGAAAATACAAAAAAGTGACAAAAAATAAAATTTTCAAATTCTAAATACGCATGGCGTCTACTCTAAATATCAGCCTTCTTTGGTGTTCAACTGAAAAAATAAAAGAATATGTATATTATCTTAGTCAGCGGCTTATAAATCGGTCTAACAATTCCTAGACAGCAATGCCTTGTGTTCACTGCAAAATAATTTTTGGCGCATACTGCAAATAAATATTGGTATATCTATTCTTTTTTCTTTCTTCTTCGTAAATTTTCTTCCTGTAGTGGAGGATCCGGTGGATGTTCATTCAGGATTTCCAGGATGCAATTCGTAATCGTTCCCTGAGAAATGGTGTCACCAATGCCATTCCCAATTCTTTTAGAAAATTCCTTCGTTTCTCTGGCCACTCCCAAGTTGCGAATTACGTACTTCTCATTGCTTTGCACACTTTCACCATCATTGCCCTACTCATTTTCATCGTCATTGTTCATTTTCGTTACCGCCTTGTTGGCGAACGTCACTTCCTTGTTCGTTCCCATCAGTATCTTGTTCACTTTCGTTACCACTTTGTTCGTCTTCCACGTCGTCCTCCAGCTCATAGTCTTTCTAGCTATCCGAACTCCCATGAATTACATATTTGTCTTCGATATGGCTTGTCTGCACCCAAGATTATTTAAAATCTCCTGTAATTCAGCCTCTGTCAGTGGACGAATTGTGTTACACTTAGGCTCAAAATTTTACTAAACAACATTTATTAAAAATTCGTAATAGTAAAAATGCAACTTAAACCTGCACAGTGAGGCCTCAATAACCCGAGAGCTTTTAAAATCAAATTTAACGACTTCCTTGCAAGTGAAAAAAATACTTGATCGTCCTGCTTCACACACATACAATCCTAAACTGAATTTACATTGTTCTGGCTCAATGTCACAGCAAAAAACCTGTACACATGATAGTAAATAAACAGTAGGTGGGTATTCTTGACCCCAGTGCACAGTACCAGGGTTAACAAGATTCCTTCTGTGTCCCAGAATTCGGTTGTCATCACTTTTCCACTTTTCTGCGCCTTTGCTGTTTTTATTGTGGGAATCCTCGTGGACATCTTAATGGGCTATTTTTTTATGGGTAAGTTCCAGTGATATACCGACATCCCATTACATTCTATAGTTTTCGAAGAAAGATTTTTATCGTCAGCTTAAACCCTGATAAACACTGAGTAAGCAATCTGGGAATCAACCGTCATACTTAGAGAACGGACACATCGGGATGAAATGACGTCGTCATTACGACGGACGATATAAATTGATCTAGCTAGCGCGTACATCTGCTTTCATAGAAAATTACGACGTTTTTCGTTGGATATTTACAGTCAAATTTCTGTTTTCATGAGCGTAGATGAAGCGGGTTTTTTATAAATTATTTTATTTATTAGTTTATATTTCGTAAGATAAATAAAGCGCTGTGAGTTAGTTTCTTGCTTTCATGGTTTTAAAACTTATAATTAGATCGTAATTTTTGTGATAGATCCTGATTAATATCGTTGGATTGAATCTACTTCTCTCAATTATTTCGACGTAAGTGTGCATTGAATTTCGTTCAGTTTCAATAACTTACGCATACATTTTTAGTTTTCATTTATTTAGATCTAGAGCATTGTTTAAGTTACTTTTTTAGATATGATATGGAAGAATGTCGAGAACGTCATCGTAAAACAATGGCGAGTTGGATTGACGATCATACTGATTGTATGTCCACTGTCAGCGATTTTTTGCAAATTTATTGCAAATACCGTTAAAAAATTCCATGAAATCGAACGTACAACGTCACTTAGCATCGCAAACACATGCACAGAAATTGGAACCGTTGGAATATAACAATTTTAACGTGGAAGTCTGTGAAACTTTTATGGCAGCTAATATTCCATTAAATAAACTTAACAATACCACTTTAAAAATATTTCTCCAAAAATATACTGGTCGAAATGTTCCTGATGAATCCACCTTACGCAATTATTATGTTCCTAAGTGCCACACGAAAGCAGTAGAACGCATTAGAAGTCGTCCTTCAAATCATTACCTATGGATAAGTGCCGATGAAACTGTCCATATATTAGGACACTGTGTGTGTGGTAAATGTGGTAGCTGGTTACTACATCCAACTATTCCATATATAGCATATGTAATAGCAACAAAAGTTATAAATACAGTTGATATGGAAACAGTAGCTAAAACCATTAACGAGAATATGCATCAAATGCTTTATTCGGACGACTGGTACAAAGATAAAATACTTTTACTTGTCAGTGACAGTGCTACATATATATATATATATATATATATATATATATATATATATTAAAAACAGGCACACTATTCAAGAAAACGTATCCTAATGTGCTGCATATTACTTGTGTAATACATGTTCTCCACAGAATGTGTGAATATATCAGAGACACATTTCCAGAAGTTGATAGACTTTTAAAAAACTTCAGAAAAGCACCATTGAGAGTAGCTCTTTGCAGGGAAAACTGCTATCTTTGTCACTGCCTCCCTCTCCAGTAATAATTAGATGTGGGGCATGGTTGGAAGATGCTAGTTTTTATACAGAGAATTTCGATATTTTACAAAATTTCTTTGCATGTTTAAATGACGATGCTCGGAGTATTTCTGAGTGCAAGGAACTAGCTCAAATCCCACATTTAAAAAATCAGTTCTACTTTCTTCAGGACACTTTGGAAATTATCCAAAACTAATCACTCATTTTGAAAATCGAAATCTCAAATTAAATAATGGTTTAACGACATTAGATGCGGCTATTAAAAGTTTGAAAAGTATTCTTAGTGACTTCGGATGTGGGCTTCGGCAAAAGCTTGACGCAGTTTTTAATAGAAATTCAGATTTAATAGCATTGCGGCAATTGTGTATGGGGAAAATGCCACAACATCTAACTGCAAAATACGCGGAAATAATAGAATATTTCCAGTATGCACCTATAACCAGTTGCGATGTAGAAAGGACGTTTTCTATTTACAAGGATGTATTTCATTCAAAGAGAACACATTTTACAGAAGAGAACCTTGAGAACGTATTACTAGTAAATATTAATACTCCTTTACTCAACTTGAACTACAAAATTAACAAATAAAAAGTATTTCGTATTTGTAGCCGTATATCTACCCGTTTTATTATTATAAGTATAATTATATAAATAAAATTAAAAACTTTAAAAATACAAATGTTCATTAGTACGCTCGTCGGCGATGTGTCATCAACCTCTTGTGTCCGGTCTCTAGTCATAAAACTTTGTTTATTACTAAATTATCATCTAAAAAGAAACTAATTTCGAAAAGATAACCACAAAAATTTAGAAAGAAATTTGATTGACATGCGCTAAATTTAGGATGGGTTGAGATAAATTAATAAAGATAATTCATTATACCAGAACAGGCATGAGGGGGAGAAGAGATAAACCGAAGGAAACCTTCATTTAACGGAATTGAAGAATTACCCAAATGAATATGGCGGGAGTGGGCAAAAGAGACTGTAAGATGCGAATAGGACAGACAGGACTGAACTCTAAATCCGGCGTCTCAAAAGCGAAGAGCATAATAGAATAAAGATAAAAAATATAAAAGCTGTAATAGCGTTCTACTTCGTAGCGACAATTCAGTCAAATTAACACAATTAAAATAATAATTCTTAATTACAGTCAGATCTGACTACATTATCTGTTTACCTGAAGCCTCAACATTTCTCCAAGGATGGCAGTAGCGAGCCATTCCACTTTTCGAAACCTGCCGCATGGTGGAAAGACCATCAAAACAATTAATGACATTTGACTTGTGTTCGACCTAACCTAATATTCGGGTATTCTAATGTCAGGAATAATATTCTTTATACTTCCATTCTTAATTGTACTAGTTTTTTCCTTTTAGCTATGAGTGTGTTAATTATTCAATAGTATTTCGGTGCTTGTGATTCAGGTTCTAACAAGAAAGACGTGCTATCATACAAGACATTTTTTGAACAGCAAGTTACATTTATATACACATACATTGATACATATTTCGATACAGTAAAGAGAAAATAAATACATGAATTCAACACAATAAAGAATTATAAACATATTTGGCAAAGAAAAAATAAGAATTCTAATTCGCACAAATCGGTTACGTGGCTCAAAGAGAACAAATTATAGAGAATTATAGAGAAACAATTATAAAGCAGTCTATCGTGGTCAAATTATCGTGGCAACTGAGGCAAAGTTTTACTCAAGCATAGCAGTAAACGAGGAAGAAGGCAGTGTCGCTACTTTCAATCAAATTTACTTCCGTAACCATGAGTCGGCCGTTAAGCGAAGCGCCGTCTCCGGATTATGAAAGTTCGTGTTCGAGAATATGGGTTAGCGCGTAGTTCGATGGATTTTAACCGAGTTGTGCTGTTAGAAAGAAAGCGGGTAGATATTATGAGACCAACAAGGCCGACGGGGAAGGAAGGGGGTTACAATAGTTACCAGGGCCGTCCAGTAAGGGAGTCTCAAGCTCGGCTAATGGCAGTAGAGAGACATACCGACATGTAGTCAATGCTAAATGCGAGATTGGGGCCCTATTTATAGTCGCGCGAAATAACGAAAAACAGGAATACTAAGGGAGTGGCAAGTGCACTAGATCCTGCATTTGGGTGGAAAATACGAAGGCCTCCCCGCGCAAGCTATTTACATATCTACATATTTACAACTTATTCACTAAAAACAAAAAAATACAATTTCTCTCAAAAGTTTATGAATTATTCGTGCGCGATGGCGGTTCAACGTCCAAGCCGCGCTCAATTCAGCTTAAATTCATACGTTTGTCAGCGGGAACCGTTGCTAAGTGACTTTAAGTAAAAATGTTTTAATATTGATGACGTAAAGTAAAATTTACAACCTAAACTCAATTCCTATATAAATTTTCGTGTTGGTGAATTAGATTCGAACAGAACAGCATTGATAAAAGTATTTGTATATTTCGATTGGTCTTCTGCTCATCGTTACCAGCTGCTAAAACCTCTGCATTTCCCGAAACGAAAACCTTAAATGTAATTGCAAAAATACTTCATTATATAGTTACCTTAAATACATTTACAGTAGAGAATTTTTTGAGAAAATATATAAAATGAAGACATATTATAAAATTTTAGAGCCATTCTAATTCAAACACATTTAACAAAATTCCAAAAGAGAACAATGATTATTCCATAATATTGTTACCTTGTAAAACTTCTAAATGCAATTAATTTCAAAATTTCAATAATTATTTTGAATTAATTTTGAAACTATTACAACAGCACAATATATTCACTTTGTGCAATTTCTTCCATATAATTACTTTACATCCTATTATTAGTTTTACAATAACTTCGTCACAAACCACAACAGAGTAACTATCATTTTAATAAAAAAAAACATCGAACATAGATTGACTAAAGCAATTACAATGTTGAGAAATTAAACTAAATAAACACTTTGTTATTGTTATTAATATTAAACACCAAATCAAACGCTAGCTGTTGCCATTAGAGATCTATTTTACGCTTGAATACTTAATGATATGCAGGTGCTGTACAATACACCTAGAGTTTGCGTATATATGTGACATGCCAAATATGCATTTAATTGCAAGCTACATAAATCAAGTACGAACGTCGACGCAATACTAAGGAACCGCAAACAACATGTTGACAATTCACCTAATAGTGTACGATGAAATGTTCGTGCATTACTACTAATTGGTTTACATGTAAATAATAGAAAAGGGGTGAAAGTACGGCGACGCGAAAATTGAGGAGAAAAACATATAATCACATACATACAGGGTTACCGTTGAAAAGCGCCAAAGTTATGCGAACCTGAAAAATACGTATAAATATCTAACTGAAGATAAAAAAAAATAATTTGTAATTCATCAAAAATTTCGGGTCCAAAATTCAGTTAAAGTCGGTCCATATCCTTGTTTATTTTTTATTTACGTAAATACAGCTAGCTGATAATTTAAGTTCATAAACCTTCAAAAAATAAATAGAATTCCTAGACTTAAACTTGCTTCACGTTATGAACAATGAACACTTTTGTTTGTTTGCCAAACGATATATGCAATATAGATAAAATATATATATAAATAAATAATATATATATAAATTTACTAAAGAAAACACTCGGTATATTTGTTTCACAAAATATATTTATTAAATCTCTAACACATGTTTCGACTTTACAGTCATTCTAAGAGTTTTTAAACTGAACTAAAAATACACTTCTACCACTATTTATGAGTTTTTAAAGACTTTATTATGGCATCAATAGTAGGGGTATTGAAAAAATCCAGCTGTGTATTTGTCACATGTCTATTAAGATTTATGGCTTTTCTAATTTCTAATATTTCGAGAAAGTGAAGTCTTTTTAAGTTTAAAATTATTGGTGTTGAACAAATGTGTATTTTCGACGCACTGTTCCGCGAATTCCGTATTCATATTACCATAAAGAATAGAACTTCTATGCTCTTTAATACGTTCTTTTATTGAGCGTCCTGATTGGCCAATGTATATCGCATCACAATCACTGCAACTTAATTCGTACACACCTGACTTATCACACAATTCTTTTTTCTTTATTATTTACTAAAATATTTCCTAGATTGACTTTATTCACTTGGATGACATTTAACCCTAATTTATTCAGTTAATTAGAAACTTTATTGCTAACCCCAGGTATATAGTTGAGTATGTGAAACGTTTTATTCGTTTTTGTAAATGTGTGCTCGTAGTAAAAATTCTTCGTAAGGATAGTACGTTGTTTTTTGTTAATCATTTTATCTATAAATTCTGTTTTATATCCGTTGTTTCTAGCTATTGTTTTTATGGTGGTTACTTCTTTTTCGTAATTCTCATTATATCAGGTGTGTACGAATTAAGTTGCAGTGATTGTGATGCGATATACATTGGCCAATCAGGACGCTCAATAAAAGAACGTATTAAATAAAGAGCATAGAAGTTCTATTCTTTATGGTAATATGAATACGGGATTCGCGGAACATTGCATCGAAAATACACATTTGTTCAATATCAATAATTTTAAACTTTTACATACTTGTAATAAAGGAAAAAGACTTGACTTTCTCGAAATATTAGAAATTAAAAAAGCCATAAATCTTAATAGACATGTCACAAATACACAGCTGGATTTTTTCAATACCCCTACTATTGATGCCATAATAAAGTCTTTAAAAACTCATAAATAGTGGTAGAAGTGTATTTTTAGTTCAGTTTACAAACTCTTTGACAATGACTGTAAAGTCGAAACATGTGTTAGAGATTTAATAAATATATTTTGTGAAACAAATATACCGAGTGTTTTCTTTAGTAAATTTATTCATTATGTTTCACCAAGAGCCAACCGTGGATTCTATACATTATATTAATAATATATATGTCGAATATGTCGATAACCTTATGGCAATATATTTAAATATTGAGTGAGACACAAAAAAAGTTTTCTCAGAGAATTCCATGGATTAGATCAGTTACTTCGTAGATTGATTATACTCCGTTCACTCTAAGTTCCGAAATTCACTAAATTAAGAGGACTCAGAAAGCATCATAATATCGAATTTCACCATCTCCATTATGCGATACTGCCATTATTAAAAATTAAATGTATTCTCCTAAATGCGCTTTTTCAACATAAAAATCGCTGTTGACATTTATGCTGTTGACAATTGATATTTGAATTCTTTTGAATTAATTACTACCGGTATTCTCTTTATTACTGTGGACTTATTGCCTCTTTTATTTAAATTTTGCGTTTTTTTTCAATCTTAACTCATTTAGGACCACTATTAGACAAAACAAGGAAAACGCAAATTCTTTTATAAATAAACAAACTTTTATTTAGGTATTTATAAACATCCTTTAAAGTAAAAAAAAAGACAAACCATTGATTCTTATATTCTTGTTGCGTTGCGTTAACGCAACAATGAGACTATATGCACAAAAAAATATTACAATTATTAATTATGGTAGTCTTCGAAGCAGTGTGAATGTAATGGAACACCACATTTGTTAGACATAAATACGTTTGTAATTTTGCATACTTTACAACGTCTCCTCCAATTTTCACGATTTCTTTCAATTAGGCGACCCACATTATCTAAACATGCACTGGATGATAGAGACGCACTGGAACCACGTCCTCGAACTGATTGTGTTTAACATTTGTTAGCACTAATGAGGCTTCGTACAAGTTCAGACCTGAAATCCAGCTGCGAAATGGTTTTCTTTGTGTTTACAAGTTTTGTTTCTCTACGATTGTATCGCTTCACAAACACATTAGGCAGTGCAGACTCACGTTGCTACTGTAACCACAGAATTGTCATTCCAACGGACCACGCTTATTTAATTTACGTGATCGTAACGAGAATCCATTGTACCACGAGGTTTTTTTCCTATAGACTTACAAGTCTCTAAAGGACATTTCAGCATTCTGTTCTCACGCACAGTTCCAGTAGCAAAGTATCCTTGACGTTTCAGATGAACTAATAGCTTGTAGCTCGTAAAAAAGTTATTAAAGTATACCTTATGAGACTTATTTTCTAATACGTTCAAAAGATTGATGACCACTGTTTCACCTAAACCGAATCCTCTTTTGGCATTTTCACCAATTTTTCCAGCATAAGGTATAAACTTATATAAATACCCATCGCTAGATGCCAGACACAACATTTTGAACCCGAAACGTACCGGCTTCCCTTTCAAAAACATTTTCGCTGAATGGCGGCCGAAGTAGGGTACCATTTGCTCATCAATTGATAAGTGATGTCTAAAAACACCATACTTCAAGAAATTGCTGTGCAAGAGATCAACCAGCGGTTTTACTTTCGCAAACTTGTCTGCCTTGTCTAATTGATCGTTATCTGCAATATGAAAGTTCTGCTTTATGACGAGCAATCAGTTTCGAGACATCGCATTTTTCACAAATTGAACACCTTTATCTTCATCAGATGACTAGTAAAGTTTTACCTGTGGAAGAGTGTGATACACACTCAAAATCAATATTCCCAAAAAAATTTCTAGATCATTTTGATCTAAGGCGAATTGAGTACGGTTATTATGTCTCGCATATTTTATGGAGTTTGAAATAATAAGCTGGCCAACATTTTTATCAAACACTTGCATACAGAAATCAAGGACAGACTTTCAATGTAGCGCCTCAACAATATTCTGTACATTCCCTTCCTCATTTGACGTAGCATCTTCCTCGTAGTCAACGGGCGTTTTACACCAAATAATGTCTTAAATTCTTGCCGTTTTGCTTGGTGTAGATAAAGCTGCCTCATGATGTATACCATCCTCTATCTCAATTTCGTTATTCGGACACACTATCTCAAAAGTTCCCGCTATATCTACATGCAAATTTTCTACTCCACCTATAATATTATCATCAGTATCCTCCTCGTCCGTTATATCATCGACGTCGGGTGATATATAACAAACATCAATTTCCTCATTCAGATCAAGATCTTCAACAATTACCTTAAGTTCTTTCAAAGTCAACGGTCTGGTAGGATCATCGCGATATTTCACGTGATATAATTTTATTATCAACATAAACGACCAACACATACTTAAGAAATTGTTGTACTTACCATTGTATAATATTTCTGTAATGCTTCCAGTATAATATATTAATGAAATAGTTGAAAATGCAGACAATAAAATTGAAATAAAAGGTAAATTTAATTATATGCACATAAAAGCATGTGGTTTATATAAATTAACAAATAATCAGACCACCAGATGGTATATATAAAAATTTGAAGGTCAAAGTTTGACCTGATTTGACTTATATGGAAAACAATTAAATTAATTAAAAATCTTAGTTCTAAGAATTGCATCAATAATTTATCAAAGTTCTTTCATAAACCTTACATCGATATTTACACACCTTGTATATGCAATAATACCCTATATAACACACAAGTACTTAAAGTAATGGCGAAAATTTCACTAGATGAAGGTCTACACCAAAATTTATCTATTAAGATTTGTCCAAACTGTATATGCAGAGATATGTTACTTATATAAAAAAATTAATTGTTCAGCAAATTTTACTGATGATAATTACAGAAATTATAATATCAGAACTAATTCTAAATAAATTTTATGTTTCCACACAGTATATGTAGAAATAAATCTTACACAACGATTTCAAAAGAATTGACTATTAAATCAATTACAATTTTTCGAGAAAAGAAAAACAAAATGGCAAATTTATCTCAGCTAAATTGAATAACACTAAATATTTTTAATATACATCAGAAAAAAAAAACTCATTAAGTGATAAAAATGTTTATTACTCCATGTGGCGCTGACGATTGAGGACATCGTTAGGAACTACTACCTTTCTTATGGCGTCTGCAGGACGAAGTAACAAAATGGAAGGCTACCTCATTTCCAGCATACTGTGTTTGACTTAATTTTGTGGTTAAAACGCCCGTACCAACTTGCTTGCCCTATTATATAGGAAGAGAAAAAAATATAAGAATAATGAAACACTCGAACTAATTAATGGAACCAAATCTCATCGAAATAACAATAAAAATCTACCAGATATTCTCGAAAACACTCACCTAGTATAAAACGTGTTCGTAGTCACCACATGGCCAATGTTCGCATGATAAAGAATTTTCATCTACATAAATACGTGTAGTCACCCGAGAAAATACCTTTATAAATATATCTCGTTACTTTCTAAACCCCAAGTTAGAACTGCAAACACGCATTTGCGAACAGAATCCCTGTATTAACCAATTCTAACTTTTAAGATGATTCTTTATCATAACCATGGAACAACCACTTAGGATTTATAACAAGAGCACAATAAATAAGAGCAAATCCCTCTCCATGTTCAGTTTTATATGAAGCTGGATCTACGTCATTATAGAAAAAAACATATTCGAAAGGGTATTTCAATTATCCAATATTTAATTAATTTCCAACATGAAACCGATCATAAAGAAATGTTAATAGTCAACTTCCACTTATGAAGTGGCTAATCATTAATTATCTCGTACAAAGCCACCAATAGATACTAATAAAAGGTCGCTGTATATCTATCGAACATTAGTACTAGATCACCAATAATAAATAATAGTTGACTCTGTAGGACTACATTTCGTATTTTAACAAAATTAAATGCCTAATCATTTTTAATGAAATTATATCTTGAAGAATTCCGATAACGATAAGTCAATGAAAATAAAACCAACTGCCTTATGATATTTAAAAGAGAAACATAAGTTACAATGGTAACAAATAACTTACAGTAGTAGGTATATAAACAAATTAGATAGTAATGAATCAAAGCAGTACAATAAATAAAATTAAATTTTAGGTATTGTACAGTCGAAGAGTAGTTATAATTATAGCAGACCTAGTATAATATACAGTGTTATCCAAAAATAACGAACGAACAAATTGCAGAGTAAGGTAAACTAATTTTTAAGCATCTAAATTAGTACGATAATTAGTAAATATTATACAGCTGAACTAAATTGTACGAGGGTCGAATTTGAAGTACTACAGGCTATATCGAAAGATATCAACGAAGGTAGACCCTTGAGCAGTCTAAACAAAACGAGGGATCGTAAAAAACCAACCACTAATACTGATGACTTTTATCAAATGGCTATTCGGAATACAATATATTATTTGTATTGAAATAGTGAGTTACATTTCTTTGTATCTCATTATATCATAATCACATCATATTGCTGTCAAATTTACTTCGGAGATAAAATAGAAATGGAATTTAATAATGTATAAATTAGTTAAACGTCACCTGAATAAAAAAAAAATCAAAAAGAAATTAACAGAGGTTATGTCTTTTAAAATACACCTCGAATATAATATTCCAAATATGTATTAAAAATTAGATGTAAATATTTTAACGATATGTCAATAAAATTTAGATTAGCTTGATTATTAAACAATTCTCCGGCTGGGGCGTATCGATGATTCTGTAGAAAGACGAAACACTAACTTACGTCTCTGGAGAGATACTTTCACAAATATATGAATCTGTAAGTAAGTAAGTAAGTAAGTATTTTATTAGCAAAGCTATTTTACAACTATAACATTTCTTACATTTTACTTAATTAACTAATTTACACTGCTACAACATCGAAACTTCAATGGATCACTCAAATTTTTGTTTAACATATTCTAACAGATTTCTCTTAAAGTTTTTTAAGTTATTACAATATTTTAAACCCTGCGGCAATGCATTAAACAATATGAAACCATTCACAAAAACGTTTCTCGATGTCCGAACCCTGTCAAATCGCTCTATATAAAGGTCTTTTACATTTCTTGTATTGTGTTCATGTATATCCTGTACAACAGCGGCTCTATCACTTAAATAAGATGGTAACATGCAGTTTTTCATTTTAAAAACAAAAATCATGGTTTTGTAGACTATGTATTGCCTTATACTCAACAGGTTCAACACCTCGAGCATAAGCTTGATTGGTGTATACTTATTGCACTTTAATATAATTCTTAATGCCTTATTTTGCAGCTTTTGTAATTTTTGCATTTCACCATTGTTTATGATGAACAATGTATTATGTTCTTCACACCCGCTTTTTAATAATATTTTATATTATTAAAATAAAAATATTTTTATTTTACAAGAAATTTGTAGAGGTTTCACCTACTAAAGTATGTTTTAAATTTTTTTGTAATATAGTTTTGTCTTTTGATATTGTCGATGGGATACATATCTTAGAGCTATGTAGTTAACAGTGCGCTAAAACTAAACAACACAGGCGCAGCTGATCATGAAGAAGCTTCCATTCGTGATGAGGGATTGCAGGATTTCCAGCATTTCCTCTTTATATTATAGTTAATTGGAAGTGAACTAGAGTCATTCTAGTATTTAATAGAGAAAGACGTTACTGATGTGCGTAATTACAAGCCATAAACAATACATTGTAATTTATCTAAGATTTTCGAACATATTCTGTACACTGTAGTAGCAACCCTGAATATGTCCCCTGCAACAATGGATGAAACGTTGGCCAAGAAGCAAGCGGTGCCAATGATGCGATTCCAACTCGGAATCCCGGAAGCAATCAACACTGTAACGATTTCAATAAAATGTTAAAATGCGAATAACTCCATTATAAGTGGTGGAAAAAATGACTGTTACACAAATATTTACAAGATTGAAATTCGCTTCTTTACCTAGTAGTCGCCTATTTACTTCAGAAATATTTTAAACGCCAATTTAGTTCTGACGTATTACAGGAAATTAAAAAGATTGGAGATTAATTTCCGGTCGTAAATTCCATATTTTTAGCCGCTAATCGATGAAATTTCTTCACTACATAAATGTTAGGCGTATAATAAAAGAAATGTTTTTAGATTATACTTTATCTTTCTGATATAATTGGATATTCACCATTTACCAACGCTGTACATAATTTCGCTTAAAGTCACTACTAGAGACAGGACACGAGAGGTTGATGACTCATCACCTGCGAGTGTACTATTGAACATATTTATTTTTAAAGTTTTTAATTTTACTTATACAATTGTACTTATAATAATAGAACTGGTATCTATACGGCTACCAAATACGAAATACATATTTATTTGTTCATTTTGTAGTTCAAGTTAAGTGAGAGAGTATTAATATTTACTAGCAATACCTTCTCAAGGTTCTCTACTGTAAAATTTGTTCTCTTTGAATGAAATACATCCTTGTAAATAGAAAACGTCCTTTCTACAACGCAACTGATTATAGGTGTATACTGGAAATATTCTTTTATTTCCGCGTATTTTGCAGTTAGATGTTGTGGCATTGTGGCATTGTGGCATTGTGGCAATACCTTCTCAAGGTTCTCTACTGTAAAATTTGTTCTCTTTGAATGAAATACATCCTTGTAAATAGAAAACGTCCTTTCTACAACGCTACTGATTATAGGTGTATACTGGAAATATTCTTTTATTTCCGCGTATTTTGCAGTTAGATGTTGTGGCATTGTCCCCATACACAACTGCCCCAATGTTATTAAATCTGGATTTACAGTAAACACTGCGTCTAACTTTTGCCGAAGGCCACATCTGAAATCACTTCGAATACTTTTCAAATTTTTAATAGCCACATTTAATGTCGTTAAACCATCATTTAATTTGAAATTTCGATTTTCAAATAAGTGATTAGTTTTGGCAAAATTCCAAAGTGTTCCTGAACAAAGTACTACTGATTTTTTAAATGTGGAATTTGTGTTAGTTCCTTGCACTTAGAAATATTGCGAGCATCGTCATTCAAACATGCAACGAAATTTTGTAAACTAGTATATAAATAGTAGCATAAAACTAGTAGCTTCCAACCATGTCATCTATCTAGTTATTACTGGAGAGGGAGGCAGTGACAAAGATGGCAATTTTTCCCTGTAAAGAGCTACTCTCAATGGTGCTTTTCCGAAAACTTTTTTAAAAGCGGATACAGGTCTATCAACTTCTGGAAAGGTGTCTCTGATATATTCACAGCTTCTGTGGAGAGCATGTATTACACAAGTAATATGCAGCATATTAGGATATGTTTCCTTTAAGTCTCCCTGTTTTTAACATATATGCAGCACTGTCACTTACAAATAAAATATTTTTTCTTTGTACCTGTCGTCCAAATGAAGTATTTTTTGAATATTCTCGTTAATGGTTTTCGCAACTGTTTCCGCATCAACTGTATTTATAACTTTTGTTGCTATTACATATGCGTTATATGAAATAGTTGGATGTAGTACACCAGCTACAACATTTACCACCACACAGCGTCCTAATATATAGACAGTTTCGTCGGCACTTATCTATAGGTACTGATTTGAAAGATGGCTTCTAATGCGTTCTACTGCTTTCGTGTAGCACTTAGAAACATAATATTTGCGTAAGGTGGATTCATCAGGAACATCTCGACTAGCATATTTTTGGAGAAATATTTTTAAAGTCGGATTGTTAGGTTTGTTTAATGGAATATTAGCGCCATAAAGTTTCACAGTGTTCTTGGTTAAAATTGTCAGATTCCAACGGTTCCAATTTCTGTGCATGTGTTTGCAATTCTAAGTGTTGTTGTACGTGCGATTTCATGGAATTTTTTAACGATATTTTACAGATTTTGCAATAAATTTCGAAATCACTGACAATGGACATACAATCAGTGTGACCGTCAATCCAACTCGCCATTGTTTTACGATGCCGTTCTCGACGTTCTTCCATATCATATCTGATAAAGTAACTTAAAGAGTGCTCTAGATCTGAATAAATGAAAACTAAAAATGTATGCGTAAGTCATTGAAACTGAACGAAATTCAATGTACACTTACGTCGAAATAATTGTGAGAAGTAGATTCAATCAAACGATATTAAACAGGATCTATCACAAAAATTACGATCTAATTAACAGTTAAAACTATGAAAACAAGAAACTAACTCACGGCACTTTATTTATCTTACGAAATATAATCTAAATAGACTAAATTATTAAAACTCCACGTGCTTCTATCTACGCTCATGAAAACAGATATTTAACTGTAAATATCCAACAAACAACGTCCCAATTCTCGATGAGCAGGTATGCGCGCTAGCCAGATCAATAGTGCATTCAATAACTGCGTGATGTACTTACAGATGTTGTAGACTACTTATATCGTCCGTCGTAATGACTACGTCATTTCAACGCGATGTGTCAGGTCTCTGGTCATTACACCAATTTGTACTATATATTGATGTTTAAAATAAGAAAGAAACATCGTCTCTATCTCTCTCTCATTATATGTAGATTGGACATGCTTTTTCAAGTTATCTACGAGGGACAGTTGAGAAATTTCGGGAATCTGGCAACCCTGTTTAGTTTGTTAAATGAAGCGCCTGTACTGGTATACTGAAATCTGTGATGTGATTGTCCGATTGTCAAAATATCAACCAGTTTGTGCAGAGTGCAGTTTTGAAGTTAACTAATCGAATTGAAAATGGAGTTAACTCGCGAAAATGTTCATGCTACGATTTATAATTATATGTTTGTTGCGGTTTCACTCAATACCAGAGCATAGAACCTTTAATTTCCGCATTTGGTGATGAAGCACCATCGAAGACAGCGTCATGTCGTTGGCTTCAAGTATAGTCGTACTTCGCTTCAGGATCAAGCAAGGCTAGGGCACCCTGCAGCATCTTTTGTTCCGGAAAAAATCGATGTTTTACGTCGAATGGTTGAAGAAACTCGTCATGTAACATACAATGAGATTCTTCCAGTTTCGCACATTTCTTGGACGTCGATACATTCAATTGACCCTTTCTTTGTCATAAAAGTGAGTCTTACACTAAGATCTAAATTTTAAATAAATAAATAAAATTAGCCGAAACTGCTTTTATTTTGTACAACATAATTCAAAATTTCCTATTATGAAATAAGAGCCAGTATTTTTTTTATCTCCTTATTATAACCATTTTTCATTCCAAGAATTGAATTTTTGTAAATCATTACTTTTCTACACAGAAAATAAATATTTGCAAGGGCATTGTAATCCGTGTTGGATGCGCTTACTGGAATCGTAAAATTCAATGGAGAATCTGCGATATTTCGTTTCGAAAGGCCGCGTTACATAAATTTATGCCAGACCGAGAAATTTCCCCGCGTACATTAGGGAAGCACCGTAAAAAAAAGAACTGTATCTCATAAAAGAACGTCGGCAGAAGACGCGAATGGGAAGAAATTGTGGGAGAAATGCGCTCCGCCACACAAAGCCATCACCTTCAGAGTTTCAGTATCCTCTTGAATTGCAGGAATCGGGAGATTCATGCGTCATATAAGTCAGACGCAAAGGTTCATTGAAGGCGTCCCACGGCACGTCGTCCGAATTAATTATGAGCTGAGTTGACCGTGTCCAATGGGCACATCGATGCCCGTTTTACGTACCTTCGTAGTCGTCAAACGATCCAAATTTCAATAGCAGATAGGTTATCGTAAATCGTTTCCGCTTCGCCCCAATTACGGCGAAAATTTCGGTATTACGTGGGGGCTAATTATAGTAGAAAATTTGACTCAATGTTTCGGGATTAAGAAATAAGATTATCGGTTAAGCTAATTTTCCTAGAATTCTTTTCTTTGCTTTTGTTACCCATTTTATTAATTTGAATATGTATTTCTGTTACCATAAAGGAACGCTGCTCGATCGAGTGTCCTAACAAAAAGGGTAAAGATCTAAAGTATAAACTTATATGACTATGATAATGAATGGTCCAGGATATGTGTAATACACTGAAATATATGTTTATTGGATACGACTTATTTAATTAAGGAAACACAACAGTATTGTCCTTAAAGTTTTATTGAATAATTATGCAGGAAGTTAAGGTTTAGAAATAAAATAAATTAAATCAAAACTATATATACAGTTGATGACGAATAAGTAATTTCACACTGACAAGCAAGTTAGTTATTTCGTAAATTAATCACTTGATGAATGTAATTAAAATAATATCAGTATCGAACAATATAGAGGTTACCTTTGAAAGATGTCGCGATCGGATATGTAGTAGAAAACAACAGAAACGTCAGATAGCACTTCGCTGAGCTTACTTGAACAAGTACTTGTAGTGAGAGGCGTTTACATCTTAAAGGATGGAAGCTGAGGGATAGTTTATTTAAAACAAATCCCTGTGGCAGAAAAAGGTCGTTTTATGATTTAGTTTAAGAATCACCAATCATATTGCAAACAGCGATGTCTAATAATGCAGAATTAATTAAAGACGCGAGCTAAAGGGTTGTGATGTCAATGAAATTAATATTCCTTGTGAAATACTTTAAAATGGTACATCACATGATATGGTTCAGATTATCTTACATTGATTTGAATGTACCTGAAGGAAACGTTTATTAGATAAAAGGATACACAACAACGTTGTCCTTAAATTTGTATTTAATATTTTCATGACAGAAATCACGCTTTTACATGTATTAATCCTCTGTTTTCTAAATGGGTCCAATGACTCTAAAAGTGATTTTATTTCATATTTATTTAAAAATTTCTCGCTTGAGAACTTTGTGATTACATGACCTCATTGCTTATGATCTACTTTGTTGATTTTTAGCTGATGTTAAATTTTGTTTTTATTATTTGCTTCAATATAAATTTTCTACCGCGAACTACCGTTTGGGACCATCGGACCCATGGAGATTACTATTTATATCGTCCGTCGTAATGACGTCCATTGCAGCACGATGTGTTCGGTCTCTAATGCAAAACTATTTTGTTAGTTTTAAAATCTAACAAAATAATTTTGCATTCATACATGTACACAGCTATATTTAAAAAACTAATGTGTTTGTTTATTAATATGAATAACATCTACGTTTAGTATATAATTATTTAAATATGTACATTTTATTTAACCTGATAAGAATTTCCGAATATTGTTCAGTCAGCAAATACATATATATGCACTATATATATACCTATAATTTACATATTTGTTTTCCCTATGAAAGGACGACTGTCCTATATGTAAATAGTGGCAAGTATGAAAGTGAGACACTTGTCCGTTATATTTTATGACACAATTGAAATTTGGCCTCAATGTGTTTCGCGTCTAAAATTAAAAAATATTTAATTAGATAATTAAATTAGAAAAACTACCTAAATTTAATATAAATTTAATATCAGGTGAAATTTAATAAATATTTTAACTAATTTGATAGATTTCTGTAATCAATCAGCTTCTTTTATATAGTAAATAATCTATTTGTCACTAGAGAGCAGCACATTATGGGTCGAAAATCGGTCAAATTTTATTTCCATTACATTGACTAACTTGTATATTCAAACAAGGATAGCACCGTTGAAATGAAAGGTTGCTTCATCCGAAAATTCTGTATTATTTATAAAATCATGATCACGATTACAAACGTTCAACATTAATTCACAAAACTATTGCCTTCTGTCGAAATCTTCATTAGAGGGTTCTTGAACGAACGAATTTTATAAGGATGATATTTATCTTTTTTTATAATTCTTCGTACTGAACGAAGACCTAAAGTTTACAACATTCAACTTAAACACACAAAATAAAAGTGAATTGCTTTCAAAAATAATATTATAAAAGCTACTTTGCATTGTTATAAAAAAGACGGATTTTCGTTTTCCTAAATTTATTACGAATTAAACCAGGAATACATTATTTTAGAAGGATCTACTCAAAGGACACCATCCATTTTCTATTGACGTTTTGAATGTACTAGGTAGAAAAATAATTGAAGCAATAAATCCATATAAAATTCAAATATAACTAAATTGATAATTTTAAAATTCCGCACCGAGCATTCTTTACTTTGATTTATGTCCCAATTATCGATCGACATGCGCCGATTCAATGAGGTCGATTATACTCTGCCCTTTTCTCTTCTCGCGCCGCACTGATCCCATTACAATGGTATGGCTATTTAATTTCTTAATGTATCCTTCTCTATGTGTTTTAACACATATTTACGTTATAAAAACCATAAATTTACGCTACAATACGCAATACCGAAGTAAATAATTATTGAAATAAAAATGAAAAAGCTATATTACTTAATTTACACTTTATTGAGGTAATTCCATTACAATTGTTTCGACGCACAGTGTCTTCCTCGGATGAAGTTGTATTGCAAATTAAACCTAAAGGACGTTGACAAATTTAAACTTAAATAAATTATTACAGTGAAAAAAATAATTACATTCAGAAGGTTGGTGCAATAATAGGCACTTTCTATTCAAGATGTAAACTTTATTAAACAAAGGGACTGAAGTACTAAAATACTGGGAAACATAAAAACTGGAAAACCTAAATAAATAAAGGAATTAGTTGTAAAATAGGCCTAAAAGGCCTAAATTTGACTCCAGACTTGGTGCAACGAATTCAAATTGACGTACACTACACAAACGTGAATACTAATTATTCCAACTTGCAGAGTACACTGACTATAGTTAGATTTGAAGATAGACACCCGGCAGAGTAACAAAAGCTAACAGAGTACTGCAAGATTTGCCGTCATTTACACTCGCTGAGTCAACTTGACTCCCGTCTGTGGTTAAGGGTTAATATAACTTCGTTAATGTTCATTGATTCTTTTAGAATGGGATCTACCTGTCCGACGTATATAAAATTTAGCGCATAAACTATATTCAGGTTTGTAAACTCCAGATTTATTGTTTTCATCTATTTTTTTGTTTATTGTGCCAAATTTATCGACGTTTAAAGGCTATTTTCTCTTTTTTTTTTAAATTGAACCTATAATTTTTTTGTTAGTCAGAAAATTCCTTGTAAAATTGCCGTTAAAATGGTACCAATAACATTGTACTTATTTCTAGTATTTTCGAAGTTATAACTAGAGAACGGACACGCTTACCACATGACGCAAAGCCCAGTGCAGTACTGGCGAAAGGCTGTATTTCTAAAATATTTAATTTTATTTACGTAATTGGAAAACGAACGGGTGGTGATCTATAAAATTACGAAATACATATTTATTTTTTGAAAAGTTGTATTTATAAAGTTTTTAATTTTATTTATTTAATTGGAAAACAAACGGGTGGTGATCTATAAAATTACGAAATACATATTGCAGTGAATTGTGATGTTGATTGCTTATTTAATTTTTTATTCACTAATGCACAGTATATTCCCTGCTATACTCAGTCGGGTACGCCTTCCTGGAGCTCTTTAAGCTTCAAAGTTTATCCTCATGGATACGTGTAATAGAATAAAACAATAGGAATTAGGAACAAAAACAAAATTTTTCCCGAAGATTATTTATTCAAAAAAAAAAGACAGAAAAAAAAATCGACTTTATAAAGTATAACGTCGAACTTAAACATATATAATGAAACAGCTGGTGAGAAAAACTTTGATACTAAATGACAGTAGAAGCGAACAAAACTCCTCTAAATGACCGCGAACAAAATTATAAATTAAATATAAAAAAAACTATCAGATATAAACAATTACGTTATCCCAATATCAAACGTCAAAATAGAAAACTATCTATTTTCGCACGCAACCAAAATTAATTCATGCGCACAAATAACATGAAGCAAATAAATTTTCCCACCTTGTATCGTTCTAGAATATTTTATTTAAAGAAGAACACTTCGAAAAAATCTGATAACTTTTCTTGATATTTCTCTGATTATAAAAATATTATAAACTAAAATCTAATGATTTTACTGAGCTCATCAATGTTCTAGAATTATTTCTAAATACATAAATATAATATTAACAGAAATATACATACATTAATTAATGTACTTATCACTTTACAAAAAATGAGAGATTTACAGATAGGTCAATTTGAATTAAATTACAAGTTTCAAAGACTCGTAAAAACTCGAAAATGAATTTAAACACATCATATCACCTCACAAAACACAAACCGAATTTATCCAAAGTTTATATTGAATAAAATTAAGTTCTATTCAATAGCAACAAAAACTCGACCTATCTGCTCAAGAACTATTAAATCTCTCAAAGTATTAGTATCCCAGAAACAGCATGATAGCCCCACCTAACATAAAATAAATCAAAACAGCTACAATATGCAAATACTATAACTTCCAAAATAGCGGGAACTGCAAACATCCGACCGTCACGAACGATATACAGTCGTGGACAAAAATACACATTATAATAAATTTTTACATAAAATATGAAATCTTTAGAATTATCTTTCTGGAAAAAATGTACATAAATATATAGTCTTTTATGGTTTCTTTTAATTCTTTCTTCGGGGAGACATTCATGGCAATATGTATTTGTTGAAAAGTTGTATTTTTAAAGTTTTTAATTTTATTTCTATAATTGGAACATTTTTATTTGTTCATTTTATCGTTCAAGTTGAGTAAAGGAGTATTAATATTGACTAGCAATAGTTTCTCAAGGTTTTCTTCTATCAATTTTGTTCTCTTTGAAATAAGTCCATCCTTATAAATAGAAAACGTCCTTTCTACATCGCAACTGGTTATAGGTGCATACTGGAAATATTCTTTTATTTCTTCATATTTAGCCGTTAGATTTTGTGGAATTGTCTCCATACATAATTGCTGCAATGTAATTAAATCTGGATTTCTATTAAGAATTGCTTCAAACTTTTGCCGAAGGCCACACCCGAAGTCACTTGGAATACTTTTCAAATTATTAACAGCCACATCTAATGTGGTTATTCAGTCATTTAATTTGAGATTTCGATTTTCAAAATAAGTGATTAGTTTTGGCAATTTTCCAAAGTGTTCGTGAAGAAAGTACAACTGATTTTTTAAATTTGGGATTTGTGTGAGCTCCTTGCACTCACCAATACTTCTAGCATCCTCCTTTAGCAGTGTTACGAAATGTTTTAGACTATCGGAATTCTCAGCATAATAACTAGTAGCTTCCAGCCATGTTCCCCATCTAGTTATTACTGGAGTGGGAGGCAGTGACAGAGATGGAAATTTTTCCCTGAAAAGAGCTTCTCTCAATGGTGCTTTTCTGAAAACTTTTTTAAAAGCTGATACAAGTCTATCAACTTCCGGAAAAAGTGTTCTGTGGAGAGCAGGTGCTACACAAGTAATATGCAGCATATTAGGATATGTTTTCTTCAATAGTCTGCCTGTTTTTAACATATACGCAGCACTATCACTGACAAATAAAAGTATTTTTTCTTTGAACGTGGCTTCCGAATTAAGCATTTTTTGCATATTCTCCTTAATGGTTTCAGCAACTGTTTCCGAATCTATTTCTAACACTTGTTGCTATTACATATGAGTTATAGGGAATAGTTGGATGTAGTACACCAGCTACAACATTTACCACACAGCGTCCTAACATATCCACCGTTTCGTCGGCGCTTATCCATATGTATTGATTTAAAAGACGGCTTCTAATGCGTTCTACTGTTCTCGTATAGCACCTAGAAACATAATAATTGCGTTAAGTTGATTCATTAGGAACATTTCGACCCGTATATTTTTTCAGAAGTGTCTTCAAAATTGGATTGTTCAATTTAAATGATGGAATATTAGCTGCCATAAAAGTTTCACAGAGTTCTTCGTTAAAATTGTCAGATTCCAACGGGTTCAATTTTTTTCGTGCTTTAACGATCCTACGTGACGTTTTACGCTTGATTTATTGCAATTTTTCAATAACGTTTCACACACTTCACAATAAATTTCGGAATCACTGGCAATGTACATACAATCAGTATGGCCCTCAATCCAACTCGCCATTGTTTCACGATGCCATTCTCAACGCTCTTCCATTGTCTGAAAAAGTAAGAATATTCTAGATCCAAATAAACGAAATTAAATAACGAAATTTTATGCACACTTACGTGAAAATAATTGGAAGATGTTGCTTAAATGAAAAGAAAAGGAATGTACGTGCTATTTCTCTTACGAAATACGATAAACTTATTTATTTTATCTACGTACACGACACCACTGAAAACACTATATTCTCCGAATACAATAGCTGGGTTGTCCATTGTTATCGCTGCGAGACCAGGTGGCCGAGTAAGTCAAACAAATACTTCATTGAATTACGCCGGGATGTACTGAGCGACGTTATACACAATTCCAATTGCCGATTGCGTTTTATGGAAATTGCATCCGTTCTCTAGTTATAACCCTTTAATGGGATATGCCTATGTTTATAATATTCAATATGCGGTGCTGCATTTAATAGTTGGTTGGTTGGCCATGAAATGATATTAAGCAAAAATTGCTGTGTAACCAAACGTCAAATATCTGTTGTTATTCTCACATTAACGCTTATATAGCATCCATTTGGTCATCCGATCTTGCCACGATTTCGTCCATTTCACATTTTCATTTCTTGGATCTAGTTGACTTCTTGCTTTTACGCCGTTTTCAAATATTAACATTTAACTTATTACATTTAGAAATGTTATGGAAATGGTGGTTGAAAGTTTGGGCGCAGTGTAACGTCATTGGGCTATCAAATCAGAGCAAGTTTAGAATTTTGAGAAAATCAAACTTGTAAATTAAAACCCGTTTCGCGTAGAATAGATTTACATCGAATATCGATGCAAGAGGTCTAGCAATTTCATCTTCTCTCTATTTTAAGTCATTTAGCAAAGCCAAATATGCAGAGTGAGTTGATAGTTATGGTTCGTTGAACATAAGTCTACATTTTTGTCAACTTTGGCTTAAGCTGGAGGGTAAAATATAAGTTTTGCTGAAATATAAATGTCAGAATCGTTTTTATCAACCAAAAATAGATAGAAATACTAATTTTCATAAAAATTGACGACATGATGAAAAATGAATATTTTTGAAGAAGTTTTAACCCTTAACCGGCGAGGCGGGAAATTTTAACACTCAATGCGTTCCGGAGGCCCTGGGACTCCAATATAAAAGTATCGTGTTTTTATCGTAATTTTAATGTAAAATAGTTTTTCTTGTATAAATAATCAAAGACATAAAAGCGGACAAAACTTGCTATTTACTAGTAATAAAGAAGACACAAAAGTATAAAACTAGAAACAATAACTTTTTTATTACAAATAAACATAGTTTCTTTGATTTTTATTTTACGAAAAAAATAGTAAAAGATAGTAACTTTTCGTATTGAACATGTATCGTAAGGTTTAAACTGCAAAAAAAGAAAATACATTTATTTCTAAATTAAAATTGCAAAAAATTGACAACGGCCTAAAACCCCATAGAGAAAAGCAATATTTAGGACTATTCTAGGTTTTGAATGCATGAAACACACAATTTTTTAGAACGTTGCAAACAAATTGGTTGCTTGCATTCAACATATGAATAATGGGTTTTTCTTTTTAATTTTGGATCGCAAACAGAACAGTACTTCCTATGGTTTCTAGGCAAAACGTCTTGAGCATCATTTGGTGCCTCGTGTGTCATTGTCAAAATTCTGAAAATACTGGCTTTTAATTCTCTTGGTAAATTTGTTTTCTGTGATCGTTCACGAAGTAGTGGTTCATACAATTGTTTGGCCAATAATTTAAGAAAATCGAGTCTATCTACTTTATGTGCATTGGCACAAGATTGGTTAATGATATATGCATTTACTGAACACATATCTACGATTCTGTAAAAAATAGCCATAGGCCAGCATCGCGTTCTTCTGCTACAGTAATAATTAGTGGTTTTTTCTTCCACAGCATCAACTTCAGATTTAGTATTATTATAGAATGCATTGATTTCTGGCAAGCCGTTATCATCCTGTTTGGAGTGATGCATCGACGAAATAAGCACAACACATTTATTTTTCTTTGGTACTCTGGAAATTAATGTTTTGTTTCTTGTGAAACCATATATTGTTGATCCCACCTGTCTTAATTTAGAGGGTAGAAATTGTTGGGGTATTTCGTATTTTTTTCGGTATTTTTCAAAGTTCCAACGTAAGTAAGTTTCTTTTTGAAAAGATAGTCTGTTAGCTCTATTGAAGAGTACCAATTATCACAAGTAATATTCCTATTGCTTCCAAACATTGGCTTAGAAAGACGAATAACAGCTTACGTTGGTATAGAAAATCCTTTTTCATCGTCGTTGACATCTTTTAAGGCATCAGTGCCTTAACCGCAATAAATATACGTATTGTATATATATAATGGGTGCGAGCATCAACTAAGCATTGGACTTTCAAACCATATTTTACGGGTTTGCTTGGTAGATACATTTTAAATTTGCACCTGCCTCTAAAGCCGATCAGCATTTCGTCAACGGTTGCATTGGCTCCCAAACAGTAAGCTGCTTGTGAATTTTTGTGAAAGGATCAGTATTTACTCTTAGCATTCTCTCTTCTTGTGTATCAAATCTAAGGCAAGTCAACCTTTCTGCTGATAATACCAGCCGAAAAATTTTTCGGCCAGTTCCATCTGTTGAAAAGATTGATTCAATGGCCTCATTATTAGACTTAAAAGCAGCAGTTAATAACAAAAGTCCCAGAAAGCCATTAATTTCAACAACGTTTGTGTCTCTATATTCTGTGCGATTCTGATTCTGATTGTTTGCCTTTTTACGAAATTCTTGAATTTTTAAATTTGTATAATACACAATGATATCTAGCATATCTTGTGAGAAAATTTGCTGCCATGCTTTCAGGGCTTCAATTGTTGGTAAAACGTTTTTATTTCCTGGCAACCTTAATATATTGTGGGCTGGCGTTCTTACATTTCGGTTGGTTCAGTGGCAGCCCATTTGTATCTGTTTCTACCGTAGTAATATTTTTTACCTGGATCGCTTATATCACCGTCCTCTTCAGTTTCAATCACTTGCATCTCATCTTGGTCATCAGATTCATTGCCAGACAACTCACTCTCTGTTTCGTGATCACTTGCAATAGCATTGTCGATAGCAGAATCGCCATCTTGGTCTGAAAATTCTATGTCACTTTCTTCTAGCCATCTTAGCACACATTCCTCTCAAAGTTGGGATCTGTCACTTTAACTGTTTTACAATTCCCGGACTAAATTGAAAATATTACACTAACTGCGTTAGAGAGTCCAACGGACTCTACGGTCATTGTTATACCTACTTGACTTGATAATAGACTGATGTCGTTTGCGCATGCGATGGGTCCCACCATACAAAGCTACTGAACAACTCGCGTTACCTGCACTAAAAATATGCAAGTTATTAAATACTTCATACTTGCTAGATTCCCAGGGACTCCACAACGCCAGTTAAGGGTTAAAGAAGAAATTTTCGATTTTTGTCGGTTTTGGCAACTTGTCGCATGTAGGTGTAGAATTCTTTATAAACCGATTCGAGGGCGTAGAAAACGAATCTGGCGTTCATTTTGACGGGAGGTGTGCGGGTAGGCAGCTATGAATTTTGAAAATAAGGCGAAAGGCAGGGTTCGGAACTAAGCCTTATCTGGATCATTTGGGCAAAGTTTATCTGATGTAAAGTATTATGTGGCATTAAGTGAAGGATGTGCGCGTAACATATTGAAAGCGCAAATGCGGAAATCGTAAAGTTTGATAGCAAAAGAATCTTAAAAATACATAAAATTCGTGGACGTTTGGATTTTGGGACTGTAAAATTTGAGAAGAACAAAAACAACCCTAATTTTTTATTTTGGATTCGTAATCTACACGTTCATACGAGTAATTTGATATGTGATTTATCACATATCAAATAACTGCTTGACTTGAAGGTATGTCGAAACACGAGTATGCTTTAATACAATATACAGCTATCTCTTTCGTAACTCCGGGGTCTGTCAGATTTGGTAACCTTCTTCTAGCAATAGGCCAATATATTTGCTCTCTCTGTTGAAAAGTTTGCACTAGTTCTTCCATATCCTGTCACCAGTCACAAGCATGGAAAACGTTCTATGTCTTATATATACAGGGTAAGTTAAAAGTATGGAGACGGCGATTTATTGTCGTTAATATTCATTTTAGGGAATTATGTTCAATATAAAGTTTGTTAGGATATTTTGATCTACATTTGAGAATATTTGAATTTTTTTTTCTTCAATTGTTTTTTAGTTACGCCTGTCCGCGCAGTTTTTTTTAAATGGGAACTAGTAAATTTTACTCTACCATTCGATAGAGAATTTTTTTCTCTTTACAAAAATATTTTTGTTTTTTTAAAATTAATTTTAATAACTTTTTTATAAGAAAAAGCCGGTTCATGTGTTTAACAGATGTTCGGTACATCGCAGATAGATAGAAGCGTAGCGATAAACAAACTTGAGCGACATAATTTTATCAGTGGTCATTGTGTACGTCAAATCTTTGACAGAAATAATTCATTTGTGCAATTTGTTGCTGTTAATATTAACAATGGCGAGTTTAAGTGAACATGAACGAATTGAAATACTTATGATGTTGGGTTATGGAGATAGACGCAGAAGTTTACAAGACGTTAGTAATTTATTTAATGATACGCATCCAAATAGAAATCCAATTTCTAAATCCGTTGTTGGTAAAACTTTAAGACGCCTTGAACAAACGGGTAGCGTTAAAGATTTACCAAGGAGTGGTAGACCTAGAACAGCAAAAAGCGATGATAACAAACTGTATATTTTATTGGCTGTATCTGAATATCCCCATTTATCAACCAATCAATTACCGGCCAATTTCAATATTTCACAGTCATCGATCGTGTCAATTTTAAAAAGTGAAAAGTATAAACCTTATAAGGTACACCTTGTACACGAGTTAACGGAAGATGATTTTGATAGGAGATTACAATTTTCTGAAGAAATGTTAAATATTTGCAATAATATTGAAAATTTTGTCAACAATATTCTTTTCTCTGCCGAAGCTACTTTTTGCCTTACCGGTGAAGTAAACAGACATAACTGCAGATACTGGTCATCGGCAAATCCCTCTTGGTTTTTGGAGCACCATACGCAGTACCCACAAAAGGTTAATGTTTGGGTTGGCATTCTAGGCGGTCATATTATCGGTCCTTTTTTCATCAATAGCAATTTAACTTCGGCTCTGTATTTGCAGTTATTGCAAAATGAAATAATACTTGCTAGTGCTTCGACAGTATCTGGTTCCAGCAAGATGGCGCCCCACCACATTATGGTGTAAATGTTCGTCAATATCTGGACAACGTTTTTCCCCACAGATGGATTGGAAGACGAGGAACCACTGAATGGCCAGCGCGTTCGCCAGATTTAAGTCCTTTAGATTTTTTCTTTGGGGATACGTAAAAAACAAAGTTTACAAAGATAAGCCCGATAACGTCGAAGATTTACAAATCCGAATTACCAGAACGATACAAGAAATTCCCCGAGATTTTTTAAAGAACTCTGTTCGGGGTTTTGTAAATCGATTGGGTCATTGTCAAATTACTAATGGACGACAATTTTAACACTTACTTTAATATACTTTGTTATTAATTTGTTTAGTTTTTCTTGTAAAAAGTTATTAAAATGAATTTAAAAAATACAAAAATATTATTGTAAAGAGAAAAAAATCCTCTATCGAATGGAAGAGCAAAATTTACCAGATCCCATTCAAAAAAAAATGGGCGAACAGGCGTATCTAAAAAAACAAATGAAGAAAAAAAATTAAATAATCTCAAATGTAGATCAAGAAATCTTAACAAACTTTTATATTGAACATAATTCCCTAAAATGAATATTAACGACAATAAATCGCCGTCTCCAGACTTTTAACTAACCCTGTATATATATATACCAAAACATAATTTTAGCTATGAGCTGTCACCGTTGAAATTTCATTTTTGGTTGTACTGTCATCTTCCCGTCATACATTCAAAATTCCATATATCACCTTGTCTACATAATCAAAATTTTCAAAAGAATAATTAAGGTCGAAAATGAATCAGCCTGTATATCAATCCGTAATCCTAGCATATATGTTCTAACGAAAAAATGTTGGTCAGCAATTGAAAATTTTAAAATAAACTCTAAAATGAGGCATTTATTTGCTTATATATATTACGGACATGTTTCACACAACATTACTTTACAAACTCCTGTCGCTGCATTAATAAAAACGTAATACTTTAACCACACCCAGAACAGATGCGCGGCTGGCAGGGCATGCTGAATTATGTTAGATATATTTTACGATAAACTACAACCTCATATGTAATACAAACTCTAAACCAAAATGTAAATAATACAAGTTTCGTAAGCCGCAAGATGTATGATTGAACTAAACGACCACTCATTTTCGAAAGGCTGGATTTGGAAATACGTAAAACTCGCAAAAAGGATGAAAATCTTCGAGTTAACGGTTTCCCCCGAACAATACGGTCGATTTACAAAATCGTTCGTAAACACATGTATCGCATTCACGCTTGAATTGACGAACCGATTCGTCAATGTACTTGCACATGGTGATGACACCTCGACCAGACCAACCCCGTATACCCATATATATTCCATGACGTTCTCAATTGTGTGGTGTAGTGAGTGGTGTTGTTGCTCTTGTATCGTGTATTGCTTTCCGAATTTTTTTTCTCGTTCTTTTTCTCTCTCTTTCTCTCTCCCGCCTCATGTATGTCTCTTTTTAGAGGGAAAATTCATAATTTCCACTACGAAGACAGGTGCTTCTCGCGTAAATACATCACGCGAACGACGTCGAAAGTGGAGCTGGGAAAAAATGCAAAAGCGAAGAAAAAAAAGACGTCTACGTAAACATGCCACATTACGGAACGACGTTGTTTAACATGGTACGATCGATTGCCGACCGTCACGCGTGCTTTTATATTTTTTTCTCCTTTATTTTTGTTTCCTCCGTTAGGTGCTAGAGTAAATTCGCGAGATAGACGAATACTAGAACCTGGCTCTCCAGTTATGTACAGGGTAACGATACTGTATCATAAAGTGTGTTTTTTTAAGAGGCGTAGGATTGTAAATTGAAATAAAAAACGCACCATCAGAGTTCGGCTCTAGCAAGTTGCTAGCAGCGTTTGTAAAGAATAGCTCCGTAATTAATTTCGATATATACGATATATTACGAGCTGTTAATATAATATAGGAAATATATATTCCCTTTTCTGCATCTCACTTATCGACTAGCACCAACAGCCTCACCGAGAATAAATTTAACACAGAAAAATATAACTTAAAAAGCTTCGAACATGACAGTACCAACTATTTATATGCCAAGAGATTAGAACAAAAATTAATTGAAGCTGAACGAACAACACAAGAAGAATATGATTATATAAAAACGCAGACGAGGCTGTTGGATTAACGCAGATGACTAACAATCCTGATTGGTGGGATGCGGAGATAGAACAACAAATTAGAAACAAATAACAACTTTACCAAAAACTTCTTCAAAAGAACGATGATGTGACAAGAGAATAATATAGAAGAGCAAACAGGGAGGTAAAAACCGAAGTCATTAAGAAAAGGAATCGATCTTGGAAAAAAATGTGAGTATATAGAACAACAAATAGGAGGCACCCGAAGCTCAGAAGTTTGGAAGACCATAAAATCGGTAAAAGCATCGAAAAAGCAAGGTTTTAACTTGAGCAGCATAACAAGAAAAAAATTGCATTGAAAAAAAAAACGCAATTAATTTCTGGAAGAACAATGCCTAATAAGTAATTTAGCTCATATAGATCTTCAATTAAAACCAGTAAAATAATCCGTAAAAGACTTGAGAAAATCTACGGAACCTGAAAGCATACACCTGGAATTCATAAAATATGTACCTGAAAAGCTGATAAGAAGACTAAAATCTTTATTTGAAGGATGCTTAAATGGCGAAGAAACACCGACTAAATGGAGAAATTCTTATATATATATATCTACTATCCAGAAGAAAGTTTCAAGAGACGACCCCATCGCAACAATAGGAATGCCAGGTGTTTTAGAGGATGTCCCACTGAAGTTCGAAAAATAAGAAGCAAGGACCGGACTAACAAAGTAATTTAAACAGAAAAAGGGAGAAAATAAATGCAGAAATGAGACGCTCTGAAGATAGTGATGAATACTTCACCGACGAGAAGAAAAGAAAGTGTTCTAAAGAAGATGATGAAGAACATGCCTTCAGTAAAAGTAAGAAAATAGATAGATAGATCACCGACAAAACTACAGAAGAAAATGGAGAATAACATAGAAGCGACGAGTAACATGATGGTAATAATGAAAATAACAATGAAATCCTTATCGGAAGAAATAAAAGAAATGAGAAAGGAGCAGAACGGGTACAAAAAGGAAATTGAAGGAATGAGGAAAGAGAATGAAAAATTGACAAGCAAAATTCCTAATTGAGCAGAGGAATAATAATAATGGATGACAGGTTAGAGCGTCTTGAATATGAGAAGGGACGAAATAATGTAGTTGTACAAGGACTATCAGTGAATGGAAACAATCAGGAGGAAATAAGAAACAAAATGTAGGAGTTTATAGAGACAGAATTGCAGTTAAAAGTCAAAACAAAGAGGGTGATTAGACTAGCCGAAAGAACTGGCCTAGTACAAATGGAAAATGCGACTGATAAGAAAAAAGTTATGCAGAACAAATACAAATTGAAGGAAATGAGAGAAGAAAAGGTCTTTATCAACAACGATTTATCTAAACAAGACAGAGATATACAAAAGATAATTAGAAATAGGGCGAAAGAAGAAAAGAAAAGTGGCAAGAGGGTTAAAAATGCGTTACGGAAATTATATATTGATGATGAAGAATAGTAATGGGACAAAGTCAATGAAAAGCTAATACAAATGAAAGACAGGAAAGCTCAAAAAAACTAGGAAACCAATGTCTAGATGGAAAGAAGGAGGTTGACACGCCAATGATAATATGCTTTAAGTGCTGTAAGTTTGAAATTAAAATTGTCTTCTTTGTAAAACCATGCGTCGTACTTCCAACTGTTCGAATTTTGTTGGGTAGAAGCTCTGAAAGTATTTCTCTTTATGTCGTTTCATTGTACCGACACATGTTAGACCTCGGTTTATCAGTAATTCCGCTAATTCAATTGAGGTGAACCGGTTATCGAACGTGATCTTTCTATTTGTTTCATATAGTGGTTAAGTTAATCGTAATACAGATTGTGTTGGTTTTCTGTATTTTTTATCTTCTGATAGGAGTCCCCACCTACCATCAGAATTTCTGCCAGCATAAATATATCCATTGAAAAAGTATCCGTTGCGGGCATCTGCGGGCACGTAGTTTTTAGCCCATATTTTACCGGTTTGTTTGGCAAATACATTTTAAATTTACATCGCCCTCGAAAGCCAACAAACATTTCGTCGATGCAACCGGATTCTCCAAATGTATAACCAGCTTGACAGTTTTTAACAAATAATTTGATCACAGTTGAAATTGCTGCGGCACGATCACTTAATCATCTCATTATGCTGTCTTCTGGGTTGTCAAACCGCAGACATAAATGACAAAACGCGAATCTTTCTTTCGTCATTATACAATGATTTTATTTTTTTTTATGAGTAGAATCTCCAGGAAGCTTAGATTGTTATTGATATTTTCATTTTCAAGTGTGGGTTCGGGCACAGTATGCAATAATTAATTCTACTAAAAGGCGTTTTTTATAGAGGTATAGAACTTTGAAATGGAATAAAACAAAGATGAATTTTTTAAATTGACATGAAATTTACTTTATTCGAAAGATAATCTTCTGGCATTATAATTTAAATATGATTTCTGGCATATGACCGCCACGTCTGGCTCGGACGTAGTCTAATCTGGAGGCCCAATTTTCGATGACTTTTTCCAACATTTGTGGCCGTATATCGGCAATAACGCGGAGAATGTTTTCCTCTAAGTGGTCAATCGTTTCGGGCTTATCGGCGTAGACTAGCAACTTCACATATCCCCACAGAAAATAGTCTAGCGGCGTTAAATCGCACGATCTTGGAGGCCAATTCACAGTTCCGAAACGTGAAACTGCGGTTACCAAACGTTTCCTTCAATAAATCAATTGTGGCACGAGCTGTGTGACATGTTGCGCCGTCTTGTTGAAACCACAGCTCCTGCACATCATGGTTGTTCAATTGATGAACGAAAAAGTCAGTAATCATGGCTCTATAGCGGTCACCATTGACTGTAACGTTCTGACCAGCATCGTTTTTAAAGAAGTACGGACCAATTATTCCACCAGCCCATAAAGCACACCAAACCGTCAGTTTTTCTGGATGTAACGGTGTCTCAACATACAGTTGAGGATTACCATCACTCCAAATACGGCAGTTTTGTTTATTGACCTATCCATTCAAACAAAAGGGAGCTTAAATAGTTAAATGACGAAGAAGATACTTGTTGAAGCTTCATTATAACGCTAAGAAATAAGTAATTATACTTCTAGTTTCAAAAATTCTTTTATTGTAAATACTATTTCATCCACCTGATGAAGCCATTGTATGGCGAAACAATATTGTAGTGGTATTTACAATAAAAGATTGTTTGAAAGTAGAGGTTTAATTACTTATTTCTTAGCGCTAAAAGTGAGCTTCGTCGCTAAACAAAATTCGCTTATGAAAATCGGAATCAACGGCAATCTTGTTTTGGGCCCATTCACCGAATCTACGCCTTGCTAGGTGATCGTGTGGCTTCAATTCTTGCACGAGTTGGATTTTGTAAGCACGCAAACCAAGATCTTTCCGCAAAATCTTCCATAAAGTGGATGGACACATATCCAATTCCTGTGCACGATGGCGGATAGACTGATTTGGGTCTTTCTCTACGCTACGCTCTACAGCAGCAATGACTTCTTCTGTACGCACTGTACGACGTCTCTGTGGATGCGTATTATCATTTAGAGTAAACGTTGTGCGAAAACGTTCCATAGTTAATCGAATTAATCGCTCTGATGGACGATTATGTTGACCGTAAAATGGACGTAGTGCGCGATACGTATTTCGATCACAACCATTATTTTCAAAATAAATTTGCACAATTTGGAAGCATTGTTCAGGCGTCAGTCTATTAATGTTGAAATGCCAAACCAAACTAAACATAAATCACTTGATGGCTGACAAAATGGCCGCCAGTTAAAAAAGTGTTGACAACTTAAAGTTCTATACCTCTATAAAAAACACCTGATACATAGGATTTGGCGGCCGATTAATTGGCATTAAACTCATAATAATTTAGACGGTTTCTTAAACGCTATATCGTCTCTTTGAAAAAGATTAAGTACAGTTGGAAGAATTCCTGTATGTATTTCATGTAAAGCAATTTATGATACTTAAGCCCAAAAATTCAAAACAAGAAAGGCAAAATTGTGTCTTAACTGCGACTGCTATATGTAAAATATATCACTTCTCTTAAAATACGGCGAGCTTTCAAACTAATGAGCAACTCCTGTGTCTGCGGAACTAGTTGACGACGTGACGTGTCTGTGTTCTTGATGTAGATTATGATGATGATGATCGTACGTATATATATATATATATATATATATATATATATATATATATATATATATATATATATTTGTATGTGTTTGTGTGTGTATATACATAAGAGTCCCCTATCGCCCCGCTTTAATTAGACGATACTCAACTCGCGGACTGGATCGACGACACAAACCCCATTTCACGCTTAAACAAAGTGAATACGCCCGTCATAAAACAGACATAGTTTCCTTATTATGTCTTTTTTTTCTTTTAATTGTCGCTTTTGTACTGTTAAAGGCACACATGTGTGTACGACTTCAGTTATACGTTTCACATAAAACTCGGTCATGTAATTTAATATACGAAGTGCTGGTCTTCTTTTTATTTTCCGTTTTTCATTGTGTAACATAAGCAAAAGAGGTTTTTGCGTTATTTAAATGAATGTAATCATTTTACGAAATTAAAATAAAATTACGTTGAAAAATTTTTCGCGTACATCAAGAGCAAGAAATGTTTTTTGATATTTTATCTTTTCGTCTGAAGAATGTGTTTGTTTCGTCATAAAACAAAATATTTTATATTGTATATATTCATATAGTTTAGATATTTTAGTATAACAGAATCAAGTAATAACATTTCAAACTTTATAAATAATCAATGTCCATTTTCAAGAGTAAACCACTATGTACAACGTATTTTATTATAATATTCAAAATTCTAATACTTTCCTTAGATTCAAGGAATTTACATTTACTAGTCTCTATTACCTACTTTATACATTTAGACCGTTTGTTTATTGCCTAGTGTAATTAGTGAACAATTTCTATAGACCTTTCAATACCTGATATTATTAATTATATTAATATACATAATAGGCTCAAGATATCCAAATATGCATGTATCATAAAAATCTATTAGGGTAAACGAGGGTGAGATGATGAATCGGGTGAGATGGTGAACTGAAATATTTTAAAGATGTACCACTAGATGTCGGCTCCTGTAGTTGTAAAGTAACAGCTGTAGTTACCAGCGTGCTTTAAAATCGTCGAATTTGTTGTTTTGCAAAAACGTGGTGAATAAATCCAGAAATGCTTTTAACATCGACCTAAAAATTTTCGGTAAGCCAGCTTAGGTGCCGATATTGCAATTATTTTATTATATTTTTTGTATTCTGGGATATATTTAGATCACCTAACCTAAAAATACCGCCGAATGCTTCATGTTTATGTTTTTTTGCCGTTCCCCATCTCACCCATGCGAATTGGGTGAGATGGTGCCGAGACATATTGGGAGAGACGGTGAATATTTTACAAGAAATTTGTGTAGTAAATTGGTAATTGTATCTTTGCGAATGGCTACTTGTTGCACATTTTGTACCTAAAAAGTAAACTTAACAGAAAACAGTTCTAAAAAACAATTTGAAAACAATGAAAACATGGAAATTTTTCTTTTTAGTTCAATATGCCAATATAAGAGAAAAAGAGGATCAATAAGAGGTGAGTGGACGGAAGAGCAACTAAAAAATGCCGTGAAAGCAGTGAAGGAAGGACACAGCTTAAATGAAGCAGCAAATATGTTTAGTGTTCCTTGGTCGACGCTTAAACGTAGAATGACAAGTGGGTGTCTTATTAAAAAACAAATGGGGCCGACATCATTTTTAGGAGAGCATAATGAACAAAAATTAGTTATGCATATCAAGAAAATGCAGAGGTTTGGTTTTTCCCCGACACGAAGCGAAGTGTGATCAATAGCGTACAAATTTGCACAGCAACTAGGCCTACAACACAAATTCAACAAAGATAAGGAAATGGCTGGTCTCGACTGGTTGCATTCATTTTTACGCAGACATTCGGATTTTACCATAGGAAAAGCAGAGGGCATTTCATTGGTTCGAGCTAGAGCAATGAATAAAGAAAGTATGACAAACTATTTCGAATTGTTAGGTAATGTTGTAACCACCAACGGTTTGACTGACAAACCGAGAAACATTTATAATGTCGATGAATCGGGGCTTCAACTCAATAACAAACCAGGATATGTTGTAGCAGCTAAAGGATCCAAAAGTGTTGCGAATATAGTAGCAGGGGAAAAAGGCGAGACAATTACCATCATAGCATGCTCTAACGCAGAAGGCACATTACTTCCTCCTGCTTGTGTCTTTAAGGGAAAAAACGAGACGGCTGAATGGAAGTATGGAATGCCACCTGGCTCTGTTATTTACATGTCCCAGAAATCGGCATATATTACATCTGACATTTTTTATTTATGGCTGAAGGAATATTTTGTGCCAAGAAAACCAGAAGGGACTGTCGTACTAATATTGGACGGGCACAGTTCACATTGTAGCTCCGTAGAAATTTTAGAATTTACAGATGCAAACAATATAATATTGTTATGCCTACCAAGCCATACGACGCACTACTTACAACCTCTGGATCGAGCCTTCTTTAAAGCACTCAAGACTTATTTTTACAATGGTTGCAATCTGTTCATGAAACAGAATCCCACCAGAAAAATTACCAGACTATCTTTTAGGGGCATATTGAGTGATGCTTGGGGAAGAGCTATATCGTCGGAAAATGGCATATCTGGTTTTAGGGCAACTGGAATTTTTCCATGGAATCAAGTTGCTATTCCTGAGTATGCATATTTAAGTGAGAGTTCTCCCCAGCCAATAAATGAAAATCGCAACTCATCTTCCTCAAGGGAAGCTTCTCCGCAACCGGGATGCTCAAGAGATCCTGAGGACGTTCATGAAGCACCAGTGGAAACCCTAAATGAAAATGTAGTTATTAACAATGATGTTACTCCTGGCAAAATGTTGGATACTATTTCTCCGATAAAGACTGTGACTAAAATAGAACAAGTTAGAAAGAATGCCAGGACTATAGCCACCATCCTCAACACACAGAATAATATTAAAAACTTGAAAACTAAATTACGTCAGAAGAAGGGGAAACAAACGCAGACCAAAAAGAAGATTAAGAAGTTTTCTGACTCTGACACCGAATCGGAACAATCTCCACAACTGCAGGACGAAGACAGCGATGAAGAAAACGAGTGTTGCTGTGCTGGTTGTGATGAAGAATACCAATCCACAAAAAAACAGAGGATTGGATAAAATGCGTAAACTGCAAACGGTGGCTGCACGAAGATTGCACCAAATATGGTGACTTTTGTGACTCATGTGGGAAACTAAGATTTAAAAGCAAGAACTTGTAGAGATAGTATAGCTTTCCGTAAGATAAGGTTATTTCAGTTTAATTATTAAGTGTTGACGAGTAACATTTCATCTTTTTAAATTTCACCATCTCACCCAAGTGTCGTTCACCAACTCTCCCATGGTGGTATGGGTGAGATGATGAATTAATAGTATTTTTTATAACTTTTTGTGTTGAATATTTTTTGAGTTTTATGAATAGAATATTGATTCTGTTGCTCGTTTCCAATGTACCTACAAATAAATGTATTTTTTACAAATCATGAAATTTAAAAAATATATTGGCATATAAAATTTCTTTGACCATCTCACCCTTGTTTACTCTATAGATGAACCGATCATATAGAAATACATTAAGAAGATTTATGACACTCTATTTAATACGTAATTAGGAATTCAATTTTATTATTATATCTATTTATGAATAAGATCTTTAAGACTATTGGAAACATTGGGTATTGTTTGCATGTAGACACCATTTCTAAGAAGTAATAATGTAGGTAAATTCCACAACAATTAATTAAAACCTACACACACATTTTAGTTATGTTAGGTAGGGGTAGTGATATATTTTATATATACTTGTAACACAACAGTCACAGATAGAACATCATCAATCTGAACATAGAACATAATTATTCATACAGAATAGAACACAGCATACATTCTACAAGAACCATACAACAATAAAACAGTAAAAAATTAAGTTTAAGTTAACATTCAGTGCGAGATTTATTTTATCGAATTAACGCTAAGAAATAAGTAATTAAACTTCTAGTTTCAAAAATTCTTTTATTGTAAATACCACTACAGTATTGTTTCGCTATACAGTGGCTTCATCAGGTGGATGAAATACTGTATTTCATTACAGTATTTCATCCACCTGATGAAGCCAATGTATGACGAAACAATATTGTAGTGATATTTACAATAAAAGAATTTTTGAAAGTAGAAGTTTAATTACTTATTTCTTAGCGTTATAATGAAGTTTCAACAAGTATCTCCTTCGTCAATTAACTATTATGGAATTAAGTTTAAGTGTTTTTTGTTAAATAAATAAAAAAACATTAAAAAATACAGAAATTTTCAATATAACTACCATCAACCAAAAGAAATAACCAGCTTATACGGAAGTTACGCCCCGTGAGCGGTGGGTCAAATACAAAGCTCATACATGGTCCTTCGAGGGTCGAGTACAACGCAGCATTCGGTGCTTTGAGCCATATACAACGATCCATCCAACCAGGAGGCACAAACTGTGTTCCTGCAAGAATTAAATACAAAATATTTCAATGTCGATATAACTAAATATTTAACTAATTTTAAACTTGATCTTTCAGTAACAGTTCGGCGGCAATGAGTTAACCTCGGTACCGTCAAATAAGGCTACTTTGATTAATTTTAAAATTCACACCCTTGTAACTCAGCGAAGTTGAATGTAAAATATATGAAGAAAAATCTATAGTGAGGATTAACAGTATTGATTAAAACGGCATGATAAAAAATTAAAAAATGCTTGTCATTTCCGAGAAAAAAAATAAAATTCGACTTATCAAGTTTTATACTCTGAATTGGGTTGGTTTGAACGACCCTCAGTTTTTTAGCTGAATCATTACTTTTAAAATTACCTACTAAGTTTCAAAGTTTAGTGGGTTGATTTTGATTAAAGCGGTTTGATAACATTTAGATGTTGCTTCTTTTGGTACGGTTGTTGCCCTCGGTTTAGATTTTTTCCATTTTTGGGCCATGGGGTTTTCATCGCACGAAAGAACCAACGTCTAGAGGTTGGTATATGTGTGTGGAATTTGGCAAAAGGCAAACGAAACTTACGTTGTAAGATTCACATTTTTCTAATACATCTGCATCAAGATAAGAAGATAAGTTATCGGGCAATTAGTACGTTTCGTCCTTCGAGCCTATTAGCATGAGGTTAGAAACATGTCATAAATCAAACTCTGAAGGTAAGTGCATCTATCCATCCATTTATTGTTATGTTATACGTGCTACCACAACTGCAGCAAAATTCGGTATAGCATGGATGACCCCAACAATGCCCCTTTGATTCCAAGTATCGTAGAGACATCGTAAATGGTGCAATTCGGCAATCAAATCCTATCGTCAAACCAGCAAATAATTATTTCGGTGTGGCTTTTGGAGTGATTCATAACTTTTTCGGGATATTTTACACCCCGTCGGTAAATACATTTTTTCTTCCCAGGATTATCTGATAGATTGGACTCATCGTAGTTAAATATGTGTGACGCTGTTATATCAGATACCTCAAGCCCTTTGAAGGTTGTCAAAATATGAGTTTAATGAGTCTCGATCCACTGCAGCTCTTGCTTTTTTAATGTTTGTTGCAATTCTCTGGCCAAACCCATTTTAGCGACGGTTTAGAACCCTGAGTGCCCAATAAATTCCGGTTAAATTGTTTGAGAACTTCGTTACAGTTTTCTCGTGTTGGTCCAAATATGTCTTCGCAAATATTCGAAGATCATAGGTGGTGAGGGAAAAGCCATAGTTTTTATACTCTTGCACATCCACAGGTTTCTTGTAATGCCGCACCATACTGTATTAAAGCTATAAAAATTAGAGCAGGGGTCACTTTGATAATCTTATTTCCTACATACTATCTATCTAAACTCAAAAATGGTATGTAACCCCTTACCAAAATTACTAATCGTATCCTAAATACGTATATCGACAACTAAGTTGTCGTCACCAGTAGGTAAGAACCAACTTACGGTTACTAAATTTTCCGTTAACAAAAGAGAGATATGAAATAGAACTAGACTTCATTAAAAACTTCGCGAAGTATAATGGCTTTGACGTAGAAATAATCAATAAATTAGTTGTTAATAGAGTTGTTAAAGAACGAGGTCTCCAAGTTGCCGTTCGATCCGAAAATACCATCAAAAGTCTCCTAGAGAATACCGAAGGTAAAGTTAATTTTAATTTGAAATCAGGTATATACGAAATTAATTGCGATAATTGTAATTTGAAATATATAAGTCAAACGAAACGATCAATATTAAATTCACATATTAAATTCAATAGACCAGAAAAATTTTACTTGGCCAGCCATTCTTAAAGTACATTACACAATATGTCGATTAAAGGGTTAAAACTAGTAAAAAGCCATCAATAATCCCCACGATCTTGACGAATACGAAAGCATTCATATCGTTAAAAACAAATAGAACACAATGAATGGAGACAAGGGACCGATCCCTTATAGTTGTATCTTTTCATTCTTATAAAAGAGGTAGAAAGGTCGAATGCGGGCGAAGAGAGAATAAACACATGTGGTTGCCGTTTTCTTAAGAGAGGTAATTTTGTCGTAATTTATAGTCCATATATTATTTTAAAGTCAGTATAGGTAGACGCCGTGTAAAGTTGGTGCGTTTTCATATGTGTTTAGCTTTATTGTGCTCCATGCGCGACACTTTGACTAGTGGTTTTTATCTGCTGATGATGACAACTTAGTTGTCGAAATACGTATTTAGGATACGATTAGTAATTGTGGTAAGGGGATATATACCTTTTTTGAGTTTTTACTTAAGCAGTCTCCAAAAAAAGACCTATCTATCTAAGTTGACCTCGGGGTGTAATTGATAATTATAAATGTCGCTCCGTATGGCATTAGATGTGGCTATTAATAATTGGAAAAATATTCCAAGTGACTTTGGATGTGGTCTGCGGCAAAAGTTAGACGCAGTTTTTAATAGAAATCCAGATTTAGTGACATTGTGGCAATTGTGTATGGGGACAATGCCTCAAAATCTAACTGATAAATACGCTGAAAAAAAAAATATTTCCAATATGCACCTATAACTAGTTGCGATGTAGAAAGGACGTTTTCTATCTACAAGAATGTATTTCATTCAAAGAGAACAAATTTTAGAAAATAGAACCTTGAGAAGGTATTGCTAGTTAATATTAATACTCCTTTACTCAATTTGAACCACAAAATGAACATAAATCATCACTCGTTTGTTTTCCAATTATATAAATGAAATTAAAAACTCTTTGAAAATACAAATTTTCAATAGTACGCCCATGGACGATGAGTCATGGACCTCTCGTGTCCGGTCCCTTCTTATTACGTATATTATGTAGCAGGTAATAGTATTAAGCGGTCCGAAATACTTATAGTGCAGAGTAATACAATGACCATTTGCAAAATTATAAATAACAAATAACTAATTTGTAGTCAATACGGTCAATGTATTCGTATTAGGTGAACCGTATCAGCTTATAACAATAACACAGGGGGGTGCAATTGGAGCAACAGTTGTAAATATATTAATAGTTAGCTTCTTATATTTCTAAATGCACTATACGTGTTTCAACGTTTAACTCTTTCGTTTTAGACATTTCTGACAATTGTATTCCACTATCTCACAAATTACCAATCGCAATATTTTTAGTGTGAATACGGAAACGAAGTAAATATGACCGTTTATCGTAAAACTAGTTCCTAACATCGTTAAGTTATCATTACCAAGATTCCAAGAATTTCTAAACACGGAAATTCAACCATTCTTTTACGAAGAAAAAAAGGATTATTCCTGTAAATAGGGTAAATAATATGATAATTATGTAGGTGTAGGTTTCCGCGGTCGTTCTCTAAATGTAGATCTCGGTTTACGGCTAGGAACCGCATCGAGTTAGGCGTAATTGCCAACGTTTCGTCCACTGTTTCAAGGGACATCTTCAGGACTGTACGTAGATGTTCGTCGTTTCGCAGTAACTAGAAGAATGTTATGACAGAGACCGGCACAACTTATATATGGGGGGGGCGGGTCAGATGGTGGCCTGCTATTGGCTGGGGACAATGAGCCAATGGCATGCGTCGTATGGGCGTGGTAATTCTTAGTAGAGTTTAGTAGAGTTTGCCACGTCGGATGTAACGTATAGCCATCGTCTCTATTGAGATTGCGGGGATGTTTGTAAATTTCAATAGATTCATGGATTTTCCTAGAGAAATAATGCGATTCACGGGACAGAAGCTTGACATCTTTGAATAGAATTTGATGACCGAAGTTAAGTTTGTGTTCTGCCAGCGCTGAACCGGCTATATGTAACACTCTAGTACAACGTTCATGTTCGGACACACGCACACCGACTGGCCGCTTAGTTTCGCCAATGTACACACTGCCACACGAACACGGAATGCGATACACTCCTTGTGCCTTGAGCGGAGATATTTTGTCTTTAACCGAGGGTAAGAGGTCCGAAACTTTGAATGGGGTCTGAAGACAGTTTTGATTTTATTTCTATGTAGAACTTTTCCTATATGATCGGTGATACATTGAATATACGGTAAGAAGGCCGTGCTGATGTTAGGATCGGGTTCACTACGAGGTTTGGGGATGCGATGTCTCAATATAGTGCGATGTATGTCGTGGGCGTTATAATTATTCTGGAGTAGGGTGTTAGAAACATGTTTAAGTTCGGAGGGTAGTGCCCTAGGTTCTGAGATAGAAAACTCACGATATACAAGAGTATTGATGACCGCTTGTTTGTGTGCCGGGTGATGACGGGAAAACCCGTTCAGATATCGGTACGTATGAGTCGGTTTCCTGTAAACCGTGTGGCCCAGTTTGCCATTGATATTGCTAAGACGTCTAAAAATTGGAGACTTCCGTCTGATTCCACCTCCATGGTAAAGCGAATGTCGCGGTGCTGGGAGTTTAGAAATAGTAAGAATTCATCTAAAGACCGCCGCCCATGCAGCCAGATGACGAACGTATCGTCTACATATCTAAACCAACATTTAGGTTTTAAATGAAAGGAGCTTAAGACTTGTTGTTCGAACGCTTCCATAAAAATGTTAGCGACAACCGGGGATAAGGGGGAACCCATAGCGGCTCCAGACACTTGTTCATAGAACTTGTTTCGAAATTGGAAGTACGCGGAAGTAAGGCACACATTTACGAGTTCGGATATATAATTCGGTTTGCCGTAGGCGGCTATAATGTCGGTTGATGATTGACACTGTGCCCGGGATCGGACCTTCGTGAATAGAGATTCAACGTTAAAACTAACTAGTAATCACTAGTGTCTAAGGAAAAATCCTGTAAACGAGTTACAAAATGTTGAGAATTTTTAATCGCAGAGTTACTATCACCTGTGTATTGTTTGAGCGTGTTAGATAAATATTTGGCTAATTTGTAGGTGGGGCTGTCGATAGCGCTGACAATGGGGCGAAGAGGCACGTTGAGTTTATGAATTACCACGTCCATACGACGCATGCCATTGGCTCATTGTCTCCAGCCAATAGCAGGCCACCATCTGACCCGGTCCCCCCTATATAAGTTGTGCCGGTCTCTGTCATAACATTCTCACTGCGATAACCGTTCTTGCAACATCGCAGCTGAGTACACCTACGACTATAAATCGTCACACGATCCCGGAAGAAATGGCCGGAAGATATACCACTACCGTTATAACGAACCTAGCTCTTAACCCCACGTTTAAAAGAAGATGCACTCCGCAGCAACGACTGGACGCGGAAACCATCATTAGCGAAACCACCGAAGAAGAAGACATACAAAACCTGCTAAAAAAACAACCGCAGATATTTATCGTCGATCCCGACAACCCGACGGCAAATCTAGAAATAATGGAAGCACCTAAAAAAGAAACAAACTCCGTAGACCCGCTCAACATCAACCTGAAAGATATTGATTTAAGCAATTTCACATTCTCGATCACAGACAATTATACACACCCGAAGAAAACAGCAAAAAAAATAAAAATAGATCACGCAAGTTCTCCGATTCAAATAAAAAAACTCGTACAGTGCACTTGAAAAAACCATCGCCGATGAAAAAATGGAAGAAGACACTCCACAACCGTCAACCTCAAAAAACAGCACTCCCAGGGTAAGTGACAAAACCTACGTAACACACAACACAAACACTGACACACGAAAACCACGAAAAATTGCACCAATAATAATAACGGACAAAGACAATTGGACACACATACGACACTTACTTAAGACAAACAACATTAACACTGAAGAAAGCAAACTTGTGAAACCTGGTATTCACGTCGAACCAAAAACTGACAATGACTACCGTACACTGAAACAAATACTGGACAAAGAAAACATACAATACTACACATTTCAACTTAGAAGCGAAAAGACATTAAAGGTAGTTATGCGCGGCATTCCTACCTTTATTACTGACACCGAAATTACTGACGACTTGACGACAAAGGATACCCGACACTGAAAATAATAAGAATGAACGGCAAACACGGCATTCCCGCACCACTGGCACTAATCGAACTGACGAATCAGTATAAATCAATTCACCACCTACGAGACTGCTGCGGACTTACAATTAAAATAGAACCCTTACATAAACGGACAGACATAATACAGTGTCATAAATGCCAGACTTTCGGACATCACCAACGGAACTGTAACGTGAATTACAAATGTATGAAATGCGGAGACGGACATTCGACTCACCTATGTACAAAGACCAAAACAACCCCACCAAAGTGTGCAAACTGCGGTGGTCCACACTTATCCATATCCATCAACTGTCCTAATAACCCAAACAATCCTGCAAACAAAACCACACCTCAACCTAAATACATACCAGCACCACCCCCAACAAGTAACCCATGGACACAAAGACAAAACAAGACAAAACCTAACACAGTTGACGAATTAGCACTTGCCTTAGGCAACATGCTAATAACTCTACATTCGACAAACGCAACAAACGAACAAATACAACACTTCGTAACACAAACACAGACAATAATAACACTTTACAACAAAACACATTAAACACACACACAACTGAAACGCAAACAAAAAATGTGATTATGACCAACAAACGTACACACGTGACTTAAACGCACAAAAAGCGACTGACACACAGACTTTACACACACAATACACACAGGACCGCGCAAAGAAAAACACAACAACGGACGATTAAATCAGACTCAAACACTCACAACCCTGGGACATACATAACAACGGTGTGGAAATGGAGTTATCTTCGACCACAAAACAAAATTCAAGACACATGACTGTCATAACATTCTTCTAGCTACTGCGAAACGACGAACATCTACGTATAGCCCTGAAGATGACCCTTGAAACAGTGGACGAAACGTTGTCAATTGCGCCTAACTCGACGCGGTTTCAACCCTGAAACCGAGATCTACAATATGATAATTATTATTTCATTAGTGTTAAAATACATATCTGAGAACTATTTAATAATAATAAAAGGTATTTCTTCAATATAATTGAGGAAGTGCGTAAAACAAAGGTGCCCAATTACTTTTGAATTGTACTGTAAGTAATCAATTCCAAGCCTTTGTGGCTACGTCATGGTTTATGAAAAAACACAAAGTATAACTACTAAGTTTTACGAACGAATTGATTCCTTCAATTGATTACAAACTGATAGATATCCAATTAATACAAGTGCTTATAATAGAAAAGACCTGAAACGTAAGCTTTTAAAAAATGCATGGAATTACTTCATTTGTTCTTGGGTAAGAACAACCAACTTTTAAAAGTTGGACTGAAAGTTTGTAATTACTTTGGTTTGTAAAGAGTATTTAACTTACTAATGTAAAAATTATACTTAGTACAACAGTATAATTTTATATATATGAAGGGATAGAAAAACAGTTTTTTTAATGAGTGTATTTTCTGGCAGCATTGTTTGTGTCTGATTCATTTCAAAATTACTGGCTGTATTGTATGCGTTTAAATATATTACGTGTCCAAAAATTCGCGGAACAGCTTCACACTACAGTTTGAAGTAGCGATATAGTGTGGTAACCTAATCGAGTCATGTATTGAACTACTTATCTTAGTCAAGGTACGACCCCGGTCTTATTTCTATTGTATACAAAACACGACCTCGGTCCGTCCCAAATCACATATGCATACGTCCTCGATATGTGTTACACTCTTTCACCACCTTGTTGATCTTATACTAAGGCCACTAGTCTGAATGAGGACACACTAAAGTATTTAACGAGATCCATCCGATCTCAGGACACAGTTAGACACAGTAAGAGAGTGTAATATATAAACCTCCTTAAGACTAGTGTCTATTTTGTTACTATGTAAATTGTTATTGCTGACTCTTTTTAATGTGTTAACTAATTATATGTTGTTATCCAATCGTTGCGTGTCTATTATTTAATATATCGGCGAATCTGCGTACAAACGCAGCGATGTGCCCCTTCAGGACCGGGTCACATCACAATAGGAACACGGAAAGAATACAAAAAACGTTCGTTTTAGTGGATACTGACTTTTTTGTAATGGCAAATTTGGCAACACGTTTGATATATCTTAATAATGGATAAGGTACTAGACTTGCCCGTATCCATGGGAATAAGAGAGAATAATGAAATTAAAATTTTAATGTCAATGGCAAATAGGATAAATGTAAAAAGTGTGAACGCGATGTAATTATAATAATAAATTTATAATAAATGTTGAAAATTATGTCCGTGCTGACCTCCTGCAAATTTCCGCTTTTCTAATTATATTCCCCTGCACTCTTTCTGTCATTTTCTCATCTACTGAATGAGCTGCTTCAAATATCCACTGAGTTAAATTTGCTTCATTTAAAACTGGTGTTCTGTATACCAAATGTTTAATGTGACCCCGAATGAAAAACTACAAAGGGGTGAGATCGGAACTTCTAGCTGGCCAAAGGAACGCACCACCTCTTCCTATCCACCTTTCGGCAAATTGCTCATTTAACCAGTTTCTCACTGATACCGCATGATTGGCACAAGCACCATCCATTTGTAATCACATATTATTTATTACCGCTGATGGAAGTTCATCTACCAAATTTTGTAAATCATTTACCGAAAATTCTAAAAAGTTGTCCACGGCTAGCCTGTTAGGAATAATGACCGATTAACTGATTCCCGATAATACCTGCCTAGACATTTACGCTAAACCTATGTTGGTGGTTAGCTTGTTTAAATACGTGAGGATTTTCCGAAGCATAAAAATGTGTTATCCCATTAACCATATAAAAACAATCATTAAAATGTTTTCCCGTAATTAAGATAAACGACACCTAAAGTGTTAACTTTGGATATTTATTTCTTTGAAATTAACTTGTATCCAACTCTCGAAGGCCCATGTATACTGAAACATTTAACTTTAAATATCTCATAAATTTCATGATGTAAGTAACTAGTTTTTTCACATAGGAATATCAAGTAAATTGTGTTCTTTCTAAATTAATCAAAAAAAAAATACTGGGTGTCATTTAAAATCTTAGAGTGAGGGTGGCTGGGAGCGGCGGGTGATCCGATGGGGCGGTATGAAATGTACTGCTCATTGTCCTCTTATTTCCTGAACAACTATCCAAAATTTCAAGTTCTTGTCATCAAAAACACTAGAAATAATTCAATATTAAGTTTTCGTCTGGACCCCGTATATGAAAAGAAACAATTACAATATTTTCAGACCGATACATATTGCATTTGCCTTGTGTGTATGTACGAGTACTCTAAGTTATGAGCAATATTTACCTTTCTAAGATTATGACATGATCTCTATGATATTGATTTCCCTAAAAGGAAATCGGTTGGCATTAACAGGAATATCCCAAAAGCGGGAATCTAAATTCCAATTCGCCATTTGCAGTTTTATTCGTGTTTCCCTCGTCTTCGGGGTGCGGTAAAATAAAAACGGAATTTCTCGAAATGAGCAGATTAGAAGTTCTGCTCGGTTATGCTTTGTTGTAATATGAATAATCAAGATTTTCTGCCACAAAAAGATTATGAACAATCGTTTATGGAACAATAGAGCGCCTTTGAGATTATAGATTGCTCCACTTCGTCCAGGAAATTGTTGTTACCGCCTTATTTGCATCCCTAACGAGACCGAATACGTACGGTCGCGGTGCGGAAAATCGCCGTATATTATACCGAGAGGATGAATATAAATTGATATTGGAATTTTATTATGCCGCTGTGATACAATCTATTAAAAAAAAGGAATCGTCTCGCTTTTTTTTTATAAGGTGAGATGGGGTAAATGCGAGGCAAAATTTCACTAGTGTAACTTTAGATGTCAGTGAAAAATTAGCAAACGTTCTTTGGTCCTTAACAAAATGATGCCTATAACGAAACAAAGTGAATTAAGAAAATTAATACTGGTAGCCGTAACTTTGTGGTAATTTATTTTCAAAATAATAAAATAAAATAAAACAATAACTTTGTTATATATGTCACTTTATTCACATATAATCGTGACCGCGGTTTCGACATACAATGTCATTATCAAATTGCAGTTTGATAATGACATTGTATGTCATAATATTGCGCAGTGCAAGAACTGCGAATGCTCAAAGAAATTGGCAAAGAATTTAATGAAAGATTTGGCTGAATTGAAGAATTAAGGAAGCAGGGACCGGCAATTTGGAAGAGTCTCCAAATAATAAATAAAGAACAGTCCATCTTTTATTTGGTAGCGAAAGAACTGTCACACCTGAAGCCAACCTATCGTGCCTTATGGGAGGCCTTGGTTCCTTTGCGTGAACAAATGTTACAAGACATCTTGAAATTAGCAGTACTATCAGAATTCGCCTGTGGTTTGTACCGCCTGGACAGGAGAATTGCAGAAAGCATGCCATAGGTGTTATTCCAACATATCGGCATGGAAATTATAGTCTGCAATTATTGGCCTGTATATTCGCTTCCGCGAAGACAAGACCGTGGACTGCTACTTCCTTATGACGTCGCAATGCAACAGGAGCCGCACCTGTAGATTTTGTCATCGCTTGATGGAACCAAGGAATGGCATGTTTCAGGACGAAACTTTCTTTATGAGGTAGGTAATGTGCTGTGAGTAGAGAATGCAATCCCTGGATCCCGAATCCCGGGTATCGGGATCCCGGCCGTGTTCTGGTTCCGCAAATACCGGGACTGTACTTGGCTAATCTCGGGATTTTCGGGATTGCCAGTTTGCATTACGTAATCCGTTGCGCCTTGAAAATGACCTTACCTAGATTATATTAAGGGCACTTATTACATAAAGACAAAAAATCAACATTAGGTACGCCGTACGATAAAAGAACTACACAGGTGCAGCTTAAATAATATGTAACTTAGAAAGGACTTCCGCGCCCGGCATACTTCAATACAATACTGTTAAAGTAATTCCCCAACTGGCCAACAGGGGAATCACCCGATCACCTCATCTGATATATCATAATATTGTTGCCAGGGATTCCCTGTACGAAAGTATAAATATGCTAATTAGTATTTACTTTTTTCATTTATTATTCTACCAGCGACAAGGTTACGCAGGTTACGCCATTTAAATTTAAAAGTCAATTATCTGAAAAAGTTACTTCAAATGGAGGGAGACTTTGTTCAACATAAAAAAAATAGTGATACGTCGTTAACGTGGAGTTACTTTCTAGTTGCGAAAGACGGGAATAGTCCTAAATGTAAGCGATGCCCTGCCATTCTCAAGCTTTGGGTGGATCGACTAAGTGATTACATACACATTTGTCATCAAACCATAACATTAAGATTTCAACTGACGTTAATCGTTTAACAGCTTCAACGAGTCAAGATTCCGAAAATCTAAACACAGCACCGCCCCCAGGTAAACGAAAGTTAGAAGATTTTTTACTAAATGTGCTGACGATAGCCTGGATGATATTATGGCAAGAATTATTGCATTAGATGGATTTCCATTCGGTGTATTCATAACTTCAGACGAGTTGAAAAAATTGCTTCTAGCGAAATACACGGATTTACCAAAATCAGAAGTCACAATTCGAAAGCGTGTTATGGATTACAATGAAAAAGTCAGAAAGCAAGCAACTGCAGAATTAAAACATTTGAAAAGTGCGGGTGAAAGATTCTGTCTATCTTTCGACGAGTGGACATCAACGTCCAATAAACGATACATGGCTGTTAACGTTCATTCATATAAAAAAATTTGGAGCTTAGGATTAAGTAAATTTGATATTTCCCTGGAACCTGATATCGTGGCTACTGTAACCGATGGACCGAACATTATGATAAAGGTGGGATAGCTTGTTTGCACTGAACAACAACTGTGTCTCGCACATGGTATCAATTTGGCCGTCTGTGAGGTGCTTTATAAAATAAATAATTATTTTCAAGGCAGGCAAGACAGCCCTACCTCAGACTCAGATGATACTATAAATGAACCAGCTGTGACTGCTGATTATATGAACGATAGCGATGATGATGACAATTTAGAAGACTTAGACTGTCCAGAATCAGGTTTAATCTTAGTGTCACAAAATGAACTTGCGCGAGAACACATACCAGAGTTAACGAAAAATAAAAACATTAATGAGCTGATAAAGAAAATCCGCAAAGTTGTAGTCAATTTCAAAAGATCACCATAAAAATGAAACAGTACTTCAAAAATATGTGAAGACTGAACATGAAAAAGAGCTGTCACTTCTTTTGGACTGTAAAACCAGGTGGAATAGTCTTTTAACCATGCTGAAACGATTTTCTCTTTTAAATACCTGCATTCAAGGAGCTCTTATAGATCTCAATCATCCAATCTGTTTGCAAGATGCTGATTTTGACTTGGTAGATTAAATTGTTGATGTGCTGGACCCAATTAAATTAACAGCAGTAGCAATCTGTCGACGAGATGCCAATTTATGCAAAGCTGATTCCGCTTATAAAACAATTGTCTAGCAGAAACCCAGCACTCGCCAATAAAATGAAAACATCCCTAGTGGAACGTATAAAGCAACATTTAACTGGTGTGTTGAATTATTTACAAAATCCACGAAAAGAGGATTTGGAATGTCTTGACTTGTTTTCAGTTCATACACAGGCTTTAGTGAGGGCGCAATTAAAGAGTATTGTTAAAAGACTAAATAGTCGAGATGACACGGAAAAGGAAGAAAGGTCAGGATTACAAACAGATGATGAGCCAAAGCAACAAATCTCCCAACCCCAATTGACATTAAAAGTAAAGTTACAGCTGGAAATTAAGAAGAGCATGGAATCCCCAGATCCTGAAGTACAAAATGAATCGGAGTTGGTAAATAGTATTAAACGCGAAATGAGCCTTTTCGAAAATGGAGGAGTTCGTGAATATCACTTAGAATTAGCATATAAATATCTATTGTCTATTCCTCCAACCAGTGTAGAACCTGAGCGAGCGTTTTCAGCTGCTGCTTATGTTGGCAATAAACTACGAAGCAGGTTTGGAAGTCAAACATTGGATGCTTTGATATTTCTTCCATTTTACTTTCGAAATTTTAAATAATTTTTGTATTGTCTTTTTTGTTCTTTATTTTAGTATATTGTGTTATGCAATAATATTAATAAATAATTTTTAAGATATTGCTTAAGTTTTTTTTTTCATTTGAGCCTAATTAGAAACCACATAGTCTAATCCCGGGATTACGCTTCAAGAATCCAGTAATCCCAGCATTGAAAAACATGCTCGGGATTGTATTTTCTAGCTGTGAGTCATCCAACGATACGTCATTCGAGCAATGACATCAATTACATCACGCGCATCACATCATCAAGTCTCCCAGACCTCCAAGATAGAGTCCGATATTATTCTAAAATACTTATAGGCCTACATAAACCCTCGAAGATGAAGGGAGAGATTTGGACGACTAGCAGCCGGCTGCGGGTATTATGATATTTAAATAAATACTGTGAAATAAATATTGAAATAAATACTGTTATTATTAGTAAGTGTTATTTAGTGTTTCTTTTTTTTATTAATATAGCGTGCTTTAATTACCGTTAGTTTGATTTAAATGAATGCAGAAAGGCAAAGTACTTTACAATATAAATATGTGATTCCATCTTTTGTTATTTACTTACTCCAATCTTTGGTCTGTTAGAAAGAAGTTTACTGCAAAAGTTTCATTGGACTTATGTCACAGTTGTTAAAAATATTCGCCGATATAACACTTTTCTTGGTGGGTGACAAAAGTAAGCACGATAAGTGCTGCTATATACCGTAGTTATTTAGAGGAGTTGATTGTTGGAAGTGTACTGAGAAAGTACCACATAGTTATGGTTTCATTCCTCAAAGCTTAGTATTTGCTGAATTTGCGATTAATGAAGTATCATTTCCAAATAAACTCTCATACTAAACATCTAAACCAGGAGAATTTAGAATTTTGTTTTCGTTGATCAGAAGTCATTGAAATATTAATCCACAATGTAACGCTTTCATTGTTTCTTTTAAATATTTAACATTGAGTAATTCCATTAAATCTATTTACCCTAGCTGTAAAGATGGTATAGGGTTGGCCATTTAAGGTCGCGGTTTTTGAAGTCATATTAAACATACAAAACATTAATTTAAAAAAATGATTTATTTGTGCAATTAAACAACAAGATCTGCGGTTTAATAAATCAGGTTTTCGAAGTGAGAGCCTCGAGCAACGATAACATTTCCCAGCCTCTTCTCAAATTCTCCACAAACTGCCTGATGTGGCGTACGATATCGCTTCTATTCGCTGCCGTATTACCATTTCAAGGTCATCCAGGGTGTCTATACCATCGCGATATACCGTATCTTTTAATGATCCCCACAGGTAGAAATCGCAAGGATTGAGGTCCGGACTATATGGCGGCTATGTTGTCCTTCCGCCTGTAAACTGTTGAGCGTCAAGACCAATGATTCTGTTACCGAAATGTTCTTCAAGAATGTTGAAAACTTCTTCCGTGCGAGGCGGACGAGCCCCGTCTTGCATAAACCATGCATTTTCCACCATATTTAATCCATGCGCCACGGGAATAAAAGACTCATTAAGCATTTCACAATATTTTTGCGAAGTAACGGTTCCATTGACAATCACGGGACCGATAATTCCTGCCGACGAGATAGCACACCATACAGTCAACCGTCGAGGGTGAAGAGGACGAACAATTGCTAGATGTGGATTTTCTGCCCCCAATGTCTCCAATTTTGCTTATTCACATAACCGGATACATCGAAATGTGACTCATCCGACCACCACACTCATTCCAATGACATGCTGCCATTTTCAATGCGTTCGATGATTTCGTTCGCAAAATTGTAGCGTCGCTCCATATCAAACGGTCTCAACGGCTGATCGATCTGGATTTTGTATGCTTTCATCTTTAGATCTTGCTTTAGGATCCGCCTTAGTGTTGTACGGGGTATTTTAAGTTCTTGATATGCTCTTGAGGTCGATGTTGAAGGTTGAGCTGTAAAGTGCTCCCGTACTCGTTCTATGGTTTCCGATACCCGGATGGTGTTTTGACGTTCTCTAACAGTTGATCTTTCGTCTGCCGCAGATGCTGTTGCTTCAAATTTCACTACAATCCTAAGATATTATCGGATTAGTAGACATGGAAACACGATAACGAATACTTTGTTACTTTTCTAAATTTATCTTTTTTTCCTTACCTTTTTATAGTGTTTTCCGTTGGTGCGATATTTCTCCCGAATAGAGTACGCAAGTGTCTTGCCGTAGCTGCAAAAGATTCACCATTTCTATAATAATATTTTATTAATTCCACACGCACTTCCGTTGGATACGACGCCATCTTGAAAACTGACGAGGCAAACTTTTCATATATTTATTGTAAACCGCGCTTGGCCCTCTAGTGTAAAAAATATATATTATATTAATTTCTATATATACAAGGGAATAGCGCGATTTTTGAAACCGCAACATTAAATGGCCAACCCGTTATATCTGTTGGTCTTTTGGACATAAACAAGTTTTTCTTTTATATGTTTGTTGTGGCTAGTGTTTGTGTTTTATGTTTCTCTTTGTATTTTATAGTTTTATTCACTTATATGTTTACTGCGCTGACTGTATTTCTAAAATAAAAAATAAAATAATCTTCGTCCTTGTACATTAGTTCCGCATGTTCGGATAATATATTTGGACGTCGCAGATTGTTTCAAAATCATTTTTCGTCAATCACCGGCCAATCACTTTCGTTCGTGTACGGAGATAATCGAGTTCGGAGTAATTCGGCCTATGCTTGCACCGTAATGTAATTTTTCAAAATTAAAGGTGTGTTCCAACTGACACGCTAATACGCAGCGGAAATTATTCGTGCGCAGTTTTTCCCAGGATAATATATTACGATGGAAACTAATGAGAAATCTGATACAAGTTGTAGTTTAGGAAAGTTAATGTCATCTGGCGGCGTCACGGTCGGGGGAGGGGGGGAGGAAAAGGGCCGGGAGAGTGATAGGAGAGGCAGGAGCATAACAGTTCCGCAAACACGGTCGGTCTTCGTGGCGTGTTAAAATGTCGACCCATTTTAGGGACAATATTTATTCAAGAGATGATATGAAGTGGATAGACGATGAAAGGCGCATTATCATTCAGGTCTCTCTTCTTGTTCTTCTCTCCATACCTACTACATGGCATCTGCCATCTCTAATTAATGATTTTGTAAACATGACAGGAACAAGTTGAGCAGTGAGTCAACAGGGCGAAATTATTACTCCTCCGTAAATTGTTCGGTTTATCGATCAGATGATTCCAGGTGTAGTTTATGTACGTGATACGCGGTTATAAGTAGGTACTACATTACATCATGTCGCACGATGATAAAGTAATAGTCACAAAGTGTAATTCCAGAACTCTAAGTAATTATTCGGTTACTTCTTAGGTACAATATTGCTGTCAATCGCTATTAGAACTGTTTATCGTTCATATTTTTCCCATTAATATCTCAGCTTATTATTAGCTTTGTTTACGCGTAATACAGTAGTGACTGTCATACTGAAATAAGAAAGGGAGTGAACTGAAGCTCATAAGAAACCTCGAAAGTGAATTCAAAATTTGTGAGTAAGGGATATGAGAAGAGATGTAGAACTTCTTCATATGCCTAAATTAATTTTAAGTAGCGACAACATCCTTTCCTTTTGTAATTTATTAGACAAACATAATTATATAATAATACAAGAGGTGTGTCTGTTTGACAGGAATTCCATTAACATAATAGAGCAACAACAGAAATTCCCACGTCGACACGCTTACACCATCGATAAGGAAGCTTCTGATACATTGCTAGAAATAAAACTAGACAAATGCCTAAATCGCGTAATTCAGAGTGCGGCTTCAGTACAGAATTATATATTTATTTATTTCGTATGAGAAGCGATTCTTGATTTTGTGTTTGGCAATCTTGAAAGTGAAGTTCTGGTTTGTCATGATGATTCACCTACGGTTCCCGAGGATTCGCACCAGCTTCCCTTGTCTACTTCTTATCAACTAAGTGTGTTGGGGCTACTCAGTTTTCGCAATCCTGTATCTTTCATTATGACTTTTGCAAAGCTAGTTATCCACAAATTACTAATGATCTTAATAATTTTGATTGGTCTATTCTGAAATCATATTCAAATCTTAATTTAGCTTTTAATAAATTTGATGATTGTCCTTATAATATACTTGATAAATCAGTCCCTAACTATATTCCTACTAACTCTTCTTTGGTTTACACCTGAAATAAAGAAAAATTTAAAAATTAAAGAACGTTGTAACAGACCTTATCTTTGGCATATATTAACCCCTTCGCGCCCAGGCCGGTTATGCAACGCGACGATATTATACCAGATTTGGTTAAAAAATGGTCTTCCGTTTCGTTGAAGTTTTTGCATTGAAAATTATACACTATGCCTAAATAGTTATTTTACAAAAAAGACATTGAAAAATATTCCATAGGCGGCGCTACCTGGTTCATTTTAAGGCAATAAACAAAAACTTTTTGCTTTGCTAAATATAACGATGCATGATTAGTTTTTACAAATATAGCTTACTTCTGAATAATTAGGGAAAAAACATGATCAAAACCGAAGACATAATAAAGACAGTAGCGGAGATGTGCGAAGAAACATTTATTATGGGACCAGAAAATACAATATAGGTAGGTACTATTTCATTTCAATAGTCATGAAACTGATCGAAATGGGCTTTACAACACAAATAGACGGGAGCATTTAGGCAACTTGTGCATAAGTTGCTTGTGTATACTCTCTTTTTATCAGTTTGGTACCATATTTTACAAGTTCCCCTTTTGCGGCGTTTCCCTAATTCCTTGTAGAAGGACGCAAACTGGTGTTTATTTTTGGCTAACTTGACATTGGTGGAACTGCTTCCACCTGGTTTGTATTCTTCTTTGATTCTTGTATATCCAGATGAATATTTAGTCAAGAGACCATCAATCAAAATTTTTGTAAACTCCAACACACTCTTCTCCTTTTCTTCGGCATTTGTGTACAACACTCTCGCATTCAACACCATGCATTGGATTACATGAAAACCAATTTTTTTAAACCAGGTGTAACTTTTCCTGGTGCAATCATATGGTTCAATGTCTTGATCAGTCGCATCTACGCCTCCCATATTTATATTATAATGTTCTATAGCAGTCGGCTTTTGAATAAATATTGTACTTGATATGGAGGGCCGGTAACGATTTTTTTCTGTATATCCGGCCTCAAGTTTAGTGGTCAGTAGATACACATCTCTCTTATCCTTATATCTAGTAATCAAAACATCATCTTTTCTGACAAAGCATGTTTGAAAAGTTTCTAGAGGGACTTCTGTCAGTTCTTTGGGTACACCTCTATTCGCGCGAATGGTTCCAGTCACATAGGTGTTTTTTGTGAGTAGAAACTCTGCTAGCCTCAAAGATGTGTACCAATTATCAATTATTATTTCTCTGCCTTGATCTAATAAATTTTGAAACAGAAACACCACAATTCTTTCAGATAGAGACAAAACTTCGGATTCCTGAATGTGATCGACGTTGTACATGTCTTTTCCGAAGTACATAGCAAAATTGTAAGTGTACCCCCGTGTGGACTGCTGGGGCATGCGCAAAACAGCTTCATTCCGAAACGGGAACGCTTCGTTTTTATATATTGTTTGAAATGGATTCGACCTTTATACAAAAGCAAACATTCATCAATTGCAACTATTTCTCCAGGATCAATAAGATTCATACAATTTTCTTTTACATACGCAAAAAACATACCCAAACGGGTATTAGGTTTACCTGGAATGAAGGCTCCCGGATTACTGAATCTGATGAATTTCAATATTGAGAAAAATTGATTTCTACTCATGATTTTGGCACAAAATATATTTGGCCTTGGAAATAAAAAATCACGTTTCCAATAATCGTGTATTGTAGGGTAGCGAATTAGTTCCATGTATAAATGCAATGCCAAAAAAGTGTACATTTCAGGAACCGTTAAATCTTTCCACATAATGTCGTACACTTTCTGGGTACCATTTTCTACTAGGTACCTTCCTGCCCGTTCATTTGTCCATTCACAAAGACATTGGACAATTTTTTCGGATATGAATGCTATGAAGCAATTCTCGGGATGTTTCATGTCTTCCAGTTCAACAGCAGGATGAACACCTTCAAACAAACGGGCAACCGGCACCAACGCTGACGCTCTTGCATCCTAAAGTAAAAATAAAAATAAGCACATGATGATATGAAAATAAAGGTAAAATTACAGAGAATGGATCACTGCAACATTAAAATCTCCCATACTTAGCGCCTCATCGTCTTCAGAGTCGGAGGCACTGGACAAACTATCATCATCATCGTCGTCGGAGGGCTCTTGCAAATATTCTGAGCCAGAATCGTCAAATTGCTCTTCATTATCAATTAAATCACTCATTTTTACAAAGAAAACAAATTATAACTGCAGCCGTACTCTTTAGATGCAATATAATGACGCACACATGACGCGAACAAGTGAATCTATAAGCTTGACCTTGAGTTAACCAGTCAAAACTTCCATCCCCACCAATAATTTTTCAATATGACGATATCCCAAACATAAAACAAGGTGTACAAAATTATCCCAGGCTTATAGCAAAAGTATAATATTTGTTGCCACATATGGGATCACAATGCATAGTAAGCTTGTTGCCACCGGTGGCAACATGGGTCTGAAAGGGTTAATAATAGCCTGTGTATCGAGGGATTCGAGGTCGCTGTTAACAATGATAACCTTGGTAATTAAAATAACTAAATGACGCAGTTACCCTGAATATTGAGAAATAGATTTACAAAGTTGAAAAATAAGTAATTAATTTATTTAATTACTGCTCTGTTGGGCGCCAAGTAGATTTACCCCTTCTAAGGTATATAATTGAATTTATACTAAATGCCGGTTAGCTAAAAGTCTGCGGAGAGATTAAAAATGAGAACTCTATATTAAGCTGATAAGCTGCAATCGTACTTACGCATTCCTATCTCAAGGAGTGTATGTAATCGTAGGTGAAACTAATGAATCCCTCTTTTTTATTAATTATTGCAATCAAATCTCCTTTGATTAATATGCTCTTACAATGAAATTTATATTACATGATTTGAATAAAACAAAATTGTTATAAAACATATACTTATATATTGACAAAAGAGCTTTTTAATTACTACATATAATCTACTACAAAATTCTTTATTTTTACTCTGAAATATTAACTAGACACTATACATATACATACATATAGGGCGAGATACGATAACTTTTACAAATATTTAAACTGTTTAGTCTGATCAGATTCTAGAAACAGTATTAGTATTGACTAACCTTGATATCTTTACACCATGGCCATATCACCTCACAATTTAATCGCTTTCTCAGGAGATGATGCACTTGTACACTAAATTTGACTTCTTCTTCACGCCTCAAGGTACCTGGGACCCCAGACAAAGGCCTTGATGTAATAAACGTGGGAATTTACGTGTCAAACAAATAATTTCACTTGTATGCTAGAAATACCTCTTGCTACACTATGTATTTCTTTTCTTACTTAAGTACATATATTGCGGCAAACCCTCTCTTTTCTATTACTTTTAGAGGTCCTCACGTGTGACTCGCTTCGCTACTTCGAGCCAAGTCCCTCGCTCCATTCTCCTAGATTCGTTCCAGCGTCTTTTGCTCTCGGTGAATCCCCAGCTTCTCTTTGAAGTTCTCGATGGTTCTTGAATATTTGGATGATGTAATACAGTTACTCTATTAATTCGCATATGTGATATAAGGTTATTCTATTTGAGTTTATACATGACTAACTATACAAGTTGAACTACAGAAAATGGTGTCGTTTGCATAAAAAGATCTGATTGAAATATGCATTTAATCTTATTGTGAAATGTTTTGCAATAATACCTAATGGCGGGAAAAGCATTAATATTGATATAATTTTATTTCTTATTTCAAATATAAATTAACTTTTGATATCATTAAAATTATAACACACTGATATTTAAATGTTTTGAGAATAAGATGGTCGTAAATGTGTCCCATTACAACATTATAGACAGAAATGGCGTACTAATGGAAGTGAAATTTTCTATCAGGAGTTTAAAAGAATGAGGTCGTTAAGGAACAGATTAATTCTGCTTATGTGAAATATCTGGTTAATGTGAAGAATTCCATTCGGGCAAATTCCGAGGAATTTTCGAAGTAAATTTACCACAGGAAAGGAAGAATTAGAATTCCTGGGAGACTTTATTATCATGAGTGTCAGTTTAGTAGCCCATATTGATCAATTTGACAAAATAAAAGTATTTATTAAAGCACCACTGAGGGTTTAAGCATAAAAAGTTATCTGGTCTGACACTGCCACCACAATCCATAATAACAAGATAGGGCACTTGGCTTGATGCCGTTGTATTTTATGCAGATACCTTTGAACAGCCAAGAGAATTCATTCTCTCTTTTTCAAACGACTCGATGGAAATTGCAGATTGCAAAGATATACTAAATAAACCGAAAATGCTCCAAGAGTCAGCTGTTATCACAGCAAACTATAGTTTTATTAGTGAAACGCCACTAAAACATGGATCTCAAGGTGTTGAATTCCGTGAAATGATAGAATATTGATTCAAAGTTACAAGAATAAAGTTTGTAATGTGAGAGGTACCATGGGAGAACGGTTAAAAATTAAATTAACACAAATTCCAGAGAAAGCGAGGGCTTTAATCAACTTAGTGGAATATCCAGTGCGTGGCAAGGAAACTACAATGAAACTATTCAGATGAGTCTATTAATTATCTGCAAATATAAATATGCGCCAACTATATCAGTTGACGTTGAACGAAGCTTTTCAGCATACAAGTTATTATTGACGGATCGCAGAAGATTGTTTTTAGTTGAGGGTTTAGAAAACCATTTAATTGTAAATGTTTACAATATTATACAAAGGCAAATATAAATACAAGGAGTTACATTGTTTAGCTTACTTATTCTTGTTATTAATATCAGAGAGCGGACTCGAGCGATTAATGATCAATAGCCCATTGGCGTGTGCCTTGTATTCGCAATAGGTTTGTTTCTGTAAGCGATCCGTTAGTTTCGAACAATTTGATACATGTGGCAACCTGCATAAGTGGCAGATATCTACACATGCAGTTAATGTATCTGTCAATGAACAACAGAGCGAATGTAATAAACGGTTTGGTAATCGGCAGCAACTACTGCTGAAACAAAAGTAATGCCAACAAGCGAATTGCATATCGAATTTTGAATATAAATAATTTAAAAGAATAAAACTCAAAACTATATATTTTCTGTGAAACATTGAAAGTATAAAATATTACTATGAACAACTAAATTTGTTAAAGGTGTCCCTGTGTTAAATTAGATCTTTTAGATGTTAAAACGTCATTCTAAATAGATAACGTCCGTTACACATCACAACTAGTGATGGGTGCGTGATTAAAATGTTACAAATGTAAAATTTCGTTCTTTTTGACAATGTTCGTGTTTCTACGTTCTAGTTGTAAAGCTCTTAGAAATGTGCCTTTAACAAAATTATTTTCAATTTAAAAAGAAATTTTATAAACAAACAGAGGGTCTAGCAATGGGAAACCCACTAAGCCCCTTATTAGCGGAAATTTTCATGAATAATTTAGAAACTATAATTAGTACACATCCCTTGTTTGGTAATTGTGTATATTGGTTTAGTTATGTTGATGACATATTAATTTGCTTTAACGGTTCAGATAGACAATTAAAAACTTTACATAATTATATCAACACTATTCACCTCAAAATAAATTTTACTATAGAAACAGAAATACATAATAGCATTAATTTTCTAGATTTAACCATATCACACAAAACTAATAAACACGAGTTCGATATATACCATAAACCAACACATACAGATACCACAATACACGCTAATTCTTTTCATCCTATAACACACAAATTATCAGCATACCAATCAATGGTATATAGATTAATTTATGTACCTATGAGTAAAAGTAATTTCGACCTTTAACTAAATAGAATATACACAATAGCATTAAACAATGGTTAATCTATAAATATTGTCAATAACATCCAAAATAGCCAACAAAAATCTAAAACCCTTTCCTTAGTTTATCCAAAATTAAAATACAAGATAATTAATTCATATAATTCAATCACTTACTTAGGAAAAATTTCGGAAAAAAATGGTACTTTCATTAAAAAACTTAATAACGAACATATATCATTTAAAACAGACAATACTATACCGAACATTATTAAAAACAACAAAGATAAAATAGACAAAGAATCAAACTCTGGTGCATATAAGTTAACATGCGAAGATTGTAATAAGGTATACATAGGACAAACGGGGAGGACATTCAACATTAGGATGAAAGAACACGAGAGAAGCCATAAAGAAAAGAAAACAGATTCAACTTTCGCAAGTCATTGTATAGATATCAATCATAGATTTAATATAGATTTCAAAATTTTACACATTCGAGAAAAAGTAAAAAACTTAACCTGTTAGAAAACTTAGAAATTAATAGATACAATAGCTTAGGATTAGCTTTAAATGACCAACTAGATTTAAACAACTCCCCTCTACTAAATTTAAGATTGTAAAAAAAAATAAAAAAAATTTTCCACCACCATATCCCCAATAATTTTCACATAAATATTCAAACATGTATTGTACATATTCAGTATTTCATCCACCTGATGAAGCCATTGTATTGCGAAACAATATTGTAGTGGTATTTACAATAAAATAATGTTTGAAACTAGAAGTTTAATTACTTATTTCTTAGCGTTATAATGAAGTTTCAACAAGTATCTCCTTCGTCAATTAACTATTTATCAATTATTTAACTTTACTATTTTTTATAAATTTGTTGAAGATTCTAAGGATATTTCCTACTGCAACATTTTTTTCAAAAATGCAATTTTAAATATTATTGTAGAGTTAGAGTATTACTTCCTGATTTCGTCGTGAGTCTTAGTAGCCCTTCTCTATCAATTACTATAAATTCTTCAGGATCGCCTATCAGATTGATAAATTTATTGGCGAGCACTCCGTGACTTCAACCTTTCAAACATCCGACTTCTAGAAAGACATTGATCGACATATAGTACTAGATGTATGGCAGGCAAAAATTTCAGTTGGATTGACCCTTAGCATCTAGAGAACATTGATTATTATGTACTGCTCTATGTACTACGTACACAGAAATTTCTGTGATGAAACTGCACACCATACTCTCACTTTACTGGTGTGTAAAGGGCGCTCATGAACTTCATTAGGATTTGTGTCTTCCCAGTAACAGTAGTTCTGCTTTTTCACATAACCTGTGAGGTGAAAATGAGCCCCATCTGACATCGACAACTTGTTTAGGAATTCATCTTCATTGTTTATCTTTGTTATCATTTGTTGACAGAATCGTAATCGTAACTGGTAATCGTTTTCATTCAGTTGTTGCAGTGTCTGTAGCTTGTACGGATGAAATTTTAAATCTAAATGAAAATTTCTGCGAACACTCTCCCGGGACATTCCAACTGCAGCTGCTTGCTTACGAATTGAACGATGTGGGCTCCATACGACAGACTCGCGTACAACATTAATGTTCTGGGAAGTACGAGCTCTTCTTGGTCGTACTATTGGTTTCTCCTTTAGCGCAGAGCCAGTCTCTTCAAAGTTATTAATCCAACCTTTTATGGCGTATTTTGACAACAGCACCATGACGTCCTAAATTATAAAAACGACGAAACTCCCTCTGAGCAGTTGCAAACTATCATTGTTTTTATAAAATATTTTTATGGCTAACGCACGCTGTTGCCCGTTCCACTAATCCGTGATTGTGGAGTGTTTACCTGCTAAATGCCACCTACCACCTGCTCATGGCTACCAATACATTTCAAAATTTTCCGTTATTCTGTGTCACCTTGTATAAGAATATAAATAATCAATATATCTCCGCAATGTTTTAACTTGGTGTGCCGCCTTTTGTCGTACATAGCAATAATTACCCTTTTCTTATTCACTACTAAAAATTATTCAAAATAGCCCACTGAAACTTTTTGACAACCGGGCCTTGAAAGCCTGAGAATCTATAGACAATTTCCTACAAAACTATAGTTAAGCAATCATTAATCAGTTGTACTATGCACCAGGACGGACTGTATATAGAGAGCCTTTAAATTTGAAAGCTAGTTTTGTGCGCGCTAGAATTAGGTGGGAAAAAAGAAGCTCTGTTATATTTTTATGTTCGAACGTAGGCATGGCGCGAACAACTTCGTTAAAAGTACCTCGCGTATGTATGGCCAAATATATTGGACAGCAGCACGCCGCCAGAATAAGCAATCTGTTCAGATGGGACGAAGAGGAAGTCGCTGGCTTAGCAAGCGCACAAATTTAATCCCGGTGCGGCTGACTAAAGCGAACTCGTTCCGGATCGACATGTGAACTCCCGAGACGATGGAATTACCGAAGTCAGTGTCGTACCTTTCACCATAACTCACTGCTGTACATGTTATGTGCACCTATGGAATATAACGAAATATTTACCGGTCTAGTTGTACTCAGTACATGGCAAAACGACCTCAGGCCTTCGAGCCATAAAATAGGCACTCCAATTATAAGATCTGTAATGTAATCGTGTGCAGAGTGGCTTGTTGTGAACTAGTTTGCCGTATAATGTATTAAGCGAAGTGGAAAGTTCCATTTGGTAATGATGAGATCAATACGAGGGGTTGCATCTAGAGGAAATTATTACAAAGTGTCTAATAGTTATTAATTGGGGTCAAATCTAACACTGACAATTACAGATTAATATTGGCACTGTTCAATGCCCTCACTAGACTGAATGATGTGTTCCAGGCTGGAGCTCTATAATAATAATAATAATAATAATAATAATAATAATAATATTAATAATAATAATAATAATAATAATAATAATTAGTTATTTTGGTATCTAGAACGCGAAATGGTACTTTTACGTTCAAGAATGAAATTTGAAATCTATTCGAGAACGCAAAAGCATTTCGCTTTCGAGATACAAACAATATTCTTTCAAAAACTGCAATAAAATAAGACAATTGTGTTATGCACAACAATTTAATTTATATTTGAAAACCTTTGAACCGTGTTTCAATTAAGAAGGTTTAGGCGCGTTGACTACCATAACGATTAAATATTATTTCTAAGAAAAAGTAGGATTTCATATTCTAAGAGTGTTTAATTCAAAATGAGCTTGGAAATTGAAGAGCATTTACCAGGGGAACTATTAGCAGCGGCACCAAGTGCTGTTTCACAATTAATCGCCAAAAAATAATAAATAAGTTTCGCAAAAATGACAAATTATTTTGACATTTCTTCTTCTTCTTCTTCTTATATTAGGCCTAAAGCCTGTTCTTATCCGATCTCTTTCATAGTGCTGCAGTCATGTTTGTGACGTAGACTGCCAACTATCTCGCCATCTTTTAAAGGGCCTTCCCGGTGGTCTGGTGCCCATTGGCTTTAGATCCCTTGCTGTTCGGGCTAATCTCTCGCAATCCATTCGTGTTACATGCTGGTTCCACTCCCGTCTCCTCTGTCTGCCCCACCGTACGATATCGTGTATACCACATTGATTCCGTATTTGATTGTTCGGGATTCTGTCTCTCAGTGTTTTCCCCGCTATTGACCTCAATGTTTTCATTTCCGTTGTTCTAAGCATCCTTTTTGTTTCTGCTGTGTCGGCTCTCGTTTCTATTGAATATGCAAGTATTGGTCTTATGAATGCCTTATATATGCGTACTTTCCCGTCCAGTCTCATATCTTTATTCCGCCAAATAACGTCCCTCAGGCATACCGAAACATAAGCCGCCCTATTAGACTGTCTTCGAACACTGTCTCTTAGGTCTCCGCAGCTGGATATTTCTATACCTAGATATTCGAACTTAGGAACTTGTTCGATTATCTCATCCTAAAATTACGATTTTACATCGTCTGGGCTCCCTTGCCACTACTAAAGTTTTTGTCTTAGAGGTTGATATCTGCATGTTATAGGTTTCCGCCACTGTTTTAAAAGTGTATGCCATTCGCTGTAAATTGTCTTCCATATCTGACATCAGGACTGCGTCGTCTGCATAACACAGAATCTTTATTTGTTTTCTTCCAAGCCCGTATCCCTATCCCACATTTTTTACTGCTCCTATAATTTTATCCATTATTAGATTAAACAGTAGTGGGCTTAGACTATCTCCCTGGCGTATTCCAGATTTGATGTCTACTGCCGATGTTAGTTCGTTCTCGATCTTAATTTTAGTTTTATTGTTTGTGTTTATGTCTTTAATTATCTCTACCAATCCACTGGGCTGGTTTTCATCTTTTAATAACTTCAGCACATCTTCCAGTCTGACACGATCGAAGGCCTTTGTCAAGTCTACAAAGCACATATTTTGACATTTGCTCTATTTTATTTATTTTTTCTTTATCATATAATTGCCTATGAAATCTTTTCCTCGATAATCACTGTTAGTTTATTGTTGCGAAAAAAGTCAGTAGTTGAACTATGTAACTTTATAGAAAAGAAATTTCTTTACTATTTCTATTCATAACGTTAATCGGTATTATGTACCTAGTTCGTTAATGATCCAGTGGACCGAAGTAATTACCGAATGATATAGAAATAGAAAGAGTTTGATAGATCTTTCTAACACATTTATCGCTTTAGTGCAAGCAATATAGCATATTAAAAAACAAGTTTCATAAGGCATCATTTTGCCGCACGAGATAAGCAAGAGGCCTATGAAACGAGTTTTTTATACAATTTTTTCTATATTACATACATTTTTTACATTAATAAATTGGAATTATTTAATTTGAAAGTTCAGAGTTTTATTTTTATATAAAGCATGCAGTTGGTCACATTGATACTTGACACTTTCAAATTTAAATCTTGCTATCCACGAAGTATATTATATTATATAACGAGTGTTCATTTGAAAAGTCAATCTAGTAGCATGTGATTTCCTGAGAACATTTTGAAGTATGTCGTAAATTAAAATTTACTACTTAACCTACGAAGTCGTATATTTTGACAGTTTCATACATACAAATAAATAACAAATGTGATTGACATTATCAAATGTCATTTGGATTTATGTTTACGGAACAACAAACACATACTAATATTTATGCGTCTTATTCTATCAAAATTTCAAAGTAACCTAGATTGACTTTCCAAATGAACACACGTTATTATTTATTAATTTTCGTTAACGTTATTCGATATTTTACTTAAATATATAAACATGAGTGATACAGAAACTAATATATCTTGTTGTCAATTGTATAGAAATTACGTTATTTGTGTACGTACTATTGCGGCATTTAAAAATCCGACACTTAATTTGTTTGGTTTGAATATGGCTTTTTTTATATCTATTTGTTTCTGTTTACGGATCTGTCAGTGTCATATTCACGTTTGTCAAAATATATAGTTAACGTGCCACATTTGAGTATTCAAACTAAAATTCAAATAAATACTTTACTAGAAGAAGAGTTGTCAGCTATTAATAGGAAACGAGGCTCCGGTGGTCAACTCCCGAACAGGATGAAAATTTTATTAATTGTATAAGAAATGATCCGTTCGAAACAATAGTAACTGCAGTGACCGCAACACGTTTCCCCGGGTATTATGTATTTTTTGAAAATATATCGATTAAAAATACAAAATTTTAAACAGTAGCCAAAAAATGCTTACACCTCTTAGGAATATTAAACACTGCGCCTTAAAGACTGGAAACCTTGATACCATTCGTATATATGTTATGATACACGATGATAAATTTACAGGAAGGCTACTTCCAATAAGATGAAGCTCGAGAGAATTTTATGAAGATCGAATTGTTAGTGTAAATACAAATATCTCTTAACATTTATTTTTATTGCCCTACTTAAAAATTCTATTTTTGTAACACCTGTTTTTGATCTTAATGACCTGCAACAAAAGATCACTGATAAGATCGTAGAAATTAATAATTTACATTGGATCCTAGAAAATGTTATTAATTCTGCTTAGCGAAAAACTTTACGCTGTTGAGATGAAAGCGCTAGCCATATTAAGCACCTTATTTAATGAATAATGTTATGTAATCGATTGTGTTTTGTTCTTCTTTTAACTTAAACAGTAGGCTAAACGGATTATCAAAACCCCACACGACAAACTCCAATGGATAACTTCACAGATGACGAAGATTAATTTCTGGAATAAAAAAAAAACGTTTCTTTTCAAAACCAATACATTTGTATTAAAAGAAATAATTTATGATTGTTTCAATGTCATACGTGCTTGTTTTGTATACAGCATTAATAAATTGCTGTGCTTACTTTAATTATTAATTCATCATTATTCTGAATATTATGAGATTTTACATACATGATGTTGTTTAATCTGATTTAGTTTTTGATGTCAGTTTTAAACTATTATTTTTCGGAATTTTTTCATTTTAAAACAAACAGCACTTAAAGAAAACTATATTTTTTTATAATAAATCATTGTAATTTACACATTTCAACAACCAAAACTTTCAAATAACCGCCTTTTCCCTAAAATTCAATTTTTCCGTAGACTTAAATATTAGGTTAGCCAGCACTTACGAAATAAGTAAGAACCTTCTTTATCATAACTCAATTTCCAGTACTCTTTTTTGTAGATCTCCAAGAAATTATAGTATGCACTACGACACGTGTTTATTTATTTTAGGATAACATTTTATTATGCGACGTTAACCCTTAAACAGAAGCATCGGTCTGCGAGACCTTTGGTTCTACATAATGCTCCTGTGTGGCAGCACGGTTCGGGTTACGTCTCCCCGCTTCATAGTACCTCTTTAACAATCACTGTTCTACACCACCCATGTGTTTCTCCTCAGTTTGTGACTGTTTGTTGAGAGAAGAGTGTCGTTGTTTGCAAACGTACAGGTCTCACTGACCGGGTGTTTCGTATTAGACATTTAATGCCAAGGTATGTAAGACCGCATGTTTCGTATTGTGTATCATTTTAGTAGATTTCAGTATGGATAACCCGTCAACAAGTAGTGGTAAATCCATGAGTAAATCATCACGATGGAGTGAGAGGGTATATTTTAATGATAAAAATTTTGAAAAAAACTTACTGAGTGGATGTTGGAGAGCGATGACGAATTTGAGGAGGAAATTGATGACTCAGATGAGGATCCTGACTTTATTTTGCATGATGAAGATTTGGAATCAGATGAAGGAAAGGTGGATGGAAAGAATGGAAACGACAGTGATGATGATGACCTTGTTGATCTTTTGGAAGCCGAACATGAAATTGCAGTGGACACCTCATATGATGTACAAAATGCAACTCCCCAGTTTTTGATTGGAAAAAAGAACAAAGTAGATTTCAAATGGCAAAAACAGGAGCCATCGACAAACAGGAGAACTCCAAGTCATAACGTAATGCGACAATTACCTGGACTGACTAGAAAAGCCTCTCAATTGGGAAACCCAGACATTAGAGAAATTTGGGAGCGTTTGTTCGATGAACAAATGATTGATGACATTTTCTCGTACACGAACGTGAAACTGCTGCAGGCTAGAAACAAACTCAAATCAACAACACATCCGTCAAACTACCGAAATACAGACTTAGTCGAGATATATGCCTTGATCGGTTTACTAATATATATACATCAATCTTTAAATCCGGTCACGAAAATATGCTCTCTCTTTTTGCAAAAGACTTGACAGGTAGACCCATATTTAGAGCAACGATGTCCGTGAAACGTTTCGAAATACTGATAACCTGCCTACGTTTTGACGATCCACAACTCGTGAAGAGAGAAAAAAAAATAACCGTCCTGCTCCGATCTCCCAAATATTTGACTCCTTCATACGTAACTCACAAGAGATGTATAGCCTCTCTGAAAATGTAACAGTGGATGAAATGCTCGTTGCCTTTAGAGGAAGATGCGGGTTTCGCATGTATATGCCGAAGAAACCCGCCAAATATGGGATAAAGATTCAATGCATGGCTGACTCACGCAGTTCATATCTTTTTAATGCCTACATTTACACTGGAAAGGACAGTGATGGCATTGGACTTTCTGAAGAAGAGAATAAACTTTTGAAACCAACTCAATCAGTTTTGCGCTTGTGCAAACCAATTGAAAAATCAAACAGGAATGTCACTGCAGACAACTGGTTTTCATCCTTAGAGCTGGTGGAAGAATTAAAAAAGAGATCACTAACATTTGTTGGTACTATAAAGAAAAATAAAAGTATTCTACCACCAGAGTTCAAGTCTGATAAATCGAGACCAGTTGGATCAGCCCTCTATGGGTTTGAAAATGATATTCCGGCAACACTCTTGTCATTTGTTCCCAAGAAGAATAAAACAGTTGTACTTATCTCGTCTATGCACCATAATATTGAAACAGATCCCGATAAGAACAAACCAGAAATCATCTGCTATTACAATAAGACCAAAAGTGGTGTTTACCTTCTTGACTTGAAGTGTGCTCTGTACTCGTCCAACAGGAGAACGAAGAGATGGCCATTAGTTGTTTTTTACTCCCTTCTTAACATAAGCTGCGTCAACAGTTTCATACTTTACTTGTGCTATCGTCAAAATCCAGAAATAAAACGATTACCTTTTATTAAAAGCCTGGCTTATTTTCTGGTGGAGCCACACCTCAGAAGACGCCTCAGTATTCCTAATCTTCCCCGAGATATTAGAGCATACAGGAAGTAATACCGAAAGATGAAAATGCAGCTGCAGGACATGTTGAAGTTCCAAGCGACAAGCTTGAGAAAAGGAAGACCTGCTCCAAGTGTCCATCTTCAAAGGACAGAAAAACTTCCTAGAAATGTATAAAATGCAGTAAACCAATTTGCCTGCAGTGCAGTAGAAAAGTGTGTATCACCTGTGTAGTACCAAATAAATAAAAATTGTTTTGTTCTTATTTAGTTTTCAATAAATTTGTGTTATTAATCATAATTTTGTATGTTTTTGCCCAAAAGACTTTAAAACAAATCTGTATTCAAAAATATCAAGTTCGCAAAAATATAAGGTCTCCCAGACCGGATGTTTCCAATTATGTAGTACAGATCGATGTTTCTGTTTAAGGGTTAACAATCACAGGCCTGTTATTGAATCGTATAACTTTTTTTAAATAAAATCAGTTTGTATTGACTTTAGGATTACATTTTTTTTCATTATCTGACAATCACATTCATAGATCTGTAACTTTGAAACAAATAAAAATGGATATACAAGTTTTGCATTTTTGTAACTTGAAATGAAGTCTACTTTACACTCCTAAAATTTGAACATAACGATACGGGACAGCTTGTATACGCTTACAAATGAATTAAGCAAAGAGGCAATATGCAAAAGCATACTTGGCATATGATGTAACAATGTCACTGAATGCACACTGCAGGAATAACTTCACTAGTTCACGTCGAATATATTAGTGCAGAATATTTTTAGAATTGTATCAAATTCAGTAGCTTTTGGAAAAAATGGCAAAAATAATTCATGGGTTGTTGACTATTGCAGTCATATGCTTGTGTTTATTCGCGCGTAATAAAAGAATAAGTTAACAACAACGGCAGTGTGATTGCTATAAATTGGATATGCACAGTCAAAACAAGTACTTTGTTATCATTTCGTTCGATTAAATATTGACCTTTTTGTTTCAAACAACGCGATAAAACCCGCAGGAACGGCAGTTCGAACGAAATTTAATTCCCGACGATTTAAATTGAGATTCAGTTGTAACGCCGCTGACTCAGGCGGTCAAATTTACTACTCGAGTTTGCACTCGGATGAATCTCGGTTTACGCACTCCAAATTCCGGTGTTTGTTCGGTCGGAATGAAGGATCAACCACTTAAAATGTACATTCGAAGCTTAGAACCCTATACACTCCCATTACGTCTATCAGAATGCGAATATGGCTGGAGTTGTTCAACCAGAAGTTATCGTTTTTACCGTAAAATCTAATTCGAACTTTCTCCTGTTCGCTCTCTGTGCGCCAACTCGTTTATGTGTGTCTGTGCATGTGGATGGGGCAGAATTTTTCTTTCAATATCTCCCCCCGATTGACTCAATAGAGAAAGCTTCTCTTGTAGCTTTTCGACGCATTGGTTATAAAATATTGATTTTTGTACGCAATACGTAACCAAGCACAGGGAAATTTGTTTTATAAACAAACAGGAGTTGTAAACAATTATCTGAAGACGATTGTATTTCCTAAATGGAATTATGCTGCGTTGTATACTGTGCTTATTAATTTTATTATTTATTATTAGTAGAGAATGGACACGCTTACCACATGACGCAAAGCCCAGTGCAGTACTGGCGAAAGGCTGTATTTCTAAAATATTTAATTTTATTTATATAATTGGAAAACGAACGGGTGGTGATCTATCTATCTAAAATTACGAAAAACATATTTATTTGTTGAAAAGTTGTATTTTTAAAGTTTTTAATTTTATTTCTATAACTGGAACATTTTTATTTGTTCATTTTGTCGTTCAAGTTGAATAAAGGAGTATTAATATTGACTAGCAATAGTTTCTCAAGGTTTTCTTCTGTCAATTTTGTTCTCTTTGAATTAAGTACATCCTTATAAATAGAAAACGTCCTTTCTACATCGCAACTGGTTATAGGTGCATACTGGAAATATTCTTTTATTTCTTCATATTTAGCCGTTAGATTTTGTGGAATTGTCTCCATACATAATTGCTGCAATGTAAGTAAATCTGGATTTCTATTAAGAATTGCTTCAAACTTTTGCCGAAGACCACATCCGAAGTCACTTGGAATACTTTTCAAATTATTAACAGCCACATCTAATGTGGTTAATCCGTCATTTAATTTGAAATTTCGATTTTCAAAATAAGTGATTAGTTTTGTCAATTTTCCAAAGTGTTCGTGAAGAAAGTACAACTGATTTTTTAAATTTGGGATTTGTATGAGCTCCTTGCACTCACCAATACTTCTAGCATCCTCCTTTAGCAGTGTTACGAAATGTTTTAGACTATCGAAATTCTCAGCATAATAACTGGTAGCTTCCAGCCATGTTCCCCATCTAGTTATTACTGGAGTAGGAGGCAGTGACAGAGATGGAAATTTTTCCCTGAAAAGAGCTACTCTCAATGGTGCTTTTCTGAAAACTTTTTTAAAAGCTGATACAAGTCTATCAACTTCCGGAAAAGTGTCTCTGATTTATTCACAGATTCTGTGGAGAGCATGTGCTACACAAGTAATATGCAGCATATTAGGATATGTTTTCTTCAATAGTCTGCCTGTTTTTAACATATACGCAGCACTATCACTGACAAATAAAAGTATTTTTTCTTTGTACGTGGCGTCCGAATGAAGCATTTTATGCATATTCTCCTTAATGGTTTCAGCAACTGTTTCCGCATCAACTCTATTTATAACACTTGTTGCTATTACATATGAGTTATAGGGAATAGTTGGATGTAGTACACCAGCTACAACATTTACCACACGCTTATCCATATGTATTGATTTAAAAGATGGCTTCTAATGCGTTCTACTGTTCTCGTATAGCACCTAGAAACATAATATTTGCGTAAAGTTGATTCATCAGGAACATTTCGACAAGTATATTTTTTCAGAAATGTCTTCAAAATTGGATTGTTCAATTTAAATAATGGAATATTAGCTGCCATAAAAGTTTCACAGATTTCTTCGTTAAAATTGTCAGATTCCAACGGGTTCAATTTTTTTGTTCGTGCTTTAACGATCCTACGTGACGTTTTACGGTTGATTTATTGCAATTTTTCAATAACTATTTCTCTAACGAAATACGATAAACTTATTTATTTTATCTACGTACACGACACCACTGAAAACTATATTCTGAACACTGTATTCTCCGAATACAATAGCTGGGTTGTCCATTGTTATCGATGCGAGACCAGGTGGCCGAGTAAGTCAAACAAATACTTCATTGAATTACGCCGGTATGTACTGAGCGACGTTATACACAATTCCAATTGCCGATTGCGTTTTATGGAAATTGCATCCGTTCTCTAATTATTAGTTTTATATATATTTATTAAAAACAAATAAGTTTGTATTTGTTTTCTTAGTTTAATAATTAGTTTTCACTTCATGCAGACGAATAAATTTTGCTAGTATATTCGGGAAGCTTCTAATAATATACACTACGGACTCTTGTAGAAGCTCATTCCAAACGACTTATAAGTAGAGAATACAATCCCGGGATCCCGGCAGGGTTTTGATCCCGTAAATCCCGGGACTGTACTTAGCAAATCTCTGGATTTTCGAGATTGCCAGTTTGCATTCCGTAATCCGTTGCGCCTTGACAATGACCTTACCTAGATTATATTAAGGGCACTTATTACATAAGACAAAAAATCAACCTTAGATACGCCGTACGCTAAAGGAACTACACAGGTACAGCCCGAATAATATATAACTTAGAAGGGATTTCACCGCCCGGCATACTTCAATACAATACTGTTAAAGTAATTCCCCAACAGGCCAACAGGGAATTCACCCGATCACCTCATATGATATATCATAATATTGTTGCGGAGGATTCCCTAAATACGCTTATTAGGATTTACTTTTTCATTTATTATTCTACCAGCGACAGCGTTTCGCAGGTTACGTGATTTAAATATAAAAGACAATTATCTGAAAAAGTTATTTTAAGTGGCGGGGGACTTTGTTTAACATAAAAAAAAACAGTGATACGTCATCAGCGAGGAGTTATTTTTTAGTTGCGAAAGACGGGAATTGTGCTAAATGTAAGCGATACCCTGCCATTCTCAAGACTTTGGGTGGATCGACTACCCCATCACGAAAAACATTAATAAAGTTGTGAAAGAACGAGGTCTCCAAGTTGCCTTTCGGTCCGAAAATACTATCAAAAGTCTGCTAGGGAATACCAAAGATAAAGTTAATTTTAATTCGAAATCATGTATATACGAAATTAAATGCGATGATTGTAATTTGAAATATACAGGCCAAACAAAACGACCAATAATAACCCGGTTTAAAGAACACATATCACATATTAAATACAATAGACCGGATAAATCTAACGTTGCCAACCATGCTTTAAATACACTACACAACATGTCGATTAAAGGGTTAAAACTTGTCATGGCCATTAATAACCCCCGCGATCTTGACGCATACGAAAGTATTCATATCGCTAAAAACAAACAGAATTCTATGAACGGAGATAAAGGACCGATCCCCTACACCTGTCTCTTTTCATTCTTAGAAACGTAAGTAAAAAGGTCGTAGACGTTTCAAATAGAGTATAAACACATGTGAGTGCCGTTTCCTTAAGAGAGGTAATTTTTTGTCGATCTTTTCGTTCGACATATTTGTCAGTTTATACGTGGACACTGTGTAAAGTTGTTGCGTGAGCAGTTGTGCTAACTTTACTGTGCCCCATATGCGACACCTTGATTAGTGGTTTTACCTACTGATGATGACAACTTAGTTGTCGAAATACGTATATAGGATACGATTAATAATTGTGGTAAGGGGTTATATACCTTTTTCTAAGTTTGAACCACTTCAATTACCCAGCAGTTTAAACGTAAGCGCAATTTTATCCATTTCCAACAATAACATTTATAAATATTATTTTAATTAAATAATTTAACTCTTTAGAATACCAAGTAGGAAGTTTACTCATAATCGTTGTCCTCACACTAGAACATGATTCCAAATCACAATTAATTTTTATTTTTAGTACCGGTATGTCGTATGCAACTCATGTTAAGCAAAGGATACATTTTTATGTACATCTGTAGCAGCAATGAACTTTAGATTGTCCCGCCACAAAAGAGTCATAAATATTGTTGACCAGATCTCGAGAACTGTTTCATTTCCAAAAGGAAAGTCGGTTTATTGCCGGTCGGACGTCGTAAAAACAAAAGTTTTACAGCCATTGACAGAGCATATTCGCTAGTTCAGATTATGTTTTTACAATCCATTAAGTGTGTTGTTTGCGTGGAGACTTTTTTATTTTCCTTTTTCCTGAGTGATGTTCTTCTCTGGAAATCTGAGGGAAATTGTGTTAAATCTATAAATGGGTAATAAAACTTCTTTAGCAAATTAACGAATCGGCATGCATTACTGTTCATAAAATTAGAAAACTCTACTGGTCAAGTCAAATAAACTAAAAGTAATAAAGCAAAGAATCTTAAAAACACCTTTACGAAATAGATACTTTGTACACTTGTAATGGTATTTTTATTTACTTACTAACCTACTTTTGCTTGATATGATGAAAACAGGGGTTTGATCAAATCTCTAAGTGAATTGATCAACTTACGGAAGATGTTAAAATGACAATTCGATATTGTTATTTCTCTAAACAAATCAAGTAATTTGATCAAATCCCTAAACCGATTTAGTGACATGATAAAACGAGCCTGTTAGGACTTGCATAACGGCCTTCTCTACCTCACCAATTCTCTCCCTCATCCCTGCTGGCCAACTCCGGCAGTACAGTTCAGCAAACGTTACGTGACGAAGGTTATGTGTGTTTTCATAAAATTTTTCGCGAATTTCACATTCGCCAAGTGTACACACATAAAAATAATAGCTTCGTACACAGGACAAAATCAGACTGAGGCTGTATTTTTGTGTGAAGAACAGTTTAATGAATCTATCAAGATGCTTCTAAATGGGAGGCATGAAAAAAAGCCACTATGAACTCGCAATAGGATAGAAGAAGCTATCACAGCAATTGAACAATTTAAATTAGCATCAGTAATAAACGTTCAGCGGACAAACAAACAGTGCTACTATGTGAAAAAATACGACCTGATGGAAGTAGGTACTATGAACTCTTTGATTCTGAAGAGAAAATCAGACTCTGATCCAGTCGTGAAAATTGTACCTGCTGAAGAATTGTATCAGATACTTCGGGAAACTCATCAACCAACTGGCTATTGAGGCAAAGATAAAAATCCTGTACACTTTAAAATCTAAATACTTTGTTCCCACTTCGGTTGTAGAGTTTTTGAAACCGTGCACGGTATGTCAATTTAAAAAGAAATTTCCAAGAATTAGCGACTTTAACCAACGTGGTCAAGTCGATTTAGTTGCCTTACAGTCGACTCTAGATAGAAATTATAAATGGCTATTATATTATCAGGATCACGCGACAAAATTTAGATTTCTGAGGCCGTTAACCTCTAAAAGAGCTGCTGACGTAGCAATAGAACTATTAAAAATCTTTCTGGAAGTTAGTTGTCCTCGTATAGTACAAAGTGACAACGACCATAAGTTTACGGCTGCTGTCATATAAGATTTAACTAGCTTGTGGCCATCATGCAAAATTGTCAATGGTTGGTCTAGACATCCAGCAAGCCAAGTATGGTTGGACGATCAAATCAAGACATCGAAGCTATGTTACGTGCTTGGCTAATTGATAATTACTCAAAAAACTGGGCTGTCGATTGCTACTTTGTCCAATTTCAAAAGAACTCCTCTCTTCACCGCACCATTAAATGATCATATGACAAAGCCTTATTTGGAATAGAGCCAAAAATAGGATTTCACTCTACTCTTATACAACAGAATGGCTTGCAAAGCTTGTTACCGAAGAAGACATGGATCAATTTCTTAAACATTAACAAAATGACAACACTTCAACTTCAAACAACCTACTAACAGCTACATTAATTAACAATAATGCTTCGACTTCAAAGAACCTACCTGCAACTGATTTAATGAAAAACAAAGTTTCAACTTCAAAGGATTTATCAACAGCTGCATTTATTAACAATGGCACTTCTACTTCAGAGGAGGACCTACCACGAATTGAGTTACTTCATAACAATGTTTCAACCTCAGAGAATTTACCAGTAGGTGAACTTTTTTAGAGGCGTTTTGTGTTGTTTGTGGAATGGTATCTACTGGGGCCCATTCGTGTGAAATTTGTGAAAGTCCAGTGCACGTAATATGTGGAACTGTAGGGGAAGAAGCATATGGGTGGATAATTCTATACAATGTATGCCAAAGTGAAGGGATTATAAAAAAAAAGGGAACACGTTACACGAAGTCTAAAAAGATGGGCTGAAAAAATAAAAGATGCCTCTTCGAAGAAATCTAAAGACGTATTAATGAGTTCCACCATTTTGATTGATGTACCTAACAACATTATGGGAATTGCATTAAATATAAAAAATAATTTATTTCAAATTGGTACCTCAGTTGGTATCGTAATATTGGATTCCTAGAAATGCTCTTCAAATGGCTACAACAACATATACTGATTCAGTCCCGCCGATCAAGTTGAGTTTGCGTGAAATTGCAGGAAAATTATCTTTATTCGGTGGTCAAGGTTTCCAGAAGTGTTCTTGTGAAATTTCAAAAGTGCAAAGGGCGACGAATATATGTGTCTGTAAAAAAGGTAACGTCCTTTGTAACTCGAGATGTTACAAATTCACAACAAGCTTCGATCGAAAATAAATGAACATTGAATTAAGCTCCAGTTAGTAATATTTGTGCTACACTTCTTCTTAATTACCTATGGTTGCTTAGTTTGAAATAAATAACTAAAGTGATATTTTCTATGACCATTATTAAATTGCATATCATATACCTACATATACCATATCCTTATATTACATATATGTTCGGTTTGCTTAGAAATGTTATTTTTATCACTTAAGGATTTGATCAAATCGCTGTGTTCATATTCCTGCGACATATATATATATATATATATATATATATATATATATATAACAATTGATAAATTATTGGAGTTTTTCGGCTTTTATATGAAATATTTACAAATATCAAATCAGAATGTATGTAATTGCAGAGTAAGTGGGGATGTAAACATTGCTGTCTACAAATTACAAAGCAAATAGACAGCCCGGATAGCTGTAGACTTGGGTTCGAGTCCCAACGTAGACCATATTTTTCAAATAAAAAATTTCGTATGATTTGCTTTGTAATTTGTAGACAGCAATGTTTACATCCCCACTTACTCTGCAATTATGTACATACATTCTAATTTGACATATGTAAATATTTCATATAAAAGCCGAAAAACTCCAATAATTTATCAATTGTTATATTTAATAAACGGCTAAGAAATTATCTAAACACTCATATAGCTATGGAGTAATAATTAGCATTTCCAACATTCAAATCTGACATCTGCTCTCAAAATACTGACATTTGCTTTCAATAACTCACATCTACTTTCAAAATAGGCATCTGCTTTCTAATCTGACGTTTGCTTTCATAACTGACACCTGCTTTCAAATCAGACATCTGCTTTCATTAACTGACATTTGCTTTCACTAACTGACATCTGCTATCAAAACTGACATGAGCTTTCAAAACTGACTTCTGCTTTCAACTTGACATCTACATTCAATAACTGACATCTGATTCATTAACACTGTTACTTTATAATGCATTTCTAAATAGCTTGAACCTGGGTCTATTGTGACTTAGTGGTAAAAGCGACAGCCCGGATAGCTGTAGACTTGGGTTCGAGTCCCAACGTAGACCATATTTTTCAAATAAAAAATTTCGTATGATTTGCTTTGTAATTTGTAGACAGCAATGTTTACATCCCCACTTACTCTGCAATTACATACATTCTAATTTGATATTTGAAATATTTCATATAAAAGCCGAAAAACTCCAATAATTTATCAATTGTTATATTTAATAAACGGCTAAGAAATTATCTAAACACTTATATATATATATATATATATATATATATATATATATATACGTGGTGTTAAGAAACGTGGTTTGGAAATTTTACCCACTTATGATTTTCATTAAGATAAAGAAAAAAGTCCTAGTAAACTGAGGTAATAGAACCAGTCGTTTCTGAATTATAATCGATTTTGCATTTTGATCATCAAAAGCATAACTAGACTTTTGCTTATGTTACTCATGTACAACAAATGTGTATCCTAGCTTTTATTTTTCGTTATTTACTGTCATGTTATATGTCATATCGATTATGCTTTTGCTGTAGGTTAAATATGAATATATACACGAATACAGAAATGGTAGACATTCACTTTATGCATGGTGCTGTGAATGGTAATGCTTATGGGCGCATCGCCTTTATGCAGATGTTCATTTAAACCAAATTATCGCGATGCTGGTAGACCTCGATCGGTTTGTACTCTGGTACTAGAAGAGGATGTTTTGAGGGAAGTTGAAGAATAACCAGGTATTAGTGTTAGAAGGATCTCTGCTGCAGTAAATATTAGCTCTCATCTAGTTTGGAGGACTTTACACCAGAAACGACTGTATCCTTATCACCTACGACGAGTGCAAGCTCTAACCGCTCCTACTACATTTCGCGAAGTGTGTTTTTCGAAATGATTTTTCAGAAAATCGCAGAAAATCCTATCTTTCCTGCTATAATTTTATTAAGCGATGAAGCTGCTTTTACTAAAGACGGCATTATTAACTTTCATAATAGTCACGTTTGGACGGACGAAAATCCTTGCGCTGTTGTGGAATAAAGGAGTCGGCATAGGTTTTCTGTTAATGTTTGGCTTGGTATTCTATTCGCATAACTGCTTAAATTTATCTGGAATTTCTGCGAAACACCAATACCAACGCCAATATTATTAAAAGATGTACCCCTTCAGGATATGTTATAGATGTGGTTCATGTATGATGGCACGCCTGCACATTTCGGGCACATCGTTCGTGATTATTTAAATAATGAATTTAATGATAGATAGGTCACCTGATTTTAATCCGCTAGACTTTTTTTGCTTGGAGTTACTTAATGTCGTTAATTTATTCCACACCTGTATATGACATAGAAGATCTCCAGCGACGAATACAAAACGCATGTGAGACAATTCGCCACTCTCCAGGAATCTTCGAAAGACTAGGAGATTCTTTTGTGCGGAAATGTCAAGCATGTAGATGTAAAGCATGTTTGCACATGGAACGAGGTCATGTTTCACATTTAATTTAAGCATTGCTTGTTGAGTTGTTCATTTTTGTAAATATGTTTTCCTATTTAACCCTACGAGGTTCAAGGGCTTTTGGACGCTAACTGGTACAACTAGGTCTGCGCAGACCTTCATGGAATTTATATATTAATATATAAGCAGGCGTATCAAAAGTGTATGTAAATGTGTTTAATGGTAGGAAAAATATGAATTAAACATAAAAACATATCTTTATATATTTTGGGTAACAATATATCATATTTTATTTATCATAGGTAATCAAATAAAAGTTAGGCACGGCATTCAAAGCACGCGTATTTGGCATGTGAATGTTGTAGACATACCGGTTTCCTGCAATACATGGAACACATTGGACACATTTCCACAAGGTGCTTTTATGTACCTTGTAGAAATGTGTCCAAACACTTAATAGATTTAATTCTTACACACACTAAATTCAAATCTAAGTTCTCCGTTAAAAATTCCCAGGAATTAATTAACAACATTTCAAACTTGCAACTACCAAACAAATATAAACTCATTTCTTTTGATGTCTCGAATTTGTTCACTAGTATCCCGCCCCAGGAGGTAATAGATTTAATTACTTTAGAACTAGAACGTAGAAACACTAACATTGTCACAAAGACCGAAATTTTACAGCTCTTACAAACGTGCCTGGAACAAAATTATTTTCAATTTAAAAAGAAATTTTATAAACAAACAGAGGGTCTAGCAATGGGAAACCCACTAAGCCCCTTATTACCGGAAATTTTCATGAATAATTTAGAAACTATAATTAGTACACATCCCTTGTTTGGTAATTGTGTATATTGGTTTAGGTATGTTGATGAAATATTAATTTGCTTTAACGGTTCATATAGACAATTAAAAACTTTACATAATTATATCAACACTATTCAGCCCAAAATAAATTTTACTATAGAAACAGAAATAAATAAAACCATTAATTTTCTAGATTTAACCATATCACACAAAACTAATAAACACGAGTTCGCTATATACCATAAACCAACACATACAGATACCACAGTAAACGCTAATTATTTTCATCCTATAACACACAAATTATCAGCATACCAATCAATGGTATATAGATTAATTCATGTACCTATTAGCAAAAGTAATTTCGACCTTGAACTAAATAGAATATACACAATAGCATTAAACAATGGTTACTCTATAAATATTGTCAATAACATCCTAAATAACCAACAAAAATCTAAAACCCTTTCCTTAGTTTATCGAAAATTAAAATACAAGATAATTAATTCCTATAATTCAATCACTTACTTAGGAAAAATTTCGGAAAAAATTGGTACTTTCATTAAAAAACTTTAATAACGAACATATATCATTTAAAACAGACAATACTATAAAGAACATTATTAAAAACAACAAAGATAAAATAGACAAAGAATGAAACTCTGGTGTATATAAGCTGTCCCGTAAAAAACGCCAACATTCATAATTCCGTTATTTATTGTCCGGTTTTATTTCAACAAAAAGTAAATTTAATAGCATCAAAAACACTATAAGATAGCAGTGTTTTATTTGTTTTCAACTGTTTTCATTAATGTCAAACGACAATCAAGTTTTTTATTTTAAATGGCAACATATATATTTTTGGCTATATTCGGATTGGTTTTTTTTTTTCTGAATTCAATGTATAATATGTTTATTTTTGATAAACGTTTATTGCAAAAAAAAACTTTATAAATTTCATCTTTGTCTTCCATTATTTATAAATATTCGAATGTGTCGTGAAACATTGGAAATGTAAGTATTATAAATATTATTATAAGAAACAAAACACTTTACAATAAATGTTGAAATTGCCCGCCACCTTGTTCAACACATATCGCACAACTCCTAATTACTCCAAAGGTCGCATTTAAAAGACAAGCGGCAGGTACTTCTTGACAAGTGTTAATAATTCTTTGTCTTAAAATGTCAAGATTTTCTGGAGTTGTTAAATAAACTCGATCTTGTAGATAAGCCCACAACCAAAAATCGAGGGGCGTAAGATCCGGTGAACGCGCAGGCCACTCGATAGGACCGGATGTTCCTATCCACCTATTTCCAAATTGGGTGTTCAACAAATCAGTATTTACTCTGGCGTAGTGCGCGGGAGCCCCATTCGGTTGAAAAAATTTTCTATTTAAATTTGCCAAAGGTAATTCATCTAAAATGTTTTGGAGATTTTCGTGTAATAAAGTGTAGTATTTTTCTTGATTTAAGCAACCATCTATGAAAAATGGCCCAATTAATTGATCACCTAAAATGCCACACCAAACATTTACGTTGAAACGTCTTTGAAAATTATTTTCAATTACAAATCTCGGATTGTCTGCACTCCACTGTCGATGTATGTTTCTATTAAAAATACCGTTGTTGCTAAAAGTGCATTCATCATACCAAATTATCCTTCTGTAAAAATTCGGATCTTGTTCTAATGCATTTAAATAAAAACGACAAAACGGGATTCTTAGGCCAGGATCATTTTGTTCTAATTCATGAACTTTTCGAGCTATGTACGGTTTGTGTTTTCTTAAAATACCATGAACTGTAGTTTTTGATACCCCAATATTATGTGCAATTTCGCGAATCGAAGTTCGTAAATTTTGCTGTACTGCAAGAAGAACATCTAATTCCTTATCTTCGGAGAATTTCCGTTTTTGTGTTTTTGGTTTGGTTAATGATCCATAATTTCTTAAATTCTTTTCAATTCTCTGAAATATTTTCGAACCTGGAACTTCTCTGTCCGGAAAACGAGCACTGTACCGACGAACTGCTTGAAGGCGATTTTTATTACATTCAAAGAACACTTGTAACATGTCCGTTAATTCATTGTTATTCATTTTTAACGAAAATACGCTTTTTGTTGCGGCAAAACGTTCAAACAGTATAATACAGAGAACTTAATAATGTCAAACTGACACCTAAGGCACATTGACATAATGCTAGTGGACTGGGCCAAGTCTACTATAATGAAAGATGAAATTTATAAAGTTTTTTTTAATTTTTTATTATTAGGAGATGTGCGATATGTGTTAAACAAGGTGGCGGGCAATTTCAACATTTATTGTAAAGTGTTTTGTTTCTTATAATAATATTTATAATACTTACATTTCAAATGTTTCATGACACATTCGAATATGTATAAATAATGGAAGACAAAGATGAAATTTATAAAGTTTTTTTTTGCAATAAACGTTTATCAAAAATAAACATGTTATACATCGTTGAATTCAGAAAAAAAAATACAATCCGAATATAGCCAAAAATATATATGTTGCCATTTAAAATAAAAAACTTGACTGTCGTTTGACATTAATGAAAACAATTGAAAACAAATAAAACACTGCTATCTTATAGTGTTTTTGATGCTATTAAATTTACTTTTTGTTTAAATAAAACCGGACAATATATTACGGAATTATGAATGTTGGCGTTTTTTACGGAACAGTCTGTATAAGTTACATGTGAAGATTGTAATAAGGTATACATAGGACAAAAGGGGAGGACATTCAAAATTAGGACGACAGAATACGAGAGAAGCCATAAAGAAAAGAAAACAGATTCAACTTTCGCAAGTTATTGTATAGATATCAATCATAGATTTAATATAGATTACACATTCAAGAAAAAAGTAAAAAACTTAACCTGTTAGAAAACTTAGAAATTAATAGATACAATAGTTTAGGATTAGCTTTAAATGACCAATTAGATTTAAACAACTCCCCTCTACTAAATTTAAGATTGTAAAAATTTTTCCACCACCATTTCCCCAATAATTTTCACATAAATATTCAAACTTTTATTGTACATATTCAGTATTTCATCCACCTGATGAAGCAATTGTATGGCGAAACAATATTGTAGTGGTATTTACAATAAAAGAATTTTTGAAACTAGAAGTTTAATTACTTATTTCTTAGCGTTAATTTATATAATATTGCAATTAACCTCAAGGAAAATATTTTATTTCATTGGAGGTGAAATATTATTACTGAAAAAAAAGCCTATAAATTCTAAATGTACAATGCCTGAAGCAGAATAAAAACTTGTGTGAAATAAAATATCGCAGTTCCAGTATAATTATTTATGCATTTCCCTTCCCAGCGCTTCATTTTATCTGCGCGTATAAAGTATTAAACTTCCAGCCGGCTTTGAATCTTGTACGGAAGCAAAAAGCATTGTAAGGAACTCTACCTTGCTGAACGATAACTCGAAAAAAACTTTCATATTATGTTATACTGTCTAATAGGAGTATATTGTTTCAGTTGCTCCTGTATGCGCTGACCCAGAAGTAACAATACTGGGAGCTTCTCTGGACGAGGTACTGAAGGTGAGATGTCACGTATCCGCCGATCCCAGTGACGTCACCTTCGTGTGGCAGTTTAACAACAGCGGCGAGAGTTTCGAAGTACCACCAACTAAGTTCAACGCCTCCAGCGGTAACATGAGCGAACTGGTGTATGTTCCTCTTTCTCAGAGGGATTACGGTACACTTACCTGTTCCGGCAGCAACTCGATAGGGCGCCAGAACGAGCCGTGTGTTTTTCAGGTCGTCCCCGCCTGTAAGTTAAAACTTTCCCATTAAAGTGTGCCGCTCTACAGCCGACAAATGTTTCACCCCGTTCTCGGTCCGATCGAAAGCATCGAACAACTTTTGCTGCGAACGCGTTAGCGGTACAGTTTGTGCGACATAAAAATTTCATGGAAAAAAGTTTTTTTTCGGAATTAATGGTCATTCTGTACGAATTGTAACAGGAAAGGCGACGCAAAAGAGGTTTACTTTTTCCTTTTAATAGTACCGTCTTCGGGTTTTTGCTTTTTTCTAAAATTGAAATTTAATAAGTAAACAATAGATGTCGTTCGTTTGTTATTTGCACTGTCCTGCGGAGAATGGTCCTGCTTACTTACATATTTGAATAAATAAAAGTTTCTAAGTCTCTCATATAAAGTTAATAAAACTTTTCGAATTAATATATGTTTGAAACTTCGGATAGTTTCAGGTTTCTCGTTATTTTGGTACTACAGGTTGCCTTTATGCACACAAAAATAAATAAAAGTAGGGAGATCCTTGTACTTTGGGACAAAAAAAAGTTCTTTGTGATAATATTTACAGCGTATAATTTTTATTGATTATTAATATAGAATACAAAAGATAATCTTGTTTTTATGTGAAGGAACCAATAAAATTGTTAATAAAATTAAATACATAAGAACAAAAACTATTTTTTTGCAATAACCTTTGTGTCCTAAAGTACAAGCCTTGTAAGGTACTTTGGGACATAGATGTTTGTACCTTGGGACGGTTTACCAAATTCTATTCTACATTATAAGCTGATATGTCTATTTCAAATTTAAGCTCCTCATTTTGACTTTTGAATTTTGACTTGTGGTTTGCCAAGTGTAATTATGGCATCGCTGTTTGGCAATTCGTACTCTATATTGTCGCCAATCGCAAATTTATGTGTTAATTTATTTTTTTTATAATATTTTACATTAAAAGTATCGTCATCAATGCCTGTGATTATAGCAACGTAATATTTTCTTATTCTTTTGGTTTCTAATTTTGCTAAAATATAGTCGCCAATCTTAAGTTGTTCGGTCTCATTATTTGTTTCTATCTCTGCTTCTCCAAATTCAATGTCTTCTAGAGAATCATCTGTATCTTCCAGCAATTCGTCTTCTGAACTACTCTCAGAACTGCTGTATTTTAAAATTTTCTTAACCTTCTTTTTCTTAATAGCTAATTCTTTCTTCTTTGTCTTATTTTTCATTTGTGCCTGTATTTCAACTTCATTTTTTTCTGGAGTGTCAGTAACAATTCGGCATCTTCCTGGTTTCCTACCCCCTCTTTTACCTTCCATCCTTGGTTGAGCCTTTGGATATGGTCGTACTTGCTCTGGTGTGTGATGTTCCCTTGATGGTCCAGGTTGAGGCTGCTCTTCCGAATTAGATGGGGTCTGTGGAATTAATCTATCTGTCACAAAAGAGCTCAAATATTCATCATCTTTGAAAACGTTCCTGTCAATAGGATATATTCCTGTAACAGAAAATCCTGATTTGACGTTTTTAGGTGTAAACGCCAGTGGATAAGCCTTCCCAACACATGATAAATTGACGTTGGCGTGCCACAATGAACCAGTAGCCATTCATTACACGCAGTATTAAAATATTTTTTTAAAGGCCCAAATACAGTTCTAGCAAGTGGCTGCAATTTGTGGCTTGTATGCGAAGGAAAAGTTAACATCGTTATTCCTGCAGTTTTGGCTAAGTCTAGAGCCTCAATTGAGATGTGACTCTCATGGTTGTCCATAATCAACAGCACTCTATTTTCAGTGGTAGAATGAGCGTGTTTAATAAAGTGATGTAGATATTCAATAAATATTGAACTATTTGACCACCCACTTGGAATTGCACTTCCTATGCTTCCTACAGGGCACCGTTCAGCATGTGATCTTTGAAATATACTCGCGGAAAAACAAACATAGGCGGTATTGAATTGCCAATAGCGTGAATACTTGCTATAAGAGTAACATTTATACCCCGCTCAGCTGACGTCATGCTACCAACTTGTTTACACCCTTTTGCTGTAATAACTCTAACAGGAGTATGTACAGTTGACATACCCGTTTCGTCAACATTGTAAATATTTTCCGGAGAAAAGTGATAGCGTTGCATAACATCTTCAAGTTTATCAAAAAATGTATTTACGTTGGTTCTATTAAATGAAGTTGCTCTTGCCAAACTAGTTGCTTGTGGTTTTCTTAATGATATTCGTGGATGTCTTCGTAAGAAATACCTAAACCATTCTTTGCCTGCTTTTTTATTTGTATCCCAAGAAACAGGATATTTCATGTTATTAGCCACAGCATAGTTAAATGCTAGTTTTCTTACTTCGTGGGTTGATAAACCATAGTGCATATTAGCACATTCTAACAAGTATGCAACTAATTCATTTTCTTGCGTTTCTGTTAAAACTTTTTTAACATCCTGAGCAGCACTGTAAATAAATTCTTCGCCTCCGCTTCCTTTATGCTTAAGAATATGTCTTGAAAGAGTAGATTTTGATATTCTATAGTGGTCAGCAGCTTGCCGAACGCTGAAATTATTTTCTAATACTAAGCGGGCTGCAGCAGTAACATTTTTTCCATCTGGTTTAATCCTTTTTTTGTTTAAATTACTTCTTGGCATCTGCAATTAAAGTTTCATATGATAAATAAAATATTTTAGTATAAGATTTGTACTTTGGGACACGTCCCAAAGTACAAACCAAAAGGTGTCCCAAAGTAGAAGCCAAGCTATTATTTTTTTAAAAGTTTAGTTTTATTAAAAGGTTAAGTTTAAAACACAAATTCTTTTGAAAATACATAATCTAATATTTGCTCTTCAAGATAACATAAGCAAATAATAATAATTTAGCTTACCTTGGATTGAAACGAGTTCGATGTTCTCAGATAATAATTCACTTCCAATCCTATAAAACACCTTAACACGCAAAACATAAAATGGCTCCTGGAATTTCACTATATTATAACACGTATAGACATCTAGTGTACAAATGCATAACTGATAGAAATATTGGCGCTCAATTTCAAATAAAACAATAATAAACTTGTGTGTCCCAAAGTACAAGCTGTCCCAAAGTACAAGGGTCTCCCTATATTATACAAAAGTATTTTTAATAATATAAAATATTCCTAAAAATCTGTTGTGAAGAACACAAATACAAGTTCAATATTAATATTTTTGTGAACATATCCTTCTCCAGAGACGCAGATACGTATTTCGTCTTTCTACAGATTCCTCAGTATACCCCTGCTGGAGAAGGATACTCTCACAAAAAGAACCACTTCACTATCTTACAGAAATTATTAACCCTGCAGGCGACGCGCCGGATTTTTTAGCACCATTAGACGCATGGAGCACAATTGTAATCCATTAATGTTTTAATACTAAAATTGATATTACCACAAGTATATTGAACAAAATTTATTAAAACAGTAATTATCTATATAAAAAACAATATTTATATTAAAAAAAAAACATGTTTGTGTTCATAATTAAACGACCTTTTAATAATTGTTAAAACAAAATGATTATGCTGGACATTTAAACTAAACATTAAACAAGGAACAAAATCAATGAACTAAAATGACTAAAGCTTAGCTGTGTTCTTCTAACAATCTTCATTTGACACAATGGAATGTTGTTCTTCATCTACGCAGTTCATGCAAATTAGTTTCAGATGTGCCGGACAGGTCCACCGATTTCAGTTACTGCAAGATTTTATTGTGGTTTTGTTTCTCGCTCTTCCACACAAATAGCAACCAACGTCCAGTGGTTGAGTTACGATTTTCCATTTCTTTTGGAATTTCGTTACTGATTTTTAGTAAAAATCCTATGCGTTGCTTTATTTGGGGTGATATGTGGGGATTTTGGAACCGTTTGAACATGACAGGTCTTATTAGATGGAACGCTACGTCCTGCAAAAATTTTCTTCTTGTGATTTTTGTTGATACATTATTAAGTTTATAAATACCATAAGCATTTACAGCAGAAATATTTAAAAGATCAAAAAATACTGTAAGAGGCCAACGACGAGAATTCCTGGACACGTCATATTGAGTGCAGAGCTGATCTACTAAATCAACACCAAATTTAGTTCCATTATAATCAGTAATTAATTCCGGATTCCGCTGCTCTCCAGTATTCTCATCAATAGCCATGTCGTGATGTATTGTTGATAAAGCCAGTACAACTTTATTCTTTTTTTGGGCAATGCGAGACCAAAGTGCATTTTCCCTGGTAAAAACCAAATAAAGAACTATTTAATTCTCTGCTTTTTCCGACTACAAATTCTGGCGGCAGTTGGGTCTTATTTTTACGAATCGTCCCTATAATAGTCTGCTTTTTTTCTAGTAATTCCATGGCTAATGGAACGCTTGTAAAATAATTGTCAGTTGTAATATTTCTACCCGTGCCTTCAATATGTTTCACCATTCTTTTGACCACATGCGCACCAGTCCACTCAACTTTGTATCGTCCCTCGGGTTGCCTACCACAAAATATTTCCATATTATGTGTGTAGGCATTCTTTGTGTCAACTAGTGCGAAAATCTTTATCCCATACTTTGCAGGTTTACTGGGTATGTATTGTCTAAAAGGGCATTTGCCCCTAAATGCAACTAGTAGCTCATGTACTGTCAAATACTGAGATGGTGTATAGTTTTTCTGAAAATTCTGGATAAACATTTCGAAAAGGTCTCTTATGGGAGCTAATTTGTCCAATTCATTTCTTTGATTTCTAGTTGTAATATTATCAAATCTAATACATTTCATTAGAAAACGAAAGCGAGATACAGATATTGTCAGATATATTGCTTCAGCACCTGTGCCCTTACTGTTGTCCCACATCTGCAAGATATTTAGGCGTCCAGATTTTAAAACTCCTGCAAGATATAGAATACCTATTAGTGCTTTAACTTCCTCATTATCTGTTACTTTACAATCTCTAAGACGCGCGTATTTGATTCTAATATTATTGATATACACGTTGGTAGACTGTGTTATTGTACCTATTATTTTATCATCTAAAAACAGTTGTACGCATTCAAATTCTCTTTTGGCCTTTTTTTGCTTCGTTTTTTGGTCCAGTTAATCGTAGGACAATATTAGCGGCCCGTGTTCTTGAGTTAAGAGGAGGACACGTCGTTTTCCACTTGGTAATAGTATCCTTGCCTATGTAGTATGCAACTGGAGTCTCATTTTCCGCTACTTCGAAATCGTCGTCTGAATTTAGTTCTTGCTGTGAAGAAGAATCGTACTCTGAGCACAAGTCCTCAGCATCTGTAGCTTCGTCAGATGCTTCACTTTCCTCTGGCCATTCATCATCAGCATCTTCAAAAGAAATATCTTCCCGATCTTCAACTTCCTTCAACCATTGTAGTACCACCGACTCAAACTTTGGATCGTCAACTCTTATTCTTTTTCTTTCAGACATTATCAATCCTAATAAATACATAAAAATAACTCTACAGCCAGATTTCAATAAAATAAACTTACCAAAACTATAACGTAGTATCAAAAATAATAGTCACGCTATTCGACGCGTGGAGCACAATAGTGACAAAATCTACTTCAAGAACACAACTGTACACAGAGAGAAGCGGTAACGTGCTGAAATAAAAAAGCAGATGTTGCTAGGAAGGTACTGAAGCGTAGGCAACCCGATAATCACTATTGTAAAAGTAGTGGTAGAAATCGTTTTCGTGGAGCACATATGTGATCCGCGCGTCACAGTGGGACCCTGCAGTCGACGCGTCAACTGCAGGGTTAAGACCGAGCGTAGAAGTACATTCAGCGCTGCGTATTATCAAACGAGCGAAGCATTCGCGCGGTCTACATAACAAATGCAGAACTAATGAGTTGTTTCCAAAGATGGCACTGCCGTATCTCTAGAAACTGTATTTTCACAACTCCTTACGAGATAACCTCATTTGTAATGTAATAGAATCTGAATAATATTTTATATTAGTCAAAATACTTTTGTATTATATAAAACTGGTGAGGTCTTTACTCAGTCATGTATGGTTCTAATTATTCTAAAAATATATTAATATAGTGTAACATGGTCGGCCCTATTACTAATTAATTCACTCGAGGATACGTCGTTAGAAATTGCATTCGTGTATCAGCACAAGGCATTGGATAAGTACTTTAGTCGAAAAAATGTTTTGACCCATCCAAATCCTTGAAAAGTGTAAAGTTTAATTTGTTAGTATGCCCAAGTTGTGCAGCAAATACTGCGCCTGAATCTATAAATATATATAAAAGCAATGTTCGTAGGTGTATTCGTTATAAACTAAAAAAACTACAGTACCGATTTACGCGCGGTTTCTTGCACAATAATCCCTGTCGTGCAAGGAAGATTTAAAGCTATTTAAAGCCTTGATCTGACCAGTAGAAAGAAAGTTAATGGTCGAATAATATTATATCAATGGTAAAAGTACCATTATTTAACCTCTTCGGACCCGTAAAATATAGAGAAACTAATTCTTCATAAAAACTTACTTAGGTTATTGTTTGGACGTTGTTTAATAAATATACGATGACAGAAAACTCACTTTTGATTTAATTTTTTTGAAAAAAAAAATGATACATTGGGTGTCGACCTAAGCAAAAGTAAAATAATAGAATGACACACTTTTATTTGTGAAATTTAACAAATTTCGATCAGTTGAGCAATATAAAAATATATTACATGCTTGACGTTTTATGAAAGTTAGAGCCATGATAACGACATTTTGATCTTGATTTTAGCTGACTGCTCATAAATTCAGGCAGATATTTTGACTTTCTCTTGCTACCATCTGGCATTGGTTCCAATTGTCTCTGTTTCATTCTAGGCAGTATTTTTTCGGGGTCTTCGCTTTCTGGGTCGTCTTCGCTGCAATCAAAATCCTGTTTTCTGGGAAAAAGCTAATTTGAAATATAGATAATCACATATATCTTTCTTGGGAAAACCGATGGCTATGGCTTCTTCTCGATACTCCAGCCAGCTTGCCACCACGCAGGAATTCATAAAATGGAAAATTGTACGTATTGTCCATTTGTTTGTTCCTCTCCCTCATGGCGTATTTACTGATAACCCTATCTGGTAGGTCTATTCCTTCCATGTTCTTGTTGTATGCCTTCATAACGTGAGGTTAATCTACTTCTAAAATTTTTCAAATTTTGACCAGCGCTTGAAAAATCTTGCAGGTTCTACGCAATACCAGGAAGAAGCAAAATGAATGGGCCGCGAGTCATGCCATTTTACTATTGCCACTTTGTGATCTTCTCGTACTAAAAAATCTGATGAACCTCCTCCTGATTTTTTAGTTGAAAGTATTTTTTCAAGGCTGCATTTTTGGGAATTCTGTAGCCCATGAAAGTACCGGTCAATATTATCGAACGTGCCAACGTGCATCAATCAATGAAATTGATGTGAAAAACCTGTCCTTGAGAACAGATACATTTGGTGGCAATGTATCTGTGAGCTTTAGACACATTTTCCCTTCTATGTCTAACTTTCAGGTGTAGGAGCAATAGCAGACTTAACTGAACGACCTTTATCCTCACATATGTAGAAATCAAGGTGAATACCCTTAGGTGTAGCTATCACCAAATTTTTTAGTCGGACATACTGTCTCATCAAAACCTTCCCATGGAAGGGAATCATCTGCGCTAGTCGTGGAAATTTTACCTGTCCTGTCGTTTAGACAACATGCTTTTGGAATCTTGTCTAACACAGGACGCACTTTCCAAAGTAAGTTCTTCCAAGCATGTGTTTCTGCACTGGTTCAATACTGACTTAAAGAAATTAATAAAACTTAAGGAGTATTACTTCCGTAAATTTAAGGAAACAAGATCTCAGTTTCATCGTTCTGAATTTTATAGACTACGTTTCAAGGTGAAACGTGAAGTAGTGAGTGCGTATAATACTTATCAAACGAGTGTGGAGACTAATATCATGAGAGATCCGAAATCCTTTTGGAATTTTATGGTGAATAAGAGGAACTTGTCTAGGATCCCTAGCTCTATGAGGATTAACGATGATAAAGTTTCAAATCCTCAGGAAATAGTGGATACATTTGCTAATGTTTTCTCAAATGTTTTTCATTCTGTACCTCATTTGACGAATACCATATTTACTCACAACCACTCATTATGCATATCCATTCAACCTGTTTCTTCAGATGAAATGTTCAAGTGCATGAAGGATCTGAAAACTGGCTTTAATTCGGAACATGACCTTTTACCCATTTTTTTTTTTGTGGGGGGTTGTGCGGGAGTGTTATGTGAACCGTTAACAGTTATTTTTAATTAATAATTACGTCATCCTCGCTTCGGGACGTGTGGAAGATTGGCAGAGTTGTTCCAGTTTTCAAGAAGGGTGTCAGATAAAATTATAGGCCTCTTAACATTATTAGCAATTTTGCGAAGATTTTTGAGAATTTGTTGTATCACCAAATTATCTTCAAGTGTAAATCAGCGTTGGCTGTATACGACACACGGCTTAATTGCAGGGCAGATCTACTATTACGAATTTGGCTGAAATAACCCAATACATTAGTGAAGCTTTAGATGATCGGATGCAGGTGGATGTCATCTATACAGACTTTAATTCTGTTAGCCATTTCTTACTGTTAACCAAGTTGGATGCTTTTGGTTTCTCGTATGGTCTACTTCAACTAATATCTTCATATTTGTGTAGATCTAGTTACGTCAACTACAATGGTCTTCGTTCCAGGCAGTATACTCCATCGTCAGGCGTTCCCCAAGGATCTACTCTAGGGCTCGTATTATTTAATATTTTTATTAATGATCTCATTATGCTATTAGATTGTAAAATTCTAGCTTACGCGGATGATCTTAAAATATTTGCTAGAGTCTCGTCGTTGAGCGATTGTAAGGAACTGTGACGTAATCTTCATTTGGTTAATCAGTGGTGTGGTCATAATTAAGTAGGTTTAAATACCGATCAATGTGCTATTGTGTTGTGTGTCCGTGTTGCGAGCCCAGTTTTGTTCCCGTATGCTCTCGACCATATTCCCATTCCCAGAATCGATGACGTTAGGGATCTGGGTGTGTTATTTGATTCTGCATTACGATTCAATAATCATATTCACGATATATGTACCGCAGTTATTAAGTTTTTGGAATTCATTATAAGATCTTGTAGGCAGTTTCGTAATCCTTTAACATTAAAATCTCTGTATTACGCCTATGTAAGAAGTAGATTGGAATGCGGCTCTCTTATATAGTATCCTGATTACTTGCATTTGCGTCTGGCTGTGGAGAGTGTTCAAAGACGATTTTTGATGTATCTGTCATTCAAGTGTGACAGTTTGTAACCGGAAAGAGACACTGAATATACGTCTCTCCTGGAACGCCATTCTTTGAATTCCCTGAGTGATAGACGAGAACATCTTAGTGCCAAATTTCTCCTTAATTTACTAAATGGAAGGATTGATTGTCCGTCTCTTCTGTCACGATTGAATTTTTTGGTTCCAGGACATTTGACTAGATCGTCGGACACTTTCACCGTTCCCATCGCCAAATCCAATGTGTTGCTCAAAGCACCGTTGCTGCATATGGTACACAACCCTCACAAATTCTACCCTGATCCCTTCTCTCGGTGATTTGAGATAATTTTGACTACTTTACATGTGTCTACGAATTGTCATTTGGTATTTGTTTTGTACTTGAATTGTATTTTTTATTTTTATTATTTACTATAATACGATCAAAAAGTCTTTGGATCGTGATAGCCATGAAACGTAAAGTTATCTATAAAATTATTTACTTCTGTGATTCATTACCTTGAAGTACGCATAAGTCACAAATAAAATAGATTTTAGGTTTGGATTTTAGGTTTGAATTATAACCAGCTGACTTGATAGTTGTCAAGTAAATGTCAAAACTAATTGGAATAAATAATTTCATAGATATCTCGCAAATTCCACGGCAATAGCGATCCAAGGACTTTTTGATCATACGTTATTATGTAACTATTTTATGGTACACTGTATGTATTTACTTAGGATATGTTTTGTCCTGTAATTGGAATATTTCTGTTGACGCTAAGAAATAAGTAATTAAACTTCTAGTTTCAAAAATTCTTTTATTGTAAATACCACTACAATATTGTTTCTCCATACAATTGCCATACAATGGCAGTATTTCATCCACCTGATGAAGGCATTGTATGGCGAAACAATATTGTAGTGGTATTTACAATAAAAGAATTTTTGAAACTAGAAGTTTAATTACTTATTTCTTAGCGTTATAATGAAGTTTCAACAAGTATCTCCTTCGTCAATTAACTATTTAGAAATAAATTCTTGCAGTTATGTGGCTTCATTAAACATCAGTGCAGTGAGTACACGAACATCATCTATATTATACAAATTTATAACGCCCTGGTCAGGTCTGTTGGTTCTGTTGGACAATAAAAAATATTATTATTATTATTGTATACAGACTGTCCCGTAAAAAACGCCCAACATTCATAATTCCGTTATTTATTGTCCGGTTTTATTTAAACAAAAAGTAAATTTAATAGCATCAAAAACACTATAAGATAGCAGTGTTTTATTTGTTTTCAATTGTTTTCATTAATGTCAAACGACAGTCAAGTTTTTTATTTTAAATGGCAACATATATATTTTTGGCTAGATTCGGATTGTATTTTTTTTTCTGAATTCAACGATGTATAACATGTTTATTTTTGATAAACGTTTATTGCAAAAAAAAAACTTTATAAATTTCATCTTTGTCTTCCATTATTTATAAATATTCGAATGTGTCATGAAACATTTGAAATGTAAGTATTATAAATATTATTATAAGAAACAAAACACTTTACAATTCATGTTGAAATTGCCCGCCACCTTGTTTAACACATATCGCACATCTCCTAATAATAAAAAATTTAAAAAAAACTTTATAAATTTCATCTTTCATTATAGTAGACTTGGCCCAGTCCACTAGCATTATGTCAATGTGCCTTAAGTGTCAGTTTGACTTTATTAAGTTTTCTGTATTATCTTGTTTGAACGTTTTGCCGCAACAAAAAGCGTATTTTCGTTAAAAATGAATAACAATGAATTAACGGACATGTTACAAGTGTTCTTTGAATGTAATAAAAATCGCCTTCAAGCAGTTCGTCGGTACAGTGCTCGTTTTCCGGACAGAGAAGTTCCAGGTTCGAAAATATTTCAGAGAATTGAAAAGAATTTAAGAAATTATGGATCATTTACCAAACCAAAAACACAAAAACGGAAATTCTCCGAAGATAAGGAATTAGATGTTCTTCTTGCAGTACAGCAAAATTCACGAACTTCGATTCGCGAAATTGCACATAATATTGGGGTATCAAAAACTACAGTTCATGGTATTTTAAGAAAACACAAACTTAAACCGTACATAGCTCGAAAAGTTCATGCATTAGAACAAAATGATCCTGGCCGAAGAATCCAGTTTGTCGTTTTTATTTAAATGCATTAGAACAAGACCCGAATTTTTACAGAAGGATAATTTGGTCTGATGAATGCACTTTTAGCAACAACGGTATTTTTAATAGAAACATACATCGACAGTGGAGTGCAGACAATCCGAGATTTGTAATTGAAAATAATTTTCAAAGACGTTTCAACGTAAATGTTTGGTGTGGCATTTTAGGTGATCAATTAATTGGGCCATTTTTCATAGATGGTTGCGTAAATCAAGAAAAATACTACACTTTATTACACGAAAATCTCCAAAACTTTTTAGATGATTTACCTTTGGCAAATTTAAATAGAATATTTTTTCAACAATATGGGGCTCCCGCGCACAGCGCTAGAGTAAATACTGATTTGTTGAACACCCAATTTGGAAATAGGTGGATAGGAACATCCGGTCCTATCGAGTGGCCTGCGCGTTCACCGGATCTTACGCCCCTCGATTTTTGGTTGTGGGCTTATCTACAAGATCGAGTTTATTTAACAAATCCAGAAAATGTTGACATTTTAAGACAAAGAATTATTTACACTTGTCAAGAAGTACCTGCCGCTTGTCTTTTAAATGCGACCTTTGGAGTAATTAGGAGATGTGCGATATGTGTTGAACAAGGTGGCGGGCAATTTCAACATTTATTGTAAAGTGTTTTGTTTCTTATAATAATATTTATAATACTTACATTTCCAATGTTTCATGACACATTCGAATATTTATAGATAATGGAAGACAAAGATGAAATTTATAAAGTTTTTTTTTTGCAATAAACGTTTATCAAAAATAAACATATTATACATCGTTGAATTCAGAAAAAAAAACCAATCCGAATATAGCCAAAAATATATATGTTGCCATTTAAAATAAAAAACCTGACTGTCGTTTGACATTAATGAAAACAATTGAAAACAAATAAAACACTGCTATCTTATAGTGTTTTTGATGCTATTAAATTTACTTTTTGTTTAAATAAAACCGGACAATAAATAACGGAATTATGAATGTTGGCGTTTTTTACGGGACAGCCTGTATATGTTGTGACAAAAATAGTTACAAATAAACAAAACTTTTTATGTAGCACCAAATATTCAAAATATGTAATACTTATATATGTAGTTGTAAGGATGACATCACAATTATTCAATGGTGTGCGTAACGCTCATGGTGCTAGTAACGCAGGGTTAATAATAAATGAAAAAGTAAGCCATCTGTTATTAAATTTAATGCTGAGATACACAAGTTTTTTTCTTGAAAATTAAATAGTTTCATTTAATTTCTATTCGCAATTGAAAATACGATATCTCATTTAGAAAATTTTCAGTATGTTTAAGTATTTGTTAATACAATATTGCTGACAGTGCAGCCAAAATTAGAATTTTTTAATTTGAAAAATTTTTTGTGCGTGTGTGATGTTCAAAAGTAGGGTAATAAATGGGTTAATCTTAAAACGACTTTTGTGGAAACGCATTTTACGCTGCTTACTGTGAAATTTTGATTTTGGCCGTATAATATGCTTCCGCTGTTAGGGTTCGGATACATATTGTAACATATGACATAAGCCCATTTCCATGTCTTTCGCAAAGTCATAATTTTGTCGCGTTACTGCCGACGCTGCAGAACTATTCCAACCGCTCTTTTCTATCTTTCTTTTCGACTAAATTCCTTTTTAATCTGATTTTAATACTAAATGGTCGTTTCCCGTTTCTGATATGACATCGCAAAAATGATGAATACGGATCTTTCGGATACTATTTGCCGGGAAGGGTGAGCGCCAACGACAGACAGTGCCGCACCACCGCCGGGAATATTGCGGTCAAAAGTTCACACTAACGATTCGTGTTTATATTAAAAGCCGATAGATAACGCATTCCCGCTGAAACCGCTCTCTCACTCTCAGCGGAAGCGCCGATTAGAAAATACCATTAAATGAACATGCTTTCGTGTTCTTCACAGATAAAAATTCAATTACGATATAAAAATACGTGATTATTGACAATAACATAAGTTTCACGATGAGCTCGTTTCCTGAATACGACAAACAAATAAATGTTAGATCGTAAAATAAAATTATGTGACATCATAAAGTTAGATGATGTTTTAATATTGCCCGGGCTGTTGTAAAAATTCCAAAAAATAATTACCAACCCTGTTATTATTCCTAGGTGCAGACGGTATTAGATTATATGAGTTAATATAAAATTTACGACTTGCCGCTGCAGCTTACTATGATCCCCATAATATTTAATTATAACCGTAGCGAGCTGTGTACGGAAATATTATTTAATTCAAAGGTAAAACCGCAGAAGTAATATACAAACCACGATAAATAATTGAATAGGTGGAGTGGGAAAACGATATAACTCCAAAAATATGATTTCGAGATATTCACAAAAAGCTGTTTTGTATAAAAACTATTTATCTGACAAGAATACGGTACATTGCAAAGTTGTAGATAATCAAGTTTTCTGAATGAACATTAAATAAAATTTCTAATTTGTTTTCTATTGACTGACATGCGCAGCAAAAAGTTCGTTGAAGTTATATTGTTTTTCCACTCATTTTGAAATTATCTTTAATATTTGTTAATTTGTAATATTAATTAACGAATATATCCCCAAATCAGTAATTCGTTTATTTTTTACGCTATTCACAATACATAATACATTTATATAACATGTTTAGTCATCTTCTTCTACGTTGCAGGTCTCCCATGAAGTGATGTGATAATAAAATTCCAAAATTTCTCCTGACATGTATTGCAACACTTTCTAAAGATTTTGAATTTTCTTTATATTAATAGGTAATATGTTTGAGTATGCAGGCGTAGTTGGTAATGCTGGAGTTGTACCAGCTTTTAGTAATTTGAAAGTTTGTGAAACGAATCCATTGATATAATCATAAGTTATGACACTTATGACATACCCGGGTGTACAGCTGTCATAAATAAACTGCATGTAATTTGAAATTGTGAATTTATGTTTTCTTTCATCGCAAGATTGACTTGTTTTCTTATAATATTGTGGACACCAGTTTTTGTAGTCTATAATATCTTTGTACGTTATTACAGATATTGTAAATGGTTTTAATTTACGGCAAGATAGCATTATGCTTTCGTAATCTTCAGGAAGATAGATTCTATCGTATTTCCTTATCACTTTTTTGAGAGAGCCGAAGTCCCGGTCACACGGCAAGAATGAGTGGCGGACTGGGAAGTAATGATAAATTTTATGCAATCGCTTTGTGGCTACAAGTGCTAATAAATACCTCACTACGGTATTGTTACGGTCCTGGCCAGGGCAACCATCTGAAAATATGTGAAGCTCTTGAATCTCTGCAAGCATTTGCTGCACATATTCGTTGATAAACGTACATACCTCATTGGGACACTTTGCAGCTTGTCCTTCATGATATGTATAAAAATGGCCGGTACCATTTTTCAAATCATGTATTTCAAACCCATACAGCCACAATTGTCTCAAATAAAACATTTCTTGGACAGGTATAACAGGCAGTGGCATATTTTGAATATAGTCAAAAACTATTCCTCCAACATCTTGACGCTCTTGGCACAAAATAGTTATTTCTTTAAGTTTAGTGTAAAACTTGTTAGCCCTGCGTTTGTGGACCATCAATTCGGCCGCGGCAACTCTCTTCGCATTATCATTCAAATTTTGATCCTTAATTTTTTTGTTGAGCCCTTCGCATTGTCCACACACGTCCACTTGAGGCCTCCCAAATTTTAAGTCAAAATTTTCTTTGAAAAATTTAAATAGAATTCATATCTTACAACATTTCTTAAGTCTGGGTTCAATTTTACAAACAGGCAATGCATTCTCTTAACATTTAGCGCGGAGTCAAGATAATACAATTCTTTGGAACTATAGTGAGAAGTTTTACGAGGAAATGATGCAATATGTTGATGTATTTTGGCAATTACCTCTGGTTGTAAGACATGCGGTCGATTATTATGTGTACCACATAGATCTCTAGGTGAATTCTGAGAAACTAACAATCTGTTAAGTCGTTGTATTCTGGAATTCGATATTGAATGCAGACTTAAAAACGCTGTCTTGCAAACTTGTTGCCTCTCTACATTATTTCGAATGTGATATGATTTTTTCCCGATTTTTTCTGCTAGCTTCTCCATTTGATCGCCTCCTAGCTACTGGTCTACATTCCATAAGACCACGAAAATATACATCTTGTTCGTTTTTTGAACCTTTTTCATATAACTTTCTTAAAATTGCTTCTCTTTCTTCCATCGTAAGTTTTGACATGCATTTATTTTTACATCTTAAAAAAAAATTACTTTGTTGAAAATGGCTTAATATGGTTAAAATGGTTAATAATATTAGTTATTCTATTATAGAATACTTACTGTCACTGCTCGACATTTTAAATTCACAAGATAACACTCCAAAGATTAATGTGAGTATCGGAAGCTCTAAGGTTAAAATGATACATCAACCGAATGAAATAGCACTAGCATGCGCCGGCGCCGTGCTGAGTGAAAAAGCGGTATAAACGCTGGAGTTATATCGTTTTTCCACTCAACGTCAAATTACATGGTCATGTGGAAGCGTACATGTTTTGATTTTTATACTGTTTTTTCGCCCAGCAGACAGATCTTGGTTTATATATAATTCTGGCTATCTTACATTTAAATCGAGATTTATGCTAGTTATATCGTTTTTCCACTCACCGATTCAATTAAATTTTCATTTAGAGTACCTAGCCTATGATTTAAATATAAATTTGGGAACACTGTGGAAGAGTAAGGCTTTTCGAAAGTCAAGTTTTAACAACTACCATCTGATAGATTACAATTTATGGTATATATCCAAAAAGAGAGAGACAAAATTCTGAACACATCCCCAGCTCTAATTACAACCTATACATTAATTTTACGCGGTAAATTTAAATTGAAAATCTCTCTGAAATATGAAATCTGTAGCAAATTAAATTGTACATGGATTGTTCAGAGATAAATCCACAGTTAAGACAGCAGAATGGTAAATGTAGTAATTACAGCACATGAAAATAAGTAAATTTGTTTAAATAACACATGTTACTTCATTTATTTGTTGAAAAAAAAGGTCAAATAATAAATGTCCTTACTGATAAACATTGTATGTAATACATAATATACAATAGAGTAGGAAAGAGCTTAAATTCTACAACTGTAACAGTGCATGACAATTAATTCCGATTAAAACAAATTAATAAGTTAATAGCAAAAATATCTTATTTTATAAACTATTTGAAGATTGTTGAATTCAGTATGACGCTGTTGAAGAAGTAATGCGTTTTTGCAACGCTATGTTTCAAATCCGTTTGAGAATTATTTCCGGAAAAAAAGGGGATTGATTTTTTTCCAAAATAATGTTACGTGAAGTATCTTTTACACGTTTGGCCCGTTTTTACCTTAAATGCGAGCTACAAGTCCATTTATATAAACGAACGTAGTTGCCAAGTTAAATACACAAGTGCGCAAGTACTGTTCGAAAAAAGTAGTGGGAACCCTTAAAGACAGATCGATACGATCATTTCGATCATAAGAGACCAATATTGTGCATGTTGGTGGTTGTTTTCTTAATTTTTATATTATTATTCACGTTCGTGTTATTCTTAATAAGTATGTGAAGTTAGTATTATAAGAATTACCTACTTCACATTTATTAATTTTATTGTTGAATTTAATTTGTTTCTAATTGGCAGTTATATTTTGTATTATTTGATATTGGCCTGTTTTTATAGTTTTTATTCAATATGTTGGTTTATACAAACGAGGAAAGGATACAAATTATTAAGTGGTACTACTCTGGCAGTACTGCTCAAGAGATAGTAGGGCGATTTATGTTTTCTTTCCAAAATAGAACTGTGCCTACAATACCAACAATAATGAGTATAGTCATCAGCACAATCGAGCACGTAATCTTGGGGAACTACAACAAAAAATTGTTGATTGTGCAAATACGATAACCCCGGAAATGTTTTCGAATGTACGAAATAATTTTTATCATAGACTTACGTACTGTCAGGAGCAAAGAGGTGGATTATTCGAACATTTGATTAATTGAGAAGTTTTAATTTGGTTTTTCAAGAATTCCATTTATTTTAAAAGTATATTTTAATTTCCATTATTTAGAATCATTCTTTTAGTTTATCGTACTCTTCCTGTTTCCCCAGAAATTATATTTATTGAATTTTTTCATTTTGTTTTCCAAGAATTTTCTTTATTTTTTTTATCTATTTTATTTTAAAATTTATTGCCTTTAGAAGAGCATTTTTTTTTCTCTTACTTCAATACGTCTGCTTTGGTAGTGTTATACATTTACTGTTTTTTACAGCTTGTATTTAATGACTATTTACCTAAAAGATTCTCAAATTATGTTTTTTTCGCTCGTTGTTAACAATATTGTAAATGTGCATAGCTGTATAGTATATCACTATTACGGAATACATTCATATTCATTTGTCAATTCTCCAACAAAAGTACTGGTAAAATTAAAGTACGTTGTCTATCACATCTGCTTCGGCAAACCACTAATCTAGAAGAACATTTTTATTTCTCTAAAGGTCTACCTGCCGGCTCTCGTATGTATATTTGTTAGATAGGTACGGTTTGGCAACTTCTCACGCCATATGTATGGGAAGCCGCATGCAAGATGATTGTAGACCGAACCTGTATATGAAACCTCTTAATGATAAATGACAGTACTACTACTACTGCCAGTACATCCAAAATTATGACTTTTTTGTACGAAAAAAATTTTTTTTTGGTGTTGCGTTGACGCAACTATGGGAATAAATGGGTTGAGTCAGTGGAGCTAGGTGGCCAAGACCGGTAAAAAATTCTCACATAATCCTAATGGAGTTTCTGGTTATATGATCAGTTGCTTCATCTTGTTGGAATATTATAGCATCATATAAGTAATTTCCGTCTAATCAGTTCATGGGATGAGTAACGTTTGTAACATGTTTATGTAACGTTCGGAATTGACCGTTACAGAACGGTTATCTTCATCCTCAAAAAATAATAAGGACCAATGATACCAAATGATCCTACACCACATCAAACCACCTTTGGAGTATGAAGATTCTTTCCAAACAATTCGCGAGGATTTACAGCGCTCCAATATCTAAAATTTTGTTTGTTAACAACGCCATTCAAATGAAAATTTGGTTCGTCGGTCATTAACAAATTGTGTATTGATTCACGATACAGATTCAAAAATTTTTGATAAAATATTAACCTCGCTTCCTTATCTCGATGGTTAAGGTGCTGTGTGTTAAATCGTTGTGAAGGATTCTGTAAAGACTTCCTATGGATATTCGTAGAGCAAGTGACTGCCGATTAGCAGATCTGGTAGGACTTCTCATGAAAGCAGCTCTCACTCGTTCAATATTTGGAAGCATACGAACCGTTCTTCGAGGTCCAAGTTCTTTAACGTTCTGTACATAACCATTTTCACCTCATTGACGAACCCGTGCCATAACTGTTTTGCGCGTTGGCACATTACGTCTATTATTATCACCAAACTGCCGTCGAAATGCACACTGAACTTCTTCTACTGAACCAGTTCTAATATAAATTTCCATACTACTGAAAACTTTTATAAAACTTGACACTATATTTGTGACACTGGCGCAAATTTATGTCTAGTAATTATTCGATTTTAACACAGCTGACGCAATTAAAATAAACAACCGTCAATGATGACAATTAACGGACTGACAATCCACATTTTTTTGCATCTATCCATCAAATATCAAAATTTGATATTTCAAGAGCCGTTAGGAATTCGGGAAATGTGAATAAAATAATTTTTACTTAAAATTAGTCATTGAATTTATACACGAAGTATCTCGGATAGCTCGCAGGCCACCCGGTATATAATTAAGTATTAAGCCATATTATGTACATAAATGAAGTCTAATACATTTCTATACACATATTTTTCGATTTTAGTAAGAGCGAGCACGCAAAAGCATTTCCCGCGAAAAAATTAATGCTTTTGAAGATATTAAGGGTACGCGATGGGGCGGAAACGAGAGAGAGATTTCCTTTTTAAAATTACGTTCACGGCAAAACGAATTCACGGTAACTTTTACAGCGAAGCCGAGCCCTCTGAGCAATTGTACTCTCCGGACGGCCACTAATCACAGCTCGGACGCCCTGGATGTGGAATGCCGAGCCGGTTATGACGGAGGCCTTCCCCAGAGGTTCGTCCTGGAAGCGTACGACTCTCACACGATGCGTATGCGACTGAACCTGAGCAGTTCGAATGCCGAATACCCGATGTTCAGAATAGAGCTTGGGGAATTGCTGCCGTCGAACGGAGATGGTCTGCCGCCTACCCTAAGGATACTTGTTTACGCACAGAACGCAAAGGGACGCAGCGAAAAGGTCGTACTGGAAGACATCACGCTCAATGATGCAGAGAAACGTACAGGTCAGTATGAGTGCTCTTATTCTTCTATCGCTTTGAAAAACTTTGCGTTGCGCTTTCAGTTCACGTAATTTTCGAGTTTTGAGTTGAATGAGAAAAAAGTAAATTCTATTATTAAACGATGAATTGATGTTAGTTGAAATGAAATAGGGTGACACATGTTAAACTTTAATAACCATTGATTTTGTCCCTACACACATTGTAATATCTTGGGTATTTTAGTTAGCGAAAAGTTACACGAGGTTTTTCATCAGCTTCATATTTTAAAATTGACATAGCAGCAATATTTAGAATGTCAAAATTGTGTGTTGTTGTCAAGCATGTTTAGTCCTATCCTATCGTATTCCTGCGTCTTGCTACTTTGGAGTGTAAGACTTCAAGTTGAGGTTTTGCTCTCCATTCGTTCCTATGTTGGGACATATTTCTTTAAATTTAATCCATTTCATATTTATTTCTATTACGGCTTGTTTAACTTCAGCTTTCCACGTTCTTCTAAGTCTGGCCATACTGTTCTCTTCATAGGGTTTGCTCATATAGTTTCCTTGTTATCCTTACGTCTCTCACTCTTTATATGTGTACCATCCACACCCAACTGCCTTTCTTGTATTATTTTGTGGATGTTTTCTAAATTTAAAAAGTACTCTGAGTAGATAAACTATGGGGGTTTTAAAACAAAATGCCATGTATTTTCTTATAGTGGTTCATTTTGCATTTTTGAGGGTCAATACGCATGCGCCAATCTCAGGTCTGTCGTTGGAACAGACAGGTCGCCTTTGAAACAGACAGGTCGCCTTTGAAACAGACAGGTCTGCGTTTGAAACTGACAGCTCTGTCTCTGAAGCTGACAGGTTTGTCTCTGAAACAGACAGGTCTGTCTTCGAAACAAACAGGTCTGTCTTTGAAACAGACAGATTTGTCTGTTTCGGAGACAGACCTGTCAGTTTCAGAGACAGAGCTGTCAGTTTCAAATACAGACCTGTCTGTGTCAAACACAAACCTGTTTGTTTCAAAGACGGACCTGTCTGTTCCAACGAAAGACCTGGGATTGGCGCATGCGTATTGATGTCTTATTCTCAAAAATGCAAAATGAACCTCCATATCTCCTGAAGAAGCAACAAATTCGTTGCGAAATATAGAGAGATAGATAATAAATGCGTTTTAATTGAAAGTTCGCTTGCCCGTTTTTAATTTATTATTAACTAACGTAGTACGGTCGATAATTTTTGTAAGTTATATGTATAATATATTTGATATATACAGCATGTTCCCTAATCGAGTTTACAAAAGGAAAAAAAGTTATCTTTGATTCTGCGCCAAAACTTCAAAGGAACAACATTTTTTGCTTGTTGTTCTGAAACCACCAAATCTGTAATTGGAACTTGATTGTTCTGACTCGGTAGAGGGAAAATTCATTTTGTTCTTGATTTTGGAATTGTAATAATTTTTCTCTGCTTTTTAAATCCCATCACATTGCCGGTTTTATTTTTCTGACAACGACGTCACTTTGACAAATGAGTTTATGCAAGTAAAATAACAAAAATATTTGTGAAAAACATAATTTTAATAAATGACAACTCAAAGTAACAGCTTTAAGATAAAAGAAATACAGGCATTTTTAATCAAGAACGATCATTATTCAAATAACCCGGGGGGGTTATTTGAATAATTATAAGAAATTTGTGGGGACCCATTTCTGCGCACCATTCTACTTTAAAACGAAGCTGCTTGAAACTTTTTGAATTTCTTTAATGGGCAATGATGTCACGGCGTTTCTTATTCGATTTTTTAATTATTCAGCATTATGTAGGTTATCCTTATACGCATTTTGCTTTGAACATCTCCACAAATAAAAATCCAAAATCGTTAAATCGGGGACTTCTGGCAGACCACAATACTTGACCGTTCCTTCCAATCCACTGATCTCCACATTTAACGTTTAACCTGTTAGCATAATCTGCTGAAAAAACTTGTACGCCGGTAATTAATTTCGAAGGCATTAAGTCCATCGTCAGAAATTCTAACATATCTAAATATGTGTACTGATTACCGTTGTTATCAAAAAGTATTGACCTATTATCATGTGATAACCAACGGCACACCATACCGTTACTTTGACAAAATACTGGCGACCTTTTAAAATCCTGAAATATAGATTAACATCGCTCCAATATCATACATTCTGTGAGGCAACTGTCCCATTTGTAGAAAATGTTGCCCCGTTAGGAAATATTATTCTGCGATAAAAGTTTCGGTGTCTCCATATTTCATATCCCATCCATAAGCAAAAATACAATCGTTCTGCATCATCCACCGGTTCTAATGTATGATTAAATATCAGTTTGTTTGGGTGAATTTTATTCCTTTTCAAAATTCTTTATATGTGGGACTTTCTAATGCCCGATTGGAAAGACTGCCTCCTTAGTGAGGTTTTTGCTTGATTCAGCACAGATTCCAACACCAAAAGCAGCGTCGTTTTCATCGTGCGATTTCTTCTGTTTCTTTCAATTTTTAACAGATTCAGTTCTTAAAAACTCTTTTATCAGTTTTTGGGCCCCATGCGTGAAACCTGAATATTCGGATATTTCTCTTTGAACTTTTCAATAACATAACGATAAAGTTGCTCACCTATTTCATAACATTGAATCAAATATACTATCAAGTCAATATTTTGTAAATGTTTACGGTAGTAAGCTGTCACAGAGTTGTCAAATCCAAGTGAGCTCGCCTACTTGATAATAAATCTTTTAGATTAAAATTAATTATTACAAAGTCCAAAATTAAGGGAAAAATGTACTTTTATTTCCGCTCAGTCATGAGAGTGGGGTTTTAGTTACAGATTTGCTGATTTCAGGACAAGCAAAAAATGTTATTCCTTTTAAGTTTTGGGGAAAATCAAAGGTATATATTTTTTTCCTCTTGTAAACTCAACACGGGGACATACTGTACATATTGCAGCGTTAAATGGGTCGTTTAGGCCAAAAGTTATGCAATAATTCCCCTTTGCTCCGATTCTACGCTAAGTCTCTCCATTTTTTATATTACACAGTTTCTCAGGCAGGCCTCCTCTGCAATGTACTACACATTCTCCTCGGTGTTGCCTCGACATTCATCCTTCTAGTATTCTGTAGCATATAGAAAACCTTTTATACATATTACATAAAAAGCCACTTAACCAACCAGTTCAATTCAAATCTGTATCTCAGTTTTGAGAGACATTCGTTGTTAGATTATGTACCACTAAACAACATTACCAACGCCCGGTATATAAACGACACTAATTATTAATAGACCATGATAACGTTGAAATAAATACAATATTAAAGTACTCATGTATCCAAGAATATAGCAAATATGCCCTTTGTAAGTCCAAATGTCCATTTTAAACCCCTTAAGTTTACCTTTCGCTGCGCAATCACATCCGGATGGGAAATAATGATCCGAAACACGACGGAGCATCGTTGCAAATCGTTTAATGGTCTATATAAGTAAAGCTTTGAGCCAGAATGTTTTCTATGCGGTTACATTATTTATTTAGTTTAGAGCGGAAAACAATAACAAACTTTCCGCAAACAAATTCACAATCTCGGACTGCAATTGTTAGAAAGTAAAGAATATATTGTGTGTATATATGGAATAAAGTTTTAGCTTTTGGATCGTCGTGTTCAAAGTTTTGCTTTGTTAAATGTATACGTATTACTCTCGTTCTTATGTTGAACACGCTTTTCCAAAGCTCGACGGCAATTTATTTCAGACACGAAGCGACACTGAGCAAATTTACGAAATTATACGTCAGTCAGATTTTGTTAGATAAGTTAAACTGACTTTGATAATGAACTTTAGCAAGTTATTTGTTATTTTCCAATTGCTTTCGATTATGTTATTGTCCTTAACCCTGAGGTGCATAAACCGGGCCTATCAGCCCCGGAGTAATATTTGATTGCTTATAACTTATATTTAGAGAACGGACACGCTTACCACATGACGCAAAGCCTAGTGCAGTACTGGCGAACGGCTGTATTTCTAAAATATTTAATTTTATTTATATAATTGGAAAACGAACGGGTGGTGATCTATAAAATTACGAAATACATATTTATTTGTTCAAAAGTTGTATTTATAAAGATTTTAATTTTATTTATATAATTGGAAAACATACGGGTGGTGATCTATCTATCTAAAATTACGAAATACATATTTATTAATTAATTTTATTTATATAATTGGAAAACAAACGGGTGGTGATCTATAAAATTACGAAATACATATGTATTTGTTGAAAAGTTGTATTTTTAAAGTTTTTAATTTTATTTCTATAATTGGAACATTTTTATTTGTTCATTTTGTCGTTCAAGTTGAGTAAAGGAGTATTAATATTGACTAGCAATAGTTTCTCAAGGTTTTCTTCTATCAATTTTGTTCTCTTTGAATTAAGTACATCCTTATAAATAGAAAACGTCCTTTCTACATCGCAACTGGTTATAGGTGCATACTGGAAATATTCTTTTATTTCTTCATATTTAGCCGTTAGATTTTGTGGTATTGTCTCCATACATAATTGCTGCAATGTAATTAAATCTGGATTTCTATTAAGAATTGCTTCAAACTTTTGCCGAAGGCCACATCCGAAGTCACTTGGAATACTTTTCAAATTATTAACAGCCACATTTAATGTGGTTAATCCGTCATTTAATTTGAGATTTCGATTTTCAAAATAAGTGATTAGTTTTGGCAATTTTCCAAAGTGTTCGTGAAGAAAGTACAACTGATTTTTTAAATTTCGGATTTGTGTGAGCTCCTTGCACTCACCAATACTTCTAGCATCCTCCTTTAGCAGTGTTACGAAATGTTTTAGACTATCGAAATTCTCAGCATAATAACTAGTGGCTTCCAGCCATGTTCCCCATATAGTTATTACTGGAGTGGGAGGCAGTGACAGAGATGGAAATTTTTCCCTGAAAAGAGCTACTCTCAATGGTGCTTTTCTGAAAACATTTTTAAAAGCTAATACAAGTCTATCAACTTCCGGAAAAGTGTCTCTGATATATTCACAGATTCTGTGGAGAGCATGTGCTACACCAGTAATATGCAGCATATTAGAATATGTTTTCTTCAATAGTCTGCCTGTTTTTAACATATACGCAGCATTATCACTGACAAATAAAAGTATTTTTTTTTGTACGTGGCGTCCGAATGAAGCATTTTTTGCATATTCTCCTTAAGGGTTTCAGCAACTGTTTCCCCATCAACTCTATTTATAACACTTGTTGCTATTACATATGAGTTATAGGGAATAGTTGGATGTAGTACACCAGCTACAACATTTACCACACAGCGTCCTAACATATCCACCGTTTCGTTGGCGCTTATCCATATGTATTGATTTAAAAGATGGCTTCTAATGCGTTCTACTGTTCTCGTATAGCACCTAGAAACATAATATTTGCGTAATATTTGATTCATCAGGAACATTTCGACCAGTATATTTTTTCAGAAATGTTTTCAAAATTGGATTGTTAAATTTAAATAATGGAATATTAGCTGCCATAAAAGTTTCACAGGGTTCTTCGTTAAAATTGTCAGATTCCAACGGGTTCAATTTTTTTTCGTGCTTTAACGATCCTACGTGACGTTTTACGGTTGATTTATTGCAATTTTTCAATAACGTTTCACACACTTCACAATAAATTTCTGAATCACTGGCAATGTACATACAATCAGTATGACCCTCAATCCAACTCGCCATTGTTTCACGATGCCATTCTCGATGCTCTTCCATTGTCTGAAAAAGTAAGAATATTCTAGATCCAAATAAACGAAATTAAATAACGAAATTTTATGCACACTTACGTGAAAATAATTGGAAGATGTTGCTTAAATGAAAAGAAAAGGAATGTACGTGCTATTTCTCTTACGAAATACCATAAACTTATTTATTTTATCTACGTACACGACACCACTGAAAACACTATATTCTCCGAATACAATAACTGGGTTGTCCATTGTTATCGCTGCGAGACCAGGTGGCCGAGTAAGTCAAACAAATACTTCATTGAATTACGCCGGGATGTACTGAGTGACGTTATACACAATTCCAATTGCCGATTGCGTTTTATGGAAATTGCATCCGTTCTCTACTTATATTAACACCCGTTTGTTGGGTCAGAAATGATTCAGTCACGGTGGTCGGGAGGATTTATTTATTCATTTAAATGTAAAGGTGGTATGTGTAGGTAAACATAAAAAAACGTTATGGCAGAAAAAAAGCAAACATTTATTAGAACTGAAAAATACAATTACTAAAATAAAGGAATATGAAAAAAAATTGTGTATTTAAAGAAGGGAATATACAGTAAAGTATAGAATTTTTTTTATGTTCATAAATAAAATATATTTTTCCTATTGTCATATAACTAGAGACCGGACACGAGAGGTTGATGTCTCATCGTCCACAAGCGTACTATTGAACATTTGTATTTTCAAAGTTTTTAATTTTATTTATATAATTATACCTATAATAATAAAACGGGTACAAAATACGAAATACATTTTTATTTGTTCATTTTGTAGTTCAAGTTGAGAAAAAGAGTATTAATATTTACTAGCAATACTTTCTCAAAGTTCTCTTCTGTAAAATTTGTTCTCTTTTAATGAAATACATCCTTGTAAATAGAAAACGTCCTTTCTACATCGCAACTGGTTATAGGTGCATACTGGGAATATTCTTTTATTTCCGCGTATTTTGCAGTTAGATGTTGTGGCAATGTCCCCATACACAATTGCCGCAATATTATTAAATCTAGATTTATATTAAACACTGCGTCTAACTTTTGACGAAGGCCACATCCAAAGTCACATGGAATACTTTTCAAATTATTAGTAGCCACATCTAATGTCGTTAAACTATAATTTAATTTCAGATTTCGATTTTCAAAGTAAGTGGTTAGTTTTGACAAATTTCCAAAGTGCTCCTGAAGAAAGTACAACGGATTTTTTAAATGTGAGATTTGCGTTAGTTCCTTGCACTCAGAAATACTCCGAACATCGTCATTTAAACGTGCTACTAAATTCTCTGTATAAAAAGTAGTAGCTTCCAACCATGTCCCCCATTTAGTTATTACTGGAGAGGGAGGCAATAACAAAGATGACAGCTTCTCCCTGTAAGGAGCTACTCTCAATGGTGCTTTTCTGAAAACTTTTTTAAAAGCGGATTCAAGTCTATCAACTTCTGGAAATGTGTCTCTGATATATTCACAGATTCTGTGAAGAGCATGTGCTACACAAGTAATATGCAGCATATTAGATAGTCTGCCAGTTTTTAACATATATGCAGCATTGTCACTTACAAATAAAAGTACTTTTTCTTTGTACATGTCGTCCGAATGAAGTATATTTTGAATATGCTCGTTAATGGTTTGAGCAAATGTTTCCGCATCAACTGTATTTATAAATTTAGTTGCTATTACATATTCGTTATATGGAATAGTTGGATGTAGTACACCAGCTACAACATTTACCACACAGCGTCGTAATATATCGACAGTTTCGTCGGCACTTATCCAGCAGTACTGATTTGAAAGATGGCTTCTAATGCGTTCTTCTGCTTGCATGTAGCAGTTCGAAACATAATATTTGCGTAAGGTGGATTCATCAGGAACATTTCGAAAAGTATATTTTTGGAGAAATATTTTTAAAGTGGGATTGTTAAGTTTATTTAATGGAATATTAGCCGCCATAAAAGTTTCACAGAGTTCTTCGTTAAAATTGTCAGATTCCAACGGTTCCAATTTCTGTGAATGTGTTTGCGATGCTAAGTGACGTTCATGGAATTTGTTAACGATATTTTACAGATTTGTCAATAAATTTCGAAATCACTGACAATAGACATTCAATCAGTCTGACCGTCAATCCATCTCGCCATTGTTTTACAATGCCGTTCTCGACATTCTTCCATATCATGTCTGAAAAAGTAACTTAAACAATGCTCTAGATCTAAATAAATGAAAACTAAAAATGTATGCGTAAGTTATTGAAACTGAACGAAATTCAATGTTGTCGACTATTTATACCGTCCGTCGCAATGACGACGTCATTTCGACCCGATGTGTCTGGTCTCTATATATACACACATCTCATTTCTTCTTACTTAGCTTCTGGCTCATATTATGTCTGCAATGGCTTCCAGTCTCGACGTTTCCATCCAACTTCCGGTGTACCACAAGGTTCTAATTTGGGACCTTTACTTTTTAATATATTTCTTAATGATTTACCCTGTTCACTGAATTACGGAGTTTTGGCTTACATAGATGACTTAAAATTATATTTGAAAGTTACTAACATTGAAAGTTTTTACGATCTTGATAACAACTTGAAGTTGGTGCACAAGTGGCGTAATGTAAACAATATCTCTTTAAATATTGACAAATGTGCCATTGTGACATATGCAAGGATTGCGAATTCATATCACTTTCCATGCAGTATAGACCAAATGGTGTTACCTCGTAGATCCGTAGTTAAAGACGATGGGATTTTGTTTGATGTGTCGCTTCAATTTAGCGCCCATATCTTTCCTTTTCGTAACGCTGCTTCAAAGAGTTTGGGCTTCCTGATACAAACTTGTCGTGACTTCAGTTCGACTTTAAAGTGTCTGTTCTATGCTTATGTGCGGAGTGTGCTGGGGTATGGTGCAGTTGTGTGGTATCCATACTAACAACAGATCACTTTGGAGAAAATTCAGAAGCGTTCCTTAAATACCGCACCTTCAATTGCTATGGAATTGATCCAATGCGTAGGACGGACTATAACGCTCTGTTCAATAGACATGGTTTTCGTTCTCTAACTAGTAGAAGGGAAGAAGCAAGTGCCACCTTTCTTTTGAAACTGGTCAACAACTTTATGGATGCATCTAGTCTGCTTTCTCAGGTTGATTTTCTTGTGCTAGCGGACGTTTTCGTGTGTCACGTTTCTCTTGCCGACGGCCAGATCTAACGTTTTAAAGAAGGCACCTGTGGTACCCATGGTGCGCAATTGCAACACCTTGAGTCTGCAGCCGTTCTACAATTAACATGTTCTTTTTTTACTCTTACTTTTCTTTGTTCAAGCTTTCTTCATCCACTTTTAATTTTTATATAAGCATATTTTGTATTAATTTAAAATTTTCTTTTATTTTTTTGTGTGTATTGATAACACACGCCTGCATAAAATTTGTGATGACGTGATTTTTGTTTGTTAAGCTCAGTTTTTATATAGCAATAACTAATTAAAATACAGTTGGTCTCTACCACCCACAGATTTTTTTTTTGCACAAAAGAAAAAGAAAAAAATTAAAAGAAAAATTATAATAGGCGTTTTAATACATTTTAAAATGAATGTACTACTTCAAATTCTAGGTATTAACCCAAAAATGATTTTCTGTTGTGGTTTCAAAGAAATTTGTTAAATATTCTCCCATTACCTGATGTAAATCTTTTATTACATGTATTAATTTTGGACAAGATTTCCGGGAATTTTTACAAGCTAAATCCTATTTATTATGCTTCCACTTTATTAGTACTGCGAAGAAGGATTTCAAGTTTATCACTCCAAACAAAATGTGTATTTTAATGTCATTTAGTTCATTATAGCTCCGAGTGTCGATCAGTAAACAAGTAAAATTAATTTGTCTTTAGTGTTGTGCGTGGTATTTGATAAATAAACATTGCTTAAAAATGTGTCTAGCCGGTGTTGCAAAAACAAACCAGATGATTTCTGTTATATTTGTGGATATTTCGTCTTGAAAAAGTTTAAGAGACCAATTGGTGAATTTGTGAAAAATGCATATTAAGCTTATTTCAAAATCAAATTAGGAGATCAAGATAAAGATTGGGCAACTCACGTTGTTTGTAAGGTATGTGAAGAAGGTTTAAGACATTGGACCAAAGGGAATAGAAAAAGCCTTCCTCTTGGAATACCGATGGTTTGGAGAGAACCGCAAAATCATCATGAGGATTGCTACTTTTGTCTTTGTGATATTAAGGGGCATAATAGAAAAACTTTGAAACATATTTTGTACCCAAACAATATTAAATCAGCTATCAGACCAGTTCCTCACAGTGATCATGTACCTATACCTATACCCCCCAAAGTACTACAAGAAAATATTGAAACTTCTTCAACTTCCGGCTCCGTACAGATGGATAGTGATTTTGAGCAATTAACCTCAGGTCAAAACCAACCTCAGCTATTTTCGCAAGGCGAACTGAATGATTTAGTAAGAGATTTGGGACTTTCAAAAGATCTTTTTGAAGTACAGGGGTCTAGATTGAAACAAAAAAAAATTGCTTGCCCCAGAAACTACCTTCTCTTGGTATAGAAATCGTGAGGCTGGATTTGTAAAATATTTTGCACAAAACGGACCACTCGTGTACTGCAAAGCAATTGCTGATGTACTTACTTTCCTCGGAGCTCCTGAGTATACACCTTCTGACAGGAGACTTTTCATCGACTCTTCAAAAAGGAGCCTTAAAGCTGTTCTTTTACATAATGGCAATGTTTTTGCTTCTGTTCCGATCGGCCATTCTGTTCATTTAAAGGAAAACTATGAAAATTTACAGGCATTACTTTTAAGAATACAATATGAAAATCACAACTGGGAAGTGTGTGGAGATTTAAAAATATTAGGCCTTCTCTTGTGTCAGCAGTCTGGATATACTAAATTTCCATGTTTCCTGTGCGAGTGGGATAGCAGAAATCGAGAACAGCATTGGATAAAAAGAGACTGGCCACAAAGGGTGACTTTAATACCTGGAACCAAAAATGTAATTCGCGAAAGTCTTATTGACCCTCAAAAAGTGTTAATTCCACCGCTTCACATAAAACTTGGACTTATGAAACAATTTGTTAAGGCACTAAACAAAGAAGGAAACTGTTTTAAATATTTGTGTAAAACATTTCCGACTCTGTCAGAGACAAAATTAAAGGAGGGAATCTTTGTAGGCCCGCAGATTAGGAGCTTGGTGAAAGATCTAGAATTTGAAAATGTGATGGAGGATAAGGAAAAACATGCATGGCATGCTTTTAACGAAGTTGTATATAAATTTCTAGGGAATTATAAAAACACAAACTATGTTGAGATCGTTGAAAATATGCTGGAAAAATTCAGGATTCTTGGTTGCAATATGAGCATAAAAATTCACTTTTTACATTCCCATTTGGACTATTTCCCAGAAAATCATGGGGACGTGAGTGAAGAGCAAGGAGAAAGATTTCACTAGGATATTAAACAGGTGGAAAAAAGATACCAAGGGCGCTGGGACACAAAAATGATGGCCGATTACTGTTGGACATTGAGAAGAGATCTTCCTTTAGCTGAATATAACAGAAAAACAACCAAACGAAGCTTTTCTGAAAAACGAAAACGTTTTTTTAAGAAGCATGAAGAATAAATAACTATTTCTAATAGTTTCTATGTGTATATTTTTGTATTTTTTTTTAATATAATATAAAACTAGCTTATAAATGAAATAAATCGTGTTTTTTCTATATTTTTTGATTTTACTGGTTTGAAAAATAACCTTACGTGATACAAAAAAAAATAAAAGCAGATTTGAAATCAGCGCTAACCAATTACTAGAAAACAGTTAAAATTTTTAAATCAACTTTCAAAGTGTTGAAAAATGCAGGCCGTGTAATTCTTCGTGTTTTACTTTTTTAAATTTTCAATTTATTTATTATCATTATTATTATCTGTCCTTCTTATTGTAACACCCTTTATATTATAAATTATATATTATTAATATTATTATATATTGTCAATATTATATAATTAAAACCACTTTTCATTTCTTACTAAGAACTACAACATAGTTACTGTAGCATGCTATATTTTCTCAACATTCTGCTACAGTTTACTATCTTCTTGTATTTTGCGATTTTTCTCATATGTTATAGTAAAAGTACTATTAGGACAAAATACTTGTCCCTGATATTCATAAGTAAACCATCTAATATTATGTAAGAGAGATGCTCTTTTATCAGTACAAAGCTTTCAATTTTTATATTAATAAATAGAAAACAAGAAGCAAGCCGAGTCAGAGAAGACAGCATTGAAAGGAATTCTAATTTTAGTGAACCGATAAGAACAAATGTGAGTTGACATTTGAACATTTCTGGCACCGGTATACACGGGATTTTTAATAAAAATCTCTTTGAGGAAATTGTTGACCCTTTCCACCTCGACATCTCGGTCTACTCGTTCTCATACAGAACACCAAACGTACATGTCGGTACACAATATAGTCGATTACGTCCAGCTTGCTGGTTCCTTAGAATATCCAGGCGAATTCAAGTCTGACATTAGGTATCTGTACTGAGGCTGTGTCAGACTGTACAGTGTGCTGCCATACATACTGAAATACGGAATTTACTGCAGCAGAATGCAAATAAATGGAATTACATCTGTAGTTGTATTATCATTAACGTTGATGCAACCGTAGTCCATTCAACAAATGCATACTAAATCTACTGTTCTATATTAACTTCAACGTTTTAAGAATTAATTTTACAGTTCAAAATGTTGTGCGGTTTGTTTGCATACTGCACAGCCCTGACGTACATAAAACAAACACATCACCTACATATTAAGTTGAAAATGTGAGATTGTGTTTGCGAAATTTAGTCTTGCAGTGCCCTCCATTCAATCCAATTATCTTACAGTTTATTCTGCGGTGGGATTAAAATTATTTAGAAAATATTATTACGGTCTTCGTTAAAGTAATTTTCAATTCCTGTCATATGTTTTTTTTCTCTAAGTATTCTAATTGTTGTCATGTTTCTATAAAATAATTCTACTAGGTCATATAGTAATTATAACATGTAATGAAGATAAGACAAAAATTAAAATAAAATAAGACAAATGAGGGTGTTAACCCACTGGCGATTTGGTGAAGAGCATACCTTCAATGGTTGTACCTTTGCTAAAGACACCACGTTTAACACTCTTTCTATTTCAGATTGTTCTATTGAAGATGGCAACTAAGTTCACGAGATACGTATTTAGACGAAAGCTGTTAGCGATGGATGATTAATTGAGTAATTGTTTGAGCTATTTCCATCGCTTGTTGGATTTAGGTAGTCCGACGTCTCGGCGGTTAAACTGCCCCCTTCCGATAGCTCAGTGGTTAGGTGTGCTTGATTCAAAAAAAGTTTTTATTTACAGACATGGGTCGAATCTCGCAAGAGTACATTTCGCTAAAAAATTGGGAGAAGGCATACACGTCATATTATGAGTTTGATAAGGAAAAGTCCTTGAAGGCGGCAGTATATTAACTGCCGAAACGTCAGATTACCTAAATTCAACAAACGTTAGAAATAGCCCAAACAACTACACAATTTATTAATTTAGATTTAGTTAGGGTTTTTTTTTGCTTCTTTCTGTGTTCAGATTATAATTAATAATATGTTAGCACGCACGGCTCTATGCGCACTCATTGACGCATGTGGGTATTAATTTGGATAAATGACAAATTTTATATAGTGGCGTTATTAGGGTTCGTGGTGGAGGAATAAATTGTTTAGTCTTCTGTCAATAATGGCCTAAGCCTATTTCATTGAAGGAATCTCGTGGGATTTAAGAGATTATGATAAAAATCTGACATAAACCTCTTGTTTGGACCAAACATTGCCATAGGTAGGTCGGAATTTTCTTGTAGAAGAACTGGATATTCTAGATTCTGGGATCAGATACTCTAGTTTCTTCTAAATAACGCTGAATGGTAAGAGTATTTCCAGTAAATACTAGAGCGAACCTACTCTCATCATATTATAATTTTAGTAATTTAGTGAGCAGGCCCTTGAGAAAAAAAAAATGTTTAATTTTTCCATAACATCTTTGTCTAAGCACTCGACAGCTGTAATGCATTGTTTAGTCTTCTATCAATAATGTCCTATGCCTATTTCGTTGAAGGAATCTCGTGGGATTTAAGAGATTATGACCAAAAGCTGACAAACCTCTTGTTTGGACCAAACATTGCCATAGGAAGGTCGGCATTTTCTTCTAGAAGAATTGGATATTCTAGAATCTGGGATCAGATACTCTAGTTTCTTCTAAATAATGCTGAATGGTAAGAGTATTTCCAATAAATACTAGAGCGAACCTACTTTCATCATATCACAATTTGAGTAATTTAGTGAGTAAGCGCTTGAGCAGAAAATGTTGCGTTTCTCCATAACATATTAGTCTAAGCACTCGACAGCTATAATGCACTTTCAAACAGATTATAGATTGGTCACTGGAAAGTACTCGATGTCGCTTGATATACTGGCCTGGGATGATTTATCATAAGCTTCTTTAAACAAAGGATAGAAATTGTAGCGGGTTATAGATGCATTAGTTCTCTGTTTGTAAGCTTGGCAAGCTTTCTTCCATACAAATTTTAATGGTTTGAATCAAGTGACATTGCATTGTTGCAAAATATGAGTCGAATTGGGATAAAGACAATATAAAATAATGTTCTTCTCGCAACAAAACTTATTCAATTCAATGCTGTAATGACCGGCTAAAATCACCGGCAATGTGATTGGTTTTTCCACAAACCAAATGTAAAATACGTTCTCAACATATGAATAAAAGTTGCTCCGGTCATCGAACCAGAGCCCTAGTGTCAAGTTGTCCAATAACTTGGAACTGGTGGAGAGAGCTCCTTCGAAATTCTCTTATAAGGGAAAATCACCACAACGCCTGTTGCGCCATAAGTGCACAAGTCCAGTAATTGGTTCTTTTTCGTTACCCTGATTTCACACAAGTCCTCACTCCAGTTTCGTAGGCTTATAAATTCTGGAGTGATCTTCCATCATATCCAAAAGATCGTGATCTATCAAATATGTTTTTATTCGTGAAAACCATCCCCTAATTGTACTCAGTTACTGGTATACGTGACTTGAAAATAATTTCCGTATTACACTTCCCAACATCTGGATTTTTTGTAAAAATAGTTTGAGCCATTTTTCGCCCGGCCTGTTTTCGTTAAATGGATTTTGACGGCTGGTTTCCGTTAAAATGTTTTGAGCAGCATCCTTAATTTCGGATGGATGCATTGGAAATCCTAACATGGCCTGGTAACCTGTGTTAACTTGTGTAACTTGTCTCATCATGTTTTGGACGATGTTAATATCAATTTCCCTTATCTTTTAATGTATTTTACACATTACTTGTGCTTCATTTTGAAATTCCCGTCACTTGTCATATATTTTTTGGCCAATATTACCCAAAAATCCTCGATTGATCGAGCCTGTGGTACATTTTGTGGATTGTTAGCTTTTGAAATAAAACGTATGCTTTGAGCTTCTAACAATTTTGAAGCCTTTCTTTTTTCACACTTACATTGAATTTGGAAAACATTGGAAGCGATCACTCACTATTACTTCGTAAAATAAGAAAGAAAACCCAATTAAAAAGGAAGACCAATCCTGAGAATATCGAAAATTTCAATGTAGAGATATATACGCAACAAGACTAAAGGTCAAAATAAACAGAACATCAATAATAGAAAACAACAATCTAGACGACGAATGGAGAAAAATAAAGGACCGATATCCTAGAAGACGCAAAGGAAGCTATAGGAACATGGAAAGTCAGATTATATCCATCACAAAATAACATCTTACACCAAAGAGGTAAAGAAAATATCAGATGAAGAGAAAATAGCATTTCTGCGATGCAAAGCAACCAGAACCGAAGATAACGGAAGACTCTATGTAGAACAACGAAACATGGCTAACCAGATAAGAAGACAACTGGAGAAAACATATTGGGAGAAATTTACGAAAGACATGGAAGGAGATATGTATGAATCTCAAAAGAAAGTATGGCACTTGCTAAGAAACAGAAAGCCACCGAATTTGTAAAAGTATACCAAATTAACAACAAAAAATGGGAAGAATATTTTGAAAATCTATATAGAGAGAAAGAACCAAATCCGCCACATACAACAATAATAAACTGGAACAAAATGAGGTAGATATTGCAATAGACGACGTCGAAAAGACAATAAGAACTTTAAAGAACAGAAAAGGCTCAGGAAACGATAATACAAGAAGCGAATTGCTGAAATACGATGGACATTGACAAGTCAATGACATTGACAAGTCCTTGACAAAGTCGTTAGACAGAAACGCATGCGTCTGGTGGTTGAAGCAAACGCTGGTAAATACGTGCTGTGTGTCCATGTATATACAGATACAAATTTATTTTTATACAGATTTGTATTATTTTGTATCAAAGCTTGATGTGTATTGTCGCATCGATATGCAATTTGTTTTTGAAATACACTAGAGTTTAAACAAACAAAAATTTTTTTTTACATAAGACATAACTTTACTTATTCAAGATGTTGAATATGTGATTCACAATTACCAGATATAGTGTAGCTCTATGTTCGATACTATAAGGTTTGCAGCAATTTAAACACGAATGGTTAGTTTTTCCATCCTTATTCCTTGGGACAAATACTACACCTGACTTTGTTTGGTAAAACTGCTTCTATATATTTTTTTTTAATTTTATGATATGCCCAATATTTCACAAATTTGGGTTTTCAGAGATCGTGGCAAAGAAGATCTTTGTAGACTAACGTTCAAATGAGACTTTACCAGTGACATGCCTAAATTCTTAAAAAAATTATTATTATTGCTCTTAGATCTCTTCCAATCCGCATTTGCTAATGAAAATAGGACCATCGCATTAATGCCACTGGCGTCAAGTATATTAAACCACATTCTCATAGGCCATCTTCGTGTTTTACGGGATGTTGTGTAGGAGTGACATAATTGGTCGAATCTATCCGAACCACCTTTTCTTTCGTTATATGCGTGAATGATATTAGGTTTGCCTGTTGATTCATTAATTTTATTATCATGATGCATAGTTGATAAAAGTAAAACTATTTTGTTCTTTTTTGGCGTATATGTCACGATTGTTTTCTTACTATCGAAAGCAAATACAGATGTACTTTCAGTTTTCTTTGACAAAAAAAATCTGGAGGTATCTCCCGTTTGTTTTTTCTTAATGTTCCAATGAGAGTCAGTTTATATTTTTCTAATAACATGTCGGCTAGTGGCACTGATGTATACCAGTTGTCTACTGTTATGTTACGGTTTGTCCCGTGAATTGTTTCGGATAAATTTCTAACAAAATAAGATTGCACTAACTCCGTTTTCTCTCATTTTACTTTACCAATACATGGAATAGCATTGATCAAGTACGCGATTTTTGAATCATTCATCATTACCACTTTCATCCCGTGTTTGTCTGATTTGCTCCCTATATATATTTTAAATTGACACTTCCCTCTAAAACCTACAAGTTGTTCATCTATTGTGCAAAATTCGAACGGATTATAATACCGTTATGAATTTTCTACGACATATCCCATATTTTCCGAATAGGCGCAAATAAATCTAACTCTCTTCTCACTTTTCTCGTATTTTTATCGTCAAACCTAAGGCAAGCAGCTAAAAATTGAAATCTACATTCAGATATAGTCGCTCAAAATATTCCATTGCCAAATGTCGTAGACCATTGTTCTGTACTACAATGTACTACAATTTGAAACCCATAATGCACCAGCTATGTATAATAAACGTATAAAAGCTTGTATTTCGATCTTATCTGTTAATCTCTTGTAGCTAGGTTGTGGATCACCTAGAGCTTTACGAGGAATCTCTTCGTTAGTAGGAAATAACACAATATTTATCATTTCCTCCGATATCATGAGACGACAAGCTTCTTCATATGTTTTGACATTTCGGGCTTCCAGTTTTGGCCCAGGTAAGCATAAAACTATATTGTGTTGGGCTGGATGCCTACCCTGGCTGGAATGGAACTACACCTGTGTCCGTTGTTCCTTGCAAACTGAATTTATTTCGTTGTTTTACAGAAGAGATTGTATCATTTTCATTTGGTGCTTCCTTGAATATCTCTTCAGCTTCGTCAACGCTTCGTTCACTACAGCTGTCTGTTTGCTTTAAAATGTATTCTTCATCTTCATCAGAATCATCTCCAAACATATCGTTATTCTCTTCATTATCGTCATCTGCCTCGTCCCATAAGTTTTCTGCAATACGTTGTAACTCAACGTCAGACAATGAACGTTTTCTATCTTGATTAGGAGTTGTTATCGTACTATAAAAAGTAAAACAACATTGCAATAAAACTTCAGTAGACTGAACGCTGGGGTCTGAAATACCCATAAATCAACATACACGTTTATTGTAACCTATTACATACAAAGATTAAGATATTAGGACCATTATTGCACATGTGTGAACGCTATTAAAAATGTATATGATTTTTAAGACCCCAGGGTTCAGGAGTTAAGTGTCAGGGCGCCAAAAAACTTTCAAGTGTAATTTCTAAAACGGTCGCCAGCTTAATCTAGCTAAATATTGAAGTCTATCATTTATAGAATATAAAGCTTCATGGCATAGGTATCACTAAATGACAAATAAACGTTTTTAAATTTCGACGGGATTTCAACATCCCGAAAGTTTACTTTATTTTGCAAATCAAACAAATTTAAAAGATAGTATTCCCCTAGATGTTATCCAACAAAAATTAAAAATTAAAAATAATTTTGTTACTTCGACGCTTGAAATATTTAAATCGAATTATTTGTTTGATCTTGACGTATTGCAAAATAATTTTTCAATATTTTTCACATCACAATCTTTTATTTGTTTCAGATGGCAGTACAAATATAAGCATCTTACCGTTAGCCGCTTTGCTCACTGGATCTCTACTAACTTTAGGAATAGCTATTTTACTTATAATAGTTTTGGCTGTAAGACGAAGGCATCGCCACTGTCCAGGTGCTCACTGTAACCACCAATTGGATACATCCAAACAACCGAAAATTACGCCCCAACCATCGCGGCCTAGTTCTATGTTGGAAATCAATACTGGTGAACATAGATACGTTGTGGCTTATACGTTAAAACCAATTTCTGATTGTAGTACACCAATTAATCCCACCGTAGACCATCAGCCAGATATTCTGAATACCCCAAGAGGTGAGTAAACAAATATAGTATCTACTAGAATATCAAAAAGTTGTACGCTGATCTAAATTCTGTTAGAACGGAATTTTGAAGCTGCACTTAATCACTGTTTTGTGACGGTTTAAATGTTTCTAGAGACAATTTTTGATTGATTATTTTACACATACAAATATAAACCAATCAGATTCGCGTATTACTGAAGCAACTCCAAATTACAGCGGTAATTTATCGATAATTTTCGTAGTAGAATAATTGGGCGTTGTTATAGAAATGCGGTTAATAAGGATAGACATTTCTAAAGTTCTGTCAAAAAACTGGTTTCATTGTCACAAAACAATGCTGAGATTTGGGGAAGAATCAGTTGCAAACATTGATCAAATAGTAAAACAAGCTGAACCGGCTAATACGAAAAAGAGTAAAGCGTCAATTTGGCGACAATTTTGTGAGTTTTGTGATGCGAAAAACTACAACATCGAACAAAATGTTACAGAAGAGGGACTTGCAGATATTCTGAAAGACTGGGCCTTCAATATGAGGAAGGTGAATGGGGAAGAATATAAAGAAGGTGTTGTTAAAACGATGTGGAATGTCACGGCAAAATTGCTACAAGAGAAGTTTAATAACGAATATAACAGAAAAATTGATCCTTTTCAGAGCATAGTATTTAAAGCAGCCCGCGACGCAAGGAACTCCAAAAGGAGAATTCTTCAAGCGATACCTGGTAAACGGAAAATGAGTTCTGCAGCTTTACAGAAAAACGAATATGGAAAAATGATAAATGTTTGGGATGAAGAAAATCCAGATGGACTACAAAAGAAATTTTACCTGATAGTGTCGATTGAATTGGCATGGCGAGGAGGAGAAGGCGCGGCATGTTTGATTCACTACTTCCGAGAAGAAATGAACGTATACAATACACCGACTGAAAGAATAGAGTACAATCCCATATTCACGAAAACAACCCAAGGTGGAGCACAAAAATGTGCTGACAGTAAATGGTTGATTCCCAACAAAGTAAAACCAAGTAATTGCCCAGTCAGACTATTTAAAAAAATAATTTCAAAGAGGACAGAAAATGCTCGTATAAAAAGTGATAGACTCTTTTTAACTGTCATTCCAGCGTGGAATAAGAAAAAAGGTAGCTGGTATAAAAATATCCTATTGGAAGAAATGAAATTTTGAAATGGTTTAAGAAAAGTGCTGAACTCACTGGTTTCAACACAGAAAACCAAAAACTAAGTAACCATTCCAGTCGCGCGACAGCTGTCTCAAATTTAGCAAAAGCTGGTGTAAATGAGAAACAATTAATTAAAATTTCTGGCCATAGTAGTTCGCATTCTATTAAGACGTATCTACAACTATATAAAGAACACCATGAAACTATTATTAATCAAATACGAGGAAATAGTTACAACAGTGCAAATATTGATTTAAGCCCATCTAATAAAAAACAGAATGTATATAACAATTGTACCTTTCAGTGTACTAATTTATACATGAATTAATAAATAAAGATATTAGATAAATTTCATTTTGTATTACGTAAAATAATCTAATCAAATACCATACGAGCTTTGAATTAAAATCGATAATTTCACTCATACTTCCTGCATAACGACTTCGACTCCTGTCAATTTGACAATTAAACCACTCCAGCCCTATGGGCTGTCGTGATTTAAATGCTTGTCAAACTGACACTCGTCTTCGTCGGTATGCAACAAGCATTCGGGAAATTATCGATAAATTCAAAGCTCTTATGATATTACTACAGAATATTTTTATGAGGAAGAGACTAGGATTAGCAAAGTTTAGGTATTTAATGGTTTCAAATTGGAGCACTGGCTATTGCTCTGAGTTGTATATTGGCATTATGGTTGGTCGTTTTATAAGATAATATTTTATACTGAAGTCTTAGATATGACAATCTTCCAATCACTCAAATTGTGGTGGCATGCTTTTGATTTGAGTATCTAACGAGTTTAATAAGGCATGTGAGGAGGACTAAATGTGGTAAAGCAAGCTGCATTAGGAGAAGCATGCAATTGTCAGGCATAAAAGGTATGTGCCAAAATACAAAAGAATGGAATACTCAGATCTCAACTTTAGTTTTATACCAAGAGAGAAAAAGACGTAGGAATAGAAGGAAAAATAAATAGCAATTCCTTCCAAATAGCCATATTTTTCTTCAATTTAGGTACAGGAAGACACTAAGGGCGTATTTAACGTGTAAGATACGGGAATGTTCTGCCGATAACGAATGAGCTAGTACACTCTCGTAGTGAAACATTTCTTATGTGAATATGGTGGAAAACTTTTGATTTGAGTGTCTAATTTGTTTAGTAATGCCGAGTAATATTTTCCTGTGATAGTTCTCCCTTTACAAGTAGATGGAACTGTTTTGCTATCTTTGGAGACGCTTCGTCTCAGATGGGTAATGATGAATTCCGCTAAAACCGATTTCGGTACATTTGACAACATCGACACCGCCTGAATTTTTATCGTCTCGTTAAGTTTATGTCCCGTCATAGCATAACCGAACCACCTCCAAAATTGACTCTAGACTAAATGTTACAATAAGCATAACGCCTCCTGGTTTTCTGCAAACCTTTACACGATAGACAGATGAAAATAAACAAAATTTGGATTCAGTTGAAAAAAGAACTTTCGCCCATTCATTAAGGCCCCAATGGACATGTTGTTCGGCAAATTCTAAATTTGCTATACGATGGTCCCTGGTAAGGAGAGGACCTTTGGCTGGCACTTGTGTTGTCAATTGATATTCTTTCAACCTATTCCTAATAGTCTGAACGTGAATGTGTCGGTTATGTACCTTTGCTAACTCAAACTGGAGATTCTGTAAAGCAAAAATCGACAAGGGCAGGGTACACATTCTCAAAAAACCATCTTCCGCGATTTAATATTGATTAAAGAATAGAACATTCCTTAATGATTTATTTAAAAAAAATACAGTATATCTAAAAATTCTAATTCCAACTTAATTCTAGTGATTTTCAAAATGTTATTTTAATGTATCTCAAGTAAATGTAGTTAAAACGTAGAACATGTAATATTTGTTGCGGGTGATCACTAGTATACAGGCTGATTCATTTTCGGCCCTCACCATGGGGATCTCTCTTATTATTGGAGATAGAGTATATGTTTAAATTTGGCGAAGTTGTTAAATTTTGTGTTTGTTATAAATCCGTGAAGAAAATAGACCTGTGACAAATGACCTTCGTTATTACAAAAAAAAAAAACGCGAAAACCCCATTTTCTTCTTTTACCTGTAGCACCAACATTTGGCGTTGTAGAGAAAAAATAAAAACACATCCTTGTAGCCATTTCTAAACCTCTATCCAGTGGTGTACTCTAAATTTTTATACGACGTTTTGTTTCTTTCTGGCCATCATCAACTATCTAATTTCTTATAGGCGCCATATTGGATTTAGGCATCTTCAGAAATAGTATTTTTTCTGATTTCAACCATGTACCACATGCTGACTATAGTTTTTGACATTAGGTTTTATTTGAAAGAATAAATTATAAGATTAAATAAGGTAGCCTTTGGAATTTCAATCTGTCAAACATTTCATTTATTGTTCATTAATAATACAAAAATGTCATACACTAACGAAGAGAAACGAGATATGATAAGTAATATTTATTCTTCGAAACGAAATTCAACAGTAGCGAGTACAAGATAACAAAACATTAATAAAAATACATAGAAAAGTAAACAATAAACAATTACAGTAAATGTTCAATTATCTGGCCATCTTCGGTAATGCACAATTGGGTACGCCTTCTGGCATTTTGTACTGCCCTTTATATAGCTCTTCTAGGAACTGCATCGAAGGCATTCTGAAGTCTGTCTCGTAATTCTTCAATGTTTTGTGACGCATCTAATTTATAAATATTATTTTTTACATATCCCCATAAAAAAAAATCTAGCGGACTTAAATCAGGTGATCTCGCAGGCCATTCAACAACTCTCCTATTTCCAATCCAACGGTTTGCAAACTTTTGATTTAAGAAATTTCTAACAACAGCTGCATTGTGTGCTGGTGCGCCATCTTGTTGCCACCATAAATATTGTAATTGATTTAATGGGATATTGTCGTCAAGATAGTCAGGTACGTATGTACGTAAAATGTTTAAATATCTATCTCCATTTAAATGTTCTTCATACATAACTGGTCCTAAGAGACGATTTGCCAAAATACCAATCCAAACGTTTATTCCAAAACGATGTTGTGGTCTTCTAGCCCTGTTTTGTCGGGGATTTTGTACTGCCCAATAGTGCTCCGTATTTCTGTTGAACATTCCAGAATTTGTAAATTTTGTTTCATCTGACCAGATGATTTTGCTTAAAAAATTTTCGTCATTTTCTATCCTTCCCATTAACCAATTACAATATTCTAGCCTTCTCAAATTATCTCCAGGCAGTAAAGAGTGACTAACATGGATCCTGTATTGTTTAAACCTACTTTTATGTAAAATTCTCCAAACTCTGTACTGGCACAAATTTAATTCTGACGCTACTTCGCGTGTAGAAATTGATGGATTATTATTTATCTATAAAAATACAAGATTAACATGAAATTTGAAAACACGCTTTTAATTTACCATTTGTAAAATATCTTGTCGATTTTCATTTAAATTCCTGTTGTCTTGACCATTACACGGCTTAGTAAACTATCCATTCTCGACCAAATTTCTGTCGAGATCTAGAAAAATGGTACGATGAGGCTGTTGTCGTTCTGGATATAATTGTAGATATCTTGTACTCGCTACTGTTGAATATCGGTTCGAAGAATAAAAAATACTTATCATATCTCGTTTCTCTTCGTTAGGGTATGACATTTTTGTATTATTAATGAACAATAAATGAAATGTTTGACAGATTGAAATTCCATAGCTACCTTATTTAATCTTATAATTTATTCTATCAAATCAAACCTAATGTCAAAAACTTTAGTCAGCATGTGGTACATGGTTGAAATCAGAAAAAAGAACTCTTTTTGAAGGTGTCCAAATCCAATATGGCGCCTATAAGAAATTAGATAGTTGATGATGGCCAGAAAGAAACGAAACGTCGTATAAAAATTTAGAGTACACCACTGGATAAAGGCTTAAAAATTGCCACAAGAGAGTGTTTTTATTTTTTCTCTACAATGCCATATGTCGGTGCTACAGGTAAATGAAGAAAATGGGGTTTTCGCGTTTTTTTTTTAATAACAAAGGTCATTTGTCACAGGTCTATTTTCTTTACGGATTTATAACAAACACAAAATTTAACAACTTTGCCAAATTTAAACCTATACTCTATCTCCAATAATAAGCGAGATCCCCATGGTGAGGGCCGAAAATGAATCAGCCTGTATAGAGAAACAATCCCGAGCATGTTTTCGATCCCGGGATTACGCGATTTTTGAAGCGTAAATCCGGTATCCCGGGAGTAGACTATATGGTTTCTAATTGGGCTCAAATGAAAAAAAAATAGAGTAATTTCTTTAAAATTATTTATTAATATTGTTGCAGAACACAATACACAATTATTCACTAAAATAAGGAACAAAACAGACAATACAAAAAAGTATTTAGAAATTTTGAAAATATAATCGCAGAAATATCAACACATCCAATGTTTGCCTTCCAAGCCTGCTTCGTAGTTTATTGCCAACATAAGCAGCAGCTGAAAACGCCCGCTCAGATTCTACACCGGTTGGAGGAATAGACAATATATATTTATATGCAAATTCTGATATCCACGAACTCTTCCATTTTCGAACAGGCTCATTTTGTGTCTAATATTAATTATTATCATTACCAACCCCGATTCATTTAGTACTTCAGGATCTGGGGATTCAATGCTCTTATTAATTTCCAGCTGTAACTTATCCTTTAGTGTCAATTGGGGTTGGGAGGTTTGTAGCCTTGGCTGATCATCTGTTTGTTATCCTGACCTTTCTTCCTCTTCGTGTTATCTCGACTATTTAGTCTTTTAACAATACTCTTTATTTCCGCCCTCACTAAAGCCTGTGTAGGAACTCGAAATAAGTCAAGCCAATCCAAATCCGATAAGAACTGATTTTCATCATCTTTTCGTGGATTTTGTAAATAATTCAATTCACCGGTTAAATCATCATTTCGTCGTTGCTTTATATTTTCCACTAAGGATGTTTTCATTTTATTGGCGGGTGCTCAGTTTTTGCTAGACAATTGTTTTGTAAGAAATTTCAAGGCAGCATCAGCTGTGCATAAATTAGCATCTCGTCAACAGAATGCTTCTACTGTTAATTTAATTGGGATCAGCACATCAACAATTTTATTTACCAAGTCAACATCAGCATATTCTAAACGGATTGGATGATTGCCATCTATAGGAGCTTTTTGAATGCAGGTTTTTAAAAGAGAAAATCGTTCCAGTATAGTTAAAAGACTATTTCACCTGGTTTTACAGTCCAAAAGAAGTGGCAGCTCTTTTTCTGTTCAATCTTCACATATTTTTGAAGTACTGTTTCATTTTTCAATGGTGATCTTTTGAAATACACTACAACTTTGCGGATTTTCTTCATCAGCTCATTAATGTTTTCATCCCTCGTTAACTCTGGTATGTGTTCTCGCGCAAGTTCATTTTGTGACATTAAGATCAAACCTGATTCTGGTCAGTCTAAGTCTTCTAAATTGTCATCATCAGCGCTATTGTTCTAGGGCGGTCTTGCCTGTCTTGAAAATAATTCTTTATTTTATAAAACACTTCACATACGGCCAAATTGATACCATGTGCGAGATACAGTTGTTGTTCAGTGCAAACCAGCTGTCCCACCTTTATAATAAAGTACGGTTCATCGGTTACAGTAGGCACGACATCAGTTTCAAGAAAAATATCAAATTTACTTAGACGTTAGACACTCTTTCAATATACGAAGACAATTTTCAGCCGTCATACTTCCACCAATAGGAACGAGTCCTAAGCTCCTAATTATCTTATATGAATGAACGTTGACAGCCATGTATCATTTATTGGACGTTGATGTCCACTCGTCGAGAGATAGACTGAATCCTTCACCTACAGTTTTCAAATGTTTTAATTCTACAGTTACTTGCTTTTTATTTTTGCACTGTAATTGTGACGGCTAATTTTGGTAAATCCGTGTATTTCGCTAAGAGCAATTTTCTCAAATCGTCTGAAGTTATGAATACACTAAATGAAAATCCATCTAATGCAATCATTCTTTCCAAAACATTATCCAAGCTATCGTCGGCACTTTTAGTAAAATAATCTTCTAACTTTCGCTTAGCTGGCGGCGGAGCTGTGTTCAGATTTTCAGAATCTCGACCTGTTGAAGCTGTTAAACGATTAACGTCAGCTAAAATCTTAATGTTATGTTTTGATGACAAATGTGTATGTAATCCCTTAGTCGATCCATCCAAAGTCTTGAGAATGGCAGTGCCTCGCTTACATTTAGCACTATTCCCGTCTTTCGCAACTAAAAAATAACTCCACGCTGACGACGTATCACTTTTTTTTATGTTGGACAAAGTCTCCCGCATTTCAAAATAACTTTTTCAGATAATTGACTTTTAAATTTAAATAACGTAACCTCCGTAACCTTGTCTCTGGTAGAATAATAAATGAAAAAAGTAAATCCTAATAAGCGTATTTATACTTTCGTACAGGGAATCCCCGACGGGGAATCCATCGCAACAGTATTATGATATATCATATGATGTGATCGGGTGATTTCCCTGTTTACCCGTTGGGGAATTACTTTAACAGTATTGTATTGAAGTATGCCGGGCGGGGATGTACCTTCTAAGTTACATATTATTTGGGCTTTACCTGTGTAGTTCTTTTATCGTACGGCGTACCTAAGGTAGAATTTTTGTGTTTATGTAATAAGTAGAGCTGAGGATGTTTGCGGTATAACCATGGTTATACCGCAAACATCCTCAGCTCTAGACTAATAAGTGATAATAAAATGGTACAGAATTAAATCAGCCTTGTTGGAACCCTCATTGGAGATTCTGAAGACAGAGAAACCCACAGGAAAGAAGGAATGGATTACTGGTGAAATTCTTAATCTTATGGAAAAGAGAAGAAGCTATAAGGGAAAAAACGAACAACAATATAAAGAAACACAACGAATACTTCGCACAAAAATCGGAAAAGCAAAAGAAGATTATTATAAACAAAAATGTGAAGAAATTGAGGAGCTACAAGCCAAATACGACAACTTTAACATGCACAAAAAGATTAAAGAACTCGTCGGCACCGGCAAACAAAAGCAACTTAATATATTATATAACAACGGGAAAATAGTCACAGAAATAGAGCAAAAACTAGAAATATGGAAGAACTACATTAAAGAGCAGTTCGAAGATGAGAGACGGCATACGACTCTTGAAAATACGGAAGGGGAGTTGGGCCCGGACATAATTAAGGATGAAGTAACATATGCACTAGGTATGGTCAAGAACGGAAAAGCTGCAGGCCCGGACCAACTGCCAGCGGAAATTCTTAAACTGATAGAGGCGGACCGGATTCATGTTTTGGTAGAAGTACTTAATACCATATATAGAACAGGAATAATACCAAATGAGTGGTTGCTATCAACTTTTATAACCCTTCCGAAAAAGAAAAATGCCAGGCATTGCTCTGACTACTGCACAATAAGCCTGATGGGTCACACATTGAAAGTCCTGTTGAAGGTGGTTCATAATAGAATATTCAGGAAATTGGATGTAGCTATCTGCGATAGTCAGTTTGAATTCCGTAAGGGCCTAGGAACAAGGGAAGCACTTTTTGCACTAAATGTCCTATCACAAAGATGCCTAGACGTAAACCAGGACATATACGCCTGCTTTATAGATTACAATAAAGCATTTGATAAAGTTAGACATGACCAACTCATAGAAACATTGGTCAAGAGAAGGATAGACCTCAGAGACATAAGATTAATCTCAAACCTGTACTATGGCCTAAAAGCAGCAGTACGAATAGAAGACACGACATCAGAGGAAATAGAAATACGAAGAGGTGTTCGTCAGGGGTGTATACTGTCGCCAATCCTCTTTAATCTGTACTCGGAGGACATAGTAAATAGAGCACTTGATGATCGGGACATGGGCATTAAGATTAACGGCATGACAATAAATAATCTGAGGTACGCTGACGATACAGTGATTTTAGCTGGAACACACGAGGACCTACAGACGCTAATTAACAGAATGGTCACAGTAAGCGAAGAGTATGGACTAACGCTGAACATAAGCAAAACAAAATATATGCTGATAACAAAAACAACTAAAGATAATCGTAAGATATATGTGAAGAACCAGCCTATTGAGAGAGTAAGACAATACAAATACCTGGGCACGATCATTAATGAGAACAATGACAGCTCCCAAGAAATACGAGTCAGAATAGAACAGGCGAGAAGCACCTTTACAGGGATGAAAAGGCTTTTCTGCTGCCGAGATTTAAACCTTGACTTAAAAATACGACTGATGAGATGCTATGTGCTGTCTATACTATACTATGGGATGGAGGCCTGAACGCTGAAGGTAACCGACATGAGGAGACTGGAGGCATTTGAGATGTGGGTATACCGGAGAATATTGAAGATCTCATGGGTAGAGAGAAAAACCAACGTAGAAGTGATGAGACGGATGCATAAGGAGAGAGAAGTGATTCCGACAATTAAGAGAAGAAAACTGCTGTACATGCGACATGTCATGAGGGGAGAAAAATATCAAATACTACAAATAATTATGCAGGGAAAAATCCCGGGCAAGAGATCTATAGGAGGAAGACGGAATTCATGGCTGAAGAACCTTAGGGACTGGTTTGGATGCAATAATAATGAACTGTTTAGAGCTGCGGTTTCAAAAGTAAGAATTGCTATGATAATTGCCAACCTTCGAAGCGGAGACGGCACTTAAAGAAGAAGAATAAGTGCCCTGAATATAATCTAGGTAAGGTCATTGTCAAGGCGCAACAGATTACGGAAAGCAAACTGGCAATCCCGAAAATCCCGAGATTAGCCAAGTGCAGTCTCGGGATTTTCGGGATCAAAACCCGGCCGGGATCCCGAGATCCCTGGATTGGAGATCCAGGGATTTGTGAGTTTTTTTTTAAATTGATGAAAGTAATTATAGTGCAGTCATGATAATACGGCTGTTACAGTTTTTTAGTTTAAATGTGTGTAATATCTTATTTATGCATTTTTTGCTCAAATCTTATGAAGTATTTGTAAACGGAACAGAAATACGTACGTGTTGCGATAATTTTTTAGAGCAGTATATTACACTAATGATTTTTTGCCAAAAATTACATTTCTTTTTCTTAAAAGAATGTGATCTCATAATAAATGTTGTATATCAGCAATACATATTTGCAATGTACACTGTAAACCTTCTCTCGCAACTTAACTCATATTCACGACTTACAGCTTGTAGAAAAGATTCATCTATTTACACTACCGTATTCTATTTTAATTAAAATTCATGTTGTTTCACGCTTCAGATATATGCATAGCGTATGTTGGACATATGTTTGGATGTTATACACACACATACATATAACGACGAGATCTATCCTGCGAGATTCATGCAATTAAACGCTCTTAAACTGAACTTGCATGATATATATCTCGTGTCAGTTGCAGATGGAAGCTCACCGAATGTTACGTGCTGGTTTATTTCGTGTAACTTGTTGATGATCTCATCATTTTCATTCTGTCGTCGTTTTATGTACTGCGATATTAACATCAACATACCGTGAAACCCTGATTGCCACGGTGAAATGAATAAAATAAAACGCTGACAGATTACGGCGGTCCATCATTATTACGTCTTGTGTGGGAGAGAATACTTAGGTAATGAAACGTAACTCGAAAAATAAGCAGTAAAAACATCAACGTGTTTTTGTTTTATTAACATTTTTGATAGTATTTTTCCATATCTGCAAATGTTCTATGCTTTGATCATAAAAGTTTTTGACGAACAAACAGGAAAGTACTTTTTTAGACATAAAAGTATAATTGTTATAATAGCGAGCTGCGAGAGATAGTTCTTTATCGTTGAGTCTCTGTAGAAGACTATTATATTTTAATAGAAATTTTATTTGACCTTTTGCTCAGATATTTCATGCCAACGAATGGAAAAGTTCAATGATTGTACCAATTTGTTAAAATTAATGTCATAAAAATTAAAGTTGCAAATGGCTAAAAGTCTTTCTTTGCATACTGTAGTTAAGTAAAAATTCAAAAAGGTATAAAACTCCTTACCGCAATTAATAATTGTATTCTAAATACTTATTTCGACAACTAAGTTGTCATCATCTGTAGGTAAAACTACTAATCAAAGTATCGCACATGGGGTACAGTAAAGCTAACACATACAGTGCTTCTCAAAAGTCCCCTCCCCCCTCTTATCTTTGGAACGATTATACATTCACAAGTGAATTTTGGAATCTGAATATTATAGGTTATAAACTTCCCTACTAGTGATGATAGATGACGAAATCATCATAGATAACGTCACAAGGCCATTGTGACCAATAATTTTAAATGGAACGCTACGGCAAGCGACACCTCTTTTAAAAGGTATCGAAAAACCTATTCAATGATACTAATTTTGTTTGTGTTTGAGGCAGTTTTAATGGCTCATTAGTAAACATGAAAATTTAAATTCCATTCAGTATGATATTAAATACAGATTTAAGAAATAGTATGTACTTAAAGAAATTGCTCGAGGTGACCTCCATTTACTTCCTGTAAAATATCCTATTTTTAAACTCTTCTCGTACTTCTTCAAATGTGTTTGCGGAAACAGCCTCACATTCTGCAACAATACGTTGTTTTAAAACGTCAATATTGTCAAGTTCAGTGGCGTAAACCTTCGATTTAAGGTACCACCACAGAAAAAAATCCAAAGGTGTGGGATCCGGTGATCGAGGTGGCCATTCCGTTGAACCTCGTCGTCCAATCCATCTACCAGGATACTCCTCATGCAAATACCGTCTTACTGCACCGTAATAGTGCGGAGGAGCACCATCCTGTTGGAATGTTATTTCCAAATTGCCGAATTCATCTGGATTATCTTCCAAAATTTCAAGGATTAACGGTTCTATTGCGTTTTGCAACATCTCCAGGTAAACCTCACCAGTTAAATTAGTATTTAAAAAAATAGGCCCAACGATGTGGTTTCCCAGGATACCTGCCCAAACATTCACCTTCTGGGGAAATTGGGTATGTGTTTCACGAAACAGGTGAGGATTTGCGTCACTCCAATACCTCACATTCTGTGTATTTACATTTCCATTTAGATAGAAAGTACTTTCGTCAATAAAACAAATTGTTTTGACGTAGTCTGGCTGTTGGTTAATTTTAGTTTCCATATTTTCACAAAATTCTAGTCTTCGGTTTGAGTCGTCGTCTGAGAGTTGATGAACCATTTTTAATTTGTATGGATGAAATTTATATTTTTTCAGCACTCTGTGTACTGTACTTTCGTCACTAAAACAAATTGTTTTGACGTAGTCTGGCTGTTGGTTAATTTTAGTTTCCATATTTTTACAAAATTCTAGTCTTCGGTCTGAGTCGTCGTCTGAGAGTTGATGAACCATTTTTAATTTGTATGGATGAAATTTATATTTTTTCAGCACCCTGTGTACTGTACTTCGACTGACTTCACAGGTAGATGCAACTTGAGTTGTTGAAGAAGTAGGATTAACTCTTACTTCTGCCAGTATATCAATTTTTTTCTCATCAGAAATTTGTGGTCTGCCAGATCGTTTCGCATCATTAATACTACCCGTTGTTTCAAACTTACGAAGAAGCTCCCTTAAATAAGTCCTCGAAATGGGGCGATCGGGAAACCTCTCATTAAAAATGCGTTCTGCTGCATGAATATTTTGTCTAGTTTCACCAAGAATTAGGACCGCTGCTACTTTATCACCTAAAACACGTACCATTTCGCTTCTTGAAGCACTTAAACTTTCGGCTCACAACAGTTTAACAAATTATTAAAATGTACAAAAATATTAAAAGTACCAAAAGCTGTTATAACAGTGAGACGTTCGATCAACAATACATAAATTATTAAATGTACAAAAACTTGGACAATTAGAAAAACGTCGAATTTCGGAGACTAACAAAAACGTCAGATTATTTGAGAACGATCCAGAGGCGGAGCTTGAATTTGGAATTTTAGTATTAACTTGACAATATTGACGTTTTAAAACAAAGTATTGTTGCAGAATGTGAGGCTGTTTCCGCAGACACATTTGAAGAAGTACGAGAAGAGTTTAAAAATAGGATATTTTACTGTCAGGAAGTAAACGGAGGTCACTTCGAGCAATTTCTTTAGGTACATACTATTTCTTAAATCTGTATTTAATATCATACTGAATGAAATTTAAATTTTCATGTTTACTAATGAGAAATTAGTATCATTGAATAGGTTTTTTCGATACCTTTTAAAAGAGGTGTCGCTTGCCGTAGCGTTCCATTTAAAATTATTGGTCACAATGGCCTTGTGACGTCATCTATGACGATTTCGTCATCTATCATCACTAGTAGGGAAGTTTATAACCTATAATATTCAGTTTCCAAATTTCACTTGTGAATGTATAATCGTTCCAAAGATAAGAGGGGGGAGGGCACTTTTGAGAAGCACTGTATAATAACACAACAACTTTACACGGCCTCCACGTAAACACTAACTTCAAAATAAAAATATGCCAACTAAAAATTACAACTTATATCTCTTAAGGAAACAGCAACCACAAGTTTTAACCTTTTAATCGACATATTGTGGTCCTTGTCTACGTTAGATTTTTCTGGTCCTTTGAATTTAATATGTGATGTCTGTTCTTTAAAGCGGGTTATTATTGAGCGTTTCGCTTGGCCTATACATTTAAAATTACAATCATCGCAATTAATTTCGTATATCCCTGATTTAAAATTCGAATTAACTTTATCTCTGGTATTACCTAGGAGACAAACTTTCTGGTTTCACGGGTAATGATGACATCCTCGCGATTTTTGATACACGGAAACGTGAATTAGACATGTTCGTTAAAATTTGAAATTTCCCACTATTAAATTCACGGTGGAAAAGCAAAATAATGATAGGATACCATTTTTAGTGTTACGCTTCGCATATATAAGAATGTCTAACTCTATTTCTAAATTATATTTATTTATTTAAATTTCTCGCCTTTTAAAATATTAAACTTCACTTAGACATTTTTCTGTGTACATATTCGTGTGCAAAGAGAAAGCATTTCTTCTGTTCGCTCCAGACGACAGACCCTTAGCGTTCTACCTGCCTAGGACAAGCCTATAACGGTCACTTTGGAATTTCTATATATATTTCATTTTAAATTAAATTGTTTTAGTTTAATTATGTACGTCTTCTTTTATACAAGCTGTCCCGTATCGTTATGTTCAAATTATAGTAGTGTAAAGTAGACTTCATTTCAAGTAACAAAAACTCAAAACTTGTACATCCATTTTTATTTCTTTCAAAGTTACAGACCTATGAATGTGATTGTCAGATCATGTAAAAAAATGTAATCCTAAAGTAAATACAAACTTATTTTATTTAAAAAAAGTTATACGATTCAATAACAGGCCTGTGATTGTTAACGTCGCATAATAAAATGTTATCCTAAAATAAATAAACACGTGTCGTAGTGCATACAGTAATTTCTTGGAGATCTACAAAAAAGAGTACTGTAAATTGATTTATGAAAAAGAAGGTTCTTACTAATTTCGTAAGTGCTGAACCATGAATATCATACAATAAACAAATGTTCAGATGACTGTTAACGTTGCATTTTTTAATAAAGGATTACATTACGTTTCAGTTGATACAACAGCTTATTAGTGAGTGGACACGTTTTCTTTATTCAAAATGCCCTACCGATTTTCTTCTCAAGAGTATGCGGACATGCGTTTTATGTATGGCTACTGTAACGGCAGTGCACGTCAAGCAGTTATTGAATACCGACATCGGTTTCCGATAGGCGCATTCCTCATTACAGAACGTTTCTGGAAGTACACAGACAATTTCGGGAATAGGGACCGCGTTATTATATTTTCGACCGCGGAGTAAATTTGCCGGCAGACTTAGAGGAAGAAGCAGTAGCTATTGTTACAAGGGATCCCACTCTCAGTGTACGTCGAATCGCTAGACAACTAGGAGTGCCACAAACGACAGTTTGGCGAATTTTAAAACGTGAGGGCTTATATCCATATCACTATGGCAGGGGACACGGTTTGCTTGAGGAAGACCACTATGATCGTCTAGTTTATTCTACCTTTATATTAAGACAGTCAAGGCTTCATTTTAATTTCTGCAGAACAGTCCCTTGGACAGATAGATGAATCTACGTTCACAGGAAGTGGTGTTACAAATCTGAGAAACCTGCACAGGTGGTCATCAGAAAATACCAAAGCTATACGCTCATCTAAATTTCAACATGAATTTTATATTAACCTTTGGGCTGCCCTAATCGATGACTTGTTGATTGGTCCTGTCGTTCTTCCTGGAAGGTTAAATGCAAACAATTACCTTCAATTTCTTATGGACGAACTGACAGGTCTTTTAGAGGATGTGCCACTGAATGTTCGACGAGACATGTGGTTTCACATGGATGGGGCATCACCACATTTCGGAATTGCTGTCCGAAATTGCGTTAACGTCAATTATCCAAAATGGATTGGTCGAGGTGGTCCTGTTGCATGGCCACCCAGCGTGCTAATTGAAGGCTTGTGAAGAAATTGTGTATTGTTATATTTCTTCCTGACTGTTTGTAGTTACCTTACTTACTTAGCTAATCCTGGGAACTCATGTACTTTTCGGTGTCGAGTTTTGTTGAAGTTGAATTTTGCTCGATATTTCCTTCCACTTTTTTCTGTCATTTAATACCATTTTTATTTCCTCGTATCTTGTTCCTCTTTTCTCAGCTGCTGTCAGCACTTCCTCCTTCCACATTCTTCTTGGTCTGTCTCTCTTCTTTTTCCTATTTATTTCGCTTCGAATATTTGTCTGTTAATTCTATTATCACCTCTTCTCACTACATGGCCTAACCACCTTAGTTGTCTTTGTTCAATCGATGTTTCGACAGGGATTATATTCAGGTTTTCTCGAAATATCTGCTTTCTAATTTTATTTCTCCTTGTTTTTCCTTCTATTCTTCTTAGGAATCTCTCTCTACTTTTCTGCTTCTGTGACGTTGTCTAAGATTTACACGCATATGTCAGTGTCGGTTTTACAATTCTTTTAACTATTTCTGCTTTACTTTTTATACTATTGTACGATCTATCTGTTTTCGCAATTCTCTCATTTATCTTATCTTCTAATGTTCCAGCTTTATTTATTATTACTCCTAAATATTTAAATTTATCTATTTGCTGAAGTATTTTGTCTTGTATTTGTATTTTATGGTTTTTACCTTCTTGTCCTATAATCATTGTTGTAGTTTTTTGTATATTTATTATCATATTTAATGATTTCAATCTCTCATTAGGGTTGTTGATATTATCTTACACTGCTCTTCTGTTTCCCTATTATTACTACATCATCTGCATAGCATAATTTTGCCAATCTAATACATCGTAGCTTCTAATATTCGACATTATTTACCTAACATGTCTAAAACAATTTGTTCTTCAATATTTTTTGGCGTTCACTATCAGACGCTTTACCCGTATAAAGTTGACCTTGTAAAGGATAACCATTTGATGCATCGCATGCCCAAAAAATTGTTATTCCGTACTTCGCCAGTTTTAACGGAATATACTGTGTAAATTTTATGTCTGCGATAGGGAAATATTTATTTATTAACCATTATGCATTCCTTTAGATTATTGTTCCTTTCCAAGTTATTATTTAACATCACTCAAATGTCACGAATGGGGGCAGCCTTATCTGTCCTGGCACATTCAGTACGAACGTTTCTCCACATTTCAGTAATATGATCTTTGTTCTCTACAAACGATTGATCTATAATCGCCAGCTTCTATAAGGATTCCTAAATATGCATCCAATTCCTGTTGAATAAATGGCTTAAAAACTTTTACGAGGTTGGCTTTCGCTACAACCTTGGTAATTTTGCAAAACTTTTGTGTTGTAACTTTCTATTATTTGCTCGCCTTTTTTATTTCTTTCTCGAAGAATTATTGAACATATATCGTTGGAGATAATTATTCTAAAAATGTCCTTTTGTGTATATAAAGAACTTATTGCCACCGCACCCGATTTACCCCTCAAAAGGTTACGAGAAATTGGCCGAACTTTTGATTGTGGCACATAACTCCATACAGTACTATCTTTGCTTGAAGAAAAGTAGATTTTGAGGAGCATCTCGGTTCTGCAGCCTGCTCTTAATAGTCGCTTTTGTCTGAGCTTTCGTCCCCTTCAATCACAGATTTGTTTTCAATATCGGACGCTACTACATCCAAATTTTCAGGGATATATTGCTTTTCATTTAAATGAACAAAGGGTTCCTCATCATAGTTCATGTATAGTCGCTATAAGTTCGTCAGCAGTTAACCTGAAATTGTCTTCGCCGGGTTTGTCTAAATAAAACTAACGGTAATTTAAAATACTATAAATAATATCTAATAACTAATAACTAATAATAACAGTATTTATTTCAATATTTATTTTACATCTACATTATATAACAATATCAACACGAGGGCGATCACTTATTGAATAAATATCTCTCTTTATTTCGAGTTCTTTTGTAGACCTAGGCTAAACCCTCGCATGTTCGATTTTCTCGGTTCTTTTCTCCAGACGGTTCCTGGCCGTATTGACATCGCACAGAGGGTGACGTCAATATGCATCGAGCCCGAGATGTTTTAATCAAATCAACGAGGAACGTATCTGATGAGCTACGATTCAAACATAGGTCACCATCATGTCCCAACAAGTTAGTAATGTAACTAGTACCCGAGTACTATTCCTGTCATTAGACAGTGTTTCATTTGCCAGTCACATAAGGGTTAAAACTGTTAATTTCGATAAGTTCGATTTCTGAAAAAATGTAATCTGATGAAACAAAACTAGGGCTTGTCCGAGAGTTTCCATCAGGAAAAGAATCAGAAAATGTTAACAGTTTTCATTCAGGAAAAATTGCGTTGGCCTGTGTTATTGGAGGAGGTAGGTAAGTCCTCGAATTCAATCGCTGCATCCAATTAAATTTAAACGAATATTCGTTATTTACCTGGTATTCGAAATTTTACGCGTGTCTAATATAATTTCATCCACAGCTGCACTTTACGTTTGTCTGCTTGAGAATCATGAATTTAACGATCTTAATTATTTGCAGGTGCAGATAGTACAACGCCACCAAATGCCGGTGGACCGTTGCCCAGACCAGACGCCCTGTTCACTCCGCCAGGTGAACGTGGCAGATACAACTCAAGTTTCGCCAACTTCGTAAGTACAAGCAGCAGACATTCTAAATTAATTAAAGATGAGTTCGCGGCGAAATGAAAGTGACGTCGTGAGTGACAGATACCGGTGTAATTAGTGAAAAATTGATGAATTAATGGACCAAGTTTTTGATAAAGATGATATCGTTAAGGGGTGGATTTCAGCGCGTCGCCTTCGTAAGTCTTAATTAATTAGTGGGGGAGTTTTTTTTTCTCTTGTTTCGAACTTTCTAACAAGTAATTTGCTTTGTAATAAATATACAATGTCGCTATACTCAAAGTGATTATTCTGTTTGAATTTATAAATATTAGACGGCAGTCATGCCTTTAATACTGAACAAAGTCGAATGAATTAGAAACTCTTAAAAAGTTTTATACAGCAAGGCCATTAAGGAAAATACAAAGCATCATACAAGAATCCTTTGTTTTTTGCCAATAATCACATCCAGGTAGAAAACTATAAAGTTACAGAAGTTTGCTAAAATGTGTTATTTAGATTTTAATTTCGCCCTGTGGACTCCTGTCTCTTTATATGGAATGAACACCCAGTTCATATATTTTAATGAAATTTTTAGTAAATATGTGTTAAGAAACGATGAAAATTACAGCCAGATATGATATTAACAATTCATACTCTTGCATGCTGATGTAATAAAATATTTCCTGACTAACTATAACGGCTCAATAAATAATGAAAGAAATAGTGTTTTACAGTGATCTTTATGTTACACGAAACACAAGGAAGGCGTAGTTGTTCAATTGATGGGTTAAACACAGATGTATAGTTTATTTCAAATTATAAGAATATAACTTTGAACGGCTTTAATGCTTTTATTTCACCACCTGCGGCAATAACTACCTGGCCGCTAAATACGATTATCTTTTACGCAAACAAATTGCTGAGTTCCGTAATGACAAAATTTAGGTAAATTGTAATTACTGCAATTTAGATGAAATAAAATTTAATAATAATATAAGTACCAACAGTTGTTAATTTGAATATATAGCTATTATGTATAGTTAAATAGTCATTAACTTACAATTTAGATGAATTAAGTGCTTATATTTATTAAACAAAATTTAAGTAAATATAGTTAGGAGAGTTGGAATATATTACTTCTAATATTGAGTCTATTTATCATTTATTGTTAATATTTACTGCTGTCTACATATTTGATTTTTCTCTCTTTACTTAACGAGCATGTAGCGACCTTTTGCTGAGAGTGTTAGTGATTATGATGTGGATAGTGATACTACTGTTGGAGCACGACAGGGAAAGCATATATTAGAAGATGCAAAACAGATAATTTTCAATGTCTATCATACACTGATGGAAGAAAATAACGAACTACAAACCCAGAACATTCAACGAACGTCGCAATTAACCAGAGTGTCTTTTGGAACAATATATAAAATAATTAAGAATAATGCAGGGCCTCGAAAGCAAAGAAGTGACAAAGGAGCACCGAGAAAAATGGAAGAGTATGAAATTGATACTATTAGGCAGCAAGTATACTCCTTCTACAGAGGAAATGCTGTATCTACACTTGACTGCTTACATAAAAGAATCAGAGATGAGCCTATAAATATTGAGTGTTCTAAAGCAACCTTGTGGCGACTGCTAAAGAAAGCTGGTTTTAAGTTTGGCACTATAGACAAACATCGCACAATTATGGAAAGCCCGAGGCTACAGAAACTTCGATATGAATACTTAATGGCAATTAGAAGGTATAGACAGGAAGGACGATTCATATGTTATTTAGACGAGACGTGGTGTGACACCCATGACACAATTTGCAAAGGTTGGGTGGATAGTTCAAGTATGTGTCAGTTGAACGAGCCGGTTTCGAGGGGGAAGAGAATAATTATTCTTCATGATGGGTCAGAAAAAGGATGGATCGGACAGCCGCTTTATCTGCTAAAAATGTTAAATCCTCAAGTTTAGATTACCATGAAGATATGACCTCATCTTTATTTTAAGAATGGTTTTGTGACACTTTGCTGCCAAATTTACCAAAAGATAGTGTGATAGTGATGGATAACGCTCCGTATCATTCTCGACAGCAAACCAAAGTTCCTACAAAATGTAATAATAAGAAAGATATTAAAACATTTTTAGAAGCAAATGATTTATATTTTGAGGATCATTATACAAAAAAACCAATTAATAGAGGTGATGAAGACAAAAGAATATTTGAAGGATTATTATGTGGATAACAGATCCAAAGAAGCAGGAAATACAATTTTGCGTTTACCACCGTACCATTGCATTTTCAATCCTATTGAATTGATATGGGCCAAACTGAAAAATACCATAAGACGAACAAATCAAACACCGAAATTTAGTGAAAGCAGTGTAACACACATAAAAAAATGCTATGGAACTGCTGTAAATTGAAAAAATGCTGTTAAACACGCAATAGCAAAAGAGGACGAGTATATGCGCATGTACAAAATAGTAGCACCTTTGATTATATATTTGCAAATCGATTCAGACACTAACAACGATTTGCAAGACGACTCAATCACAGATGATTTATGAAATGCGGTGACACATAAAAATTTTATTGTGCATTACAAATAAATTAGCTTTATATATCTATATGTATCCACTACACATGTTGCCACACGATTTGTAATTTTTTATTTGTATATAAACCCAATGTATAGATATTTTTTATTATATACTTGAAATTAACAGCGTTTTATTATTATATTATAGGGCCCTAATTTATAGTCAGTACGGCCTCTAGATTCATACGTTGCAAATAGGTAAACCGTACCCGTTCAATAAGGAGACCAGGTATAATAATTATCATCACAGAAGGTGGTGCAATAAAAGCATTAGAGCCATTCAAAGTTATATTCTTATAATTTGAAATAAACTATAAATATATATTAATTATAATAAATAATAATAACACAGCAGAGGTGTCCTTAAAATGCTTTACTTTTCACTTAAGTATTATTTGTTCATTTCACCTTGGATACGATTTCCATTAACACGGTCATATCGCCGGTGGGCGTTATAACCGGGCAATGTCGATCATAACTTCCGCTAATTTATTCACAGTTTTTAATATTGTGTTGGTATAAATAAGGCCCGAGAAGAAAGGATAGACATTTTACAGAACTAATAATTTGAATTTTTAAAGAAGTCTAAAGAAAGTAGCAAAACTTAAGCATTCTTTATTAATTAAGAGTATCTAAACATTGATAACTTGAAAACTTCAAAGTGTCAACAACTGTCATTTAAAATAAAATTAATGTTAAATCGGTGATTTAAGGAGTCATGCTAAATGCGTAATGATGCGTAGCGACTGTCACTAATACGACAGTTGACAGAAATCTCGGAACTTTTCAGTTTTCCGCTTAAGAAATTAATACTTCGTGAAAAATAAAATATTGTATGAACCACTGGCGTTATGGCCATTATATAAGAATGAAAGTTAAGCAACCACAAAACTGCCGGACTTAGCGAGACCAGGCAAACACAAGCTTAGGAAGAAACCTATATGGCCAAAAGTAAGATAAACATCAAAATTAGGAAAAATAAATTCCGGGAAGTCACCAATCACACTTTAGTACCAAGCGTGAACTCAAACAAAACTCGAGACAAGGTATACTCAAGAGACGGGGAAAGAGAAAAGAAAACGGTAGCGGTACGGTAACGAGCGATACTCGATCTCGTAGTAAATGTTAAAAGATAAGTATTCCAAAGAAAATGGCATAATAACAAAAAAAAGTCTAATTAGCACAAAACAAAAACTAACCCACAAGAGTCCCAACAATGGGAAACTCCCCAAATGGAAAGTATCCAACTCCTAAAGAAAAGAAAACAAAAGCCCGAAACTAAAAAAAAGGAAAATGACGCACTATTCGTCGAAGATGTTCTTGACGAAAGAACAAGCCAATCATGACTCCTTTTGGTCGCCTCTTACGACATGGCAGATTATACCCGACTGAGTATTCGTCAGGCCCCCAGACAGGCCTTAATAGGGTTCTAGATGGAATGAAGAGACAAAGCAGGAAACCTTTTAGTCGCTTCTTACGACAAGGTGGATAACACCAGACTGGGAATTCGTTAGCCCCCCCCAGACAGACCGCAATAGGGTTCTAGATGGAATGAACAGACAAACTAAACGGGTCTCTGTTTAGTCGCCTTTAACGACATTGTGGATTACACCAGACTGGGTATTCGTTAGGCCCCCAGACAGGCCGCAATTGGGTTCTAGATGGAATGAACAGACAAATTAAACGGGTCTCTGTTTAGTCGCCTTTAACGACATTGTGGATTACAGCAGACTGGGTATTCGTTAGGCCCCCCCCCCCAGACAGACCGCAATAGGGTTCTAGATGGAATGAACAGACAAACTAAACGGGTCTCTGTTTAGTCGCCTTTAACGACATTGTGGATTACACCAGACTGAGTATTCGTTAGGCCCCCAGACAGGCCGCAATTGGGTTCTAGATGGAATGAACAGACAAATTAAACAGGTCTCCGTTTAGTCGCCTTTTACGACATGGTGGATTACAAGACTGAGTATTCGTTAGCCCCAAGATAGGCCGCAATTCTCGGTTCCCTTCACTTAGCTTTCTTCTATTGTTTACCCGTTTCACTTTTCCATGCTTTCAATTTTCACCCTCGATAAAAAAAAGGCTCCTTATCTTTTAATAAAAATCCATAATTTTTTTTTTCACCCAAGCGAAAGTACTACACTTTGGTTCAAAATAAACATAATGGAATAAAATAAAAGAAGACGCGAATTCGCGACCAAAACGAGGACGTAGCTCTGAAACCTGTCCAAGGACAAATCTCTCATGCCATATCGAGTTAATTTTTCTAATAAAATTTTGTGATTTACTAAATCAAATGCTTTACTCAAGCCTATAAATACTCCAACACATGTCCGTCCTGTCTCTAAATTGTTGTAAAATCATCCAGGAATGCTGTTACTGCGGATATAGTTGAACGTCTTTTGCGAAAACCAAACTGTCTTTCATTTAAAATATTATTTTGCTCTAGGAATTTTGTCAATCTATTAGCTACTATTTTTTCTATAATTTTGGAAAATACGCTCAACAAAGAAATAGGTCTTAGTTACTTACAAGGTATCTGGATCCCGATTTGAAAACCGGAATTATTTTCGCAACTTTTAAGACACTAATGAATGAACCCTTACTGAAGCTGTTATTTATTATAACCGCCAGTGGAGCAATTATTCCATCCAAACATCTCTTTATGAGTACTGTGCTAATACCATCCGGTCCCGAAGAATAACGTATTATTAAGTCCAGCCACGACTTTTTGAATCTCATCTTCATCAGTTGGAAACAAGAAATATTTTTTATCATTTTGTTTTATATGAGATAAGTCTATCGTTATTCTATTCTCAGCAGCTAACTTATTTGTAACTGAACTGAAATACTCACAAAACAATTAGCTATTCCCAGCGTATCTCTACATTCCTCCTTGCCATTTACAGATAAAATAAGTCGAAGATCGGCCGGCTACTACAATTACAGAAGAAAAGCTCTTTCTTTGCAAACGAATGTATACAGAAAATGGCTAAGTTTGAACTAATATTTTAAATTCGAGATATATTTGTGAAGAAAAGAACATTCTTAATAAAGAAGTTTAACAGTTCAATAGAAATACAAAAATATTTTTTGATTCATTGCAAATACCATCTTTCCTGGAAAATTTCACTAAAACATATCATCGTCTACTGGGTGTTTATTATGTAGTTAATTGACGAAGGAGATACTTGTGGAAACTTCATTATAACGCTAAGAAATAAGTAATTAAACTTCTCGTTTCTAAAATTCTTTTATTGTAAATACACTACAATATTGTTTCGCCATACAATGGCTTCATCAGGTGGATGACCTACTGAATATGTACAATACAAGTTTGAATATTTATGTGAAAATTATTAGGGAAATGGTGGTGGAAAAATTTTTACAATCTTAAATTTAGTAGAGGGGAGTAGTTTAAATCTAGTTGGTCATTTAAAGCTAATCCTAAACTATTGTATCTATTAATTTCTAAGTTTTCTAACAGGTTAAGTTTTTTACATTTTTCTTGAATGTGTAAAATTTTGAAATCTATATTAAATCTATGATTGATATCTATACAATGACTTGCGAAAGTTGAATCTGTTTTCTTTTCTTTATGGCTTCTTTCGTGTTCTTTCATCCTAATTTTGAATGTCCTCCCCGTTTGTCCTATGTATACCTTATTAAAATCTTCGCATGTTAACTTATATACACCAGAGTTTGATTCTTTGTCTATTTTATCTTTGTTGTTTTTAATAATGTTCTGTATATTATTGTCTGTTTTAAATGACATATGTTCGTTATTAAGTTTTTTAATGAAAGTACCAATTTCTTCCGAAATTTTTCCTAAGTAAGTGATTGAATTATAGGAATTAATTATCTTGTATTTTAATTTTGGATAAACTAAGGAAAGGGTTTTAGATTTTTGTTGGCTATTTAGGATGTTATTGACAATATTTATAGAGTAACCATTGTTTAATGCTATTGTGTATATTCTATTTAGTTCAAGGTCGAAATTACTTTTACTCATAGCTACATGAATTAATCTATATACCATTGATTGGTATGCTGATAATTTGTGTGTTATATGATGAAAAGAATTAGCGTTTATTGTGATATCTGTATGTGTTGGTTTATGGTATATAGCGAACTCGTGTTTATTAGTTTTGTGTGATATGGTTAAATCTAGAAAATTAATGCTTTTATTTATTTCTGTTTCTATAGTAAAATTTATTTTGGGGTGAATAGTGTTGATATAATTATGTAGAGTTTTTAATTGTCTATCTGAACCGTTAAAGCAAATTAATATGTCATCAACATACCTAAACCAATATACACAATTACCAAGAGATGTGTACTAATTATAGTTTCTAAATTATTCATGAAAATTTCCGCTAATAAGGGGCTTAGTGGGTTTCCCATTGCTAGACCCTCGGTTTGTTTATAAAATTTCTTTTTAAATTGAAAATAATTTTGTTCCAGGCACGTTTCTAAGAGCTGTAAAATTTCGGTCTTTGTGACAATGTTCGTGTTTCTACGTTCTAGTTGTAAAGCAATTAAATCTATTACCTCCTGGGGTGGGATACTAGTGAACAAATTCGAGACATCAATAGAAATGAGTTTACATTTGTTTGGTAATTGCAAGTTTGAAATGTTGTTAATTAATTCCTGGGAATTTTTAACGGAGAACTTAGATATGAATTTAGTGTTTGTAAGAATTAAATCTATTAAGTGTTTGGACACATTTCTACAAGGTGCTTTTACGTACGATACTACTGGTCGTATAGGTGTATTTTCTTTATGTAGTTTAATTAAACTGTATAATTTGGGAGGTAGGGGATTTATAGTGGTTAATATACGTTTTTGAGTGTTATTAAAAAGAGAACCTGATTTTTCTATAGTTTGTTTAATCTTGTTTTGAAATTTGTTAGTAGAATCAGATTTAAGTTTTATGAATGAATTATTATCGAGGAATTCATGAACTTTATGTATGTAGTTTGATTCCGGAATTGCTATAACTGTATTTCCTTTATCAGCTTTTGTAAATATAATATTGTTACTAGTCGCTTTCTGTTTAATTGATTTAATTATTTTATTTTCAATATTAAAATGCTTAGTAGTACGGTAATTTTCTAGAATATGTTTAGCTGCATATTTATTCCGTGGTTATCCTTTTGCTTATTTAAGGCAAAATCCTTTACTTAGTTTATCCAAAATTAAAATACAAGATAATTTATTACTATAATTCAATCACTTACTTAGGAAAAATTTCGGAAAAAATTGGTACTTTCATTAAAAAACTTAATAACGAACATATATCATTTAAAACAGACAATACTATACAGAACATTATTAAAAACAACAAAGATAAAATAGACAAACGATCAAACTCTGGTGTATATAAGTTAACATGCAAAGATTGTAATAATATATACATAGGACAAACGGGGAGGACATTCAAAATTAGGATGAAAGAACACGAGAGAAGCTATAAAGAAAAGAAAACAGATTCAACTTTCGCAAGTCATTGTATAGATATCAATCATAGATTTAATATAAATTTCAAAATTTTACACATTCAAGAAAAAAGTAAAAAACTTAACCTGTTAGAAAACTTAGTAATTAATAGATACAATAGTTTAGGATTAGCTTTAAATGACCAACCAGATTTAAACAACTCCCCTCTACTAAATTTAAGATTGTAAAATCTTTCTACCACCATTTCCCCAATAATTTTCACATAAATATTCAAACTTGTATTGTACATATTCAATATTTCATCCACCTGATGAAGCCATTGTATGGCGAAACAATATTGTAGTGGTATTTACAATAAAAGAATTGTTGAAACTGGAAGTTTAATTACGTATTTCTTAGCGTTGTTTATTATGTAGCTATAAACGCTGTTTTTAAAGCTAATTTTTATCAGATATAAATTACATTTATTCTTGACTTAGCACGTATTTTAATCTACATAAACTTAGTAAATAAATGCTAGTAAATATGTCACCCATTAAGCACGTCTACTTTCCTTTAATTTTCAATATTTTAGAAATTCAAAACAATTCAATTGCGAAGAATTATGTATGTTCTTTCAATTTGAATTCTCAAAACCAAAAGGAGAATTTACTAAAGATATTATATAGTCTACATTTTTGTTAATGTGTCGTGTTTTGTTCCAGCAACATCAGCTGGACTCCATGTCTCCCGCAGAAATAGGAGCATCACAAGTGACGACCGTCACGTCAACGAACACTCTAGGCAGGCCTCGTTTGAGGTCCAGAGGTGAAATAGCGTACACGAATTTTGCAACGATGCGCCGTGATCATATAATAGCCGATTCTATTCCGGGACCAGAAAGTTGTGTGTAAAAAAAAATGACTTTTATAACATATATACCTATTCGAAGACAATGTAATAACTGAATAGTGTTACGTTTCAAATTTCGGGCTTACTATTTGTACAAAAAAAGAAATGGAATGTACATATTCTGCAAGTATTGTGAGCATTTTACTTTTAGGTGAAAATCCGGGGAAATGAATGAACATGAAAGATTTTTTGTTTCAATGAAAAGCATAAGAAAAGAATTCATCAAAATTTGCTTTATGACTTTGAAGATAGTGAAAAATAATTAAGCCGTTTAATTCTAAATAGAAAAATAAGTCATTTAGAATCGGTTACAATTCATCAGTTTTGGAACGTGCGATAAGAAAAGTAAATTCAATTTATATATATATATATATATTGGATGCGCCAAAAATATTATGAAATTAATAGGTTCTCAGTAAGAAAAATAATTTCTTTGCCACACTTTGCAGCGCTAAAAATAGTATGAAATAATAGGATACATTATTGAAAATAAGAACGGTAATATGGATCAAAATTAATATGTAACGATGTTAAATGTAACTTAAATAAAATTGCACTAAGATTGAGATTGTCAACCAAAATATTTTTTCTACTTAAATTATGTCATTGGGTGTCAAATTTACATTAAAATGACGTTTGATTTTAAATATCTCAGGGATATAGGTCTATTACACAGAATTCGAATTTCTAATTTTCGTAGTTATAAATTTTGAACTTCCGTTTTTAATGAAGAAAAATAAACTAAGTCTATAGCTACAACTCTTATTGGCGGTAATTTATCAACCTTCTTTCTATGGTCTCTAGTATAAATGTTATCAAACTTCAAAGACTGTAACAAAACCTTAATTCTTTTAAATCCTATAACTGCTGGAAAGATCTCCACGCCAGTCCCATCTATGCTCCAGAGCTCTCTCTAATAATGTCTACTCTTTCGAATGTTCCAACTATAACAAGTAGGACTATGATCGTTGGGTATTCTCCAACACAGTAATTTGCTTACAAATGTTGTTGAATTCTTCCCATACATCCTTCATTGGCGCTAATTTACCAGCCTTCCTTCTTTCGTCTCTAGTATAAATGTCATCAAACCTCAAACACTGCAGCAAAAGCTTCATTCCTCTAAATCCTATAACAGCTGGAAAGATCTGCACGCCAGTCCCATCTGTGGCACAGAACTCTCTCTAATAACGTCTACACTTTTGAATGTTCCAACTATAACAAGTAGGACTATTTGCTTACAAATGGATTTGCTTACAAATGTTGTTGCATTCTTCCCAAACATCCTTCATTGGCGCTAATTTACCAACCTTCTTTCTTTCGTCTCTAGTATAAATGTCATTAAAGCTAAAACACTGCAGCAAAAACTTAATTCTTCTAAATCCTATAACAGCTGGAAAGATCTCCACGCCAGTCCTATCTGTGGCACAGAACTCTCTCTAATAACGTCTACTCTTTTGAATGTACCAACTATAACAAGAAGGACTATGATCGTTAGGTATTCTCCAACACAGTAATTTGCTCACAAATGTTGTTGAATTCTTCCCAAACATCCTTCATTGGCGCTAATTTACCAGCCTTTCTTCTTTCGTCTATAGTATAAATGTCATCAAACCTCAAACACTGCAGCAAAAACTTGACTCTTCTAAATCCTGTAACAGCTGGAAAGATCTCCACGCCAGTCCCATCAGTGGCACAGAACTCTCTCTAATAACGTCTACACTTTTGAATGCTCCAGCTATAGCAAGTAGGACTATGATCGTTAGATATGCCCCAACACAGTAATTTTCTTACAAATGTTGTTGAATTCTTCTCAAACACCCTTCATTGGCGCTAATTTACTAATCTACTAATTGGCGCTAATCTTTCGACTCTAGTATAAATCAAACCTCAAACACTGCAACAAAAACTGAATTTTTCTAAATCTTATAACAGCTGGAAAGATCTCCACGCTAGGCCCATCTGTGGTCCAGAGCCCTCTCAAATAACGTCTGCACTTTTGAATGTTTCAACTAAAACAAACTATCATCACTTTTGTTTCTACTTATGTTGTTGGCAATACATTATTTGAGTCTTCGTATATATTTTACACTGAATATATATATATATATATATATATATATATATATATATATATATATCGGTGCTTTTCACAATTTCTGCTATAATTTGTCCATAAGCGAAAGTTTCAAAACATTCTATTGGTGCCTATGCATTTTTTGTATTGCCTGTGATATCGGGAATATGAGAGATGATATTTTGCCATCTCGTGCGAACATTTGTGGGACATTGATGTTTTCCCCACCTTGTAATACACCCCGCAAAAAATTTTTCGAATAATTGAATAATTTTTTAAGAATGGAATTTTAAAAACTTTTGAAGTAAATACATATAGGGTAATCCAGTTGTCAAATCGAGGTAATTGCATGTTTATTTATTTCTTCCAGCAATGATAATTACTAAAAAATCTATTTTTTCTAACGATAAAATCAAATAAAAACTTCGTTGTCTTGAAAAAAAAACAAGTTTAGGTTAGGTATAATTCAGATTGACAAGTCATATTGACGCAATGGCTTTTCATCTTATGATGAAGTTGTTAGAGCAGTAACGCTGTCAGATGTTGGTTTAAATCAACAAGTGATGGCGTAATTCATTAGTGTAAGTCAGTTTTCCATATCTCGTGCCATTAAAAAATATAGGGAGACAGGAGCATACGATAGAAGACCAGGACAAGGGTGCCGAAGTTGTACCTCAGAGAAAGATTATCGTTTTTTTGCGTTTAAATGCACTGCGAATACGGCACTTAACTTTAAAAAATGTTACATGCCCGAAACGTAGTGGTTACTAAGCAGACTGTGAGGAATCATCTTCGGGAACATGATACGTCCCTATGAGCGAGTCAAAGGTGCACTTCTGACCAAAGAACTCAAAAGAGCACGATTGGAATTTGCTCATGAACATTCCGTATGGGAGGCAAATGACACAGATGGCTCCTCTCAGGTGAATCTAGATTTTGACTCTACATTTCGGGCCGGTGAATTCCAGTTTATAGACGACATGGTGAAGGCTATTTACAGTGTAACTTCATTCCAAATATCAATTAGGGTAGTGGTTCGGTAATGGTGTGGGGAGGTATTACTTTTGGAAGTCGATCTGAGTTAGAGCCACTGCCTGGTGCCAGATTGAAGGCACATAGGTGCATAACAGACGTTCAAGATCCATTTATTGTACCTTTTGCACCATTCGTAGGGTCAGATTTTCTATTTATGCACGTTAACCGCGCGCCTACATACTGATCCTAGAGTGAGACATTATTAGCAATACCCACTTTAAACTGGCCTGGACGAAGTACTAATCCCAATCCAATAGAACATGTCCGATATCACGTAGGACGTCAATTAAAAACACGAGGAATTCAGTTTCGCCACCTTCCGATAGTCCAAGCGGCACTTCTTGAATAGTTGGATAATATGGATCAGAATTGCATAGTTGACTTAATTAACAACATGCCGCATTACATCAAGGTTTTCATTAGGGCAAGCGGTAGAAACATTCTGAATGGTTTAATTTGTTCTGAAAACACCACCTGTTAAACTAGCTGTTATTAAAGCCTTTTGATATATAGGTAGTCATTATTTACTACAGTTTACTACAACATTGGTAGCTGCATTTAAGCAATAATTTTTTGGAGAGTGTATTATCTTCTCTAACATAATATAAATGGACGTGCTTCCCTACTGTACTCTCAGAGCCCATTGAAGCGCTTTCGGAGAGTTCACCGACTCCTTCTTTATTAGAAACTTCCTGTTCGGTCTCACTATTGTGTTGAAGTCATACACAACAGTGGTTTTCCAGATCTTCATCTTCCCAGCCATCACTTTCATCGGGAATCTCTTCATCTGTTGGCAATTCTTCATTTAGCTACCTGAACCATTTTATTTCTCGTTCATATGGATAATTCGACACCATACTATCTGTACAATATTAAAAAAACCTAACAAACCAAAAAAGTATTGTGGTACACGTATTATATACTACTTACGGTCACTATTACCCACAGTAATGCATGAGTATGTTCACACAGGTCACTTTAACTGATACTTACTGAACAAAATGCGCAGCACGACTGAGAGATGTTTGCATCTGCAGTGAACTGTAGTGGAAGAAGGTAGGTGGATGCTCGTAAAAATGATGATCGCGTTCATTAATATTTATAGAGGAATCTAATTAGCTGTGGTCTCCTAGGACATACCCGTGCTGCTGAGGATTATGCAATTGTACCTGTCAATCTAAACGTAAGACAATAGTGAAAATTTAGATAGCCTCTTGTAAAGGCATGAATCACCGGCAAATAATACCAAATTTTTCACAAACAAACACTGGCCAACGAATCTCAACTTCCACCAAATCAACCTGTATGTATAAATGAAACAAAAGTATAAATTTTACATCGTCTTTATCACATCCCCAAAAGTGTATTTAAAAATTTATATTCGCATTAGGTCCTTTAAACATGTATCACACATTTTGGGATGTCAAATATATAATATCTCATGTAGATCTTTCATATTATGAACATTGGATCGTGTTTTTCTAGAAAATTTCCCCGCAACCTTAGGTATACATATGCCTAATATAATAAATTCAGAAGAACGCTCCTCAGCATCTCGTCACAACGTATTTGCGTAATAATTCCCCCCTTACGATGTTACCGTCTTGTTTTAGCGGGATTTATTGAATTATATATGATTTTATATCTGGCAGACAAATAGAATAATAAATTAAATTCGGAAGGCACGTCCCCTCGCTTCTACATACATACATATATTTATCATGTATAAAACTAACTTTACGATGTTTACTTTGAAAATCAAATATATTCACCACTTTGATGTTCGGACTTTCTTCCCTTTCGTAGAGATAAGGTGACGATGGTGTAAAAGAGGGACAGCAAAGTCGCATTAAGTAAATCTTATAATTCATCTAGCTAGGTCATACTTTGTTCGCAATGACATTCCTTTGCTGTTTTAGCATAGTTACAAGATCCATGTGCAAATGCGTTAGGCAGCTCTCTACTTTTAAATAAACTAACGAAATTAATAGAATTTAAATAAAACAATTCTGTAAATGCGTTCTACGAGAGACAAGCTGTAATAATTAAGAAAAGAAAAGACTGCTAAAATTTCATAGGCCTTTATTTTAAATATGCTCAAAGTAATTACCATCACCACAGTAATTACCATGCACTTGACCATTCTTTCTTTCCATTGTTTAAAAGCTCCCAATCAATCTTCATTTGGAATGTCTTCAAAATAAGCTTGAAGTGCACTATAAATCTCTTCTTCGGTCGAAATATAGTAAAATAAAATATATAAATAACTTATATAAAAGTAAAAGTGGGTTAAACACATTTCTTATATATAACTACTGAGTGTTCACCGCATACATTGGTTTTACAACGTGCACAAGTTGTTCTTGTTCTTCTGTCTTTTAAAGATGGACAAACATCACATCGCTTCTTCTTTCTTGGAATCTCAGAACTAGTAGATGCTTAAACTTCTTCTTCTGCTTTTGGTTTTTCGTGGCCCTTGTATTCTGTTAGCTCCTTTCCAAGCTCAAATAGAAAGTTTCTTCTCTTTCTCAAATCAAAATCTGAATTAGGTTTTTTGGCCATGTTATCTACGCTACCTTTTGGTTTATTGTAGTTCAGGACCTGAGTTTTCTTCTCTTGACCATTATCGACATTTTTCTCACTGTGAAGAGTACTCAGCAACGATACAAGCTTGCGTTTCTTTGGGCAATACGAAATAATCATCAAATCGTTTGTAAAACCAAACTGTGTGGAAAACACTTGACGATGGCAATTCAGGCTTATTTTTACGGATCGTACCAACTAATGTTTTTTGATAACAAATACTTTTCAAAATTTCTCACACTCTCTTCTACTAAACGTTTTACAACTTTTTCGCCTTGATTCTTGCCTCTTTCCTCTCCCTACTTTCCAGGATAAATTTTCAGTTTCCATGCATAGGTTGTTACACTGTCCTAAATGGTCCAAAATTTTATTCCTTATCATCCAGGTTTTGATGGAATCTATTGTCAAAAGGGCCATCTGCCTCTGAAAGTTAGAAGCTGTTCATCAACCGTCATACACCAATCTGGTACAAACGCATCTCGCAAATAAGTATTCGGGAATTGGTGCGGTTTTGTCGCCACTCCTTTATCTTCGTCTTTCCGCTGCATCGTCGAATCTAAGTATACGAAGTATATATTTTTAAATCTATTTTTCAACTATTATCTTTGCTCTAAAGTTGTATTACGTCCTCTTTGTAAGATTTGTATACTCCTATTAGTATCAAAACTCCAATAAATTTCTTCAATTCTTGGACAACCATTTTTATCAAATTTTTGCCGAAAACAATATCTCCTTCTTCATTCGTCCGCTTTAGGATAATTTCAAGAAGAGGTTTACGAAAATAAATCAAAAAAGGAGAAGCAGATATATCGATCTCGCGATTTACAAAACGTGTTAAGCCTTAACGTTCTCGTAAAATATTGTGTCGTTGTTGTCTTCCGTAATAAGGTAGAATAGGATTTTTGTACCAAACAACTTTGTTTGTTCCTTGATATAAAAGAATTAGCTCCATCCGGATTTCTTTTGTGGTCATCATCGCTGCTCTCAGCAGATTCTTCGCTATCTGATTCTTCTGCTGTGCTTCTATGACCTCCATCGATGAGGCCTTCGACTGCATCTACCTCCCCATCGTTGTCTGACGCTTTATATCCACTATTGTATTCAACGTCACTCATTTCGGCTACTATTGTCTCTAGCTGTTGTTGTGTAAGGTATTCCTTATTTATACGATCCATTTTCCGTAATTAGTAAAACGCAAAGTAGAAAATAGCCGCAATAAGAGATTGAGGAATAGCTACCTGACAATTGATAAAAAAATGATGCTAAAATATCAAATCGCAAATCAGAACTGAACAGAATTTCAATTTTGTCGTACTCACAGTAACAATGTAACAATACACAGATTCGGCAAGCACTAATGCATTGTTCACAACGTGCGGCTATAAATATGCTCAAACACGTAAAGTTCCCAAAATTCACCTGATAAGAGTGATTTCCTCTTTCTGTATATACATCGGGGAATACAAAGAAAAGTGTACCTGTAGCGGAGAAGTCCGGAATTTATAACCGAACCACTATCATTGTAAAACACTCGCGTTACCTACATCTATGCCGTATACGACATATGGATCCAACGGACCCGGTTGTTAAATCGCGAAAGTATTTTCATACTGGCAAAACCATTCTTTCTAAAATAGTTTTTTGTCAAAATTTTAAAGCAGTAAATTAGCCCAACCATAAGTACGATAAAACAATTGTTAGAAATCGTTTCGGGTCCATTGGACCCGCTCGGTAGTCCTAAGGTTAAACTGTTTAGAACCTGAGTCGTGTCTCTTTCGATGTCGTCTCTTGCTCCTTTCAACTTTCGCTTTAGCGTTGCAAAAAGGAAATAATCACATGGATCACTGTCTGAACTGTATGGTGGGAGTTCTGGAATGTTTTTCTGTGATCAAAATTATCTAACCGACTATGACGTGTGATGAAGGGTTTATCATGCTGCAGAATCCATGAACCGGCAATGTCGGGTCGCACACGTTCCTCAAATGTTCAAGAACTTTACGATAAAATGTTTGATTCAATGTTTGACATTCGGTACGAATTGTTTGTTTACATTTCCACGACAATGAAAAAAGATATTAAGCATAAACTTGATACGGGATTTGCTTATGCGAAATTTCTTCGGTCGCGGTGATGATGGTGTATGCCACTCCGCGCTTTTTCCTGTTGTTTCGAAATCGTTTTCAAATATGTATGATTCATCACCTGTTGTCACCCTTTGCATGAACTTGGGTTCGATTGTCATACGATTTAACAGTTCTTGATTAATGGATAAGTTCTTGGGCACCAGCTTTGCACCAATTTCTCTCATGCTTAGTTCCATTGTCAAAATTTGATGAACAATATCCTTACTTGTGCTTACCTTATGTGCAATCATCTTGACTGTTAGTAGTCTGTCTCGTGCTAACACAGAACGCATCTTCGACACGCTTTCATCAGTTTTCGATGTCGCCGGCCATCTCAAGCAATGTTCATTTTCAATTATCTGAAAATGTATGCTGAAGATAAAGCACTATCCCCTTATGCTGACGTAACCGCTAACACTCCAGGATAATGCAGTGTTGCCAAGTTGAACGTTAAAAATTCATTCTCATTACTTTAGAGGCGTTCTTTGTATACTACACCTTGTTAACGTTTATTCAGTAACCTTGGTTTATTGACACATATTGTATATTTTTGTACATTTTTAAGTATTTCATTAAATAACATTTATTTGGTTTATCATTACTTGTATGTATATGGGAGAGATTTATAATGTTGGCAGCTTTCAACAAGTTGTCCTTTTTATGAAAATTAATACTGGTAGTCGTAACTTCGTGGTAATTCATTTTGGAAATAATAAAATAAAATAAAACAATCACTTTGTTATACCACTTTATTCACATATAATCGTGATCGCGGCTTCGACATACAATGTCATTATCAAACTGCAAAAGTTACAGGCCTACATAGAACTGATAAATGACACAAAAATATATGGGGGTGGTTTATGATGTTATTTAAAATTACTACTATACACTTAACTATTATATACAACATTGGAAAAGAGGTGTATACATAAGATCCAACTGGTCGTTTAAAACGATATCTATTGTGTTGTTTCGGCTTTTAAAAATTTCTAGGGCCTCTAAAAGATTTAATTTACGACCTTTCTCGGCCAAATGCAATATTTTACGGTGACCAAATGTATACCTTTCTGTAATAAGATGGTTTGCGAATGTTTAATCTGTCTTCTTTAGTTTATTTGACCTCATGTGTTCTTTTACCCGTATAATAAAACTTCGACCGGTCTGACCTATATATACACTTTTACAATCATTACAATAAAATTTATACACTCCTGATTTATTATTGATATCTGTTTTAAGTTTTGCGTTAAAAATGAAATTACTTGTTTTTACATATGGTTTGTATCTCCAATTTGCTCGCTTATTTTACCGAAGTAAGTTGACGAGACAAATTGTTTCAAATTAGCACTATCTTTAGGATATACTAAACTAAGGGCCACTTGTAACTGTTTTTTCTTTAGTATACTGTCAATTACGCTACTTTTATAACTATTGTTTACCGCTATTTGTTTTATAGTATTGATTTCACGAACAAAAGATTCATTAGACAAAGGAATATTTAATGCTCTATGTATCATAGAAATGTAATGATTGTAAAAGTGTACATATAGGTCAGACTGGTCGAAGTTTTATTATACGGGTAAAAGAACACATGAGGTCATATAAACTAAAGAAGACAGGTTCAACATTCGGAAACCAGATTACAGAAAGGCATACATTTGGTCACCGTAAAATATTGCATTTGGCCGAGAAAGATCGTAAATTAAATCTTTTAGAGGCCCTAGAAATTTTTAAAAGCCGAAACAACACAATAGATATCGTTTTAAACGACCAGTTGGATCTTATATATATACCTCTTTTCCAATGTTGTATATAATAGTTAAGTATATAGTAGTAATTTTAAATAACATCATAAACCACCCCCATATATTTTTGTGTCATTTATAAGTTCTATGTATGCCTGTAACTTTTGCAGTTTGATAATGACATTGTATGTCGAAACCGCGGTCACGATTATATGTGAATAAAGTGGTATAACAAAGTGATTGTTTTATTTTATTTTATTATCCTTTTTATAATTTTTATTCTAATTCCTGAACATTTACCCTATTTCATATTGCAATTGATTTGTTTTATCTTAAACTGGTTACAAGTATTCAATTTCTTTACAGATTAGAACCAAATAAGATTGTATAATACGAAAAATATTTACTTCTTTGTTTCAAGGTTTTATAAGCGAAATTTTTATTCACGAATCTTTTGGAAACATTCATGGGCTCCTTCAATTAAATTCCACCAAATTTGAACCAAACATTTTCGTACTTCTGAACAAATCCCCCGCGAAAACTTTTCCGAATCTAATTCTTCTTATCAAAAGCTTTTGTTATTAAAAATTTCAAAGCTCTCCGATTTAAGTTGATTCCGCAAGCTTTTCTATATAAATTTATTCGCACGGTGCCGAGAAATACGTTAAAAATTATGAAGTTCCGTGAATTCTAGTCGACACCGTTAGCCGCATCCAGCGCTCTGTAATTTCATTTAACTTGTAACTAATTTATCACACAAACTCGGTTTAGTTTAATCTGCGAAACGTCTGCAAAGTGATGTGCCATGGTTCCCACACTAATGGTAGATGTTTCAACTGGTGTGTGATTATACTTAATATTTGTATAATTTCTCCAGCTACATTTGTACAGGAATTGTTGTAATTATGTTTTAATTATAGGAAGTATGTACAGAAAAATGGTAAATGTACTAATTGATAATGATTCGAATTAAATTCCCATAGACGCTTCACTTCTATGTAATTTTACCAACGTACATTAACCGAACAGGTGAAAATTATATACATATTCTGACACATCTCAGAGACTACAAATTAAGAATAGCAATTAACCCTTAACTAGGCGCGCCTATATGCTTACGTTAGTGGGCTCATGGGGTCTCTCACGACCCCAACCTGAAAACTTAAAAATTGAAGGGAAAAAAAAATTGAAGGGAAAAAAGCTGTGGTTGCGTTGATGCACTTTTGAGTTGGCTCGCCTTTCTCTTTCACTATATTCGCAGCATGTGTTCTGGTTTGCTTGCGGACCGGTCTCGCATACCACTTGGATTGACCTTTACCAAGGAAGTATTCGGCAACACTCTATATTTCGTTGTTTTCATAGTCACTGTCGGCTTCAATTTCACTGCAGGAATAATGCTGTTCATCCGGTGGATTCGCGGTAATGATTAGTTGGCTGTGATCGTCGCCATCAGCATCAGAGTTATAGTTATCATCCGCCGCGGCAGCAACAACCGGAGCACCCGCAGCAGCATCGAAATTTTCTATAACGCAGTCATCGTCGTCGTTCCAGATTCTCCTAGCTTCCTCCTCCAACTCCGCTTGAGTCAAATAGTGCACAGATTTTGCCATCGCGGTCACGCAATATATCGCTCGCCCGGAAAAAAAACGCACTAAATCATTTCCGATATTTCTGCATTTATATAGCAAATATCGTAGAAAACCCTAGGGGTAATTAGAGCGGACAGGTAATAGCGGCCTTACCAAGAGATAATCGCACGCACAGGATAAGCGGATTATCGCTGAGCGCTGTTTTCAGATCATTAGAGTGAGCCGGTTAATTAGGGCATTCTAGGAACAGATCAAGCCCAGGTACCCGCCATTCAAGGCTATGCAGGATGCAAGAGATTATTGGTAATCGCATTTTGCTAATACTTTTAAATGTGTTCTTGAAAATCCAAATCGATCAAATTATTATAAATAATTTCAATCAATAGAAATCTCTTGATAAACTCGACCATACGTTAGTAGGCGCATGGGATCATTTCTACATTTTTCCATATAAAAACGCTTGTAAATAGAAATATTGTTTACATATTAGAGCAATAAATTGATATTCATGTAAAACTAGACCTTTTTGAGGATTACATGTGGTATGAGATTTCAGCTTAAAAATTTCACGAAGTTATATACGACTTTATGCTTCTTGGGGTCGCTTTTGACCCCGTGCACCTAGTTAAGGATTAAACAAGCAGTTCATCATTTTAGTAATTTATTTATGGTAAAAACACTAGTATTTGCGTACCAAAATAATAATAATAGCAAAGGACTTTATTTGGCGGAGTCAGCTAAGCTGTTCTATTCAACCACTTGATACAAATCAGATAGCTAATAAATAGTACTTAACATAAACTAGCAAGTATGTTTCATATAAATATATGTAATCATTCACTGAGACTGTCTATTCTAGCAATAACTGGTTTTTCAGTTTACTTTTAAATACATTCATACTGAGACAATGCTTGAGGTACCTATTGCACAAGCGAATTATAATTAGAGAATACAATTCCGAGCATATTTTTCAATATCGGGATTAGACTATGTGGTTTCTAATTGGGCTGAAATGAAAAAAAAAATTTAGTAATTTCTTGAAAATTATTTATTAATATTGTTGCACAACACAATACAAAATGCACTAAAATAAGGAACAAAAAGACAATTCAAAAAACTATTTAGAATTTAGAAAATACAATCGCAAAAATATCAAAGCATCCAATGTTTGACTTCCAAGCCTGCTTTGTAGTTTATTGCCAACATAAGCAGCAGCTGAAAATGTTCGCTCAGGTTCTACACTGGTTGGAGGAATAGACAATAGATATTTATATGCTAATTATAAGTGATATCCACGAACTCCTCCATTTTCGAACAGGCTCATTTTGCATCTAATACTATTTACCAACCCCGATTCATTTTATACTTTAGGATCTGGGGATTCCATGCTCTTATTAATTTCCAGCTGTAACTTTTCCTTTAGTGTCAATTGGGGATGGGAGGTTTATTGCCTTGGTTCATCATATGTTTGTGATCCTGACCTTTCTTCCTCTTCCGTGCCATCTCGACTATTTAGTCTTTTAACAATACTCTTTATTTGCGCCCTCACTAAAGCCTGTGTAGGAACTGGAAATAAGTCAAGCCATTCCAAATCCGATAATAACTGATTTTCATCATCTTCTCGTGGATTTTGTAAATAATTCAACACACCAGTTAAATCATCTTTTCGTCGTTGCTTTATACGTTCCACTAAGTATGTTTTCATTTTATTGGCGAGTGCTGAGTTTTTGCTAGACAATTGTTTCATAAGAAATTTCAAAGCGGCATCAGCTGTGCATAAATTAGCATCTCGTCGACAGATTGCTTCTACAACTAATTTAATTGGGATCAGCACATAAACAATTTTATTCACCAAGTCAAAATCAGCATCTTCTAAACGTATTGGATCATTGAAATCTATAAAAGCTTTTTGAATGCAGGTTTTTAAAAGAGAAAATCGTTCCAGCATGGTCTAAAGACCAGTCCACCTGGTTTTACAGTCCTCTTTTTCATGTTCAATCTTCACATATTTTTGAAGTACTGTTTCATTTTTCAATTGTGATATTTTGAAATACGCTACAACTTTGCGGATTTTCTTTATAGCTCATCAATGTTTTCATCTTTCGTTAACTCTGGTATGTGTTCTCGCGCAAGTTCATTTTGCGACTTTAAGATTAAACCTGATTCTGGACAGTCTAAGTTTTCTAAATTGTCAACATCATCGCTATCGCTCATATAATAAGCAGTCACAGCTGGTTCAGTTATAGTATCATGTGAGACTGAGGTAGGGCTGTCTTGCTTGTCTTGAAAATAATTCTTTATTTTATAAAGCACATCACAGATTGCCAAATTGATACCATGTGCAAGACACAATTGTTGTTCAGTGCAAACAAGCTGTCCCACCTTTATCATAACGTTCGGTCCATCGGTTACAGTAGCCACGATATCAGTTTCCACGGGAAATATCAAATTTACTTAGACGCTTTTTCAATATACGAAGACAATTTTCAACCATCATACTTCCATGAATAGGAACGAGACCTAAGCTCCAAATTTTTTCATATATATGAACATTGACAGCCATGTATCCGTTTATTGGACGTTGATGTCCACTCGTCGAAAGATAACTGAATCTTTCACCTGCACTTTTAAAATGTTTTAATTCTGCAGTTACTTGCTTTCTGATTTTTTAGCTGTAATTCATAACACGCTTTCGAATTGTGACGGCTGATTTGGGTAAATCCCTGTATTTCGCTAAGAGCAATTTTCTCAAATCGTCTGAAGTTATGAATATACTGAATGGAAATCCATCTAATACAATCATTCTATTCAGGCTATCGTCGGCACTTTTAGTAAAATAATCTTCTAACTTTCGTTTAGCTGGAGGCGGTGCTGAATTCAGATTTTCAGAATCTTGACTTGTTGAAGCTGTTAAACGATTAACGTCAGCTAAGATCTTAATGTTATGTTTTGATGACAAATGTGCATGTAATCCCTTAGCCGATCCACCCAGAGTCTTGAGAATGGCAGGGCATCACTTACATTTAGCACTATTCCCGTCTTTCGCAACTAAAAAATAACTCCACGCTGACGACGTATCACTGTTTTTTTTTTATGTTGAACGAAGTCTCCCGCCATTTAAAATAACTTTTTCAGATAATTGACTTTTAAATTTTATATGACATAACCTGCGTAACCTTGTCGCTGGTAGAATAATATATGAAAAAAGTAAATTTTAATAAGCGTATTTATTCTTTCGTATTGGCCCGTTGGGAATTACTTTAGCAGTATTGTATTGAAGTATGCCGGGCGGGGATGTCCCTTCTAAGTTACATATTATTTGGGCTGTACCTGTGCAGTTCTTTTATCGTACGGCGTACCTAAGGTTGAATTTTTGTCTTTATGTAATAAGTGCCCTTAATATAATCTAGGTAAGGTCATTGCCAAGGCGCAACGGTTTACGGAATGCAAACTGGCAATCCCAAAAATCCCAAGATTCGCCAAGTACAGTCCCGGGATTTACGGTTCAAATCCCGGCCGGGATTCGGAATCCCGGGATTGTATTCTCTAGTTGTGGCCAAGCTGTATAGAATACACGGTTTACGTTTTGTTTAAATATATCAATTTCATAAATAAACGTTTTTCATTAATATCTCGAAACTGTTTGTAATGGACTTAACCGGTTTGGCCTGATTACTTCACACTTAAGAAAATTGTCACGATAACATATTGTTTTCATAGCTAGGTAGAAAACATAAAGAGCTCTCCTTGTAAATACATATACATACATTTAATTTTCTTTGATTTTCTTAAAATACACCAAAATATTGGGGTATAATGAAAAAACAAGCTTATTGTATAACAAAACACATGCCTTCTATTAGTTCAAGGCATTCTGGGTTTCTTTTGTGTCTTGGTGAAAAATGAAGTATCTGGGTCTGACTTCTAGAGAGTCTGTTATAAAGTGGCAGTAATATTAAGAACATCCCATTGTAAAATTACTTACGCGAAAGCAAAATTTTCCGTTATATAGACGTGTCCGGTATTCAGAAGTTCTTTAATTTTAAACTTCATAAATATTAAAATTTACATGCAAGAAGTATGTGACGATCATCTCCAAGTATCGTATACTATCCCTTAAATATATAGATATAGATGCAAAAAATTTTTGATAAATAACTTTCTTGTGTCAGGGTTAACTAATTCTATTATTTTTGTTAAATGCTCACAATACAGGATATATGTGCGTTCCACATTTCTTTTTAACTAATTTTATATAAATACTATTTGTTGATACTACCTGTTCCAGTGAATTGAACAAAAGAGAATTGAATATTTCGCCAAGGAATACAAAGGATAAAAAGTGTACAATTATGTTTGTTAATAAATTGACTTGTTTGAAGTATACATTCAAAAAACAGATAATTTATTATATAGTTGAAACAATCAGAGACTCAAGAGCTTAAAAACAGAAACATTCATAACAAAGAAATTATATATACATACACAAAACATGCATATACAGTATGTTTTTCATAAGATCAACGAATGTCAGGAAATGACCATATATAAATAGGCCTATATTGTGAATATTATAGTAAAATAAATGTAACTATAGAACGATATACTTTTGTTACTAAAAAATATGTTTAGGTAATTTTAAGACTTCGTGAGAACGTCCTAGTGTGATGGAATTTTCTAAGTGTCTTAATTCAAAATCGGTAGGATTTACATAAAGCAAATCTAGTTAGTTATTTGCAAAAATTCTCACTTTTTTATTTTAAATTTGGGCGCAATATAATTTAATTTTTACGAATTATATCCTAAAACAAAAATTTTGAATTCTGCGATGTTATCGGCCATTGAGAACCTGACTTGTACCGCGATATCATAAAGTTTCTGGGTCCAAGATGGCCATGGGGTGAAAAACGTCTGTCTTAATTTATATCATCCTTTTGAGAAAAATCTGATAAAATTTTCAGGTTATGTGTCATACTGACATTAAGATTAATATATTGACAAATTTTAACGTCAGCATGACACTTAACCTGAAAATTTCATCCGAATTTTCTCAAAAGGATGATATAAATTAAGACAGACGTTTTTCACCCCATGGCCACCGTTGACCAAGATAATTTTTGATATCTCGGTATATTTCAGTGAGTGTTGTCTATGATTTCTTTTCTGAATCCAGGCTGGAACCTGGAAAAATACAAAACCCGAACTAATTTAAATATATATATATATATATATATATATATATATATATATATATGAACTTCATGTGTATGAGAATTAATAATTATTAAATCTCATTTTACATGCGATTGTCGCTATAATTTGCTGCATTTAATCGCATGTAAAATGAGATTTAATAATTATTAATTCTCATACACATGAAGTTCATTACAGTTCGTATATATACACGTAGTATAGAAGTGAATATCATGTCTGTCTTCGGTAAGGTGCACTGATGATCTGTAAAAACAGTGAAATATCGATATATGCACATTCCGCGCAGATAAGTTTTTCACAAAATTTTTCATATATATATATATATATACATATAAAACATTTGATAAATTATTGGAGTTTTTCGGCTTTTTTATATGAAATATTTACAAATATTAAATTAGAATGTATGTAATTGCAGAGTAAGTGGGGATGTAAACATTGCTGTCTACAAATTACAAAGCAAATCATACGAAATTTTTTATTTGAAAAATATGGTCTACGTTGGGACTCGAACCCTAGTCTACAGCTATCCGGGCTGTCGCCTTCACCACTAGGCCACAATAGACCCTGTGGCCTAGTGGTAAAGGCGACAGCCCGGATAGCTGTAGACTTGGGTTCGAGTCCCAACGTAGACCATATTTCTCAATTAAAAAATTTCGTATGATTTGCTTTGTAATTTGTAGACAGCAATGTTTACATCCCCACTTACTCTGCAATTACATACATTCTAATTTAATATTTGTAAATATTTCATATAAAAAAGCCGAAAAACTCCAATAATTTATCAAATGTTATATTTAATGAACGGCTAAGAAATTATCTAAACACTTATATATATATATATATATATATATATATATATATATATATATATATTAGTAAAAATTAATTAACGGGTGAGTGGTCTGTCAAGTAAAAATAGTAAAGTAAATAGTTTAGTTTTATATTTTAACATTTATGTATATTTGTTTTTAAGAGGTTGACTACAAACTAGCAGCATATTGATTTGATGTTTTAAATTTGACGAATTTTAACAAGTTTAGTGCCGTTGTTTGCTAAATTTTAACTCCCAATTGTAAGTATTTAGTTATTGTTATATTGTTTAATTTATTGTGGTTTTGTTAAACATGTAGACACTCCGTGACAAATCCGTTATGAAATATAGAGTGGAATAAAGGAGTTTTACTTTTACTTGACAGACCGCTCACCCGTTAATGAATTTTTACTTATACAGTACGGTCGATAATACTTAATGGCCTATATATATATAATATATCTCTTGAAGAAAGCAACCTTCTCGTTTCGAAGCTAGCATCCGTCTCTTCGAATTGACCTCCAATTTGCACCGGATAAATAGTTTTTCCCACTTACAATTTATAATTTACAGTCATATCCCAAATAAATGTACATTTTAAATATTTTAATTTAAAAAAAAATCCATAGCAGTATGTATATAGGTGTAAGTCCATTAACACGATACCAGATGGCATTAAATATACAAAAAAGGTTTAAGTATATCAATACGTTAAGCACGTATTACGCATTTGTTACAAATGTAATATACACATCTGTAACTGTACACAATGGACAAAATGTATGGACAATACACCTCGTATTTTCCAGCATTTAATTCTGCTTAAGACGTGTCTCTGCCATCTACTATTAGGCGTCATCAGTTAAGCTAGTGAAGTAAATAAAGCTTAAATCTCCTATAAGGTATAGCATATATATATATATATATATATATATATATATATATACATACGTATTTTCTTCCCTTCTGTACCGGCATAGCCGGTCAAGGGAAGGGTTACCATTTTCGGCATAGTCTCTTTCGTCCGTCAGATGTCACTTATATTATATGGTGCTACCTGATAGGAAGAACCTTATAACCTTATACCTTATAACCTTATAGGCGATTTAAGCTTTATTTTCTTCACTAGCTTAACTGATGACGCCTAATAGTAGATGGCAGAAACACGTGTCTTAAGCAGAAGTAAATGCTGGAAAATACGAGGTGTATTGTCCATGTGTACAGTTACAGATGTGTATATTGCATGTCTGTTTCATTTGTAACTCACTATAACTTGAAACGAAGTTATACAAAATTGGCAAATATAGCATTCAAACAAGAAAGAAGTAAAGCGATGAAGGATCAACGGAAACCTTGAATATGGCAAGTCGATATTATTTGTCAATCAATTTATAATATCTATGTATACACAAAATTAGGTACCTGGACTAAAAATTAATACTTCTCTGGTTTCTATGCCGATCTTGTAATCTTGTTTGCATTTAGTATATATGTTGAGCACTTGTGAAATTATTACACTATTAAACTTAAATAAAACACCTTATATTTCACAAACAATAGTATATTAACTATATGTACATTTCATGTGCCCTGCACACATCATCAGTAGTAACTAAATTTAAAAGTATTATTTTTTAAATACATGTATAGCAAAAATATCTATCTATCGGGATAGATAGATATTTTTGCTATACATGTATTTAAAAAATAATACTTTTAAATTTAGTTACTACTGATGATGTGTGCAGGGCACATGAAATGTACATATAGTTAATATACTATTGTTTGTGAAATATAAGGTGTTTTGTTTGCATTTATCTAGACCCTCACCACAGGCTGACCAATTAAAATATTGACACATTAGCTGACCGTCCCACTATATCTTAAAACGGACTTTTCTTCTTGTATTAATACAGCGCTTGCAATTTTACGTTTGTATAAAGACAAGTAATAGTTTTACACACACACACGGACCGTGAAAATTTTTGATTGCTATTATTCAAGTCCTGCGGATAAATAGTAAACTTCGCAATATTCAAATATGTAAACTCAGTTTAGTGTTGGTTTTATTATAGAGTTTATAACATAAGATAAAATTTTATACACCATCACTACCGATTTTAAATTGGGCGATCGTAAAACCGAAAGCCTGTATTAAAGGAACTAAAACTTTATTCGACTGTTTCGGGATTGTAACAATATACATATACATGTACAATATTAAAATTGAACCTGTACATAATACTGAACTAAGTGAATAAAATTCCCCGTGTACACGTATAAGGGCTTTATTGCTGTGCAATAATGTTATTTTGTAAGAAAGAGGGACGCTCTAACTAAAAGAAAAAGGAACAGAGTGAAACGGGATGTGTGTGAAAGGCGCCAGGTGTGAAATTATGACATATAAATACATACTATATATATACTTATACATACACACATACCTAGTCCAAGAGTAAAAGAAAGACTTTATAAATGCTTCATTTGTGTACATATTTATAAACCAATGAAAAAGTATTAAATAAATAAATTGTACATGTCCATTTCAAACAGTGTTTCTTTTCTTTACCCACATCCTACCAAAACTTTTTTTTCAGCAAAAACTGTATATTAATATATTTTTAGTATTAGAATGGCATTGGAAACAAACTTTATTAAGAAAATTAATACTGGTAGCCGTAACTTTGTGGTAATTCATTTTGAAAATAATAAAACAAAATAAAACAATAACTTTGTTAAACCACTTTATTCACATGTAATAGTGACCGCGGTTTCGACATACAATGTCATTATCAAACTGCAAAAGTTACAGGCCTACATAGATCTTATAAATGACACAAAAATATATAGGGGTGGTTTATGATGTTATTTAAAATTACTACTATATACTTAACTATTATATACAACATTTGAAAAGAGGTGTATATATAAGATCCAACTGGACGTTAAGAACAATATCTATTGTGTTGTCGCCGCTTTTAAAAATTTCTAGTGACTCTAAAAGATTTAATTTACGACCTTTCTCGGCCAAATGCAATATTTTCTGATGACCAAATGTATGCGTTTCTGTAATAAGATGGTTTGCGAATGTTGAATCTGTCTTCTTTAGATTATATTACCTCATGTGTTCTTTTACCCGTATAATAAAACTTCGACCAGTCTGACCTATATATACACTTTTACAATCATTACAATATAATTTGAACTCCTGATTTATTATTGATATCTGTTTTAGGTTTTGCGTTAAAAATGAAATTACTTGTTTTTACGTATGGTTTGTAAGCTATACTAACATTACTATTATTTTTTGAAATTATATTCCCAATTTGCTCGCTTATTTTACCGAAGTAAGTTAACGAGACAAATTGTTTCAAATTAGCACTATCTTTAGGATATGCTAAACTATGGGCCACTTGTAACTGTTTTTTCTTTAGTATACTGTCAATTATGCTACTTTTATAACTATTGTTTACCGCTATTTGTTTTATAGTATTGATTTCACGAACAAAAGATTCATTAGACAAATGAATATTTAATGCTCTATGTATCATTACTACACCCTAAGTAAGACACAAACATTTAATTCTATGATACATAGAGCATTAAATATTCCTTTGTCTAATGAATCTTTTGTTCGTGAAATCAATACTATAAAACAAATAGCGGTAAACAATAGTTATAAAAGTAGCGTAATTGACAGTATACTAAAGAAAAAAACAGTTACAAGTGGCCCTTAGTTTAGTATTTAAAAATAGTGCTAATTTGAAACAATTTGTCTCGTTAACTTACTTCGGTAAAATAAGCGAGCAAATTGAAAATATAATTTCAAAAAATAATAGTAATGTTAGTATAGCTTACAAACCATATGTAAAAACAAGTAATTTCATTTTTAACGCAAAACCTAAAACAGATATCAATAATAAATCAGGAGTGTACAAATTATATTGTAATGATTGTAAAAGTGTATATATAGGTCAGACTGGTCGAAATTTTATTATACGGGTAAAAGAACTCATGAGGTCATATAAACTAAAGAAGACATATTCAACATTCGCAAACCATCTTATTACAGAAAGGCATACATTTGGTCACCGTAAAATATTGCATTTGGCCGAGAAAGGTCGTAAATTAAATCTTTTAGAGTCACTAGAAATTTTTAAAAGCGGCAACAACACCATAGATATTGTTCTTAACGACCAGTTGGATCTTATATATACACATCTTTTCCAATGTTGTATATAATAGTTAAGTATATAGTAGTAATTTTAAATAACATCATAAACCACCCCCATATATTTTTGTGTCATTTATAAGATCTATGTAGGCCTGTAACTTTTGCAGTTTGATAATGACATTGTATGTCGAAACCGCGGTCACTATTACATGTGAATAAAGTGGTATAACAAAGTTATTGTTTTATTTTATTTTATTATTTTCAAAATGAATTACCACAAAGTTACGGCCACCAGTATTAATTTCCTTAAAAGTAATATTATTTGGTTTAATTTTCGATATTTTTTTTCCAAAGTCTGACGTGCTAGAACAAATTTGTTCTTATTACTATCCCTAGAACTATAAAACAAAAGAATATTGTAGATAATTTGTAAAGAAAAATAAAAAAACCAAAATTTGTTGATCGAAACACTTAATACCTACATATTATTGGGTTAATTCAAAAATTCATTTACATAATCGTTTATTGTAACAGGCATTTATTTTGGGCGGGCATGGATTGGGCACCAACCACCTGCTGTATAATTTCTACACATGAATTGGGCACCGAGCTCCGAAATAGTATATTAAGATACAAGTTTCATAAGACATGATTTTTGCGCACGAGATCAAGGTTTAGAAAACGAGCCGTAGGCGAGTTTTCTAATGAACGAGTGCGTAAAAATGTCTTATGAAACGTGTATTTTATACTATTTTTTCTATTTCGGACATTAAAAGTTCAAAAAGACTTAAAATAAGAGGCATGTTTTGTACGAAAATTGTAGAAATTTTCTTTTTTTGAAGTTGGTAGCACTGATGTTTAACTAGAGCATTTTAAATATTTGAAAATCGGCGGTGTTATATGTCATTTTAAGTTTAAAATTTAGATTGATTTATGCAATGACCAACCTCTAAAAACAAAATTTTGCGTGCGAAAAAGTAATACTTTATGCAACCCAAACGGGTGTCGAAAAGTGCACTTTATAGCACCGAAATAGAAAAAGGTAATTTTAAAATACATGAATTGGGCACCGGACTTCTAATTACTGTTTATTTTACTTATTAATTAATCTGTAATATTATTTTAGTTGATTTTCGGGGTTAAATAAATATGTACCCGATTACACATAAAACAAATTTTATTTAGTTAACTAGGTACACATTTTAAAAAAATAAGTCAAATATAAAAATATATGGAAAAAGTTTATAAATGCATATATACATACAGGTATTATAAAATAATATAAAATATAAATTTTATCTCTTATAAAAATATCCTACGCATTTTACATATTGCGTCCTATCTATTTCCCCCAGGGAATACTGAGAAATTTTATTTTGTAAAAAATCATGCCTACGCCTTGTTTCAGGATCCTTAATTCTGTGCATTTCATTAAGGCTTTGTAATTTAATGTAAGTTTCCGTTTGAACGTTATACAGAACCCTTAAGAAATTATTCACAGAAGGCTGCGACTTATAAAAGCATTAACTAAATTTAGAATGGAATGATTCACAGCAGTTTGTTGTTCTCTCCATGCTTGGTGTAAAACTGGCCCATATATCGGGTGGAAATACAGCATTTTCTCCAATGTACGTGGAAATCATATAATCGGAAAAACAAACAATTCTATGATCGTCAGGTTGAATAGACATAAGGTCAAAAACAAAACAATCGGAAACTTCGCAAGGATTCAAAAATGGTAGTCCGAAAATATAATTTCACCAACAGTTGTTTTCCACGTTCACTCTCTATTATTCTAGATTCCATGTTGTATGACACAACGTTAACCGCATGAAATATCGTATTGAACTAGAATTAATAACAGGAAGGTATTTATAGGGGATAGTGCGCTAATGGTTTTATAATTCTCTAATTTTATAATCCTCTAATGACCGATTTAATTGTAGTGCCCAATTCATGTGTTACCCCAGGTAGGGAAATGGTATCCGTAATTAGAGATTAGGATAGTGACCAATTCATGCACGCCCTTTATTTTATGTCACATTTCCAACAGGGGAAATTACATTTTCTATGATTTTCGTTGATTTTCGTGATACAAAACTGTGTGATCAACAGCATTGTAATGTTTTAGTCTTTCTGACTGTAAAATGTTTACTTTTATGTGGGGTTCTTAAATAAAACTAACTGTAATCTAAACACACACAATATATTAACAATATAAACGAAATAACAATATAAAAACTAATTACTAACAATAATAACATTTATGTATTAATATTTATGTAAGATTACTCGGCAATTATTTGGTATCGAATGAATCTTTCCCTCCATTTCCAGTCCTCTTATAGTCTATAGACCTTTGAGAATATCCCTGTAGTTCCTAGGTCTTTCTAGAGACGAGTGTCATGTTCGCGCATGTGAGTCATCGTTAGGCTGTTCGTGAATGTATTGTGGATGACTGACGTCACAATATCAAGTCTTGATGTTTGTAAATTAAAAGGACTTCTTTCAGTATTTTTCTTGTATAACTCAAGCCATCCCCGGGCGTTTGATCTTCTGAAACCCAAGTGATTCTGTTTTCCACCGCTATACTTGTAGAGTTACCAACCATAGTTCACCGCCATATCGGGACTGAAAAAATCGGGAAATATCACATCTTACCTCTTATAAAAGTACCATATTGTAATGTCAGGCAGGGTCGCCATGTAATGTCAGATGATGGGATGGCAGAATCACCATGTAATATCTGATCATCTAACTAAAGGTAGGATCGCCATGAAATATCAGACGCGGGCAGGATCGCCATGTAATGTCACCTGGTCCCGGAGGTCACTTTGTTGCCTTTACGCCGGAGTTTTACCAGCACGATAAATAGTAGACGGGACAACGATTAAATAACGACATATAATTTAATAAAGATAATAACAATGATAACAATAACAAACACTACATTGTAATAAAGAGGCACCAGTCTTGCAGGGACTCTAACTATTTGACTCTGTCTGACTCTGACTCTCGAGACCTCTGAGTGTCTCGCTATGTACCATTAGAGTGCGTCCCCTTAGCCTAGTGACCTGGTTACAAGATAAACACAAGTTGGTGAAAGATCATAACTCACCGAGGCCGTGTTGCCGAAAGAGATGTTTCGTAAATACATGACCTGGTTGGTACCCCCTGATTGGTCGACGGCTATCCTCTTCTTTTCTTTTTGAGTGTTCATTTTCAATTTGGCAGAAGGGAATACAGTACTGTTTCTGGAAGCCATACTCATTATACTATTGTCATGACATTTACACATCAGTACATTATCTTTTTTTGGTAGACGCATATTAAAAATACACCCTATTCTGTTTAGTTTTGCTATGGCTTATTGGACACTTTGGAAGCCTATTTTCTCTGACCGTTTCTCTTACATTTAGTTCTCGACTAGCTAATTCCGTGAGAAGTGGAACTGAAGTATAAAAATTGTCAAAAAAATTTGTGGAAATTCAAGATGCCCTTCCTATGCGTCGAAATATAGCAAAAGAGTAAAAATACAATATGGCTGTTAGCACGGTTTCTAAATAATCTTTTCTTAGTTGATGATGATTCTGGTTCAAATCTGCAGAATGTGAATCGCAGATTGACAAAATTTTCCTTGTGTGACTTGGGAAATGAGATCCGATCATATAATCTACAGGTGCAGATGCAACAATGTCCCATCATAATTCATTCTATGCTCCAACACAACCATAAACTTCTAGGGAACCTTAAGACCTCAATTATTGTTTTCTCAAACTGCGCCTATCTTTTAATAATTACCATAGAAAAATCATTTAAAAATAACAATAGCAATCTGAAGTTATAAAGTAATTTTAGTAATATTTCTAAAATCTATCCACTGCTTTAGATAGGTGATATTGAGTTAACGAGTGCAGATGGATCACTTCGACCAGTTTGTACAAAAGACTTAATTAAATGAAATACTTTCAATAAGGCCGGTCGGTATTTTAGATATGCAAGTCTTTGGTTCTAATCTACAGAATGGATAGCAGATTAATAGGGATTTTCTGTTGAAATCTTTGCAAGATTGGTGCTGTTGGACCTATACTTTTACCTTAACACTACCTCAAAAAATGCTTCTAAGAATAATTTCGTATTTGCTAGGCCTTCAAATTAAATACAAGAGGTCTTTCGCCGAAAAGTTTTCAATCTAAACACACGCACCTTTAAAAGTGCAGTATATAGCTATATAAGTAAATGAATGGTTACCACATAGAAGTAATATTTTTCGAAGTCGAGTAAAAAATTTGATGATTTTACTTTCTTTTCGAGTTTCCGATTTTAAAGGTCCTGGGGAACCTATAACCTGATTGAGCTCAAATTTCACACAGCTCCTTTTTGAACAGAATGGAACCAAATTGCAGCGTGGCCTAAGAAAAATTAACAAAAATGAAGAAAAAGCCATATAAGGGCCACCCTAGTGTGCCTATTCAAAAGGTAATAAAGTATGAACTAATACAAGATACAAAAATGCAAAATCTATTTGAAGTGGCAATTTGAATTAATAAAACGAAACTCTTTTCGTTTTATTCATTCAAACGAAAACAAAATTAAACTACATATTCTGGAAATCAGTGATGGTTGTTAATATTCTTTTAAATGAATCAAAATTTATGTCACATACTCGTAAATGTGCAATATTCTTACAGTTTTCACTGGAGATTTAAGTATAACTTAAGTTCTATTAGAAATACAAAAAAAGCATTAGCTAAAAAAAAAAGAAAAAAAACGAACTATTAAAAAAAATGAGATAGTGCCTATAGAAAGTCGTCAAGCGACGTATGGACAGGTAAAATATCTCAGCCGAAGTAAGTTTAGTTTTATGTGATCAAATATACCTAAAGCCAATATATACGAAAATAAAATAGGTTCTATATCGAAAGCCCTCCTGTGCAAATTTACAAATTATTCTTGTAAACTACTAATACTCTTTAATTAAACGTAAGCAAATAGGAATGCCTGTTGTTTCCAATACATCAACAGGTTTTTCGCCATACTGTGGTAAATGCTTCCGCTAAATCAAAAATTAATTAATGCAGCATCCATGTAAAATAACTTATCGATATTAACCAAACATCAAGTGTAAAATACAGTAATACATAAATGTTAAAACAAATCTGTATTATACAGTTGGATATACACAACGTATACTATTTCGCATTGGCGAATTCTACGTACAGAAAATATGTTTCGAACTCATTTTAGATCTCGTCAGGGTACGAAGAGAAACCCGCCCCTCCAAAAAAGGAGCAAATAAAGAGAACTTAGTAGCATCTTACTTCATGCGATTGCTTTATACAGAGTTAGTATAAAATCCCGAAATCGTCGCATAGCTTTGTTTTTCCAGAAGTATTTTTTTTAAATTTATTATTGATAAATAGTTATAAATTTCAAATTTACTCATGGCATTCATATTTATTTTCTATTCCCGGTTTGACCGGAAATGCTTTCTACTATATTTTTTTAAATAGAACATCCAGTATTACTACATTCAGAAATGTAAAATTTTTTTCTTTATCCCAAAGAAACTAAGAAAAATTAAAAGAAAATTAGTTAAAGTGAAATAAATAAGTGTATTATTAAATAGATTTACAGACGACAATAAATGTTGAAATTGTGCTCCGTTAACCACTTGGCAGTGATATAATCTATCAACAAAATCTTTTAGTTAATTACGTAAAAATTACGGTCTGATACTGTTGATTTCATCAGTTATTCGTCCCTCTAATTTTTCTAGATTATTTGGTCTATTTTTATGCATTTGACATTTCAAGTGAACCCACAAGAATAAATCAAGTGGCTGTAAATCTGGAGAACGGGCTGGCCATTCGATTGCTTCTCTGCGTCCAATCCCCAGCGTGCAGGAAATACCTCGTCCAGATAGTCACGAACATCATACGCAAAATGTGGCGGAGCCCCATCCTGTTGGAACCAAATAGATTCGTTTGGTAGATTAAGTCTATTTGGATTTAGAAATAGCGCTGTAATTGCTCGTACGATATCGTTCCGCAATAAATTTAAATATCTATTACCATGTAAAGTTTCTCTTATGATAAAAGGGCCACACATACACTTTTTGTGGGTGCTGCGTATGGACTTCTATCCAGTGAGGATTTTCTGTTGACCAGTAACGACAGTTGTGCCTGTTGACCGTAGCATTGAGACAAATAATTGCTTGATCGGAAAAGACTATTTGATTTACAAAATTTGGCTGATCTGTGATTAATGGTGTCATTATTACGTAAAAATGTAGTCTGCGATCTGGATTATCTTCCAACAATTCATGAACGGTTTGCATTTTATACTGTATCAATTTTGCAGGCTGGAGAATTTTTTGGGCAGATTTTTGAGAAATGTTGTGAATTTGTCCCAATTCCGCTGTCGACACATGACTATGATCTTGTATTGAAACTAAAACATTCAAACTGGTATCTTCATCAGTTGCTGTTCTTGGACGTCCTGTTCTTGGCAAATCTTTTGTTTGACGAAATGTTTCGTACTTCTGAATTGTTCGGCACACTGTACTTTTACTAACTTGACGATCAAGATAAACAGTATTGAATAATACCCGAACTTCATCATATGAACGTTGACGATCACCATATCCATGCATTACCAAAATTTCAATTTGCTGAGATTCTGTTAGGTTTAATGCCATTTTCAATATTTATAATTAGTTAATATAACTGACACTAATAAATTTTCACAGCAATCTGATAGATTAGAAGAAAATTCTTGCTTTCAAGCATAACTTTATTTCGCATTAACTTTTTTTTTATTATTAAAATACAAAATAATTAATTCCTATAATTCAATCACTTACTTAGGAAAAATTTCGGAAAAAATTGGTACTTTCATTAAAAAACTTAATAACGAACATATATCATTTAAAACAGACAATACTATATAGAACATTATTAAAAACAACAAAGATAAAATAGACAAAGAATCAAACTCTGGTGTATATAAGTTAACATGCGAAGATCGTAATAAGGTATACATAGGACAAACGGGGACATTCAAAATTAGGATGAAAGAACACAAGAGAAGCCATAAAGAAAAGAAAACAGATTCAACTTTCGCAAGTCATTGTATAGATATCAATCATAGATTTAATATAGATTTCAAAATTTTACACATTCAAGAAAAAAGTAAAAAACTTAACCTGTTAGAAAGCTTAGAAATTAATAGATACAATAGTTTAGGATTAGCTTTAAATGACCAACTAGATTTAAACAACTCCCCTCTAATAAATTTAAGATTGTAAAAATTATACCACCACCATTTCCCCAATAATTTTCACATGAATATTCAAACTTGTATTGTACATATTCAGTATTTAGTCCACCTGATGAAGCCATTGTATGGCGAAACAATATTGTAGTGGTATTTACAATAAAAGAATTTTTGAAACTAGAAGTTTAATTACTTACTTCTTAGCGTTATAATGAAGTTTCAACAAGTATCTCCTTCGTCAATTAACTAAGTAGCTATAACTTTTTATGAAGTAACTAAATGTATTTTATCTATAAGATGTATTTATCTTAAGAATAGTTATTAGGGACTTTATATAGAGGTGAAGAAAACGAGCATAGGTAACAAACATATGACGGTATTAGGATCAAAGTAATTTCGAAAACTTAGTTATTTAAAGAATGCGAAACTTCGGCTTTAAAAAACAACCCATATAATAACTTCGTTTTATTATCAAATGATTTCTTGAATGTAAGTTGTTGTCGTATTTTATAATGAGTTTCAAAAGGCTAGCTTATAAGATTGGGTTTATGTAAAAGTAGATATTGTAGGAGATATGCACCCTAGGGTTAAAAAAGAAGAAATTTTTATACAAATTTCTTTAATAGTGACTTTTAAAGCAATGCAAACGGTAATGCTCTAATTCTGTGATGATTTTAAGACATGGCTAGGTTGTTAAGGTATTAAATTTAGTACGTTTTCGTGTTCAAGTGCTAGACACAACAGCATTGTGTTAATGATAGTAAATAACATTTTAAAATACCTTTTTTTTACAAAAATTAAATTTATAAATTAAATAATTCTCTGGTGCGCTTGGTATTCTAAACCTTTACGATTACTTTTTTTCCTCTCTGTATACCGACTAAGTCGTTCGCAAATATTTTCTGTAAACGTATTCCACGGACTGAATTATGTGAATTCTCGTTTTCTGGAAACCATTTTATGCAGATAAGCTGGTAATACGAGAGCGTGCAACCAGTTTCCGATATTCCATTAGAATTCTGGCCGTTTTGTACAACCGCGCTGCATTGACTGGAAACATAAAATGGATATTTATTATGTCGATCTGATTCTTTCCGTGAATGTCTGTTTGTACGTTTGATAAAAGAAACTTCCCCATTCGACTCGTACGATATCGAATATCTTTCAACACCAGATCGATGCCTGTCTTACTGCCAATTCAAAAGAAGAAAAAAAAACGGCTACACATAAATTGCAGTCATCGGAACACTCTTTTGTATAAGTGAAATATATTTGAATTGTGCTTTCCGGTATTCTTGGAAATAAAATTTTATTTGCAATTATTAGTCCTCATTTCGTTAAAAACACGCTCGAATATTGCAGACTTTAGTGACTTTAACGGCAATCCGCTTCCTATTTTGCAATTTTTTGAGCTGTACGTATTTGAAACCTAATTGCGAAAGATCGCTTTGCTCTTGATGTAGAAATAGTGCGCAATATTGTTCAATATTTGTGCTAAAAAGAGAAATTCGCAATACGAGTGATTCCATTTAGTTTGTTTTATCTGAGGTTAACAATTACTTTGCTCAAATAATTACTAACTCCCACGTTTAGTCGAATGACACGATATGCCGGTAGTACCCTCAAGGTAGTGGCAGACATAACGTGTGACATAAACAGAAGTAATGGTAAGGCTATGTCATATCAAAAAACTGAATACAGCCGTGAAGAAGAAGGTTCAAGTCGATCGTTGGAAGAATTAGATACAGCGCTTTTTATGTCGTAGACAAAGTTAAAAATTGTATTGAAAGGCAAAACGTAAATTTTTTCACAGGAAAATGCTAGATCGATTTTAATCCGTGAATCGTGATTTGCATTTTTATGAACTAAATACATGTCTTAGCGAAGACTGTCCTGCGGCAAAGGTATATTTCCCAACATGTTTTTCTAGAGCATCGTTTCTTAACCTGGGGTCATAAACCCCAAGAGATTCGCAAAATAGTCTAAACAATAAAGATAAATCATTTTATCAGAAAAAATAATTTATTATAAAGATTTTATTTACAGTAAGTACACATGTAAAGAAAAGAAATTAATGTGATGGTTTCATTTGTTTTTCATTTAAAAGTTTCTCCATACGTGTATCTACGCCAGCGATGCACATACCGCGGCCCGCGGGCCGCATGCGGCCCACTGTCGATATTTATGCGGCCCGCCAACGAATTTTAAAAATTGTTCGAAAAACTACAAGAGTAGGTAAAAATCCATTCAAATTAATATTTCTTAACTTTTTATTTTATTCTAACCTTTGTAATTGTTAGTAGATATGTATCTTTAAATACCTACAACTTTCTTGTTCAGGTTTACTACTTAGGACAGGTATGCTCCTCGTCGTTCCAAGCATATTGTTACAAGGCTAGAAATCTGTCGAACCAACTAGATTACTCGAAGATTCGCGAAACACGTCGGTATTATCCCCGAACAATGTGGTAGGTTCTCGATGTTAGGTAACTCGTATAAATACAACCCATCTCCCGCTATCGGGCAAGTTAAGTAACTACGGATAAGCGAACGTTATATTGTTTGAATTGTAATCTGTGAAGAATAAATATTTGTCGTTCGAACTTGGCATCTACCTACGTAACAATATAATATCAATTTTGATATGGATAAACCAGGCCCCAGTAAAAAACGTAGTCGTAAGGTTGAAGATGAAAATCGACAGTTTCAAGATATTTGGAACGAAAAATACTTTTTTATTTCATCGCATAACAAAAGTATCTATTTAATATGCAAGAGTAGTGTTTCTATTCCGAAGGAATATAATGTGAAAAGGCATTATGAAACCCAGCATCATAGTTTTACCAAAAACCGGCGAAAATCGAACGCAAAAAATTTGCACTTTACAAAGGGAACTAATAGGCCAGCAAGCTATGTTTACAAAACCAATTCAAGATGCTGAAACAGCTACTGAAGTTAGCTTTGACATATCTCGAATAATAGCGAAAACTTGCCGGCCTTTTAAAGATGGTGAGTTTGTTAAGAAGCGTTTAGATATCGCCGCAAAAAAAATGTGTCCGAAAAATGCAAAGAGGTTTGAGAAAATTCAACTAAACCGGATGACTGTTCAAAGAACACTTATCACATTAGCAGCTAATATAGAAGAGCAATTAGCTACGAAATCGATAAGTTTTGAGTATTTTTTTATTGCTCTTGAAGAATCTACAGATATAAGTTCCACTGCTCAACTCTTAATATTTTTACGAGGTGTAACGCAAAATTTTGAAGTCAGTGAAGAACTGATTTATATGAGTTCTTTGACAGGTCAAACCAAGGGGAGGTTACATGCTGAAAGCACTTCTGGAAAAATGTTCTATAGTGGATTTGGATTTAACGAAATTATCTGGAATTACGACTGACTGAGCACCTTCAATGGTTGGAAGTAAATCTAGGACAATAACTATGTTAAAATAGTATTTACAAACTAAAAACATAGATACCAAGGAATTAATGCAGTTTCATTGCATTATACATCAAGAGGTCCTCTGTTCAAAATTATTGGGATTTGAAAATTTGATGAAAGTTGTAGTACCTACTGTAAACTTTATAAAATCACGAGGTCTCAATCACCGACAATTCACACAATTTCTCGAGGATATTGAAAGCGAATATGGTGATCTCCTGTTTTACACTGAAGCAAGTTGGCTAAGTCGTGGGTTGTCAATAGAGCAGTTTCTTAACTTGATTGAAGAAATCAAAATATTTCTGGCGGAAAGGAAAAAGGACGTCTCCCAACTCGACAACGCTGATTGGCTGTGTGACTTAGCGTTTCTTGTAGACATCACAAATTACTTGAATGTCTTAAATACGCGACTCCAAGGCAAAGATCAATTGATTTCGCAGTTATACTCTCATGTTTCGTCCTTTCAATGCAAATTTAGTCTTTTCAGGACCCAAATCAATTCAGCCAATTACAGCCATTTTTGGAACTACAAAAAAAATTATAGAGAAATTCAATAAAACTGATGTCAATTTCGCTTATGTTGAAAAAATTGATATTTTAATACAAGCTTTTCATGATCGTTTTCTAGACTTCAAAAAAGTTAAACTTCTATTAGACATTTTCAGCAATCCTTTCAACATTTCACCCGAAAATGCACCGTAATCAATACAGCTGGAATTGATAGACATGCAAAATTATGATAATTTACGGAACAAGTTTAATGAAGGTAATTTACTCAACTTTTACCGTTGCGTTGGCAAAACTGCTTATAAAGAGTTACGAATAAATGCATTGAAATGCGCAAGCTTATTTGGATCGACGTATATTTGTGAGCAAACGTTTTCAATGATGAAACTTAACTAAACAAAAATCGAAACCGTCTGGCAAATGAAAATCTGGAAGCAACTTTACGTGAGGCGACAAATAATGTGGAGCCAAACATAAACAAAACTGTTAGGTCAATGCAATGTCATGCATCAAAATAAGAAAACATGAAATATTACATTGTAATGATTAGATTACATTACGATTACATAATTACACAAACATTTTTGAATGTTATTTTATTTTTATCATTTGTAGTAATTCATACTATTTAAAAATAAAAATATTTGCGCTAATAAGTATTCTTTGTAGTGGCCCGTCCTTGGCTTATAATTTTCCCGAGTGGCCCCTGTTCCCTATAAGTCTGTGCATCCCTGATCTACGTAAACCAAGGAAATTGCTTTCGAATGATAAGAGACGATTACTGTGGTTGACGAAAAACCCTTTTCACAGAGATAAGACATGGGGAAAAGGATTATTATTTTCAATGCTTCTGTGTCTAAATTTCCATATTTATTTCGACGAACAAACCAAAACGTACTTAAATCTGCAGATGTATATTGCAAACTTAAAAAAAGGTATATAACCCCTTACCAAAATTACTAATCGTATCCTAAATACATATTTCGACAACTAAGTTGTCATTATCAGTAGGTAAATCAACTAAACGAAGTGTCGCACATGGGGTACAGTAAAGCTAGCACATCAGATCACGCAACAACTTTACACGGCTTGCACGTATACACTGGCTTAAAATTAAAAATATATCGACTAAAAATTACGACAAAATTACCTCTCTTAATGGAACGGCAACCACATGTGTTTATTCTCTCTCTGCGCCTCTACAACCTTTCTAACTCTTTTCTAAGAATGAAAAGAGACAACTATATGGGATCGGACCCTTATCTACATTAGTGGTGTTTCCTTTATTTTTAACGATATGAATGCTTTCATATGTGTCAAGATCTCGAGGATTCTTAATTGCTTTGACGAGTTTTAACCTTTTAATCGACATATTGTGTTGTGAAATTTAAAGAATGACTGGCAACGTTAGATTTTTCTGTTCTATTGAAATTAATATTACCTAAAATGATTAATGGCACAAAAGACGCGTTAAAGAAAGTGTGGGACTCCAGATAGGGGAGATAATTGAAAGCAATTATAGCCGTTGTAGAAGACATAATGAAGTCTACTACTTAAGTAGGACTGTAGAAGAAGAAGTAGGGAAGGACAAACGCAGACAATTTCGTAAGTAAAATTCCATGGTCAATCACATCAAAGCCACTACTAAAGTCCGTACATATGACATAAATTTGACCACGAGTATCGAGATGCTCACTAATAAACTGACAAATAGTTACAAGATTCGTCACTGTCGATCTTCCCCGCATGCAGCCGTGTTGGAATGGAGAAATGTATAATTTGGTGTTGTGGTACAGACAGGAACGAATTACACTTTCAAATACCTTAGAAAAATTCGACAATATTGATATTACAGGTCTATAGTTAGCAACATGCGCATTATCGCCTTTTTTTAATACTGGACTTATCGTCGCTCGCTTCCAAATGGTCGGGAAAGTAGAACTTCGAATTGCCATGTTAATAATCAAAGTTAGCGCTTTTACAAGGGCAGGCAAATCATTATAATGGGTGATTCATTTAGAGATACTTTTTCCAAAAGCAAAGAACAAATGAAAAAGGCCAATTTATTTAAGAAACTTGATTATCATACAAAAGAACCATTCTTTACAATTATTTTTTAAAGATTATTTCTCTCAAATGTTGGCCGCGACTGCGGTTAACGTAGTCTATTCTGCTGTTCCAATTTTCAATGACGCGTTCTAGCATTTCGAGTGGTATTTGTCCAATGACCCGAGTAATATTGGCCTCCAATGCCTCAATTGTAGCCGGTTTATCCATGTAGACTTTAGACTTCACGTAGCCCCACAGAAAAAAGTCTAATGGTGTGATGTCACAAGATCTAGGCGGCCAATTTACTGGTCCGAAGCGTGAAATTAAATGTTCCCGAATCATTCTCGCAGTAAAGCCATAGTTTCACGAGCTGTATGGCTAGTGGCGCCATCTTGTTGGAAGTAAATGTCTTGTAGACCACGAGTGTCAAGTTCAGGCAGCAAATAGTCCCTTATCAAGGCGCGATAACGGTCGCCATTCACAGTCACATTCCGGCCGGCTTCTGTTTTGAAGAAATATGGACCAATTATTCCACCGGCCCATAATCCGCACCAAACAGTTGTTTTGTCTGGATGTAATGGTAGCACTTCAATCTCTTCAGGTTGCTCATCACCCCAAATACGGGCATTTTGCTTATTCACGTACCCGTTAAGCCAGAAATGGGCCTCATCGGAGAACAAAATTTTTGTCGAAAACAGTGAATCTTCTGCAAGTTTATCAAGAGTCCAACGGCTGAAACGGAAACGATTCGGAAGGTCGGTCGCCTTTAGTTCTTGCACTAGTTGAATTTTGTATGCTTTTAAACCAAGATCATTTCGTAAAATACGCCAAGTTGTTGCATACGACAAACCAAGCTGTTGAGAACGGCGACGAATTGATTATTCCCGGTCTTCGCGTACACTCGCTGCTACCGCCGCTATATTTCCTTCACTACGTGCTGGATGAGGTCTATGTGGTCGCGTATTATCCATTATTGTAAATTGAGTTTCAAACTTATTGATGGTATAGCGAATTGTGCGTTCGGTAGGCCGATTATGTGGCCCATAAGTTGCTCTAAGCGCACGATACACATTCCTTGTAGAACGCCCATTTTCGTAATAAAGCTGTACTATTTGTAGACGCTGTGCCGGGCTAAGTCTTTCCATTACGTAATGTCAAATAGTACTGAACCAGAATGCGCTGTCCGCTGACGCGTCGCATGCGCGCTCAGCCATTAAATCCCCACCTAAAAAGTACCTCCAAATGAATCACCCATTATTATACAAAACTGGTCAGGTTTTTACTCACTCATGTATGTTTCAATTTATTCTGTTACATCAATAATATGTAAAGTATATATAATATACATATATATATACATATATATAATAATATGTAAAGTAATCTGTGTTGTGAAGCACTACAACTAATTTTCTGCAGTACTTTTATTACTAATTCTTGGCTTTTGTCAGTATCTATTACAAATAAAAATAATTAAGAAAAGCAATTTCCTTATTTAGTGCTATAATTTAAAAAAATAATATCTGCTTTTATTTAAGGTCAGTTACGGAATTTTCTTCAATTCTTGATTTGTGTAGAAACGATTTATCACACTACCTCTAATATACATGTGATAATAAATATATACCTGCAAAAAAAAGAACAATAGTTTGTAGTGATTATCTACGTATGAAGCTTTTAAACTGATAGCATGCAAGAGGCACTTCATCGCTGGAAACTTAATGTATTTTTAATGATCTTGCTGTGAAATAATTCTCTGACTGCAATATGTGCCTGAACGAGTGTTATTACTCTGTTTAAAATCTAGGATGATCTAGTTTTACTGTCGCGTTAATAATATGTTCAGTAGCAGGAGATACGATGCGCTGTTCTAGGTCAAATATATAGCACCTAAAAAAATATATAAAAACTCCGGTTTAGTATCACAAGGAAATATTAAAACAAATGTGTTTGATATAATTTGATGTATAATTTTTCCTGAAAATTATATAATCTCCTTTAATTTAAAACCAATCTATTATGAAATAATTGTTTCTATGTGTAAAATAAGTTAGACTATATCATTCTAAAATTATGAACCAATTAAAATGCAGAATTTTCCGTGGTTTTCATGTATTACTGAGGGTATTGACGTAACAAGTGTTCATTTGAAAAGTCCATCTAGTAGCATGTGATTTACTGAGAACATTTTCAATTATGGCGTAAATTAAAATTTACTACTTAACCTACGAAGTCGTATATTTTGACAGTTTCACTACATACAAATAAATAACAAATAATAGGTATTTTATTGAAAACTATAACCAATGTTGAAAATGTTGTCCTTCAAGATCAATGCACTTTAAAATCCTCCGTTCAAAATTTCTGAAGATAAAGATAAGATAAAGATAAAGATAAAGATAAAGATAAAGATAAAGATAAAGATAAGATAAAGATAAAGATAAAGATAAAGATAAAGATAAAGATAAAGATAAAGATAAAGATAAAGATAAAGATAAAGATAAAGATAAAGATAAAGATAAAGATAAAGATAAAGATAAAGATAAAGATAAAGATAAAGATAAAGATAAAGATAAAGATAAAGATAAAGATAAAGATAAAGATAAAGATAAAGATAAGATAAAGATAAAGATAAAGATAAAGATAAAGATAAAGATAAAGATAAAGATAAAGATAAAGATAAAGATAAAGATAAAGATAAAGATAAAGATAAAGATAAAGATAAAGATAAAGATAAAGATAAAGATAAAGATAAAGATAAAGATAAAGATAAAGATAAAGATAAAGATAAAGATAAAGATAAAGATAAAGATAAAGATAAGATAAAGATAAAGATAAAGATAAAGATAAAGATAAAGATAAAGATAAAGATAAAGATAAAGATAAAGATAAAGATAAAGATAAAGATAAAGATAAAGATAAAGATAAAGATAAAGATAAAGATAAAGATAAAGATAAAGATAAAGATAAGATAAAGATAAAGATAAAGATAAAGATAAAGATAAAGATAAAGATAAAGATAAAGATAAAGATAAAGATAAAGATAAAGATAAAGATAAAGATAAAGATAAAGATAAAGATAAAGATAAAGATAAAGATAAAGATAAAGATAAAGATAAAGATAAAGATAAAGATAAAGATAAAGATAAAGATAAAGATAAAGATAAAGATAAAGATAAAGATAAAGATAAAGATAAAGATAAAGATAAAGATAAAGATAAAGATAAAGATAAAGATAAAGATAAAGATAAAGATAAAGATAAAGATAAAGATAAAGATAAAGATAAAGATAAAGATAAAGATAAAGATAAAGATAAAGATAAAGATAAAGATAAAGATAAAGATAAAGATAAAGATAAAGATAAAGATAAAGATAAAGATAAAGATAAAGATAAAGATAAAGATAAAGATAAAGATAAAGATAAAGATAAAGATAAAGATAAAGATAAGATAAAGATAAAGATAAAGATAAAGATAAAGATAAAGATAAAGATAAAGATAAAGATAAAGATAAAGATAAAGATAAAGATAAAGATAAAGATAAAGATAAAGATAAAGATAAAGATAAAGATAAAGATAAAGATAAAGATAAAGATAAAGATAAAGATAAAGATAAAGATAAAGATAAAGATAAAGATAAAGATAAAGATAAAGATAAAGATAAGAAGATAAAGATAAAGATAAAGATAAAGATAAAGATAAAGATAAAGATAAAGATAAAGATAAAGATAAAGATAAAGATAAAGATAAAGATAAAGATAAAGATAAAGATAAAGATAAAGATAAAGATAAAGATAAAGATAAAGATAAAGATAAAGATAAAGATAAAGATAAAGATAAAGATAAAGATAAAGATAAAGATAAAGATAAAGATAAAGATAAAGATAAAGATAAAGATAAAGATAAAGATAAAGATAAAGATAAAGATAAAGATAAAGATAAAGATAAAGATAAAGATAAAGATAAAGATAAAGATAAAGATAAAGATAAAGATAAAGATAAAGATAAAGATAAAGATAAAGATAAAGATAAAGATAAAGATAAAGATAAAGATAAAGATAAAGATAAAGATAAAGATAAAGATAAAGATAAAGATAAAGATAAAGATAAAGATAAAGATAAAGATAAAGATAAAGATAAAGATAAAGATAAAGATAAAGATAAAGATAAAGATAAAGATAAAGATAAAGATAAAGATAAAGATAAAGATGAAGATTAAGATGAAGATGAAGATGAAGATGAAGATGAAGATGAAGATGAAGATGAAGATGAAGATGAAGATGATGAAGATGAAGATGAAGATGAAGATGAAGATGAAGATGAAGATGAAGATGAAGATGAAGATGAAGATGAAGATGAAGATAAGATAAAGATAAAGATAAAGATAAAGATAAAGATAAAGATAAAGATAAAGATAAAGATAAAGATAAAGATAAAGATAAAGATAAAGATAAAGATAAAGATAAAGATAAAGATAAAGATAAAGATAAAGATAAAGATAAAGATAAAGATAAAGATAAAGATAAAGATAAAGATAAAGATAAAGATAAAGATAAAGATAAAGATAAAGATAAAGATAAAGATAAAGATAAAGATAAAGATAAAGATAAAGATAAAGATAAAGATAAAGATAAAGATAAAGATAAAGATAAAGATAAAGATAAAGATAAAGATAAAGATAAAGATAAAGATAAAGATAAAGATAAAGATAAAGATAAAGATAAAGATAAAGATAAAGATAAAGATAAAGATAAAGATAAAGATAAAGATAAAGATAAAGATAAAGATAAAGATAAAGATAAAGATAAGAAAAGATAAAGATAAAGATAAAGATAAAGATAAAGATAAAGATAAAGATAAAGATAAAGATAAAGATAAAGATAAAGATAAAGATAAAGATAAAGATAAAGATAAAGATAAAGATAAAGATAAAGATAAAGATAAAGATAAAGATAAAGATAAAGATAAAGATAAAGATAAAGATAAAGATAAAGATAAAGATAAAGATAAAGATAAAGATAAAGATAAAGATAAAGATAAAGATAAAGATAAAGATAAAGATAAAGATAAAGATAAAGATAAAGATAAAGATAAAGATAAAGATAAAGATAAAGATAAAGATAAAGATAAAGATAAAGATAAAGATAAAGATAAAGATAAAGATAAAGATAAAGATAAAGATAAAGATAAAGATAAAGATAAAGATAAAGATAAAGATAAAGATAAAGATAAAGATAAAGATAAAGATAAAGATAAAGATAAAGATAAAGATAAAGATAAAGATAAAGATAAAGATAAAGATAAAGATAAAGATAAAGATAAAGATAAAGATAAAGATAAAGATAAAGATAAAGATAAAGATAAAGATAAAGATAAAGATAAAGATAAAGATAAAGATAAAGATAAAGATAAAGATAAAGATAAAGATAAAGATAAAGATAAAGATAAAGATAAAGATAAAGATAAAGATAAAGATAAAGATAAAGATAAAGATAAAGATAAAGATAAAGATAAAGATAAAGATAAGATAAAGATAAAGATAAAGATAAAGATAAAGATAAAGATAAAGATAAAGATAAAGATAAAGATAAAGATAAAGATAAAGATAAAGATAAAGATAAAGATAAAGATAAAGATAAAGATAAAGATAAAGATAAAGATAAAGATAAAGATAAAGATAAAGATAAAGATAAAGATAAAGATAAAGATAAAGATAAAGATAAAGATAAAGATAAAGATAAAGATAAAGATGAAGATAAAGATAAAGATAAAGATAAAGATAAAGATAAAGATAAAGATAAAGATAAAGATAAAGATAAAGATAAAGATAAAGATAAAGATAAAGATAAAGATAAAGATAAAGATAAAGATAAAGATAAGATAAAGATAAAGATAAAGATAAAGATAAAGATAAAGATAAAGATAAAGATAAAGATAAAGATAAAGATAAAGATAAAGATAAAGATAAAGATAAAGATAAGATAAAGATGAAGATGAAGATGAAGATGAAGATGAAGATGAAGATGAAGATGAAGATGAAGATGAAGATGAAGATGAAGATGAAGATGAAGATGAAGATGAAGATGAAGATGAAGATAAAGATAAAGATAAAGATAAAGATAAAGATAAAGATAAAGATAAAGATAAAGATAAAGATAAAGATAAAGATAAAGATAAAGATAAGATAAAGATAAAGATAAAGATAAAGATAAAGATAAAGATAAAGATAAAGATAAAGATAAAGATAAAGATAAAGATAAAGATAAAGATAAAGATAAAGATAAAGATAAAGATAAAGATAAGATAAAGATAAAGATAAAGATAAAGATAAAGATAAAGATAAAGATAAAGATAAAGATAAAGATAAAGATAAAGATAAAGATAAAGATAAAGATAAAGATAAAGATAAAGATAAAGATAAAGATAAAGATAAAGATAAAGATAAAGATAAAGATAAAGATAAAGATAAAGATAAAGATAAAGATAAAGATAAAGATAAAGATAAAGATAAAGATAAAGATAAAGATAAAGATAAAGATAAAGATAAAGATAAAGATAAAGATAAAGATAAAGATAAAGATAAAGATAAAGATAAAGATAAGATAAAGATAAAGATAAAGATAAAGATAAAGATAAAGATAAAGATAAAGATAAAGATAAAGATAAAGATAAAGATAAAGATAAAGATAAAGATAAAGATAAAGATAAAGATAAAGATAAAGATAAAGATAAAGATAAAGATAAAGATAAAGATAAAGATAAAGATAAAGATAAAGATAAAGATAAAGATAAAGATAAAGATAAAGATAAAGATAAGATAAAGATAAAGATAAAGATAAAGATAAAGATAAAGATAAAGATAAAGATAAAGATAAAGATAAAGATAAAGATAAAGATAAAGATAAAGATAAAGATAAAGATAAAGATAAAGATAAAGATAAAGATAAAGATAAAGATAAAGATAAAGATAAAGATAAAGATAAAGATAAAGATAAAGATAAAGATAAAGATAAAGATAAAGATAAAGATAAAGATAAAGATAAAGATAAAGATAAAGATAAAGATAAAGATAAAGATAAAGATAAAGATAAAGATAAAGATAAAGATAAAGATAAAGATAAAGATAAAGATAAGAAAGATAAAGATAAAGATAAAGATAAAGATAAAGATAAAGATAAAGATAAAGATAAAGATAAAGATAAAGATAAAGATAAAGATAAAGATAAAGATAAAGATAAAGATAAAGATAAAGATAAAGATAAAGATAAAGATAAAGATAAAGATAAAGATAAAGATAAAGATAAAGATAAAGATAAAGATAAAGATAAAGATAAAGATAAAGATAAAGATAAAGATAAAGATAAAGATAAGATAAAGATAAAGATAAAGATAAAGATAAAGATAAAGATAAAGATAAAGATAAAGATAAAGATAAAGATAAAGATAAAGATAAAGATAAAGATAAAGATAAAGATAAAGATAAAGATAAAGATAAAGATAAAGATAAAGATAAAGATAAAGATAAAGATAAGATAAAGATAAAGATAAAGATAAAGATAAAGATAAAGATAAAGATAAAGATAAAGATAAAGATAAAGATAAAGATAAAGATAAGATAAAGATAAAGATAAAGATAAAGATAAAGATAAAGATAAAGATAAAGATAAAGATAAAGATAAAGATAAAGATAAAGATAAAGATAAAGATAAAGATAAAGATAAGAGAAGATAAAGATAAAGATAAAGATAAAGATAAAGATAAAGATAAAGATAAAGATAAAGATAAAGATAAAGATAAAGAGATAGAAGATAAGATAAAGATGAAGATGAAGATGAAGATGAAGATGAAGATGAAGATGAAGATGAAGATGAAGATGAGAAGATGAAGATGAAGATGAAGAGATGAAGATGAAGATGAAGATGAGAGAGATGAAGATGAAGATGAAGATGAAGATGAAGATGAAGATGAAGATGAAGATGAAGATGAAGATGAAGATGAAGATGAAGATGAAGATGAAGATGAAGATGAAGATGAAGATGAAGATGAAGATGAAGATGAAGATGAAGATAGATAAGATGAAGATAAAGATAAAGATAAAGATAAAGATAAAGATAAAGATAAAGATAAAGATAAAGATAAAGATAAAGATAAAGATAAAGATAAAGATAAAGATAAAGATAAAGATAAAGATAAAGATAAAGATAAAGATAAAGATAAGATAAAGATAAAGATAAAGATAAAGATAAAGATAAAGATAAAGATAAAGATAAAGATAAAGATAAGATAAAGATAAAGATAAAGATAAAGATAAAGATAAAGATAAAGATAAAGATAAAGATAAAGATAAAGATAAAGATAAAGATAAAGATAAAGATAAAGATAAAGATAAAGATAAAGATAAGATAAAGATAAAGATAAAGATAAAGATAAAGATAAAGATAAAGATAAAGATAAAGATAAAGATAAAGATAAAGATAAAGATAAAGATAAAGATAAAGATAAAGATAAAGATAAAGATAAAGATAAAGATAAAGATAAAGATAAAGATAAAGATAAAGATAAAGATAAAGATAAAGATAAAGATAAAGATAAAGATAAAGATAAAGATAAAGATAAAGATAAAGATAAAGATAAAGATAAAGATAAAGATAAAGATAAGATAAAGATAAAGATAAAGATAAAGATAAAGATAAAGATAAAGATAAAGATAAAGATAAAGATAAAGATAAAGATAAAGATAAAGATAAAGATAAAGATAAAGATAAAGATAAAGATAAAGATAAAGATAAAGATAAAGATAAAGATAAAGATAAAGATAAAGATAAAGATAAAGATAAAGATAAAGATAAAGATAAAGATAAAGATAAAGATAAAGATAAAGATAAAGATAAAGATAAAGATAAAGATAAAGATAAAGATAAAGATAAAGATAAAGATAAAGATAAAGATAAAGATAAAGATAAAGATAAAGATAAAGATAAAGATAAAGATAAGATAAAGATAAAGATAAAGATAAAGATAAAGATAAAGATAAAGATAAAGATAAAGATAAAGATAAAGATAAAGATAAAGATAAAGATAAAGATAAAGATAAAGATAAAGATAAAGATAAAGATAAAGATAAAGATAAAGATAAAGATAAAGATAAAGATAAAGATAAAGATAAAGATAAAGATAAAGATAAAGATAAAGATAAAGATAAAGATAAAGATAAAGATAAAGATAAAGATAAAGATAAAGATAAAGATAAAGATAAAGATAAAGATAAAGATAAAGATAAAGATAAAGATAAGATAAAGATAAAGATAAAGATAAAGATAAAGATAAAGATAAAGATAAAGATAAAGATAAAGATAAAGATAAAGATAAAGATAAAGATAAAGATAAAGATAAAGATAAAGATATAAAGATAAAGATAAATAAAGATAAAGATAAAGATAAAGATAAAGATAAAGATAAAGATAAAGATAAAGATAAAGATAAAGATAAAGATAAAGATAAAGATAAAGATAAAGATAAAGATAAAGATAAAGATAAAGATAAAGATAAAGATAAAGATAAAGATAAAGATAAAGATAAAGATAAAGATAAAGATAAAGATAAAGATAAAGATAAAGATAAAGATAAAGATAAAGATAAAGATAAAGATAAAGATAAGATAAAGATAAAGATAAAGATAAAGATAAAGATAAAGATAAAGATAAAGATAAAGATAAAGATAAAGATAAGATAAAGATAAAGATAAAGATAAGATAAAGATAAAGATAAAGATAAAGATAAAGATAAAGATAAAGATAAAGATAAAGATAAAGATAAAGATAAAGATAAAGATAAAGATAAAGATAAAGATAAGATAAAGATAAAGATAAAGATAAAGATAAAGATAAAGATAAAGATAAAGATAAAGATAAAGATAAAGATAAAGATAAAGATAAAGATAAAGATAAAGATAAAGATAAAGATAAAGATAAAGATAAAGATAAAGATAAAGATAAAGATAAAGATAAAGATAAAGATAAAGATAAAGATTAAAGATAAAGATAAAGATAAAGATAAAGATAAAGATAAAGATAAAGATAAAGATAAAGATAAAGATAAAGATAAAGATAAAGATAAAGATAAAGATAAAGATAAAGATAAAGATAAAGATAAAGATAAAGATAAAGATAAAGATAAAGATAAAGATAAAGATAAAGATAAAGATAAAGATAAAGATAAAGATAAAGATAAAGATAAAGATAAAGATAAAGATAAAGATAAAGATAAAGATAAAGATAAAGATAAAGATAAAGATAAAGATAAAGATAAAGATAAAGATAAAGATAAAGATAAAGATAAAGATAAAGATAAAGATAAAGATAAAGATAAGATAAAGATAAAGATAAAGATAAAGATAAAGATAAAGATAAAGATAAAGATAAAGATAAAGATAAAGATAAAGATAAAGATAAAGATAAAGATAAAGATAAAGATAAAGATAAAGATAAAGATAAAGATAAAGATAAAGATAAAGATAAAGATAAAGATAAAGATAAAGATAAAGATAAAGATAAAGATAAAGATAAAGATAAAGATAAAGATAAAGATAAAGATAAGATAAAGATAAAGATAAAGATAAAGATAAAGATAAAGATAAAGATAAAGATAAAGATAAAGATAAAGATAAAGATAAAGATAAAGATAAAGATAAAGATAAAGATAAAGATAAAGATAAAGATAAAGATAAAGATAAAGATAAAGATAAAGATAAAGATAAAGATAAAGATAAAGATAAAGATAAAGATAAAGATAAAGATAAAGATAAAGATAAAGATAAAGATAAAGATAAAGATAAAGATAAAGATAAAGATAAAGATAAAGATAAAGATAAAGATAAAGATAAAGATAAAGATAAAGATAAAGATAAAGATAAAGATAAAGATAAAGATAAAGATAAGATAAGATAAAGATAAAGATAAAGATAAAGATAAAGATAAAGATAAAGATAAAGATAAAGATAAAGATAAAGATAAAGATAAAGATAAAGATAAAGATAAAGATAAAGATAAAGATAAAGATAAAGATAAAGATAAAGATAAATAAGATAAAGATAAAGATAAAGATAAAGATAAAGATAAAGATAAAGATAAAGATAAAGATAAAGATAAAGATAAAGATAAAGATAAAGATAAAGATAAAGATAAAGATAAAGATAAAGATAAAGATAAAGATAAAGATAAAGATAAAGATAAAGATAAAGATAAAGATAAAGATAAAGATAAAGATAAAGATAAAGATAAAGATAAAGATAAAGATAAAGATAAAGATAAAGATAAAGATAAAGATAAAGATAAAGATAAAGATAAGATAAAGATAAAGATAAAGATAAAGATAAAGATAAGATAAAGATAAAGATAAAGATAAAGATAAAGATAAAGATAAAGATAAAGATAAAGATAAAGATAAAGATAAAGATAAAGATAAAGATAAAGATAAAGATAAAGATAAAGATAAAGATAAAGATAAAGATAAAGATAAAGATAAGATAAAGATAAAGATAAAGATAAAGATAAAGATAAAGATAAAGATAAAGATAAAGATAAAGATAAGATAAAGATAAAGATAAAGATAAAGATAAAGATAAAGATAAAGATAAAGATAAAGATAAAGATAAAGATAAAGATAAAGATAAAGATAAAGATAAAGATAAAGATAAAGATAAAGATAAAGATAAAGATAAAGATAAAGATAAAGATAAAGATAAAGATAAAGATAAAGATAAAGATAAAGATAAAGATAAAGATAAAGATAAAGATAAAGATAAAGATAAAGATAAAGATAAGATAAAGATAAAGATAAAGATAAAGATAAAGATAAAGATAAAGATAAAGATAAAGATAAAGATAAAGATAAAGATAAAGATAAAGATAAAGATAAAGATAAAGATAAAGATAAAGATAAAGATAAAGATAAAGATAAAGATAAAGATAAAGATAAAGATAAAGATAAATAAGATAAAGATAAAGATAAAGATAAGATAAAGATAAAGATAAAGATAAAGATAAAGATAAAGATAAAGATAAAGATAAAGATAAAGATAAAGATAAAGATAAAGATAAAGATAAAGATAAAGATAAAGATAAAGATAAAGATAAGATAAAGATAAAGATAAAGATAAAGATAAAGATAAAGATAAAGATAAAGATAAAGATAAAGATAAAGATATAGATAAAGATAAAGATAAAGATAAAGATAAAGATAAAGATAAAGATAAAGATAAAGATAAAGATAAAGATAAAGATAAAGATAAAGATAAGATAAAGATAAAGATAAAGATAAAGATAAAGATAAAGATAAAGATAAAGATAAAGATAAAGATAAAGATAAAGATAAAGATAAAGATAAAGATAAGATAAAGATAAAGATAAAGATAAAGATAAAGATAAAGATAAAGATAAAGATAAAGATAAAGATAAAGATAAAGATAAAGATAAAGATAAAGATAAAGATAAAGATAAAGATAAAGATAAAGATAAAGATAAAGATAAAGATAAAGATAAAGATAAGATAAAGATAAAGATAAAGATAAAGAAAAGATAAAGATAAAGATAAAGATAAAGATAAAGATAAAGATAAGATAAAGATAAAGATAAAGATAAAGATAAAGATAAAGATAAAGATAAAGATAAAGATAAAGATAAAGATAAAGATAAAGATAAAGATAAAGATAAAGATAAAGATAAAGATAAAGATAAGATAAAGATAAAGATAAAGATAAAGATAAAGATAAAGATAAAGATAAAGATAAAGATAAAGATAAAGATAAAGATAAAGATAAAGATAAAGATAAAGATAAAGATAAAGATAAAGATAAAGATAAAGATAAAGATAAAAGATAAAGATAAAGATAAAGATAAAGATAAAGATTAAAGATAAAGATAAAGATAAAGATAAAGATAAAGATAAAGATAAAGATAAAGATAAAGATAAAGATAAAGATAAAGATAAAGATAAAGATAAAGATAAAGATAAAGATAAAGATAAAGATAAAGATAAAGATAAAGA